>CM056205.1:10648917-11388084 GCA_029692085.1 Gymnothorax javanicus
TATCCTGACTGGCCGGGTCGAAATTCACCGCGCGCTTTATGAGCAATGCGTTAATTAGGAAATAATGTCTATAGTTCAATTCATCACATTAACTGGTTCCGCGATGAAAACTCGCGTATCACTCAGTGTAAAAGTCTATTCATTAACGAAGTTGAAGCTAAGAACATCCTCCTTTCTGGATGGAAATTCTTTCTTGCAAAACAACCACATGCTGTATCCAAAGAAAAAAGATGATAGTTGGATCTCTTTCAGAATACTCTTACTCCTTTTTTCTTATGTGACAGAAGTTTAGCGAGAATATTTGTCTTCATCTTTAATCATCTTTATGATTAAATCGTTTGGAAATATATTATAAAATTAATCGGTCCTTCGTTTTTTTTTTCGCAGTTAAAGATAACTGATGCAAGGACAATATAATAGACGCCAAACACACGCAAGTAAATTGAGCGTCTTCAAGTCGATGCGCGAGTATTTTGCTTTAGACCGGACCTGCGCCTGTACTCCCTGTATGTATCTGCAAAAGTAGCTTTACCTGGAAATGCTTGAAAAAAGCAGATATGCGCGTGATGTGTAGACTGAGACACCTCGAAGCGCATCTTGCTCGGTAAATGCTACTCGTGAAGAAGGACTCGTCCTGCTTCTTCGAGGCTGCATTCCCTAGGCTCACGGAGGCAATAATCCACAGAAACAGGGTCAGGTACACGCAGTGATTCCTCCGAAACATTGCTAACTCGTGTTTTATCTCCATGCTCTGATCGGTCTAGACTGCTTGACTCCACTATAGGAACTCAAGAAACTTCAATGATCTACTTGGGGAGGAGTCAGCACTGCGCGTGTCGCCCCATTGGATAGACAAAAAATGACTGACGTTTGGTCCGAGCCCAGAGTCAGGTAGGGCAAGAACAGCTAGACTACCAGGCTAAGAAAAGTCACTTATTTTATTCGACCACAATTTGCAATTTCATCAGGCTAATGACGAAACCTTTTAAAGGGGACATTGAACATACTTACGCATGATGCGAGGCTAGCAGTGACATTATTCACCGTGTTACTTGATGCCATGAAACGATCTCACCTGGAGGGAAGCTGGTACCCTTCTTTGATTTCAGTTTTGATGGCAGTAAATATTTCTCATATTATGAATGTGCTGCACAGGTGTGCTGCAACAGATAACTGTACATACTATTGAGCATCTCCTTCATGTATTTATATGGCATGAACCTTTGGACCTGCCCGATTCAGTCAATAGCCACTGCACGCAGGGGTGATGACTTCAGAGCGCAGTGATGTACAGTTTTCGCATGAGCGCTAAAGATAAATCATGGAATTTACTTATGATTTTTAGAAGACATTATGACACATCAAATATGAAGTATGAAGCCTTACACTTCATTAAAAGAATGACCAGAAATATGTTAACTTGACTTTGTGCTACAGCCAAATGCCTCCAAACATTTAGGGGCAGATAGTGGGACAAGTTGTTTGCTGATATAGATCGTGTTTTCCTACAAAGTAAATTACCAGATAACATGTCAGTGCATTGACGTGCACAAGCTGATTTAAAATGAAAAGCACAAAACAAGTTATTTTTCTAGTGAGTTCCAGAGAGAGGCCAATAGTTTAACAAGAGTCAGACAGACTTTACTCCCTTTGTCAAAAAAGAGAGAATTTGGAGGATTGTGGTCTGTCTAGACAACTATTATTAGAAGTCAAATACATCCAAAATCAACATCAGTTTTGTTTAAAATAATTTTTTTTTCTGTTACAAAACTGCTTGTGGAATGTATGTCAATATCAAGCAACCTTTCTTGATCTAACCTCAATAATTCAAAGACACATGGTGCATTGCTTGATAAAATGAAAAATAATCACTTATTTTCCATGTATTTTTTACTCTAACATGAACTGTTCCACGTTACAGTAGCCAAGAAGCCATCTCTCTTATTTGAGCGAGCCTTTGACCAAGCAGGATTATGACCATATCCATTGCCAAAATAGCCCTCAAAAACTTCATTTGATACATTTTATAGACTGTTCTTCATTACATTTGTCCATTAACAAATCACTATTATGATAAAGAGCAAAGTCAACACAAAGTGTTTGCTCTTCGGGAGTCTGGAGTGTCTGGTAAGGGATTGTATAGCCTGTTGAGTAACTTTCTTGCAATGCAATTTGCTCAGTTGAGTTTGTATTAGCTCAGTGTTTTGACTGGCTTCATCTGTGTGATCACAGTTCTCTGAAGTAAATTACCAGTACTTCATTTGAAAACCATATTCAGAATTTAAGCCGTCATATCTTATTGACAAACTTCTTTTGACCCACTGTAGTGAACATAAGCACTGTAAGGTCACAAGAATTCCGATGGAGGCCAAGCAATTTCTTTTTCTTATGAAATGTTCATACTACCAGAGTGATGTTAGGATATTTCTCATCTCTCTGAGAAGTGAACACATAAACATGATAGATGAGATGTTACTTGACAAAAGCAGGCGAGATGGTTTTCCTGGCTACTCTACAACTACTCAGCTGTGGAACTGTGGGAAGGAATGGACCTGCTGCCATCTACTGATAACACAACACATCTGACAGCGGACATAGGCATGTAGCCTAGGATATGGGAAGTTTGCCAACTTCCCAGCAAACCCCTCCCCTCTCAGACGACGACCAAAATCTTGTGAATTCATGTTGATCGGTAGCTAGGAAACATTCGCTGTTTTACTCGAAAAACAGTTAAAATAATCACAAATATATACCATAAAATTGTTTCCCACAGATGTTGGTGCCATGTCCTTGCCTCAGGAGTTAAAAAAAAAAAAACAAAAAAAAACTTCGACTTTCTGGAAAAAGGGAACAAAACCCCCGAAACTAATTACATTAATTATTCACTCCACCTGGTCTTTATAATGCAAAAGTTCCCCTTATGGTTGGTTACAAGATGCCTTTATGTTGCTTCTCACAGCTTGCTTAATACTTTTCTGCTTACAATTACAAGAGCAATATTATAAGGTAATTAAGTTTTATGAGCGCATGGGGGGTCAAACAGCATGTTGAGCGTGACAGACAGTAAACAAGACTTGCTTCATCAGTACACTTCGTTTCTGGATTGCCCTCAGCTTCCAATGCTCTGCCAATTACTTAAGCGCGTAAATGTGATGAAAGTAGTCTTTTCTTGCTTACAGTACATCTTGGATATCCCATGACCAATTTACTTTTCAGAAATGTCCAGTCAGACGTGTCCAAGCACTTCGTTGCAGACCTGATAGCACAAGCCACATTTCCAGTGCTTCATCCTATTAACTCAGTATGGGATCCATTTCAAGGTGAATTCATCGTCGTCACATCTGTAGCTAACCCATCCATTAGAATCTCCTGAATGCCTGTCTGTCTGTTGTTGGGGTCGCTCTTTCTCTCTCTGTCTGTCACTATCTTTTTCTCTCTGCCTTCCTCTCTATTGACTCCATTTGAATTCAATTCAAAATGCTTATTTGCATGAAATTTTGACATGTTTTGCCAAAGCTTAGCTGCAACATTGCATTGTGTATGAAATGCAAGGTAATTCATATGAAGTCTACAGTTACATGTAAACATTATATACAGTATATCTTAAAAATGATAATATTAATTTAATGATTATGATTATTGTTAAGGAGGATACATACATTTTAAAAATGCAAACTTTTAAATTATTGGTTATGAATGGGCTCCCTCTCACTCTCCCTCACAACCTCCCTTTCCTTCTCTCTCTCTCTCTCTCTCTCTCTCTCTCTCTCACAGAAGATTGACATATCCCAGGTGGTCTGACGGCAGTGTACCCAAGGGTGAGAATTCCCATGACAGTCTGAAAACATTTTAAAAACGGATGTCTGTGTACCTCAAAAAATGTGGTGTGTGGCCTTAATTTGCTAGTTTATAGTAGCCATGTGTGGTAGAGATTTTATGGCGTGTGGCGAGGAAAACATACCGGCTGTGTGGGGTCCTTCAGTCTCCCCAAAAGCAGGGGGAGTCACCTCTCAGAGTGAGCCAGTTTCATTGACCAGGAAAAGCCCCCGCTAACACTGAGGCAGGGGAGGGAAGCTTTGCTGTTTATTCGTCGAACTGCAGTACATGAGGTGCGTGTACCCCCGTCACGCGCTGCACAATCTAATATCGCGAGTGAGTTTGGCTCCGGGATCAACGAAATACTGTTCGGTCAGGAAATGCATTATAGTCTACCACTGAATTGCACCTCTGATATCTCTCTGCTGTGCTAACAAATGTCATGCGTTTTAGTTGTCTAGAGTCAGCTAGCTAATGTTTGGCAGCTTTTCAAGCAGATGAACCGAGACTTGCAGCAATGCATGTTATCAAGAGAACCCAAAATATTATTTGCCTTGTAAATTTTATTTAACTTTATATCTCTTTCACTCCTAAATTGCTCAGCGTCTGGGATTTCGATTTTTCTAACTGTGAGCCCAAAGTCCCTTGCATGTAATACAGTTGTAAATCCTTTGTAGCTTCTTGACATCATCATAGCGGAGGTGCCAATCATTGGTGGACTATAATGTCATTCCTGGAGGAACATTATTTTGTTGTTCCTGGAACAAAAGTTACACGACGATATCAGATGGTGCTCACTCACCAGTTCAAGTTATCAATAACTATAAGTCTTTTTCTACAAACTTTTGCAAGCTAAGTGGTTCAAGTCAATAGTTTAATTTGCCAGCATCTTGGCTCAAGCAAATCAGTGCGTGCGGGGTATAGGTCGTTGAACTCCGTACCAGTTGGACCCACAGCAGTTGGACGCTAACTGAATGGACCCAGTACCGGTTGGACCCCAGACCATTTGGACCCAAACCAGTTGGACCGCTTACATTTTGGACCTCTGACTACTTGGGCCCCAGACCCTACCCAGTTGGATCCCATGCTGTTTGGAGCCCAGACCCTAACCCTAACCCTAATTCTAACCTAACCTTAACCCAACTGGTCAGGGTCCAACTGGTCTGGTGTCTATCTGGTCTGGGGTCCAACTTGCCTGGGGTCCAAAAGGTATGGGGTCCAAATGGTTAGGGTCAGGGGTCCAACTGCACAGGGTCAAGGTACAGGGTCCAAATGATCCATTCCCATGAGGGGTGTTGTTTTGGAATACAGAGGTTTTGACATTTACAAGAATGATGAGCTTGATTTGTAAGAATTATCATTGGCACTATAATCAAGATTTAAAGGTGCACTATGCAAGTTTGTTTACTTTCACTTCTGTTGACATTCGAACTAAAAAAAAAACAGAGGTAGCCCGCCCCTCCTTCCCATAGTTTTCTTCCTCCCATGCTTTCATAACTGTCAGCTCTTGTCAGTGATTGGCTGGGAGCCCGGGTTTTTTTTTACAGTGAATTTAGGGGCAGGCAGCTAGTGGATCGTGGAGAGATGTCGGCAAATTGAGACAAAAATATAATCGCGCAGAAAGAAAACAAACTTGCATAGTGCACCTCTAATGTGAATACTTTTCATACTATATTAGTTGCCAAATCATGGAAATAGCAAATAAAATTTCAAAAAAGTGTATTTTGAGAAGTGCATTCACCCTCCACATGACAGCACACCGAAAAAAACACATTATTTGAGGGTTTAACTTCTGAATTCAATTGTTTATTAAAAATATGCCCTTATTTGAAATTTTATTACTGAAATGGCTGATGTTAAACAGGCTATTTCAAAATACTAGAGGGTGAATGAGCTTTTCACATCAATCCTTTGTTATTTTATTTCCATTTTCCATGATTTGCTGACTTTTTTGGAGCTGGGATTATATTTCGCAGTTGAGCAGCCAGAGCACTTGATAGTCATCGGCCCTCTGAAGTGGAGAATTCAGTAAAACTGGCAGGAGCATCATCATCCTCAGAGTCAAATGAGGCTCTACACAGAGTATACAAGAGTGTACAAGAGTACTCATGGCATGCTGTGCTTCCTGTGGAGGCTATGAAGAGTGGCTTTGGGGAAGAAACAGATTATATTCAAACCATGATGTGGATTAGGAGGAGTTCTGATTCCTTGAATGAAAAACTTGGATATCCGCAAATTTTGTCTCATCTGCCTCCGCAATGCGGAGGGTAAGACTTTCTTCAGTGTCATAATTTAGAGGATGACAAGCTATCTAGACAAAAACAATTACATTGATTAACAGCTCAAAAACTGGCATCCATGGGTTTTCTCAATGTGTGAAAGACAAACATCAGCTGGGTCTGCAGCACAGAGAAAATGGATCTACATGACATTTTTATTTACATTGTCCATGCATTTAGATCTCTTCCTCAGTTTCCTCCAATCATCTGTCAACTACGTCAGGATACCAGACACCATTACAAACTGAAGTTGCGTTCCATTGACTTTGGAAGTCAGCAGTTGGAGTTGGGAATGACGTCACCCCCAAGTTGACTGCATTCCAGAACTAGTCAGGAAACCAAGATGGTTTTCACAAGGTGGAGAAAGTGGACTTTGCTCTAGCCAGGTTATCTATTGCTAGCCATTGTTAGCAATAATAGTCGATAACAACACGTTATGCTGCATTTTCTGCATACAAACTACCACAGCAACTTGTACACAAATAAAAGTTAGACGGTACGGTGTGTGTGACTAATTTAATGTGATACAAATAAGACCAAAGTGCTAATAATCAGTATATTACCACAACTTTCATTACTTTTGATGTGTAAAGCTGCCATCTTGGATTTTGAGGTTAAGGCTACTGAGGTTCCTCAACTTTCCACATCAGAAATTTGACTGCAGGGGGGCGCTCCCTGATTCAGGAATTTCTACCTCCCAGCTCAGAGAGAATGCAGCACTAGTCACAATGTACTTTCAAGATCAGCCCCTTTGTTTCACAGCTGCAGATTTTGCCACCACTTGGCAGCTCCAGGAGATTGGTCTTATGGCAGGTGGTACTATTTCCTCATTGTTCATCACCAAAGCCGTGAAAGTGGTTATCAGAGCCTTCAACTGGGTAATGGTTGAAGAAATCTGCAGTCCGTCTGCCACACATCAGGGCCAACGTGTATGGCACAATGACCATGACCACAACAGCAGCTAGCACCAGCCACCAACCAGGAAAGCTGGAAGATAACATCACAAGGACTAGAACGATGATCAAGCTGCCAAAATCAAGAGGCATTTCCTCGGCCAAAGGCAAACTGGCAGATCGAAGATTCTTCCTAGATCAAGAACCAATGCATGCAGAGTCTAACGACCCGAAAACAAAAGTTCTGGAAGGTGGTATGTCTTGAAGCATGAAACAGTCACCAGGTGCAGGAACTTCAAGTAACATGTGGTCAGAAGTCAAGAGATCATCGACTAATTTATAATTTTTCAGCAAGATGAAAATCTGTGGCCTGTAGTTTGGAAATATTTCCGTGTCATGTGGTCACTGACTATTTCTGAAAGTGCCTTTGGAGGGGTTGAGAAAATGGAGAGGATATAAGGTGAGGTAATAAGATGCAGTAAGATAAGAAGAGATGTACTTTATTGCACCCTGTGGGGTAATTTCTCCCCAGCACTTGACCCATGCTAATTACTTGAAAGCAGTTGGCAGCCACAGTGCATTGCCTAGGGACCAACTCCAGTCCTAAACCCAGAGCCTTGGTCAGGTGCACCGGCCGAAGTGTTCCTGTAGTGCGTGTTTTTCTGGGTGGGGGATGCCAGAGTACCCAGAGGAAACTGACATGAACAGCGGCAGAACTCGCAAACTCTACACAGAAAGGTCCAGGCTGAACAGGCTTGAACCCAGAACCTCCTTGTTGTGAGGAAACTGGTAATCACGGCGCCACCTAGCATCAGTGTGAACAAATGAAGAGGTGTGCCTCGGTATCTGTATAGGTTTGTTTTGGCTATGTACTCAAGTGTCCTCTCTCAAATTCTTTTAACCCTTTAAGTGCCAAATAAATTTTCAAGGAATTAAGAATGTTGTTATCCTGAGCTGTTGAAAACCTATCATGTGGCAACTTTAAACAAGTTGCCACATGGTAGGTTTTTAACAGCATCTGACTTTGATATCTTACACCATTGGGCAAACATAGTTGGCTATGGCGCTCAAAGGGTTAATCTCTGCTGTGCTAACATCTATGTTTGGCCTCCATGTTTACATTATTGATGAAGAGAACGTATGTAGACCATTGAAGTGATCTTTGCTGCATCTGACGGCAAAAGCTGCGGTTGTCCCGATATAAGCAAACCTGTAAAGTGCCTCAAAGGGGGACGCTCACTGAAGGTATGCAGGTGTGTGACATTTTATTTATGTAAATCTCATGAACACTGTGAAGTGGGGGTAGGGCAGTGCGCTCTCATTAAAAGGGCTCACCGTGCATATGAGTCGAGCAGTGAGCCCAGTCTCATCCCGACGCGTCATATTGTGACGCTGCCTGACCAAGCATCGATATATGACGCAAAAGGAGGTTTTTGACATTGTTATTTGAAGTCTGTTTAAAACGAACCCTACCCCCTAACCCCTAACCCTTAACCCCAACCCTGATCCTAAGCGTCAAATAACAACGCCAAATGCCTTCTTTTGCATCGTATATCGACACTTGGTCACTGTATGAAGAGTTGGGATGAGAATGTGTTGGCACAGCAGTTGAGGATCTGAGCCATATCTGATGAACTATAGCCATATGTACATAGTGGTTGCATTGGCAAAAGGGTGGATGCCGGTTGGCTAAGGTTTTTTGCATTGTTGCTATATAAGTCCTGCAGGGCACCAGCCACCATAGACCCTGCATCTCGCACCCAGATAATATCCCAATATGATTTATCCACATTCCATTTACACACAGCCACATCACAGTGTCTTCACTCAACAAATGCAAAGCCCAATTGCAGTTCCTCGCACAAAATGCGAATATTGTTATTGGATAGTCAAGAAAACATTTCTCTTACGCGTGCAAGTTGGTGTCATAGCAAGAGGCCTAGTATTTTGGGTGGAGCACAGCGCTAACTTGCGTATTTACAGTAGATGGATCCATTTACTCTTTGCCACTTAGCGGCTACAATGCTGCTCAAGACTTCTTTCAAGGTGGTTTCAGAAATTCAATTTAAAACCAGCCCAAATACATCTTGCACCCATTTACGCTTGACCTTTCAGCAAACCGAGTGCTATCCTAGCAGCTCAAGATGCATGAAGTGGCAAATTATAAACAGGGTCATAGCTCACTTTTGGGTCCTTTTTACAATTTCAATTTTATGTGTTTCTTTTCATTGGCCAATAAATCTTTTTTTCAGATGAAATATCATATTTTACATGCTTCCACACATTTTTGATGACCTTTTCAGTCTGGTTTGATGCACTAGGCTGCTTTTAAGAATATTTTCTTACTTTTAACCGCAAACCTGTGGCTTATATTACTTCAATGCGACTGAAATATTATGGAAAGTCTGTGAGCGAGTGTGCGACTCCTTTCATTGGTGAGTAAGTCTCATTTACTATGCCCGAGGCCTGTAATGTGGAAAATAGCGATGGTTGATGGACAACATTAGGGGAGAGGTACATTCACCAATCCTTGGGAACACTGTATAATTTAATTCTATGTGGATGAAAAACAGGTTAAACAGAGGTACTATTGATCTTAGTGTGGGATAGAATCCCATATAGCTCAAAATGCATATTTGGAAACCTCTGAAGGATATCTAGTCAAAGCTTGGTCCAAGTCATCATGGTACCTGCAGCCTAATGTCAAACAGGGACTGTACCCATCTGATCCAAGACATGAATCCAACTGTAGTGATAAAGCGATCTTTGTCTTTCTCCAAAAGTGGAATGTTATGAAGTGTGTTTCTGTAGGTCAGTAATAGGGGGATTAAAGACACGTTTGGATGTCATTACAAACAGTATTAGCCTTTTTCCAATCTAAGTCTTCTGAAGACACAACATCCCTCCAGTTGATTAAAATGTTGACTCTTCTTATTTCCTGTCGTTATTAAAACATATCCAGGATATATTGAGCTTCTACCTTTAAGCTTCTTTACCTGTTATACTGCTTGCAATCAAAGTTCTTTTGAACACTGCCCCAAGAAAGCTGCAAAGTTTGAATTTTTAAAAATATATATTTATACCAATCCAGTATCATGACATGTACAGTTATACGCGTCGTCTGTCTGCATTTTGGGCAACTGGGCATGGGTCCATTAAATGAGTCACAATCAGCTCGCAAGCCAAATGTGACAACAAAAATGACTTGTTTTTTTACGTGATTTGAGACAAGCACCTCCCAGATATCTTCATAGTCTGGCTTACTGATGAACTAATCCCTGACATGCTTAAACTAATCAGTTCACATGAGGTTCACTGCAAGCAGTTGTTGGAAGCTGGGTTTCTGAGTGTTGCTCTGTTTGTACAGGTGACTTAACCTATGACGCGCTGAAACCCTTGTAATCAGGAAGATTTGTATCTTCAATAGGCCTGCATGTGGAGCATAAATGACAGCATAAACAAGTCTATGATATCTGCCATACATGTGAGATTCATAGATAGTGCAGGAAGATGTTGGAGGCACAGATGCTATTTCAGAATGAGCCGTCCCAATAAACCTAACAGGTAACACTATCCTGCTCATCTCTAATCTACGCTGTATTACTATCTATCACTTATCTATTTCGTATATACTGTAGACTGCAACAAGCTGGTAACAATGCATCATTGCAGAAAAAATGCAGCTTTGATAAATTACTGTCGGGTCATGTTATAGGGACTCCCCTGATGAGCTGGGCTGGGCAGTTACACACACACTGCTCTTCTATACACTACAGTGACTGCACAGTTCAGATGCGGACTGCAGAGCAAAAACAGAGTCAACTGTGACAGAGCATGTGTAAACTTGCTAGTGTTCGGGCAAATAGCGTGTGACAGCAAGACCTTCCTTGTACTGCAAGTAGAACAAGAGAAAAAAAGCCACTATGTTCACTCTTCACCTGTGGGTCCAGTTAGACAGCAGAGTGTTCTGTTCCAGCTTGCTGGCTGGCAGATGAAAGTTTGATTTTTTTTTTTTTAATTATAAATATTGATATCACTTTTCCAGTTTTGGCATCCTGACAATTTCTGAACATGCATACATGCTGAGCCGCTTCTGGCGATGGGATACAGAGACTTGCTCACTACTGTCCCATAAACAGAAACCAAAGACATTGTTTTTCAAGATTATTCTCACAGAGTGAATGAATTTACCAAAAGACTGCGGCCGTCCCTAAAAACAATAATACTAATAATAATCATAATAATAATAACAAGCATTAAATACTCGGACTGCCCCCCCACCACCACCACTGCATGGCTGATATCTGGTCCGAAAAAAAAAAAACGCGATGGAGGCATGGACAGACAAACTGAAGGACAAATGGAAGCATGAAAAGGCACATTTACACAATCAGATGTAACCGCATATCAAATTTTCATTGAGAAACATTGAATGGAAAGAAGTGTGACGGATGGACGGACGGACACACGAAAGGACAGCACACATTCCTACATCCTCATCTATTGTAAGGCAGGCAATAATAAAAATAATAATAATAACAATAACATATACAGGCAACTGTGTGTGTGTGTGTGTGTGTGTGTGTGTGTGTACATATATCCTCAACCAAAAATATGAACATTCTCAACTACTTTTTTCCCCATAATTTTTGAAATATTTTCCATCATCTATTTTAATCTTTTTCCATATGTAGATATCCCAGCAGTATATTAACCCCTGTAACTTTACTCATTTAGCAGACCAGTATGTGTAGCCTGCAGTGTACAGACTGCCAGATACCACTGATTTTCACACCACAGCCCACCAACTATATAATCATGGTTCTGCAGAGCTGCAGGACACGGGCGATTGGCGAAAGCAGACCGCAGACTCTCAGACTGCCAGAGGAGGCGCTTTCGCCCAATACCACACTGACAAAACACGTGGCAAATATCAGATTGTTGAACTGCACTTGATTGACCATAGTTTCTCAGCTATATGATGGTAAAAAGTTAGTTTTTTGCATGGAAGGAGTAACTAGGGCATCTGTGGAATGTTTTGTGATTCATTTTCGGCATATTTTTTGTGTGTAGTTCTGTAGGCCTATACAGAGGCCATTGGCAAAAATTAACTTCATAGAGGTCTGGCCTGACATTAAACTTCCATTAAAGGTTTCTGAAAAGAGGGGGTTGCTGTCGTGTCGTGAACTATCCTGACTTCTGGTGCGTCCCTGCACCTGAGTGCGTAGCGTAGATCCTTGATTGGCTAAACCTTGATTTTAAGGGCAAGAGCACCTACTGGTTGAAAGCCCATCACAACGACCAGGTGATACTGCGGGTCTTTGGGACTGGAGCTGGAGACCCCTGATTTGAAAGTGCGCACGCACACGACATGTCAAAGTCAGCATTCATTAGGGACCGAGCCCCTACAGGCCGCAGGGCCCTATTGTTCCTGTAATGTTTTTTATTGTCTTCTTTCTTCTTCTAACCCCTCTTTCGACAGAAATTTCACCCCTGAACATGCTAAAAAAACTCAGCAAATTTGGCATCCACCTCAAGTCTGGCGAATAATTTTATAAATGGTAAAAAAATATTCCCCAAAGTGCCAAAATGTACTCTCTGGCACCACCTACAAACACTAAAACGACCACTACGGCTTGTAGGGACTTTATAGAGAAATCAAACCAAAACTGTGTTGTTCGTCTCATCAACACCTAAAAATTATCCAATGACATCCCTGACCTAAATCTAACAGGAGGTCCGCAATTTGTATTTCAAAATAACTGTTCGCCCTTAAATTTGGCCTTGAACAAACGCTAACTCCTTTAAGGGCGTTCATCGTATCAGCTCCAAACGCTAATACATGACAAAGGACACACTGCTGATGAAAAGTATATATAACTTTGGCATTACTCAAACAGTTTGGATTTGATGAGGCGTCAAAGTTGGCGTTCCTAATCACGTTGTCTTCCCATGTGTACGCCAGTTCCAACCAAAATTTCACTCTCTAAACATGGTCCAAAACTCACCCAATTTGGCGTCAGCACCAGACCATATCTCGCCACCACCCCAACGTGCACAAGGGGGTGAGGGTCCGCCCAATGCTGCTTGCAGCTTTAATTTTATTTGCTCCTAGTGTGAAACGAAAGTAGCACAGGCCCTCTTTTCAAGGGAGTGAATTATCAAAGTGTTTGGAGTAATTAGCTGAGAAGAAGAATGAGGCTAATCTGAGTAGACAGAGTGGGACTGTAATGTTTCCTGATGCAAAGATTTAAAAGTCACTTTGAAGTTATAGTGCACCAGAGTTACGTTGCAGTAGGATTTGTTTGAAAAATCATAGGTCTCGTGTCCATTTCTCATAAAACAGGGAGAAAGAGGTCGCTGTTTGTAAATTGAACATGACTTCAGGAATGCGTGTCTGCAAATAGGCGAGGAGGAAAATGTAAATAGCGCTCCCAAGGCACTCAAATTCACTTTTATCTGCACTCAGATTACAACACCATGGAAGATGTGAAGAATATGAAATTCTGTGTTCAGAAACAAATTCTGCGGTGAGCGCAGGATGTGATCTCCGTCATTTGCATTAGCTGGGTTGTGACCCTGTGATGTGATACTTGAGCCACAGTAAAGGCTGGTGCACGAGGGGCACAACCAACCAAGGGTGGGCTTAAGATGCCTGCGGTTCCTATGCTAAGAGTTTCATCAGGTCCTCCAGGTGACTTTCAACCCAACAACCCCCCCCCCCACACACACACACACACACACACACACACGAGTTTGCGCAGCTATCCTTGTTAGAGCAATGCATTGACTTCTATTTATTATGGACAGCCTAACCCTAACCTTAACCGAAGACAATGCATTGACTTCTATTCATTATGGACAGCCGAACCCTAACCTTGAGCAAATCATGCCTAACCTTAACCATAACCTTAACCTTAACCAAAGCTCAATTCACACCTGACCCCTAACCTCAACCAAGACCTCAGAAATAACATTTTGCCATATTAGGACCTGGCTTTGGTCCCCATAAGGACTACTGGTCTCGACACAGGCAGTGTGAATACTGAAAAAGGTCCGCAATAGGTGACAAAAACATGAACACACACACAAACACACATACACACTACCACCACCCCTCAAAGCATTAAGTAATCGCTGCACTGCTCAGAACCTCCATATAAGAAATAAAAGAGGTATGCATGCTGCAGAGGGCAGTCATTTGAAAAGGTAATTTTGCTCATGTAAGTGCGTTTGATTATCTCACACAGTGTTAAGCGATTAATAAAATTAACGACAGCGTGTTATTTGCAGGCTATTGAAGTGACAAATATCTGTGGGTATAGCAACATTCAGTGAGCGCTGTGAGGTTGCAGCATAATTTGTAAGCGCAGTGTTCATCCTGATAAATGAGAGTTTCATAACACTTCTATTTAAGGGTGATTAGCACATTCCTAAACAAAGTCGCCAGTTTGACTTCTCCGCGTCTGGATTTCTTCACAAATTTTTTTTTAATTTCTCACAGAAAGTGTGATCATGCAAAGAGTATTTGCTCTCTTCATCAGGGTATGAACAGGGTGGCACAAATGTGAGACCCTGTACATTTCTCACACCTCATATCGAACTGTACTCATGCATTAGGAGGCGATAGAATATATGGAATTTCTAAAGGGCTCTAAAATATCATTTACTGGTGAAAAACGGAGTCATTGTCTCCAATGCTGGCTGCTCATTTGATGCCATTAAAAAGAGCCGAGGCCATGAAATGCGTCAGAAACTGAATCATTAAAATGCTAAAGCGCCTGAAAGATTTACCTGGACCTCAGATGATGATTTCTATACTTAAATACCACCAGTCCGCACATTTTACCCTCAGTAAGTATGTTCCCTCTAAGACAGAAAAGCCTCACGTATCCAAAACTTGTGGGTGCCCTGCTGGCACTGATCTCGAAAGCAGTGCTCATTATTCTAGCATGGGTTTGGTTGTTGCTGTATTAGTCAGCAAAAGCAAGCACTGAGGGGATAAAGCTGGCTTACAATCCTACCAAAAGTAAAATCAGGGCTGTTCTCAGCTACTCATTGGTCATTCACATGCTAAGCTCCAGAAAGAGTTGCATCTATTTTATTCACCGGGAAAAATAGTGCACTCTGTGAAAGCAATTGCCTGACACATAGTCAAGATGGATAATACAACTTGTACAAATAGTGGGCGTATTTGCTTATACTCCTGAAGGCTAGAGATACTTTTTACCCTCTTGGGTCTCAGTGGATGGCATAGATGAAATGAAGTCATAAAATATATGAAGTCAAGTGAAGTTGTGAGCAGAGACTAAAACATCAGGACTAAAAGAAATTCTGCCTACATATTTTGACCTAATGATTTATATAGAGGCAATGGTGGGGAATAAAATCATAAAACGACTTTAAATTTATGAAGTATGTATTACGTTCATGATAGAGCCATAATTATTCAGCATCAAAGATCGCGCGCACATCGCATTCACGACTGCCGCTAAAAGAGGGATGCCTTATGCTGCGGCACAGTGCAATTATATATTATCACCACGAGGTGGCAATGCTGCTGCAAGTAATGTTCTTTGATTAGAAATTATTGCCGTACTGCAATTCTCTGACTTAGCAAGTACTGCCTCTGCCAATGTTTCTACATACTTCTGTTTACTAACGAATCATTAATATCGAGAATGATTGGACTTTGATCCGGAATGGTGTTTCTGAAAATTTTTACTTGACTGTGTGGCTTTTGTTGGCCTACACCAACTGGAATAAGTCACTCAAATCTGATACACAAGCAACTACACATTGGATTACCAGCACAACAAATTAAGTGCCCAAGTGTTCTTCAGGAGAATAATAACCTGAATTGCAGAACAGGTCGACTCTCAGGGAAAATTGGCCGTATAAAGCGAAAGAGAAATAAAAATCAAACTGGCTGCTCTATTCCACCAGTGTCACTTTCCCATGCCAATAATTCATTTTACCTGGTTCCATGCTTTGCTTGGGCAATTATCTTTTTCAGAAACTGTTTATATTCACATTTGCAATGAAATGTTACAATCTGAGGAGACAGAGATAAGAGCCTGACTGAATCCCTTACACCTTTATTCAGTCTAAAAGAAATTATGACACAGACACTGGCAACACCAGGCTCTTAACCAGATAATGGGCCGCAAACAAGCTATCAAACAAATCCGATCATTGTTCTCCGAAATAAAAAATATTTTCAGTAACATACACACAAATATTCTCAGTGAATATTGCATGTCAAATAATGCCATGATCATTTCAGATTATTTAGGCAATTTGATGTATTTTTATTGAACATCCCTCATGAGGAAGGATTTAGAATATCATATATAGTGCTTTATATTAACATCAGAGACTCTCAGGACACAAAATAAACGAGCAAGTAAAATATTTGGCAGTGTGTGTGTGCCCTAGACAGAGAAATGCATTTGGATCGTATACAGTCACCACAGCTGCAGCAGCTAACATTGAGAAATACTCATTTTGCACTATTTTTGCAGTGAAAGTCCAGATCAGCGCATATTATCATCTGTCCATTGAATTTAGTAAATGATGCAGGCAAAGTGTTTAGGCCATGACTGAAAGTAATCATGCATTTCAAAAGGATGAACTGATCACAAACAGGCGATTCAGGCCATTGACCTCCAGGTGTTAGTTCAGGTTTTCATTTTTTTACTGGATGATAATGTTAAAATGTGAATAGATGGCACAAATTCAGATTGATCTAGCTGATATGCATCTACGCTGTACACCGTATCTTCATTGACCAATTCTCGTAAAAAGAACAGATATTATCCTAATGCTACAACTGCATCCGAGGACACTGAACCCATTATCCTAATACTTCAATTGTATTTCCATCTCGCAAGCTGACATCGTATCAGCTGGATAATTTTACTAACAATGAAGATCAAATTTTGAAACACCAGCAAATTGCCTCTCAAGTACAGGACAGAGGAGTGGACAGGCAGATAGTGTTAAAGCCTCTTTCAGTTGCGCAATCTTCCCAGAGGACAAGACCCCCGCAGCACGAATTCCCCCCTCCCTGTCTGAGCCCATCTGACTCGTCTCTGCGCTTCTCCCCGGAGTCGCGCGGCTTCGTCAAGCTCCTCCCCTCGCTTTAAAAACAAGCCTGCGGAGAGCCCTGTGACTCACCACCCCCTCCCCCCACAGCCACATATTACCATTCCGCTCTGTGCTGTCTAGAAAGGTCATGTGACCCTCATCAGTCTCTGCGGGTGGGGGGAGGGGAAGCAGATTGAACCTGTTCTTTGTTAAGAGGTCAGCGCCGAGCTCCCTCGCAGGAAAATCACATACCGTAAAGCACACAATATGTGTGCCCCATAAAAAAATGTGACAAAGGTCTGGGGCAAAGGGATGCTAGGTCGGAATGACGAAAAGAGGCTTTATTATCATAAGCTACTTATAGCCATGCTTGCTCTCTCCAAGTTGAGAACATAATTCTTGTGATATTGAAGAATGTGGCTTGCTATTCTGAGTCTGGGAAATAGTTGCATTGTGGTTCACCAGTGATGTGATGAATAAATAGTTCCTCCCTTCCACAACTACATAGAGTCCATATATATATATATATATATATACACACACACACACACACACACACACACACTTGTATGCAAAAGTTTGGGCACCCCGGATCAAAATTTCTGTTACTGTGAATAGCTAAGCAAGTTTAAGATGACTGCTCTTCAAAAGGCATAAAGTTAAAGAGGACTCATTTCCTTTGTATGTTAAACAAGACTACTTTTTAATTTTCATCTTTTTACAGTTTCAAAGCGACAAAAAAGAGAAAGGGTCCGAAGAAAAAGTTTGGGCACCCTGCGCGGTCAGTTCTTAATAACACTCCCTTTGGCAAGTATCACAGCTTGTAAACTTGTAAACACTTTTTGGTGCCAGCCAAGAGTTTTTAAATTCTGGTTTGCGGGATTTTGCCGATTATTCTTTGCCAAAGGCTTCTAGTTCTGTAAGATTCTTTGGCTGCCTTGCATGCACTGCTCTTTTGAGGTCCATCCACAGATTTTCAATGATGTTGCGGTAGGAGACCTTGAGGGCTATGGTGAAACCTTCAACTCGCACCTCTTGAGGTAGTCAGTTGTGGATTTTGAGGTGTGTTTAGGATCATTATCCTGTTGTGGAAGCCATCCTCTTTTCATCTTCAGCTTTTTTGCAGATGGTGTGATGTTTGCTTCCAAAATTTGCTGGAATTTAATTGAATCCATTCTTCCTTCTACCAGTGAGATGTTCCCCATGCCACTGGCTGCAACACAAGCCCGAAGCAAGATTGATCCAACCACATGCTTGACAGTTGGAGAAGTGTTCTTTTCATGAAATTCTGCATCCTTTTTTCTCCAAAAATACCTCTGCTCATTGCAGTCCACAGGACTTGTTTCCTAAATGCATCAGCCTTGTTCAGATGTTCCTTAGTAACATCCTGATGCTGAACTTCATGGTGAGGATGCAGGAAAGGTTTCCTTCTCATGACTTTTCCATGAAGGCCATTTTTGAGCAAGTATCGCTGAAATATAGGGCAGTGCACCATGACTCCACGGTGTGCTAAATCTTGCTGAAGGTCTTTTGTTACCAAACGGGTGTTTTGATTTGCCTTTCCTGCATTCTGATGAGCAGTTCTCTCACGAAGTTTTCTTTGTCTTCTAGACCTCAACTTGACCTTCACTGTTTCTGTTGACTGCCATTTCTTAATTATATTATGAACTGAGGAAATCGCAACCTAAAAACGTTTTGCTATCTTCTTATAGCCTTCTCCTACTTTGTGGGTATTAATTATTTTCATTTTCAGAGAGATAGACAGCAGCTTAGAGGACCCTATGGCTTCTGATTGTTGGGACAAGGTTAGAGGAGTCTGGGTATTTATAAATTTTGAAATTTGCATCACCTGGCCTTTCCTAACGATGATTGTGAACAAGCCATAGCCCTAACAAGCTGAATACGATCTAAGACCATAGTCAAAGTTACTTGAGAGCTCAAGTCTTTTGGGGTGCCCAAACCTTTGCACGGTGCTCATTTTCTTTTTTTCACTCTAGAATTGTACAGAACAAAAGTAATACACTAATACTGCTTAAAATGTCAAAATGAGCATTTTATCTTTACATTTATGCCATTCAGAGATCAGTTCATCTTCTACTTGCTTCACTATTTTCAGTAACAGAAATTTTGATCAGGGGCGCCCAAACTTTTGCATACAACTGTACATATACATTGCTGCAAGCAGCAATGAAGGGGTCCAGGCATGACGGGCAGTGGATGAGTGTATTCAATTCATTGTGACCCAGGGATTCAAGGGAAATAAGGATTACAACTCTAGTACAAACAGTTCACAAGTTATAAGCAAAAATGTACACTGAAATTTGGCCTGTTGGTACTACAACAGGGAATGATGGATTTGCCCCAAATGTGCAGCCTGGATACCTTAGGCTGAGCTCAGTGGGGATAACAGATTACTGCATAATCCGCCCGGGGCTTCCATGGCTTGCCATAGAAAACCTTAGGAAAAATATCAATACCAAGATGGCCAAAAAAACAAAGTACCTGACACTGAGGGTTCATAATTTCTCTGGGTTCTTTACTGTGATGATGCTGAAATGTGGTTGAAACTTCTGCTTTGATTCCAACTGATAGTCATTTGTATGTTTTTATTTCTTTATTTTTGGTGTGGTTCGGGCAAAAAAGTTTGATACACAGATGCAGACAAATCCAAGACACAGCCAAAATCAGAATCAGTGATGGTCCAGTCAGAAAAGAATCACAAAGAATACAAGGCAATAACAAGCATAGCACAAGGGAAACATTCTGACCAGGAATGGCTGTGAACAGACTGCTTAAATACATGTAAGGGAAGTCACATGCTATGATTGGGAACAGGTGAAGTGGATCAGACTAATTAACAAGGGAGCAGACATGAGGGAGAACCTAACCACTTGACATTGGCAAAAGCCAAAACGCGGACAGGGATCACAAGACAGCCTATTGACGAACACACAGCTCCGGTTAAGGAGTTCTAATGTGCACAGATAATGAGAGGCAGAACAGAGTTAAACAGGTGCGGAGGATCCGCTGAAGTGCAGCAAAGTAGATTGAGTAAAGACAAGGGGCGGAGACTAGAATAGGGCGAGTGCTGAGAGCTTGTTAGTCAATTAGTAAAGTGCGGCTATACAATCCCTAGTGCTCGTTAGTAAGTTAGTACTATAAACAATGTTAGTTCTGGTTAGTAAATTTTACTAAAATAACAAACTGTTAGTAATGTTAGTAATGATAGAACAGCAAGGTGAAGGAAGCAAACGAGATTTAGAAGGAATGATTGAAAACCCAGAAACCATGAAATCACCCGAAAGTGTGGCACACAACACTGGGGCAATGAGCTATCACATGACATAAGACCGGACAGGGGAGACAAAGTGCAATGCATGGCAAGATACAAAACAATGACCGGAATCTAACAGAGGGAATGAACTATGGCAGAAATACAGGCAAAACAGAAACAAAAACATGGCATGGATCAAGACATAAGCAAAACATGAACAGAACATGGCAGAATCATAACACAAGCAATGCTGACAAATGGCTCATTTCCTGTTTCAGGAGTTTCACCAGCAAATGAATTTGATGGCAGCGGCTATATCATTTGTCTGACCAAAATTGTATGGATAACCTCTGCTCAGGTTTGGTGGTGATCGGTTTGGTCGTGATCGAATCAATGATCTCGGACTATTTCACAAAAGGAAGTTTTTCAAAAATTCAAAATAGTGGGAAACAGACCTCATGGGTGCAGGAGGAATTTTTGCTCCCTCAACGCATTCATTAAAATCAGGAAAAATAAAGTCACTTAACGTTACAAAACTCTGAGGCTCAAAACTGACATTAAGCCATCTCATGTTGTATTGTAATCATGTTAAGGTTGCTCATTCATAAAAACGACGCAACAACTTACAACCGTTCATTCTACAGTCCAGAATACAGTCTAGCACCGTGTCAACAGATTCTGCTGAGAAAACGTTATTTGCCAGAGCTGATGTAGGTGTTGACAGGAGTTGATTATTGAAGCTGGCCTAGGATCAGGGGTCTCAGCAAATGCAGCGCAAGCAAATTGAATGTTTGGAAGAAGATCTGATCTAGGATCTGCATGAAAAAATGACTGCTACGATGAGCTTCAGTCAATCGACCTTCACTGAGCTGCAGACAGACAATAAAATTGACATTTTTTTAAGGCAAAATATTTTTTAAAGACGGAACCAGTGTAACCCCTCGAGGAGCTTCAATTTGGCAAGTTTCTTATTAAATTGCTGAAAATACTGGTAGGGACAATTTAACTGCTTCTCAACATGGGCAGGGGCATGTCACTATCATCCTTAGTAAAAACTGTGTCAATGTGCAGTTTGCTGACAGTCAGCCAGATGAATCAAACAGTTAAAAAGATATAAAAACAGAGACATTTTTTGTTGCTTACAGCACCATGTGTCATCAGAGAGACACAAAAATAGGCAATCATGCAAAGAATGTCGTTCTACATATGTGTGTGGAATTTTGTCAAGCCTGGACAAAGAGTTCACTAGCTTTAGTGACTTCAATAAAATTGGTCATGTATATTTTATGAGTGTGTGGCTGCCATACTGTTTTGAAAAATAATTTTTTTAAAGGTAAAGTTGGGTATCAGATGCATGTGAGGACACTGTCCATCACCCATAGCCAATGAAATACAGGTTGAAACATGCAAATTTGATATAGCCACACCTGAAGCCCGATTCACTACAAATTTTGCATGACACTACCTAATCAAGATCTAAATATACCCCCTAAAGTTTCGTGTTGATTGGCAATTCTTAAGTCAGCCAGATAGTGCCTGAAACTTGATTGGCCAATAGCATTCATATTTATTAAGAAACATCTTGTTCAGTAAAAGATTTATTAGAAGCTTACACAGAGATAAAGTATGTAAAAATGAAGCATTTAATTCAAATAGAAAAGAGGATATAAGCATTTTCAGATTTTTGCTCTTTATAGTGCCATCTAGCAGTAAAATGGGGTGAAACTTTGCATGCTGTATGCTGAAATAGGATCAAGGTGTCCAGATGTGTACCAAATTTTAATACAATCCAGCAACAATTTCATGTTACGTTTGGTTAAAAAAAAAAAAAATGACCACTCCCACGAACAAATATGAAAATGTGGTGGCCATGTTGTCTTCAAAAGTCATCATTTTGTTGACAATTATTACGGTTCAGTGGTAGGATTTTAAAAAATTCAAAATAGTGAAACTTTTTTGTGCAAAGTACATCAAGAATTAACATTTTGTTCATACTGAGCCAAGATGAACTGTTTCTAGGCCACATGGATCAGTAGTTAAGGGCCAAAACCACTCCGTACAAAATAAAGGAGGACATGGCAAGATAGAAGTGTTCATTTCCAAGCTGGTAGATTACATTGTTCACTGGTTGTATTCAGGAGTACTGTGTCACGGAATTAGATGTCATACATGCTCTGAGTCCAAAAATCAGTCTCACTGTTTCAACATTTATATGTACATGCAAAGGGTCATTACATTAAGTGCCACTGGCACAATACAGTAAAAAGCCACTGTTTGCAAAACGCATGCATTCTCACATTTGTATTTTCATGATGACTGTGGCTTCATTGTTTGCTGAACAAGTATTGACTTTACAAACATTCCCAGCAATTGCCTCTGGCAGGACTACACAATGCTTCTCACAATTTTCAATTCCATAAACAATAAAGCCAACTTTGGCAGTGAAAAAAAAACAAAATCCATACTTACTGAAGTGTGAAAAAGACCAAGTTGCTATCGTCTAAAGAGTATCTTATATTAATTTTGTTATGCGTAAAGTCAAATCACTTACCTGTAAGGTTAATGCAAAAAAGTTTAGCGTAACATTCAAGGAGAGCCGGTTTGTTCCAGTAGTTCTAGTAACTACTATGGATAAATCACCGCAGTGATTACGCTTAGAAGTAGAGGTCTTCAGGAAAGAAGCACCATATAGCAAAATATAGAATTTTAAGTTGGAGGCTGCAAAAAAGTTCCATAAGTTCATGTCTTTTTGGAAAATTAGTGTATTGGTATTTTTGGTTCAATCTTTGACATGTGATATATATTATCTAATAGAAATATGCTGTTTTGTGCCAGCATTAGTCTTTCAGCTGCCTATTGGTTTGGGCCCATGTTACACTAATAAATTATCAGACTGAAAATGACTTTAGTAATGGTGTGGAATAGAAAGATTCAAAGGAGTAGATAATAATTGTGATTGGATGTGCTCCATCTCACGATTAAGAGAGCCTTATGCTGAAAGTACTTCAGTCACATTTTTATGCACCAAGAGGAAAGGAAGGGAAAATGCCTTTTGTAGTTACCCAAGTCAATTTTCCCAATTTTCTTAAAATTAACATTTTGTGACTCAAGTAGTTTTGGTGTTGGGGGTCTTCAATCAGCAAATTTTCTGGATCTATTATATTATCAGACCCCTTCTTTCTAAAAATGGACATTTTGTGATTTCAGTACTTTTAGTACTGCCAGGGTCATCAAATTGTCAAACGCTAGCACAGCCCTTGGAATGCAACTGGTCCCAGAAAAACAGGCCAATGGGATAAGATGTTTATTCGCTAATAGGAAATGTTGAGAGTCTGCTTTTAATGCTCTTTAAATAGCAAATTCACAAGCCGTGTTTTGTATCACAAGCCATGAAATGGGGTCCAAGCAGCTGTGCCAACATGAGTGTCAGATTATTCAAAATTTTGTTGGCATGATTCGCACATAGAGATAACTGTTTCAATCAACGGCAGAAATACTAAAATGAACATAGCACACATTATTCGGGAAATTTGAAAAAGGATTTTGTGGTGCCCTCCGAACACAAATCAAGTATGCTTTCTAGTCAAGCCTTGCAAAGGGTACAGTTACTCTAAAGAGCACGGTATCCCGAGGAATGTGTCACACTAATGCAGGGCCGTAATGATGTCAACTTGTTATTTACTTTCCAAATCTGAATGACTGGGCAAGACGAAAGGAGAATTAATCAACCACAATGTGACCGTACAGGCGAAAAAAAACGAAGCGCACGGGGCGCGCGCACAGTGTGTGGGGGAGGGGAATCGACACAGACAAGGTAACGTTGCATCATTTTACGATTGAAGTTGCTGTCGTTTTCTCACACTGAACTTTATTCTAGTTAATCAGATTTCGGTAGTATCGCATAGTTTTGGATTAAAATATAATTATTTTAACACCAGTGCACAATATGAGGCTAAACTAGGAATTACAATGTGTTATTATGAAATTTCAGTCATAGAGAAGGATATTACCATTCCATGTGGCTTTTAAGATATAATGCTAGTCATGAAAACGCCTCACCCTGGGTTAGTTGAAACAACGTGTTAAGTTGTTCAAGAAAATGACTGTTATTTTTCAGGATGTGCGAAATAGTGGTGTTACACTTCATTTGTGCACTTGATCCTTTAATCAGTTATCAGTAGCCTGGATTTAAAACTCCCACCTGACTAATGTGCTTCTAATTACAAGGGAAATAAAACATGAACGAGATGTTTTAAACTATAATAATATTTATACGTCTACTGGACCTATACTGCATCTACAGGGAAAATGTTGGATGATTTGATCATGCATTGACCATGGTGGTTTATGGTTGAGGGACGAAAAAAAAAAAAAAAACGTCGTACATACTTCAATATTTGTCTTACATTTTTGCATCATTTCATGGACCTTCCATTTTCATTAGCAACTTCTCCGATGCTACTTTTTACTTGAGACACGGGCTGAAGGTCAGTTGCTGATTTTCCATTGTAAGGCACTGACGATGCTCGCATCTCACTGTGAGTCTCTCTCTTTAATAAGATTGCGACTTGAGAGTGCTTTGCCGCTGTCTCCAGTAGAGCAGTAGTGATAGCTAAGGCTCCAATAATGAACTAATGATTTAGGCAGCATTCACCTTTTCACTACATCCACTGCTTTAGAAATCGACAGTAGGTACTTGTGTCTCATTTCTTGTTTCCATGAGGATTATCAGCAGCAACAATAGCCGGGAATAAGAACTCGATTTATAACATGGGAGGAAAGTCCACGCTGGTTTACTGAAGTTGGAGGTGTTTTCCTGGAGGAGGTGGAAGCGGCGGCGTCAAGCACGCACACTATCTGATTAGTGCTGGTAAGTTGAACTCCTGATAAATCATTATCAAGTCCGTGCCGTTTTTATCCTGTTTCATGACTAGATCTCTGCCGTTCAGAAACTACTTTTGAACATTGTGTAGCCGATTAATTTTTCGTGTGATGTCCGCGTTCTTGCATTCGGTAAAATCTTAACGTAGTTTGTTGGGTGACGATACCTCCTAGTCACTTAATTTTAATGTTCTGTATCATTTACACTACTTCTTGAAAATGACTCATTATAGAGGTGTTACTTTCTTTGCGAAACGCTTGACGAGCGATAATTGTATTGTAATTTATTGTCTTGTACCATTTATTCCGCTATGTCCACAATGATCCCATAATTCTCGTTCTGACTCGGTCATATTTATTGTAATTTTGCGATATAGAACACGTAGAGCGCATTGCCTTTGAACATATTTTGAGGCGCTGGGGTTGGGGGAGGGGAGGAAAGCGACTGCACCAGTCAGTGCCTTCTTAACTGCCAGTGTACAGTAGCCTACTTTGTGTCCAGCAGCTCCAGCTAGCTTGTTGACTGTTCATAATTACCTCCCAAAATGCACTTGCAATATTTACAATTATTTGGGAAATATATTTATGAAATATGACGACTCGGGCAAAGTTAGCTGTAGTGTTTGTCTTAACTTAGGAATGATATCCAATGGGAAGGATAGTGGGACCCCTATAGAATTATCACCTGTTGAGGAGCTAGAGTGGTATAGATGGCAGCTGCATTACCGTTTACGAACTTCCTTGTTCCACTGTTATAATCGGGTTATTGTCGACTGCAAAGGTTATTAGATATTTTATCTTTTTCAGAATATGGAAAGAGAAACTGTGCTAGGCATTAAAAAATGCTATTGGCAAAAGTAGGAATATAATGGATTTTGAAAAGGTAAATAGGCTGAACAAGTATGTCAGTGACCATACTGTACCTTACCGTGAAATATCTGAAGTTACACTCGGATGGGATTCGGTTCGGATGGGATATCTCCCGGGAGGTCTGAGTGGCTGCTCAAAGGGGTGTTTTGGCCTGCATGAGCAGTGGTGTTATGGAGGGTAGATGCAGGTTTATGGAGTTTATCCGTTTCTTTTCCTATTTGTTTACTGTGTACCCACCTATCAGCCAAAAAGCCATGGAAATACATTGGAGAGAGTTCCCTCGTTCTACTTGTCGAGATATAGAGTTTAGCTAAAAGGGTATATCCACTTCTCTAGGGACCACTACACCACTGTGCATGGGGCACCAAAAATTAAGGTCTTGAGAATTTCATCAGGGGGCATGTAAATAGTTTGTATTTTGATTTATATCTGTCTTGCGCACGATTGGGAAATTTTTTGATTTCCTCCTTGGCCAATCTGCACACTGGTGCTCTAGGAGGTGTTTATGAACGCCAAGAAGTGTGACTCAACTAGGCAAAAGGACAGTTGAAAGTGGCATCATTTTAAGTACCCTCATCACTTCCTGTTACCAATGTTGTCGTGTTGCGTCATTGCTACCACTGTCAATGAGTCGGAGGGAGGTTGTGCGTTTGCCCGGTTGTTTGTTTGTCTGTTTGTAAGCAGTATTGCAATGAAAACTCTTGGCTGATGATGAAATCTTGGGGAAATGTTACATTTTGACAACAGTTACAGGTGATTGAGTTTTCACTGGTCAAGGTCAAGATTGTATGAAAAGTCAAAAATGATGTATGTACTGTACTGAATGCCCTTCCAGTTTTCTGTGTATTCATTTGTTGCCTTATTCTCCTATAATGCAGTAGTGAATTTTACATTATTATTTCGTAATATACTCTTGGAAAGATATTGAGATTGTTCGTCAAAATAGAATCAAAGTTTGAGTATATGAGAAGCGGAAGTCCACTGCTAGTTTTTTGAAACTCACATGCCCCTTCGTACTGGCCATTGGCCAACTGTCTGTCAACTGGTACAGTATGAAATGGTATATCATTTTAGCACGTTCTCTCAAGGTTAATCATTTTGGAATTTTGACTGTAATATGTGTGAGCTGGTGAACTTCAGGAACAAATGCTTTCTGGCTGTGCTTTGACCTTGTTCTTGCCTGCTGGCCATATGCTCAGAGACTGCCTGAAAGTTACTGGCCAAGGCCAAGAGAAACAAGCTGTGTGGGTTTTTAAGGAAACCAGTTCTTCTCTGGAAAAGTTAATGTATTTCATTGCTTTGATGAGAAGCACAATCATCATGCCTATTTGGAGTAGACAGAAAAACTTACTCTTAATTTTTTGTTTTAAGAAATTCAATAGTCAGACAGCTATGGTTGTCTTTGCAGATTACTGTACAAGCCAAAGGGAAAAAAAAGAAGAAAATTACGCCCTCAGAAAATTTAAGAAAAATGATAGAAAAATGGGCGAACTTGTAATGTGTAACTTACACTTGCCTGTAAAAAGTTTCACCATCAATTTTTATTAAAAAAAGAGGGCTCGTTTGGACAAATGGATTACACCCAGTGAAAACGTACAAATAACATTACAAACTAAGTTTAAGTTTATAAAGACACATCAGAAGGATCCCTGATTTTGCAGTATCCCTCCTTTAACACTGATTTTTATAAAATAGAGATTCAGAGAGTGGTTGTCCATTATAAGTTGAACTTGAAGTATATATACTTAAAAATGAACCAACTAAATGCTTTTACCTGGAGTTTTGACTTGGCAAACAATCTATTGAAACTATCAAATACAGACAACTAAATCAGAGCTCAAAGAAGTCGCTAGGGATAATTTTGACGAGATTTTGCAATAATGCATTTTGCCTACTTACCTTTTCCAGAAGTCATTTGATCAAAATGAAGTACACCAGGCCTTCAGACCCGAGTCAGATCTAAATGCTCGCAAGTTCCTCGTGTTATTTCCAAAATTTTCATCTCGTAAAATGGTGAAACTATCTCTGCAGACTGCGTCGCCACAATTTTCGCCATTCACAATGTAGGCAGCCTATCAATCGACTTAAACCTTGCCATTTTCTTCATAAACACACCATGTTTTCTTTTTGGACAAAATACTCTGTAACCTCCCGTTATATTGTACTTTGCGGGTTATCAAAGACCCAGTCTGGGGACGGGTATTCCGAGAATATGCAATCTATAAATATTGCTTGTCAGGAGTTGTAACGCCGTGTGTCTCCAATAAATTAATGCATATTTCATTCTTGTCTTCTTTTTTGTGGAAGAAGAGAAGCTTTCAAGGATTTTCAAGCATTTTCGAGGTACAATAAACTGAACTGAGTGATTTGGGCTAAAGATATTAATTTTCTATTTTTAAGGCATATTATAGGATTGGGCATGGTGATTGCACTACGTATTTTTGAATTAAACTGTGACTTGTGAGAACTTGTGTCTGAAAACGGGGGATGGGGGTGGAGTTCAGCGTATTTATGCCTGTTTCTTTTCACTTTGTCTGAAGTGTCGTAATTCTCAGTATTCCCTCACTCGTAATATGTAAAAAGGGGTGTTCAATTTTTACACCGATATGCCTCAAGAAACATTGAGAAAAATATATTTTTTGGGCAAAAATGTACGAAGACGTATACAAGGAAACTAAAGAAGCCAGCATTTTGGAATCAGTTGGTGGAGTATGTCAACCATCCAATAATGTATTAAACAAGATATAGAGGATCTTACACGAGTGGGCGTGTCATGTGAAAGTTATGAAATGAGTTGAGTAAATTTTGCATTTGCTGCGAGCTTTCATACTACACAACCAAGAGTATAAGAATCTATTTATCATATAATTGAATCGCATAATTTATCAATAAACAAATTCAGTTTCCATAAGCGCCGTAATGGTAATGCCGATTCTGTGGGCACTGAGCTAACACTATAACTCTGATACTCCGTAAGTTACTGAGTCACAGACATTCATGGTTGAACTAGCCATGGTTTTAAATTCACAGTTTACGGAGTAGCAGGCTAGGTAACACACTAATGTTACATAATGGTCATGGAAATATACTCTGTGTAAGCTGGCTAGCTAGCACAGTAATGATAACTTAGTTATGGGAGTGGTACCCCACTTAGCTGCTCGCTACAGCGCTAAGCCAGACCTACTTTACCATATTACTCTTGTTATTCAGTTTAGCCAAGTATGAAGAGCGTGACGTAACGCGGAGCAATATTTTTCACGTGCTCTCAGCCAGTGAAGTTTTCGCAAAAATGATATTACCCTTGTGTAATATCAAAAATATGTAATCAGCTGGGCTAAGGGAAGAGTACTGCTGTTATGTGATAAAGTTAGTTATTTATTGTGCACACCTGATGCTGTTTAAATGGACTTAGTGTGCACAATGCAGCGTATTGGAGAAAGCTAGTTAATGTTTCCTTGTCCTTTCAGTTTTGATGTTGTTAGAAATAAAAATAGGAAGGGTATGCTTCTGTTAACACAGATACGTTTGTTCAGGCTTAATCAGGAAAGAAGACAATGCAGTGAAGCGTTGTGGAGTCCCTTATTGGTCTTGATTAGATTTTATTGTACGCTGTGGAATAATTGAGTGTAGTCTCTGCATACAGTAGTGTGCAGTGATGATTATACACTTAACAAAATGAAGATAAATCAGAAACCAAGTACTATTCCAGTATTTATTTCATGTAATATTGCATCATATAGACTAGTGTTTCCCAAACCTTTCCTGGCGTACCCTTTGTCCTGCCTGCTTTAGATCTGTCCCTGCTCCAGCTCAGGTGATTCAAATGATCAGGTCATAATTAACCCCAGAAACTGCTTGATAATAAGCGAATCATTTGAATCACCTGGGCTAGAGCAGGGAGAGATCTAAAGCATGCAGGACAAGGGGTACCCCAGGAGAGGTTTGGGAAACACCGATATAGACGAAAATAAATAAACAGATGATAAGATACAGCAAAAACTGTTTGAGAGAAAAAGTCAATATCCAGTGTGGCCACCCTTTAATTTGATTACAGCAATTAATCCATGATTTTGTCGATATTTATGAGTTGGCCACCTCCTCTTGAGCAGACTGGGCTCTCTGAAACTCTTGATGGTGTTTCTTACAGTGCCATGGCAGTATACGTCTTCAAAATTTCTCTTAAGTGACGAAACAGCATCATGTAAGGCTAAAATGTGGCTGCAAACAATCTAAGAGAGCCCCTTCTGTCGTGCCGTCGTGTTTAACACTGTGACACGGCTCAAAGTTCATGGCACCTTATATACTGGAAGAACTGACCACCAGAGGTCATTTTGCAGAACAGTGTTGCCTCAACAGTTGAAACTAATTTTTTAGCATCATTATCAATCATGAAATGAGCCTTCAAACATGCATTCGTGCCGTGCAAGAGTAAAAAAAATAAATACAATTTGTGACACCTTTCAACTGTTTCAACTGTAAAAAATTAAGTTTTCAGTGTTTTTGTTTATTACACATTCTTACCTTAATACACTTGTGAGAATAATTTTTATGTTTTCATTGCCTACAGTAGTATTTGTTAATACATTTTTGCCAAAAATTATAGAGAAGTAATATATTAGGACCTTTTTAGACCGAAGTGGCGGTGTATAATCATCACTCCACACTACTGTATTTTGGGTATAATTCCCGACTGATAGCATGAAAGTATAAATATAAGTAAAATATGACACTTTAATATGGAATGTATTCCTCGTTTCAACTTACTGCTTGGCTTGCTCAATGACATGGTATTGTTTGGGTGCCTACCTGTGGTTGGCTGTGGTGTTTTTAGATATTGTCCAGTGAAAATGCTGAATTGTGTTGGCTGGCTGCATCTGAGCTCACCCTGTTGAACTCTGTTCTAGTGACACATTATAAAGAACACAATGTTCCAGACAGGCCTTTCCATCTTTGTGTTCTCTGAATGTGCAGCAAAGTCATGCCTTTTCCACCAGCTTTAATTTTCTCTGCCACAGATTAGTCCCCGGTAGCGCTGTTGATTGGATTGTCTGCGGGTGGCTGGGTATTAAATTCAGAGTATTTGTCAGGATGTTACGTAAAGTGGTTTTCCTGAAATGTTGGGTTTGGGTGTAACAGAGTAACAGTGCTGCTGCTGACAGTCACTGAGGTTTCCGGGGAGCTGAAAATGTCTATCTGTCAGAGCAGATCAGTCTTTACACCTGACATCTCAATGAGTAAATAAAAGACGGGTGTTAGTCCTCTTGTCTTGTTGCTGTATTGCAGAAATGGGGGAGTAGAAGGTCTTTTTAGACCACATCATGTGATAAATCACAGGCTGACAGTGTGGAGTGTGTGTGCGTGTGTTAGTGCGTGTGTGTGTGTGTGTGTGTGAGCGCGCGCGACCGACATCTCCCCGCAAGTGACAGAATACTAGATTTCTTTATCCTTTTGGGAAATTTTTTGTCCACACAAGGTAACTGATCTATTTTAGGGTTAGGGGCTAGTGTTAGCGTTAAGGGTACGGTTCGTGTTAGGCATGGAGTGTTTTAACGTCAAGGTAAGGAGTTAGGGAATTAATTTCAATTTTAGTCTATGGGATGTCCCAACAAAACATGGAATCACAACTTGTTTTCGGCTCTTTTCTGGGGGCTCTTGACCCGTCCAGGTGTGGGACCGAAGGCAGGGAGTTGCAGCTAGCACCCCTCCCTGCAGAAGAGAGCTAACAGCAACAATCACATCAGAGAGGAGACATTGTTATAGACCCTGGTGAGAGTTATTTATGAAACAGTTGATGAGTGCTATAGAAGACAGGTGGAGCTGAGGTGGCGGAAGGTTGTGAAGCGAGAGCGGTGAGAAGCTGGTTCTGCAAAGGTGAGCTTAAATAAATATGGATTTGACTATCGAGCAATCATCTGACTGGGCAAAGTCAGGTGACTGTTGAACTATTCAGCGTTCTCAGATGACTCTGACCAGCTGAAAACGGCTAATCAGATAGCTTGGCGTCATGCCTGGCAAAATTTGTACGAGAGCTCTGTTTTTCAGTTCCCACAAAGTAACTGAGCTATTACAGGGCTAGGGGTTCACGTTAGGGTTAGGTTAAGGTTAGGGTTAGCGTTTGACGTGTAGTGTTTATAGTGGAGTTCAGGGTAAGGGGTTGGGGTATGAATGTAAGTTTATGAGATGACCCCACAAAACATGAAAACGCAATGTGTGCGTGCGTGCGTGTGTGTGTGGCTCAAACTCTAGCTTTTGTGTCTAATTTCACAAAGGGTCCCCAGTATGATATTCGGTATTCATTGCTTCAGGTCTTTGAATTCCCAGTCAGATGTGTTTACTTCTCTACACTAGACAGTTCCCTCCACGAACAAGAACAGTGCCTGAAGAGCAAGCCATCCAGCGGCCAGCACACACTATTTATACGCTAGTTATCGAACTGTCTTCCTCTGTCCTAGTTACAAAACCAATTTGGAAAATTTGGCATATCATGGGAAGGGCAACAAGGATGGATTAGAAAAGTCCATTCACCATGTACTACAAAACCAGTGAAGTTGGCACGTTATGTAAATCGTAGATAAAAACAGAATACAATGATTTGCAAATCCTTTTCAACTTATATTCAATTGAATACACTGCAAAGACAAGATGTTTAATGTTCAAACTGAGAAACTTTTTTTTTTTTTTGCAAATAATCATTAACTTAGAATTTAAAGGCAGCAACACATTGCAAAAAAGTTGGCACAGGGGCCTTTTTTACCACTGTGTTACATCACCTTTCCTTTTAACGACACTCAGTAAACGTTTGGGAACTGAGGAGACCAATTTTGAAGCTTTTCAGGTGGAACTCTTTCCCATTCTTGCTTGATGTACAGCTTAAGTTGTTCAACAGTCCGGGGTCTCCGTTGTCGTATTTTTACGCTTCATAATGCGCCACACATTTTCAATGGGAGACAGGTCTGGACTACAGGCAGGCCAGTCTAGTACCCGCACTCTTTTTACTACGGAGCCATGCTGTTGTAACACGTGCAGAACGTGGCTTGGCATTGTCTTGCTGAAATAAGCAGGGGCGTCCATGAAAAAGACGTTGCTTGGATGGCAACATATGTTGCTCCAAAACCTGTATGTACCTTTCAGCATTAATGGTGCCTTCACATATGTGTAAGTTGCCCATGCCTTGGGCACTAATACACCCCCATACCATCACAGATGCTGGCTTTTTAACTTTGCGCCTATAACAGTCCGGATGGTTCTTTTCCTCTTTGGTCCGGAGGGACACGACGTCCCCACAGTTTCCAAAAACAATTTGAAATGTGGACTCGTCAGACCACAGAACACTTTTTCCACTTTGCATCAGTCCATCTTAGATGAGCTTGGGCCCAGCGAAGCCGGCGGCGTTTCTGGGTGCTGTTGATAAATGGCTTTCGCTTTGCATTGTAGAGTTTTAACTTGCACTTGCAGATGTAGCGACGAACTGTAGTTACTGACAGTGGTTTTCTGAAGTGTTCCCGAGCCCATGTGGTGATGTCCCTTACACACTGATGTCGGTTTTTGATGCAGTACCGCCTGAGGGATCGAAGGTCACAGGCATTCAATGTTGGTTTTCGGCCTTGTCGCTTACGTGCAGTGATTTCTCCAGATTCTCTGAACCTTTTGACGATATTACGGACCGTAGATGATGAAATCCCTAAATTTCTTGCAATAGCTCGTTGAGGAATGTTGTTTTTAAACTGTTCGACAATCAGCTCACGCATTTGTTCACTAAGTGGTGACCCTCGCCCCATCCTTGTTTGTGAATGACTGAGCATTTCAGGGAAGCTGCTTTTATACCCAATCATGGCACCCACCTGTTCCCAATTAGCCCGTTCACCTGTGGGATGTTCCAAATAAGTGTTTGATGAGCATTCCTCAACTCTCTCAGTCTTTTTTGCCACTTGTGCCAGCTTTTTTTGAAACATGTTGCAGGCATCAAATTCCAAATGAGCTAATATTTGCAAAAAATTACAAAGTTTACCTGTTCGAACATTAAGTAACTTGTCTTTGCAGTGTATTCAATTGAATATAGGTTGAAAAGGATTTGCAAATCATTGTATTCTGTTTTTATTTACGATTTACACAACGTGCCAACTTCACTGGTTTTGGGTTTTGTACATTGAAAACAGAATTGTGCGTACACTTAAACTGTATCAACTGTTCAGCTGTTTACAGTATACACTTTTTTGATGTTCTCTCATCATTACAATTTAATTGCATGTTGAACATACATAATGTGATGACTGAAACGGAGCCCAAAAAATGGGCACAGTTGTCTGTTTGAAACTGTGTAACATTAGCTTGTTTTTTTTAACCCCTAGAACGCTGAAATGAATTTTAAAAATATATAAATTTAATTATCTGTGCTGTTGAAAACCTATCATGTAGCGACTTGTTGTCACTGCATGATAGGTTTTCAACTGCTTTGATTTTGATATCTTACATCATTGAGCAACAATAGCTGCATTTAGGGCTCTAAGGGTTAATCACACTCATTATCTGTTTGGGCTCAGAAGACACCATTTGGTCAAGTCTGAAGGCCTTCCTGGACTGCAGAACACATGCTCTTGCAAAGTGTAGATCGATTGCTTAGTTATGGTAAAATATGCTCAATTTTGGTGTCTCTTGCCGCAAATTTACGCAGGCATATTCAAAACAGTGCACAGTTTTGGTGCACGGGTCCTCGGGGTCATACAATGTCCGCTGTACATGGACGGCCTGTGTGGACTATCAGTTGGTCCAGTGCAGTGATAATTTGTGCATGCTTTCTGATTTACTCCCTCTGACTGCCGACATCTGCAATTTGAAAAAAAATGGCAAAATATGAAACTGCAGGTGGTGTACTGCCATTTATTGAGTTTTTTATGGGTTTGGAGAATGTGGTGAATTTTGTGATCTCATACATGAGTAGGAGGCATTTTATGGAGTCAGTTATTCAGTGAAATAATATGAACATGTCTGATATATTAGCTTTTTTCAGCTGTCATTGTGTATCCCTAAATATAACCAAACATGTTTTATATACTATGTATGTCATATGAATGGTTTTTTGGATATAAACCAGTGTTATCACCTATAAAATGCCAAGTGTATGCGGGTTATGCATCTATTGTAACAGCCGACAGGATGAGCTCTATAATTAGCAGGGAATTATGATGCGAGGTGAGAATTCTGCAGAGCAAGAAATCTTTCAAGCGTGCAATGGCCTCCCAGGGGATATGGGATTTATTTACACACGACCCAAATAGAGCATGATGGATTGAAGTCACCAGCCCTGCACTACAGTCAGTAATTGCCGTGGCTATTTTCACTGAAGCTTGGGAATAGCTCAGCTTTTATCCCTGTCATTTCATATGGGGATGAGGTTAAGCAGTCAAGCCATATTGTGTTTTGCGAGCACTGCCCTAGTATTGCTATATTAAATCTCTATTCTCATGCTGTGGCCATAAATGTGTTTCCCCTGTTGAGTTCTTTTCTCGCCTGCATGGTGATTTTATTTGCTTCTTTATTTATTTATGTTTTTAAGTAATTAGATTGGAAATCTGATTCAATTTCCACTGTAATAACATTTCCATTTCCCAATGGAATCAATTCAGATTCCTAAATTTGTCTTCGTAGCAGCCATTTGCATTTGAGGTGTGTATAAATATAGGCATTCTCTAATACTTGCTTTTCGCTATTTGTCCTAATGAAGTTGCCTGATGTGGTTCTGGTAGGATTTTGCATTTTCTTGCACGACGGCATGCTGTGCTTTGTGGCATCATTGCTTGCGTATTGAAATATTAAACAGCGCAGTGAAAATATGTATTGCTGTTGCACACAGAAGAGAAATATTTCATCGCAACATATGATGTTTGTTTTATTAAAGGTGGGGAAAGCAAAGCTATATAAAGAACAGAAACATAACTCCACCAGTGAAATGTTTGATGGAGCTGGCTGGCATCATGAAATGCTGCCATCTTTGTTCTCAATCCGGTAATTAAAGGATTTGCATAATTTTGCATTATATGATACTGCGTGAGGCCTTTAAGCCTGAATGATCAAACACAGAGCCTTTGGCAGTCTGCGGCGTGGGATCCAGCCAATCCGGTGGGTGAAAGACAGTGTTGCAAATGATATCCCCTTTTCTGATGCCACCAGCCTGTTTAAAATGAAATTTCATGCATATAATTACTGGCATCAGAAATATTCAACTCATGAGCGCTGGGTTCTACTTCTACTGAAGACCAAGGCAAAAAAATATGCTTCCACACACAAGAGCTCACGGGCTTTTTGGCTAGATTGCTGTTCTGACAAATGCACTCGATTAATTTTAATTTAGTCCAGTTAAGTTTTTTTTTTTTTTTTTTTTGGCTATGTGCTGTGAGGTGAGTGGATTGACGCTGTTGTTTTTGGATTGTGGTGTGTTAGTTCCAAGGTTTTGAGTTTGGTGTGTTCAACATCAAGGGTTTAGTCTCGCTCTGGTCCACTCGTCTCTTAGCAGGGCAGTATAAAACTTAGACGAGTTTAGGTGGGAAAAAAATCAAATTGGACGTGCAACTTAAAAACTCACATCAGTCCAAACCCGTCTTGATTTTAAGATGCCCTTCTAAGTGATGGAGGCTAAGCCCTGTTCAGAATTCTGGAAGTTCTCCTGTGATCTGGAAAAACCTAGTACATGTGTCACTTTTGGTAGAAACTGAGTTTAAGTTTTAATCTGCAGTAATTAAAAGTGGTAAAAATCTTAAAACACTAGTTATAAGTGTCATTTGAAGTTTCAAAATCAAGTTTCTATCATTTTTTTTTCTGTGAGGAAAAGTCCAGAACCTAAAATTTTTTGTTCAATTGTGAGATCTTTGCCACAGATAAACTTACTAGATTTTACCAGATCACAGGAGAGTTCATGAGTTAAGTTGAGTAATGTCAGTGCAGAGGCATTATTTTGACACTTCTGGCTGCAAAGTCTTTCAACAGTAAGATGTCTATCAACTATGCTGTGTGAGATTAATCTTGATAAACCCAATTGACAACCATTTCCATTCTTGAGTAGTGTTATTGTCAGCTCCTGTTGCAGAGGCATTTAGTTTGGAAATGAATCACTTATTGTAATTCATAAATTTCATTCATTCAGGCTTGCCTTTCCCCTCAGAGTGCGTCATGTAAATCATGATAAACGTTCCCTATCATGTCACCAGGGGCACAGCCAATAAGCCGTTACAAGCCATTTCAAATCTGTCCTTTGTGACATCATAAGGGCGAAGGATTACCTTGAATAATGAGGGGACCGATTAACTGGTTGGCGGAAGTTGATCAGTCCCTCTTGCTACTGGGTGGTCTTGTCACTAAATGATGTCACGAAGAAACTGATTTTGAAATGGCTTGTGATGGTTTTGGTTGTGCACCTGGTGATATGATATAGTAGAGTTTTAAATTCTTGGGTAGGAGACATGCACTTGAGCACTAAGGATAGCATTCGTCAATATGACTATCAAGACTGGTAAATATACACGGATGACCCAAAACAGTACAACCACATGCGTAATATGCTGCTGGTCGTCCGTGTGTAGCAAAACAGCTTTGACCTGCTGAGACATAGACTCTACTAGACTACTTAAGTTCTATCTGGCATCCAGGTATTGGTTGCAGGTCCTTTACGCCCTGTAAGTTGTGAGTTAGTGCCGCTGCAGATCAGACTTATTGTCCTAGCACATCCTACAGATGCTTCATAGGATTGAGATCTGGGGGAATTTGGAGGTCTGCGCAACACTATGAACTCTTTGTCATGTTCCTCATATGATTCCTGAGCTATTTGTGCAGTGCTGCAGGGTGCTTTATCCTGCTAAATGAGGTCACTGCCATCTGGAAATATCTGTGCCATGAAGGGGTGAACCTGGAAAGCAGCAGTATATAGGTAGGTGGCTTGTATCAAGCCGACATGCCCAAGAATGACCGGACTTATGGTTTGTTAGCAGAACAATACCCAGTGCATCACACTCCCTCCACCAAATTTGTCTTCATCCCATCGTACGTTTTGCTGCCATCTCTTCCCCAGGAAAACAGTGCACATCAACTATGTACTGGACCCGGCTAAAAGGTCCTCAAGGTCACTGGCCTACAGATGCTTTATCTCATCAACTATTTCGTGCCCTAAAGGTGACCTTGGCCTATTTTTTCAAGGTCACTGGCCTCAAAATATCACCAAAAACTTTGACATTTTGCTTTATCTCATCAACTATTTCAATTACAAGCTCCTAATTTTTACTGGACATGCATCTTATAAAGGCCTACAAATGACATGCCTAAAGGTGACCTTGGCCTATTTCGTCAAGGTCACTGGCCTAAAAATATCACCAAAAACTTCAACATTTTGCTGTATCTCATCAACTATTTCAGTTACAGGCTTCTAATTTTTACTGGACATGCATCTCATAAAGGCCTACAAATGACGTGCCTAAAGGTGACCTTAACCTATTTTTTCAAGGTCACTGGCCTAAAAATATCACCAAAAACATTTGACATTTTGCTTTATCTTACCAACATTCTCATTTTTATTGTTACAGGCTTAACCTAATCAAGGTCACTGGCTAAAAAATCTCCCTTACCAACATTGAGTGGCACGGGAGAGCTATGGTATCGGGCTCCATCCGTGCGACCTTCTCAATGGCCAAAAATATCGCATAAAAATTTGGACGTCCGTCCATGCGTGCGTCTGTCAACAAAAACTTCGACATTTTGTTTATCTTAACGGCGGGAGCTTCTGGGGCCGCCAGTGGCCTATATTTGCTTCATCTTTGAGGCTAGATCCGTAGGGCCAGATTTGATAAGAACTTTGGCACTTTCAAAACCAATAATGGCCAATGATTGGTGCAAAACAAATGCACTGTGGATAACTGCTGACTTGTTATTAGTTTTGCACATATTAAAAGGTTTTGAATGTGCTTAAAGTCTTCATAAATCTGGCCCAAGTTGCTTTGGCTCCCCGGTATATGCATGGTATACACATAGTTTGGCTGCGATTTGCGGATTAGTGGACGATTTATAACCTTGAATGGACGAGTTGTATGCATTCAGGAGCTTACCTTATCCTTTGTAAGAATTCGTGGTGTTTTTCCCATGATGGTAATGTTTAAGGCTACAGTTCTTCAGTTCGTATTATTAACCAGGTTTAAAATACCGAAGGTGGGCGGCGGGGCGTCGGGACGGCGGTCGGTTGGACGATTTCCGATCGATAACTTGAGAACGACTTGAGATTTCTTTTTGCAAATTTGGATATATATAGTATGTGGGTAGACAACATTTCCTTTCGAAATCTGGCCTGATTCGTTTTATAATTTGGCCACCAGGGGGCTTTTTCCGAAAAATGAAAAATGGCCATAAGTTCCTTATGCATTGAGCTAGGACGCTCAAATTTTTATGGGAGGTGCGTGGGATGACCCTCCATCACATATCAGACGGGGTTTTTGATTGGCGTCAGGTCTGCCGATCGTTGAAAAAAGGCGGCATGTTTTCTTATTATTCAACCTAGAGAGCTGTAACTTGGTCTGAATATGTGTCTTGGTGATACAAACTTGCAAGACAAAAATTGCCATCCTGGGATTCATATTTTGGCCACTAGGGGGCTTTTTGTGAAAAAATAAAAATGGCCATAAGTTCCTTATGCATTGAGCTAGGTTGCTTCATCACATATTAGAAAGGTTTTTGATTTGACCTACTTTTGACCGTTTTCTAGGTCAAATGGCGTCAGGTCAGCCGATTGTCGAAAATGGCAGCATGTTTTCTCATGGCTGCAACTTGGTATGGACGTGTCATGGTGATACTTGCTGTTTCCTTTCGAATTACCGCGTGATTTGGTTCATGATTTGGCCACCAGGGGGCTTTTGGTGAAAAATGGCAATCACATCCCTATGCCTTGAGCTAGGATGATCAGATTTTTATGGTCGGTGCGTGCGGTGACTCTTCATCACATAATAGACGGATTTTTGATTTGACCTAATTTTGACCGTTGATGTCCTCATCTTGCTGCTGAACAATACCGTGAAAGGAGGATCTTCAGATTCTATTTGCGGTTCGAAAACCTGGTTATTCATCCACTTTGTGGATGCCTTGTTATTGTATGAACTGGGATTTAAGAGGAAAATTAGATGGTTTGGGAGAGTTACAGAATGTGTTGTTGAATTTCTTATTTTATGTGTTTTCTCAGTGGGATCCTTCATTGTACTGCTTGCTCTGAGGGATAAATAAAACAAACTAAGACCTGAAATCAGGACGGCAGGACTCCTTACGTCTGATGGCTTGAAGTGATTCAGCAGTGTTATTCATGTATTTTAAAATGGTCGTGGTACAAAGCTAACCATAAGCGAAAACGATTACACTCTTTTCTTTGTCTGAATGTTCATTTAGGGGTTGAGCCTGAATGTTCTTAAATCTTTCGTGGATTTACACCTTGAATGTTCATAAAATATTCTTATTTTTCGCAGTTTAGAAATTTTTTTGTTTTTCATTAATAATGGCATTAGACATTTTTTTGCGTAATTAGCATTTTAAGCAACTGATAAAGGCACTCTCATGAGCATTAGTTTCGTGACCTGTCTGTCCATTCTTTCGTCTCATTACTGGTTTCTTGCTTCAATACTCCTTCTCACTTTCAGGATGTTCTTATCGTGTTCTTAATTTTTGGGCATTGTCCCGCCTCAACGTTCTCATGAAAACAGTCTAATTAAAAAAGAAATAGAATGTACTCTCTGCCATTGCCCTACTTGGTTGACTCAGACTGAGAAAATATCACAGTGATTGCTGTCGAAGGCAAGGACTGCGTGAGGATGCACATCTTTAATAACTGGTTTCCCATCTTGGAATGCTAATGAGGGTTTTGTATAATGCCCTCTGAGGATTATTATTGTTTGGTTGGCAGAATAACACACAGAAACACTCATATATTCTGTTTATAATGCAATACTAATGTACCTAGGCTGAATATGTACTCCATATTACGCTTTATGTGCTGAAGAGATGCTCAGTTATACGCATCTAAGCATGTGCTTCAGACGCTCTCCTTTTGTGCACCTACAGTTTGTTTTGTGCAGCCTGGTTGTTTGGCAGTCTGGTGTCCTTCAGCTCTGCTCTTTTTTAGGACTCACTATGTGTTTAACCACAATACGTCATGTGACCGAGCCGGGGCTGGTAATTCTCATCACAAAGACTGTACCATTTCCCATAGAAACCGGAATCTCCCCTGGCCCCGTGTCACCACTTGCACAACCCAGTAAAAATCTGTTGTTGTGAACACAGTTGCAGAATTGCAGAGAAAAGATGAGAAGTGAGCAACCCTCCGTCCCCCCCTCCCCCCCCCCTCCCTCCTTTTCCACTCTCCTCATTCTCTCTGTTCCCCTCCCCCACTGCCATGGGGCTTAAAAGGCAGGTTTTACTCAGCGGGGCCAGCCATGAGAAAATGGCTGCAGTTTCTTGGCCTTGTTTACACATCTGTCAGATGGTGACCAGCCAGGTGAAAATGGGGCAAAGCTGCCTTCCCCACAAGGGAAACTGCTATTCCTGTGGTGCCACTGCTCTATATGAATTACTGTCTAGTTTGCCACACAGAAGAAGAACACACCACCTTGTGTTTCCTAACTGTTCTTTATTATCTCAAATTAGAATTTCTATCGTACAATTTCCCAAATTTTATCACTTGAGGCCTCCTCAATTTTGTGGTTTCATTTTGTTAATTTATATGATGTTAATTTATGTATATATTTTATTTTTGCTGTATTTCAATTGAAACCTCTGTGAAAATCCAGCCACCTTGTTCTCGTACTTTATCACAACATGGTTACATGGGTTACATGGTTATGATCTGTGTGTTAGGGTAATGCAAAATTGCAATATGTTTGAACATAGGATATTTTGTTGTGATAACATGGTTAAATGGTAGTGATTTGTATGTAAGAGTAATTCAGAACAGTAATATGTTTTAATATAGGATATTTTGTCATAATAAAATGGTTACATGGTAGTGATTTGTATGTGAGAGTAATGTAGGAAAGTAATATGTTTTAACTTAGGATATTTTGTCATGATAACATGGTTTCACAGTATTAATTAATGTGTTTGGGTATTGCAGAATAGTAGTATGTTTTAACATATGATATTGTGATGTGGTGCTGCTGTCGCATTTTGCGTGTGGTAGTGTCGATTGTTATGGGACCTCCGTTTGGTACATTTTTATCTTGTTTGCTTTGAACACTCAGTTCTCTATTGTTTCTCTCCTTTCTTCTCTCTAGATCTAGAGAAGCAAGGAGACTTGCCCTTGAGTCGCTCAGCACAAAGCATCGAGAGCTATTCATAGCTCTCCCGAGAAGCTTAGCCAGCAGAAATCGGCTCTCGACTCGCACATTAAATTTTCTCTCTTTTGCATAGTTTCACAATCTGATCTTCTCAGCCTGAGATTGCTACGCTGTATGATATTTTAGCAATAAAGAGCTTTTTAATTTATTTCTTTATGTGTGTGTGCATATGCCTGCATTGATGTACATGTGCAGAATTTGAATCTTGGGATAATAGTCTTGTGTAATCTTCTGCATTGAAGAGTGCTGGAGCTGTGTGCGTAAACTGCAGCTCTTGTGGCCTTTATGAACTGACTGAGACGTATTGTGAAATTTGTTTCATTCAGATTTGTTCATTTTAAGTGGCACACAAACCATTTGTAAGACGGTGTAAAATTTGATGACGGTCGAAACTCACTGTGTACAACCTCAACATTGACCAGATCACTCAATGAAAAGAACAGTGGTGCTGGTGCTTGTCTGGTCAGCTTTTCTTTTGAGGGAGTTGAAGTGTATCTTCAGCAGTTCGGCTTTTGCAGTTTTTTTGAATGTGGACATCTTTATATTGTTCCTCGATGCGCCCTCTCAAATTTCTCAGTCGAAAATGGAGAATGAGAATAAGACCATTGTTACGGTTTGTGTTGGTGGGGAACAGCTGCCAGGATCTGATGGCGTGTTCTTCCCTGTTCAGCCCAGCAGTGGATGTGTGTCCTTTGTGCATGGCACTGCATTTGTGGTCCAGATCGCTCAAAAACTCATAACAGCCGTGCTATGTTTAAAACGATAACCTTATTGATGGCGGAGCCTTTGTATTTTACCAGCTTATGGTAGCATACCTTTGACCCTGGCCAGACCTAAGGATGCTGATGGTTTCAGGTTTTTGTATAATTTACGCATACTCTGTAGCCAAAAGTGTGTGTCCACTTCACTGAAACCACATCAGTATACATAGTAAATTGACATTTGAGAATTCTAAAAATGACATTTTAATTGAATCTGATATTTATTTATCAGTGTGGAGTGATTGGACTGACATTCAGCCCCTATTTGAGGGTATTGGAATTCAAATCCATTTTACCATTAGAATTTTATAGCACTATGTATCCCTGTCCATCCCCATTGGGGGTAGGATGGGGTATGTACTGAAAGGTTTTCAAATTGTGAGGTAAACTTGCATGAAAATAGCCACAAATGAAAGCTAAAAGTTTGTCCTATCAGCTCATATCGATCAATTTATTCCCAATACAATTAAAACATCAGAAATTTATAATTTTGCATTGTCTATATTCTGTATGTATGTCCATGAGGTTTCAGTAAAGTGTCAACATACTTTTGGCTGTATAGCTATAGGATACGTATGTAAGGGATGATCCATGACAAAGTGGATTGTTTTCAAAGAGAATGTATAGTACAGCGGCAGGCTAAGTTCTAGATTATTCTACACTACAGGCCAAAAGTTTGGGGCCACTCTCAGATTTTTAATGGTGCACCAAGTGCAATGTGACCCCTTGATTTTGGGGAAGGCATTTCTACAGCATGCCTTCTTGTTACATAAAATTGTTCACGTCCTAGTGACATAAAATCATGTAACATAAAGGCATTGGAACTCAATTATAAAACATTGTGGTCAGTGATCAATCAGTCAAGACAGCTTTAAAATGTGGTCTGGAATTCACCCAAATCCTATTGGCCTCCTATTTTATGCACTGAAGTCATATAATGTGCAAAAAAATAAGGAAAGAACAGTTGATGTGTTATTTTTTTTTTTTTTAATCTGAGGGTGGCCCCAAAGTTTTGACCTGTAGTGTTTATGTATAATTACCCAATGAAATGAATTGGTCAATAATTTCTCTCAAAGTATTGTTTTTACATGAATGTATCAGCCGCATTTAAAAAAATATGAAACTTCTTTTACAAAAAGATTCACAAATAAAAAGTGCTCGTTATAATGAGGTACTGGCTTTTTGCATTGGAGGAAGATGCGAGTCAAGGTAAATACATTGCAATGTCTTTCAATTTGAAAGTTAATTGGGGTGCAGCTTGAGGACCCAGTTCAGGCAGACAACTAAAATCATGGCTTCATTCTCATTTACAGTCGTATACGTTATCTGCCACTGCCCGGACCCTCAGTAGCATGGGCTGTTTAAGCCGTTCTCCTGCTCAGCCCTTGCTGCAAAAGTATGCCTCTGCCTGCCTCTGCACTGCATCGTTCTCTGCTGCTGCTAGTGACGTTGCCTGCTGCCGCATCACTCTTTCCAGCTACATCATTCATACCTGCTGCTGGTTACCATCCAACTCCACCCCAACATCCACCTGTGGGCTTTGAATTTCCACCGGAGGTGGGGGGGGGGATATACTGATACTCCCTGTTCTCCATATGTTAATACTTCAATTATCTGTTTACTTACACACTGGCTAACTTAACTGTATTTCTTTCTGCAAAGTGCATTGAACTTGCACCTTTTTTTGCCAGTTATTTTAACCGTAAGTGGAGTCCTGCGCGCATTTAACTGTGGTTTACACTTAACATACTCGGAACTCTGTTGTAATTCTTATTGTAAAATTACAGTTAAAATAACTGGCTAAAGAGTTGCCAGTTAAATCAACTGGCAAGAAAGGTGCAAGTTTAAAACAGTGTGCTGTGAATGGAGTTTTAAATTAAAACAAGTTTGTTTCCTGTCACAGTGCTAATTTCTCATAAATATTTGACCGAATAATTTCTGAAGTTGCCGAAGACAATGGAACATTCAGCAAAGCTGTTCTGTGACGTCTCATTGGTTAGCATCTCATAACAGTGTGCCATGAAGCCAAGAGTTTTTTTTTTTTTTTTTTTTTGTTATGTTGTAGACTTACTCTCACTCACGGGCTGAGTAGCCGCACCATCTCATGTGTAGCTTCCTGTCTATTTTCAGTCCCATTATGGTAATATTGGATGTATTAGGAAGGAAATGTGAGGCGAACCCCCTTTATATTGAGGCTATAAAATAATTTAATGGGTATTGCAGTCAGAGTTTATGAGATGTTTGATAATTTGCTGGTGCAATACATGCTTAGCCGGAAAGGAATGAGTTGAATACATCGCTACTTTTGTTCTATTGTAATTAAAATATCCTGGAGCAGGGCTTTGAAACAACTGTTTTGCTGACCGCTCCATTTTATGAACTGAATTGGGGCTATTTTGAACCACTTTGTTGTGCTGAGAAAGCAAATTTTCCTTGGTCGTAGTTTGCATTTTGTCACAGCAAAGGGATTTTATTTTGTTCAGAATGTGACATTCTTACGTAATCATGCTTTCCTCATGAATATTTATTCAACCCGGCAAGTTGCTAGCACTCTTAAATTAGGTCAGAAGTCACTTTAAGTGTATATTTATCACTGATGTTTTATTTATGTTTTATTCTTAAGAGCCCAGTACTGAGTAGGTGGTATGTACTATGGATGGGAGAAAAAAATTGATTCAGTCTAGGCTGCACTTCCGTTTCCTCTCATGGAAAGTTGAGTGAAGCTTAAGCATCCAGATGCAGACTTTTCGACGTACTTGAAAATGATATATTATGGAGCTTAAGACGTCAAAATTTTGTATACGTCACTTCTTAAGTTAAAAGTCCTGAGCCAGATTCTCTTGTTTTATCCAAAAATGTAAGTAATGCCATAATATTGTCTCCGGAATGGTAATTCGTCAAAAGTCACAGTGCAGATCAAATGCATTCCAGATAGCATTGTGATATTGAAGCGGAAGGTCTCTGCCAGTTTCCTTGCCTGGAATTTTTTCTCTGACCTAATGAAGCTGGGAAGAGCTGGAATGGACCAGTTTCAAACGCAGAAGACATTAATGCTGAGGGAAAGGTCTAGACGAGTCTGCTGTGAGCTGATGCAGCAAACTGACATAGTCATGAAGGGGCCTCTGGGACTCATGACCCTTCAGAGGTAATTGTATTCTTATTTATTTGGTATTGTAGGTCAATGGGTAGGTTTAAGTTTAAGTTCTGCCTGAGGGAATTTCCCTGGGCTTTCACATCAGCCAGTTTACCACGGTCTTCAGGTAATTGGCTGTGGAGCACGACAGCATTGAGCTGCAGTCCTCTAAGATCCCTCGGTAGAGCAGCTAAACATGGCTAAAGATGGAGGTTGTGTTTGTCGAATCGAGTTTTCTTGCCTGGTTCTTTCGTACATATGGCTGCGACCAGTGAGACTATTTTCTGCAATGTTGACAATATTTTTCTATGCTTTGTCATCAGATTTAGTTGCTGCCTTTTGTTTGCCTCTTTCACACAAACTGTTTTCTGCGCAACAGAAGGACATGGGTATTTTCTTTCGTTTCCTCGATACCAGTTTTAACACTCTTCGCTATTTTTGTTGAAGGAGGCACTGCACTTGTGTCTGTGATTCACATGTTGATTGATAATTACTGGAAAACAAGGGTGCACATCTGTCTTGTTTGTGTTCTTATTTATTCATTTTTACGTCCCAAAGTTTTATTTCTATCTTAGAAAAGAAAATACACATGCACAAAACTACTAACTTCTACTTTTGCTGTCCTTTCTCACAGACATGTCCATTTTGACTGAGCATGGTGACAGTTGGAGGCTTCTGCAGCTGCTGGGCTGTAAAACCGCTTGCTATTGGCATTTGCTCATTCATTAAAGGAGCAATAAACAAGATAATTACAGTGGAATTGCAACCCTGCAAATCTTTTCTAGCCTTTTGCGTACCAAATGTGTTGCTTTTGTTGGCAGTTGGAACACAATTCAATGGCATTGTGTGCTGCACAGTAAACACTGTTGACACAATTTTCCCTATCATAGGAGATACACACTTGGACTGTTTTAACATCATCCACGATCCACAAATGCAAGCAGTTCTTCAGAAAATATTTAAGCATATGCACAAGTAGATACATGTAGGCATGATATGAAAAGCGGTGATCCATCCAAAGAGACTAGTTCAACTTCAATACTAATACAACAACCCAATGTTGGGGCTCTGTTGTACGTATACAAGGACGGTGCACATGTAAATTACTTTTCATTCTTTTGTCAAGGTACTCCCCTTTATTGCGTTGACATTAATAAATTATTTTATTTAGTGAACTAATTATTATATTACAGAAACTTCTTTGGTGCATTTTTGTCATTTAAAGTATGTAGTTTTAGATGTGGTTCTGGCAAGTCTTATGCGGTGTATCAGAAAGATAACAAATATCGCCTTGCGTGACCCACTCCTATTTTCATCCTGCAACTTAACTACACCCGTTATATTCATCTCTCGGCCCTGTTGTGTGTAACCATGGCAGAAAAATACCGGTTAGTCCTTGCGGCTGTGGGAAAATAGTAATAGATGTTGCATCAGTCTTTGCACTTATCGTCACATAGAACATGCAGGAAAATCCTTTTATAACTATAGATCTGTTGCATTCTATTTGCTGGAATATCTGCATTTCTAACCTCCAAAAATTGTTTGCCATCGCTAGTTAGTTGATTGCTTGCCAAGACTGTGAATATTTCGATAAGCATCTTAAGATTGCCCAGACACAGTCTTTCAATTATCTGATTCTAAAGCATGTGAACATGAACAGGTCAGATGATTAATTTGGAGCAAACTAATGACAGGGCATCACTTGAAAAAGTAAAGATCATTGTAACTAGTAAAATCATTCGGCTGATGCATAAAAGCGACTAGCAAGTGCATGCCTAAGGTCATGCTGGAAAATATGAGCATGATCTGGTTCGATTTGCAATCAGCCTGGTATCAGTTATTTCATAACCGTGGATATCAAATGGAGTTTACACAGTAAGAGCAAGACACAGAGCTAAGGAGTCATAAGAATGATATTGCAAAACTAATGAGGGATCAACATAATCACAAACAAGCCCTAAACAATAACTTGTCTCATGCTTCTGAAATTAATTTGGGCATGGCAAGCTTGCGCACACAGCTTTTTTTTTTTTTTTTTTGGGATGTTCATTTTGGTCCTCTAGTCTCAACAAGACTTTGCATATTGGCTACAGACTACCAGAAACATGCAGATGAAACCTATTTGACTCAGCCTATGTTGCTAGCTATACACTCAAGTGGTGGCAGATCCATGACCACAAAGTGCAGTCGTAAAGAGGTGGTCAATAGCAGAACTAATGTGCTGATGGCATGTCTGCTTGTCTATTTATATATTTTTTTCTCTTTGAAATCCTCCACCAATCTTTGCATTATCTTTTCATTTCCAATCTGTTTCACAAAATGTCACTGTTTTGATATGCTTGCTTTTTTGTGATAGTTGCTTCAGTTTACTTTCGGTGGCCGGGGCCAATGTAGTAGGATTCTAGATGCAGCTCACAGAGCAGGCATGCTGATTAAGTTGATAACTCTGCAGTGAAACAGGTGTTATGCCCCGGTCCCTCTCCCTGCCCAAATTCTGCTCAATTTCATGCTCATTGATTTGCCAATTCCAGGACTTTACTGCTGTAGTAGTTCCTGCGTATTTGTAATGGATTAGGTTAACCCTTAGAGTTCTGGATAAATGTTCGGGGAATTAAATATGTAATTATCCTTAGCTGTTGAAAATCTATCATGTGGCAACAGCAACAGCATCTGATTTTGATATCTTGCATCATTAGGCAACTATAGTTGCCTATAGAGCTCTAAGGGTTTATGGCGAGAGCATGGCTGTGCTTTTGAGTACCTGCTTAATTAGGGTTTCGTTGAATTGGTACAAAAGATGGAACTTGAACTGCCAAAAAATCAGTTTGAAATGTCTTCTTCACAACGGACAGAATATTGTGGAATGACCCTAGTATTGAAATGCAAACCTTGGCTGAGGGTACATAATCATACATACGGTGCTGTGAAGAAGTATTTGCCCCCTTCTCGATTTCTTATTTTTCATATTTAGATGTTTCAGATGATCCAACTTATTGTTATAGAAGTCAATAACAGCATGAGTGAACACAAAATGGAGTTTTTAAATGATCATTTCATATAATAAAGATGAGTTATTCAAAACCTACATCATCCAGGTGAAAAAGTAATTTCCCCCCAAACCTGACTACTGGTTATGCCATACATGGCGGCAACAACTGCAATCAAATCACCCAGGTCTAGAAACAGTATAGCAGCCCCAGACCATCGCACTACCAACACCATGTTTGACTGTTGGTATGATGTTCTTACTGTGGAATGGTGTGTAAGCTTTACCCCAGATATTACGGGACCCATGTCCTCCAAAAAGTTCCGCCTTTGACTCATCAGTTCACAGAATATTATCCTAAAAGTCTTGGGGGGTCATCAGATGTTTTCTATTTTCTAGTTTTTATTTTTTTGGCAAATGTGAAATGAGCTTTTGGGTTTTTTGTGTTTGGCTTATTATGGAATCATGAACACTGACATAACCTGGGGCAAGTGAGGCCAGCATGACTTTAGATGTTAGTCTGGGTTCGTTAACTTCTTTGGTGATCTCCTGGATGAGTCGACCACCGATGGCCTCTTGGAGGAATTTAGGTAGGATGGCCACTCTTGGGAAGATTCATTGCACGTTTTCTCCGTATGTAGATCAGGGGTCTCATCATGGTTTGCTGGAGTCCTTGAGCCTTACATACATATAAAATTTAAAACCCCTTCCAGACTGATAAATGTCGATGACTTTGTTAGTCATCTGTTATTGAATTTATTTAGACCGCAGCATCGTGTGCTGCTATTTTCCTACTTCTAATTGCCAGACAAGAATTATTTAAGTGATGTTTAGATTCTTCAGAGCTGGCAGTAGTCATGCGTGGGTATGTTTATTGTAATTGAACCTAGTTATCAATGAAATTTGTTTAAGTGGTTGATTGAGTGACAAAGAGGGCAATTACTTTTTCCACTTTGGGCCAGGTATGGTTAGATAGCTGCTTACCTTCAATAAATGAAATCATCATTTTATAATCATTTTGTGTTTATTTGGGTATCTTTGTCTAATATTAAAATCAGTTTGGTGATCTGAAGCATTTAAGTGTGACAAATATGCAAAAATGGAAGAAATTGGGAAGGCAGCATATCATTTTTCACAGCAGCACTGTAAAGGCTTGTTCAGGGAAGTATGTAAAATCAGACTGAATGTTCAGACAAGAAGATTTACTCAAGACCTTCCTTATTTACATTGTGCTAAGTATATTTTACCCTTGAGTCATGCTGTACTTACTTGTGTGGAGATGTTTAACCACGATTAAGCCTGATCATTTCCTGTCCTGCGTCTGCTCGTTTGACAAGCCGTTTTGAGGGCCTGACATAAAGTTACCTCTTAACCCCGAGCAGCTCTCAATTTCCGGTATGGAGGGAAAGGCTTCGTCCCAGACAGTCACTGAGAGCTGGAACTGGTGATTTCCCTCTTTCCATTTCATTCCAACTGTAGTGGGAGAATGTGTGCCCCAGGGTACCCAGAGCATTTCAGAAAGTGTGTGTGTGAAGACTCCCTGCTCTGCTCTCTATCTGACATAGTTTGTTAAATACTCTTTCTCACAGAGCCGGCCCTAACCAATTTGGTGCCCTAGGAAGATTTTTGCTGATGCTCCTTATAAAGCAGCCAGTTCCTCAATGTGTTGATACATTTAGACGGAAACTGCATATAACTCTATGTCTTAGAGTTTCTCTTTATTTTAGTATCACAGACCCTCACAAACAGTAATTAAAAAAAATAGAAAAACAAAAACAATGAACTAAGCTGTAGACCAGGGCTATTCAACATTATCCTGCGAGGGCCGGTGTGGGTGCAGCCTTTCATTCCAACCCAGCACTTACACACCTGACACCACTAATCAACCCCAAGAGTTTTGGTTAAAGAGATTGATTAGTAGTATCAGGTGTGTAAGTGCTTGGTAGGAATGAAACAAATATGCAAAAAAAAAAAAAAGAAATCAGGAAGGGGGCAAATGCTTTTTCACAGCACTATATGGTCCACGCCCCAAAGAAGCGATGTCTGCAATGCGGAATCTAGTCCATCCCCAGGAATTGACTTTAAAGATAAACTTGCAGAATGTAACAGAGGCTCAGCTGGTCATTAACAGAGCAGGACTTTTGAGTTACAACAATGATGACCTCATACGTCCCCATCATAGATGCACTCTTGGAATATATCAGAAACCAGCTGAAATATGCAAACATCCAAGTCACCCTGAAGGAAAAGCTGTCAAAAAGGCATCTTGTCGTTGTGGCTCTGTTGGATTATGTGAAAAACTCGGCATTTCAATTGGATCTCTGATTTGTACTCAGTGTTGTAAGCAGACATCAAAAGAGGTGATTGGTGATGGTGACGATTCGCTTCCAGGTCCAGGAACATGTAAGACACCACGGAGGGAACTATGTCTGCATCCTCGGGAAAGCAGAACCCCGCTATCTGAAAAACCAGGCTCTGACTCAGAAGATGACATCCCTTTAGCCTTCCTTTCAGCTCCACAACAAGCTGACCGTGATGATGACCCTGATGATTCTAATGATTCCTCCTTTCGTTTTGAATCGAGTGCTTCCCTAAATGATATTCTGCTTATTTTAAATGCTGTCCTGTCAGCAGTAAAATCCCAGGGTAGTCTGCCGCTAGAAAACATGGGAAAGCGTCAACAGAAAACTCTCATTTGGAAATACAAAAAGTATGTATCAGAGTTCATGGATTTTGTGGCCATTTGGCTTGATATCAACTGAATATTGCAAACATTACAGATACAGATGTGGAAATATATTACCTGGTCTTACTACTGAGTGTGCACTGCATGAAACACTGATAGAAACTTATAAGACTGGACCAAAGAAAATCTTTGTTGTTTATCCTGGAAGAAAACAAATTTAATTGATGAAAATAGTTTAAAAACTTGTATTTTGCGTTTAGTTGTATCAGCTGTATCAGTTGTATGTATTACTGATGTATTTTGTGTACATTTTGTGTACATTTGCATGTACATGCTGTGGTGAAACGTAATGGTCTAAAAGGGTTAAAATGGCATTCCCTATGGGTTGCCCATACATTTTTTAGGTGATATTAAAAATGAAGACATCAGAGCTGCATCCTACACTTAAAGTTTTAGGGGGTGGTGATTCTGCTGGGTGTGGTCCGAACATGGGCGTGGTTGCTTCTCAGCCATAGTTTGGGACCCTTTTTTCTCCTTGCAGAATAGGTGGCCCAAGGTACTCACCCATTATTATTGTTCAAGGACACTGCTTTAATGAAAAATAGTCATAAATTCCATGGGCACTCTATTCTGTCTTGAACGAGGGCCAAATATCTTGGTAGCTCAATTTACTTTTTTTGTAATCCAGGTGGCGCTAGCTTCAAGCAGAAACGTGCCCAGAAATTTTACTTGTAAAGATTGTACACCTTGGTCATGCTTGTAATAATAATCAGTTATTATTACCAATTCTTTCATGTTACTGTGCTGTGGTATTCAATGTGGAATTTCATTCATGAAATTCAATGTCAAGTTCCTGAAAAAACATTGTAACGTGTACCTGGGTCGTAATGTTCAGTTTGTATTCTGTTCCAGTAACCTAGGTTTTCTGGGGACCTCTGAACTGCCATAAGAACTGATGTGGTACAACAGAGACAAATGTGATAGCAATGAATATTTCTGAAATTTGAGTTTATAAGGAAAAGGGAATATGGTGATTGTCTGGTGATTGGTCATTATTGTGGAATGATCTTAAAAATTTAAATTGATTCAGTGCTTGTCTATCAGTACTGTAAGAACACTCGGTATAGTTAATAAGATTGGCTGAGTTTATAAAAGAGTTAGTCAGTGAATCTTGATGCACAAAAAATCACACATCATATTACATTTATCATCACATTCCCAACAGAGAAAGTCTGTGGGATTTTCCAAGTCTCACTGTCAAGGAACAACTATCTCCTGGAAAGTCTTCCTTCATCAAGACATCCATGGTCTGGCTGCTACTGAACACGGAGAATTCCCCTTTTATAATGTGACTGGTCTTTGCAGACTGACCTAGAGTAAAATTATGTTGGATGCTCACATATCTTATTCCGCGTACTAATGAGCATGTCTACCACTATAACTGATGTTGAACATAGCAGTGCAGCTCTAAAATTGAAGAAAAAAGGAGACTGGGCCAAAATTGGGTTAATATTGTCTATAAATATGTATTATGGTTAATGGTCTGTCATGCAGTTTTTATCTATTACAGTTGGCCATGCTTGAGTGATCACCAATCCCCCTCCCCCCCAGTGATGACTTCCCTGAGAAAGACGTGAGAATGATTTGAGTTACTGTGCATGTAAGTGCTTTGGAAAGGCTGCCTATTTCAGAGGAGCCATTAAACCGTTATAAGGGTTTTAAAAGGGTATGACTCATCGGCTGATTACATGGGGGAATCGTTCTGCTCGATTGCCGTTAGCGGAGTGTTTTATGCGTTCCAAAACATGTTCATCACCGTGCAGCTTTCCCTCGAAGCGGCACATCACACTTAACGCTGTGAGGAATGAAATCTCGATGTCTAATAGTGCTGCTTCCATTGTTTTCTGCAGAATACCCTCCAGAAATGTGCCTGATGTTTTGACAGACTTTAAAAACTTAAAAAGAATTCTGTTCATCTTTAAGGTTGCTGATATTTGGGCCAACAAAGTGTTATTTTCACTCTTTGAAAGATTTTCTTGCTTGTCCCGGTACCTGTGTCCTAATTAGTTCTTTGTTTCTGTCTTTGCTTTGTATCAACTTTAACATGAGAAATGAGGAAAGCTGTCAATAAGAAAGCTGCTTTGATTGCTTAGTGTTCGTCTCTCATCATTGTGTCATTTCCTGTTTTCCTCTCTGTAGAGCGAAGGAGAGAAAATATGCAAGACAGAGATGGCAGGAGGAAAAATGCGGTATTAGAATGAGTCCATTGTCATTCAGTTAATATGCTTGTGATGCAGTTCTACAAAATGGAGGTCATCACATTATCATGTCATCTGAGAACTCTGAGAGATGGATGCAAACAGGGACAGCAGGGCTGCAGGTCTGAAGAATGTTCTCCAATATGTACTGGAACCTACCACCAGCTCATTAACACTAAAACAGCATGATGGTGCACCTTAGATAAATGATGCAATATTAATTCAGGGTGATCACACCAAATAATGATTTGATCTAGTTTTACTCTTTTCTGCACTTTCCAGTGAACTGTGTCATATTTAGGAACTTAAAATGATCTTTGCATCAAATAATTCTGATTCCTTTGCCGAAGGCTTTCATGCAGTTATCTGTGTCAGCAAACCAAAATTATCTAATACAGAAACTATCTGGGTCAACTGAAAACATGTGCTGAAACTCAGATAACATCAGAAACCTCAAAAAAAAGCTATTCCCTGGAATATGAGAATGTTCACGGTGTTCTCAGTTTTCACACGGATGCAGACATTTTAACCACGTAATGTGACTTTTCCTCACAGATTTTCAAAACTTTTCTCCTTCTGCTCTCTTCCTCTTACAATAAATTTATTCATTCTATGTGTAATGGAAATGAAATATCGCAGATGTTTTAGCTGTGAAGGTACTGTATCTTTGGGTTCTCGATTGGCCTAATTTATTTCACATGGTTTTCTTGACACTTTTTTGAACATCTTAGGCTTGGCTGCCTAAATTATAAACCTTGGTTCAAAAGGATCTTCAATATTTTAAAAGGTTTAAATGATTAAAATGTCTGACATTATAGAACTGGAATGGACCTTTAGTGGATTTCTCCACTTTGAAATGTTCTGATGTAATTAATTTAAATATAATTATTTTCTCTAGTCTGTATTTTACTGTGGAAGAAGTCAAGATATTGACATTTATTAAAATTTTTAAACATTTCCACCCCTGCTGAACTTTCATTCTGTATTTTCTGACATTTGAGTTCTAGCCTGATCATTTCAATCTGAATTATTTATTTTTTAAAATCTGGATTTTCAATGAATATTAATGGTGGTCATGGGATTCTATGATTATTATTCTTGAATTTTTAGATAAGCTTTAGTCAGTGAGCAGCTCTGGTATGGTCATGTGCACACTGAAACGAGGATTCATAACATATTCCGATTTTACATCTATCCTTGGTCTACTTTGTATATTTCTGTGGCAGTAGCATGGTGTAATTTCTTAATACTTGATTCAAACCATCTTCTTCTGAAATGACAGGTTGTGAATCTGTTTAAGCAGGAAAAATATTTTGAGTATTGGCTCCCTCAGAGCTGCAGAAGGATTTGGTGAACCGCTTCACTACTGCAGAAGTGAATTTCTGAAGCTGCGTTTTCCTTGGAGAATTTCTGAGTGAAAATAGAACATTTATCAGTCGCTCGGTTTTGAAATGTGTGGGAATATTTTGCGCGACCTTGAGCTTTACATGTTATAGTTTTGGAGGCAGGATAAATTTGGAGGAGAGAAAATAACTGTCAGCAACAGTTGGCCTATATTTTCCCTCATTGCTGGGGAGAGTGCAGTTTGATGCATTTTTAAAGGAAGCTCATGGGAGGAAGAGCTCTTCCCAAGGGCTCTGTATGTGAATTATTACACTGAGATCTAAGTGGGAAGTGTCTGATGTAAAGCAGGTCAGTTTCAGGCACGATGGTGGCTTTTTGCTATTATTTTTGGAGATGTTTATAAGTCATTCTCCATCTGTGTTAACAGTGAACAGACCATGGAAAACAGAAAACAGAAATAACATAACCTTTCCTCCATATCCTCAGATTGTTGTAAGATATATTGAGTGAAGGATTATATTATGTGGTGTAACCTGTGGAAGTGATGCTTGTTGTGACTTGAAATGGAATGGTACTTTGAAGAGGGAACCTTGTACATTTTATTTTTCAAGTGCACTTAAATTGGCTCAACTGTGTCCGGTAAAGCCTACTGCTGCAGTGTTTTCCCAGTTGAGACTGAGAGTGGGCTGGGCTTGTGTTTTACCTTTGGCAGAAATGCAAGCGTCATCTGATGGAGCTGAAAGGTTATTTCCGCACCGACCTTGTCCTCACTCTCACTTTTTAATCATGGTGAACTGTGAGGACGGGCCTGTCACACTGTGGCATTCACTGGTGTTTGAAGCTGAATGCTAACATACCTTTTAGCGTTTGTTTCTTCCGGAAGTATGCGCGATTCTACCTTTGTATGTAGTGAACAATTTGTGTCTGTTGCTTCGAGTTTTGTAGATGTGGTGGACGGGGTATTGATGGGGTATCGCATGTCAATTCACCCAAAAGAAACAAGGTTTTGACTCCTATCATCTCAGATGTTGCTGCAACTTTTATCAGATGATGTACACTCATAAAAGAAGTGTTCTTTAAACTTTTTTTGTGAAAATGTTTATTGGTTTCATAAATAATAGTTCATTTATATGGGCCACGAAGCCATTTTGCCTGTAGTTTTTTTTTTTTTTTTTTACTCTTAATAACTTGAAAATTTTGACTCTGATTTAGACCAGCTTCTGCAGTACTACTGATTATGAGACAAGGAATCCAAAACATCTACCAAACACCCCATATTAAGCCTCTGAACTTCTCAATTTGAATATTTAACAAGACTATTTACAATTCCATAGCACTATGTGGGACAAGACATATGGAGCTGAACTTCTCAAATTAATTGACGTACACTTGATTGGTTGCTCTCATTGAAAACTGTGTTGCTTTTTTTTTTTTTTGGCCGGAGAATGAAATCTGCAAATTGACCACATTTGAGACAGAATTACCCAGATATGACCTAATAGGTTTGTATAAGGTGAACATGACTGTGTTCTCTCTCCACAGATTGGGCTGTCCCCTTCACAGGCCTCTCTCACTGAGGTGGGGTAAGATGAGCATAACCAGCGATGAAGTGAACTTCCTGGTTTACAGATACCTCCAAGAATCAGGTAAGATGGCTGCCGTGGAAGAGTGTTTCACTCATGCGGCTCGGGATCTGAGAACAATGAGGTGCTGCGGTTGACTGATGGCTTCTCTGAATGATTGATTGCCTGTTGCTTTTGTAGTTGAGCCATCATATAAATATTTTATCATCTGATCTGCTTTTCCATGGCGCACATAATTTATGAGCTCATAACTTGCCACACGATTGTTATGAGGCATTTAATCATTTTTGAAACATTGTTAAAATCTTCAGGTTTCATATTCTTCTAAAATAATATGCAGTTAATGCCACCTCTGATGTAAAAACCTTGTTGTTGTACATGTTTGCTTGTACAGTTATTTAACTGCCTGAGGGGTAGCATTGTGTAAGCCCACAATCAAATTCTACACTTGATATTATTACTATAACTGAATGTCATCTACTGCTGTGTGACACAACCAGCAGAATTATTAACCTTACATTAGCGCCAATCTGGCATTATCTAGCTTGCTGAAACATCCTGTGGCTGTTAGTTCTAATTTAGTCTGAATAGAAATATTATATAAGGTGTACTGTCAGAATAAGATGTATTGTAACAGAGCTGAAATCTCACTGATAGTATTTATGTGGACTCTGCCCTGGTGTAGACCATATCACTGTTGCAGTGAGGTGCCCTGTGGGCCTGGAGTGCTGTTTGCTGCTTTGTTGCGCTTTACAGCTCTGTGTTGCATCAAATGGCTGGAATCTGTTGTATGAATTTATGGTCAGGAGAAAATGACGCTAACGCTAATTAACCCTTAGAGCACTCTGTACAATTAATGTTGCTCAATGATGGAAGAATCAAATTCAGAGCTGTTGAAAACCTATCAGGTGGGGACTTTTAAACAAGTCGCCATATGATATGTGTTCAACAGCGCCAGATAATTTAAGGGGACTTGTTAGTTAAGTAAACATTTTTCCTTGATATTCACTTTTTAAACTAAGAATTATTATCAAAATAATTCTATTAGAAATTTCAACTGAAAACACTGAGTTTCTGTAGCATCACATCAGTGGTTGCCATGGCAACGGCTGTTTTAATGAATATATAGATACTTAGAGAAACACAGTTATTGAGATACAGCAACTGAACAGTGTTTGGTTATAATTTCAGCTGTAATGTGAAGGAAAAAACATTCCTAATGTCACTACAGAGCTTTTTTTCCAGGGTTCTATGTTCCATTATTGATTTTGACCCCCCTAAATCAATTTCGGCGGGAAACGGCTAATTAAATATGCATATTTTGATTTACTCATATTCAGAGGTATATATTGCAAAAAGAGCTCTGTACAGACATAGATCATCACAAAATGAAGAAAACTGCCAAATACGAAGTTAATTGGATGTACAGTTGCTGAGAAATCTGTATTTTCTTGTTGAAAATCTGTATTTTCAGAAAAACTTGATTTTAGTTTGGCAGTAATAATGTGATCGAACTTTGAGAGTAATGTTATCAGGAGGAATACATTTAGTATTTTGTTTTTAGTGGTTTTTAGGATTTTTTTACCTCCTTAAAAGGCACCAGCCTCATAAGTAACTCCCTCTTCTTCAATCTGTGTTTCTTCCCTAGTTTTACGTGCTTGTTAAGCCTCTATTCATTTCTTTTTTTCAAGTTCTACTGCACGTTTTTCACTCTGTTTCACACGTTTTCTGTCCATTTCGTGATAGCCTTTCAGTGAGTGCGCCCCTGCCTTTATGCCAAGTTTCATAAAAATGGAGGCATTTCCTCGTTGGCCATTATTGAAAGTCACCACACTCATAGCTGTTCAGCCTTTTAAGACCGTGTGTGTGACGAATGTTTCCTTCAGAAGGCGACTCCACATTACGGACTATTTGAAGGACCACTTCATGTTCTTACCCCATAACTAAAATTTTGAACTAAAATTGGCATTTTACTTAGCTATGGGTCCCCTTAATTTATAATTTTTTGAAAATTTATTTCAGCGCTCTAAGGTTAATGTGGGAACTGTAGGTGCACATAAATAGTCGGATTATGTATAAAGCTAATAAACATGTGAAGCTTAACTGCTAAAAATCTAGTTTTACCCGCTAAAATCACGTTCTCCAAAGCATCTTGGGCTTGGACTATAAGGTTTGGTATTACTGAATTTTGTAAACCTTTTTATATTTTGCGGAAGATTGGATGTGCAGACGTCCAACAGGAGATTCTGAGCAGGAAAGTGTAATTTATTGCCTGTTTGAATGAAATGCCTGCGTGACTCCTGCAGTCTAATCAGCAGCATGGGGTTTGGGTGCAGTTGTTATCTAACCTTTACTGAACTTTTTTCTGTCTATTGAACTACTTGAAAATATCACTGCATGCTACATGCATTTCGAAGGATTCATTCGGAAGGATTCAATCCCATATGGAAACCAATACTTGGCAAATATTGCATTTGTAATGTCACATCTCCGGCTGTAATAGAATTCAGCTAAATACAAAACCCCTGTCTTTGTATTCGTACTCATGAGGGACGGAGGCCTGTGGATTTCTGCTCGCCCATTGGCACAATGAACACCCCACCCTCCACTTGGCGCGCTCACAGACACATCCTAATAATTCTCCCCGAATGTGGAAACTGCCTGACCTGTGCAGACCAAACTAGACCAGTCTGAGCCAGTTCACCGCCGGAGAGACCGGGCTGGTCCAGCTGAGGCCAAGAAAAATCATGTGAACTCTGAAAGTAAATGTGGAAAAAGCACTGCGGTCAGGTTAGGAGGGTTAAGTCCAGTGTGGTGGACACACAGCGCTGTTTACTGAGAGGATGTGACTGCAGAGGTTGAATCTGCTGTACTGTAGATTTTGTGCTCAGTCTGAAGGTTGAAGAAAAGTTTGATCACCTGATCCTTAATAAAACTGAAAAACAGAAGGGTGATTTATGAACGGTATCTGTTACAGTTCTGTGCGTTTGTTTTTGGCACCTTTAAAACAATTCTGTGAGGTAAAGATGCCTCCAAACATCACAATAAGAAAGGTTTCTGATTTTTTAAAACTGTATAATAAAGATCTGTGAACTGTTATAAATGAAATCAAATCAATGTTAGGTGTGACTAAACTCTGGCTGCAAATGAGTCCCACTGTGTCATAGTTTAGTAAGATAATTGGCCTTTGCTTGATATCTCAGTTCTTCTGCAAACTCACAGTCTCACTTGTGTCTATTCCGCGAACAGCCTTGATGATGTTGAGATCAGGGCTTTATCTAGGCTAGGGCTGTGTCAACTGTCTTAAAAGAAGTGAAAACATTTTTAAAGGATTTTTAAATTAACATTTGATGTCTCAAATGTGCTATTTGTCCACAGAAACATTAACGAAGAAGACAAAAATAAACATTTACGACCTAATTTAAATACAAAAATCTGGGGTGCTTAAAATATTTGCACAGAACTGTATATTTGTAGGGGCTTTTGCACCTGAGCTGAGATGTGCGATGGGATGACGTGTGTTGACAATTCCTCTCTTTTATATCGTTAGCGTTTTTTTTAATTCTGTCTTGTCAATCTGAATGCTGTTTATATGTTGTTTTTCTGTCCTGTCTGCATTAGCCTGATATGTCCGCCTCCCTAGCGTGTGTGAAGGCTTTCATCTGCGTTCTAGTGTATGTGTGTGCGTGTGTTTATGTGTGTGTGTGTGCGTGTGTGTGCGTGTGAGTGTGTGTGTGTGTGTGTGTGTGTGTATGAATGTGTGTCTTCGATGCATTCTCATACCCTCTGTGCCCCTGTCCCTGCAGGGTTCTCACACTCAGCCTTCACCTTTGGCATGGAGAGTCACATCAGCCAGTCTAACATAAACGGAACTCTAGTGCCCCCTGCTGCCCTGATCTCCATCCTGCAGAAGGGCCTGCAATATGTGGAGGCTGAGGTCAGCATCAACGAGGTGAGAGCTGCTCTGTCAGACCAGCAGACTGACTTTACATCACACTCCAGTGTGTTCAGTCTACACTGGGATTTTCAGCAGGACTGAGGACTACACAGAAAAAGAAGGCATGTCAAAGTGTTTTTGACAAAACTGTTGAGCCAAATTTGGCTGCAGTTTTACATGGTAGTATGTTAAAAAAGGTTTGATACAGGTCTTTGACTGGAAACAGGTATGGTGTCATCAAAGCTTTGTCCCCTCTGCTATTGAGGCAATGTTTGAGGCAATTCCCCTTGGGGGCAATGAAGTATTGTATTGATATTGTATTGTATCCAACCACCCTGTAACTCCCTTTTTGAACTTTCATCTAAGTGAGAGTATGTGGGCCCGTGGACTGTAATGTGCATATAATTCTGCATGTAATTGAGTTTTCATTGAGTTAGGCTTGTATTTTGGCTCTAAGCGCACTGACTCTGCTAAATGTAAGCAAAATTTTCTGCTAAATGTAAGGAAGTTAAATTACCCACAGGACGGCACGGTGTTTGATGGGCGGCCCATCGAGTCGTTGTCCCTGATTGACGCGGTGATGCCAGATGTGGTCCAGAGCCGACAGCAGGCGCTACGCGAAAAACTGGCCCAGCAGCAGGCTTCGGGTGCCATGGCAACCACCTCTGTTCCCGCCCAACAGGTCGCGCAGAAGAGCAGGGAGGCCCCCGTCAACGGCGAGGAGAACGGAGCATACAGCATCAGTAAGGGAGCGGGGGAAAACTACGCTCTAAGTCTGGCCAAGTGTGTGCTCACACGGCCCCCTGGCATGCTGTGGTCAGAGACCTCGTTTTGTAATCAAACGGAAAATTAGCCTCCATCACTGCTCCCTCCGTCTCGACCTCCACTGATGCGGCGAGAGCCTTTAGCTCGAGCTTTTGTCAGGCAGCCCAGGAAACATAAATTCACCACCAGAAATGTGAGCTCATTTAGAATAAAGAAATAAAGAATTTTGCAACAAATCAGCTGGTGCCAGGATTTGCTTAAGAACAGAGCTGTTTTCTGATAGATCGGTGAATCTGTACATAATTGGATAGATGGAATTTATTTTTCCACTACAGATTCCACATCTTGGTGGTAGATTGCATGGTTTCCCCTGAGGTAAAGGGCCCAGTGTGTGTTTACGTGTGTGCGTGTGTGTCCTGAGGAAGGTTGTGTGGGGCTGTGCTTTCAGATAACCATGTGGAGGATGTGGAGATGGATGGAGATGTGGAGATACCAGCCAGCCAGGCCACTGTCCTGCGGGGACACGAGTCTGAGGTCTTCATCTGTGCCTGGAACCCTGTCACAGACCTGCTGGCCTCTGGGTGAGTGTGTGTGTGTGTGTGTGTGTGTGCGCGTATGTGTTTATATGCGCGCGTGCATGTGTGTGTATGTATATGTGCTTGTGCGTTTGTTTGTTGGTTTATATTTATTACATATTAGCTTATGTATATTTAAATCTGTGTAAATGTGGGAGTATATCTCTATATGCTGGGTGAGAGTAGTTAATTTCTCTCCGTCTCCTCCCTCGACCCTGCAGCTCGGGCGACTCCACGGCTCGGATTTGGAACCTGAGTCAGAACGGCGTGACGGGAAGCGGCTCCACCCAGCTAGTCCTCCGCCACTGCATCCGCGAGGGGGGCCAGGACGTCCCCAGTAACAAAGATGTGACATCGCTGGACTGGAACGTGAGCACCCCCTTGTGGAAAACTTTTAAACTGCACTCAGCAAGATGTGTTCGCTTGGTAATACAAGTACTCATTCAATTTTTCTGTTCCTGCAGAGTGATGGCACCCTACTAGCGACAGGGTCATATGATGGCTTTGCCAGGATATGGACTAAGGACGGTATGTTTTATCAATCTCAATTGGTCCATGAAATCATCAGCGTTTGGTTATCCTTTATCTATTTATTCTTTTCAGATCATGAGTGGCCATGTTTGGAATTGCCTTCTAATTAGTACTGGATTATGGGCCATAGATGAAAGTAATATGTTGCGTAGTATGTGACCACATGGAAACTTAGTGTTTGCCAAAGTCTACGGAATGACGTACTACTTCACAGTACGCGGTAGGACACCGTTTTGGTGTACTGATATTGCCCATACTGTCTACAATACGGTATCCTACTAGAGAGAATATCATGCAGTATACTGTATATACTTCTACAATATGTAGTAAATAGGTGTGTGATTCCGAACAAGGACACAGTCTGTTCTTTCTTTAGGGAAGCGTTACCGTTGTCTGGATGGTAGACGTGTAATCAGGTTTTCCTAACTGTACACAGGTAATCTGGCCAGTACACTGGGGCAGCACAAAGGCCCTATATTTGCCCTGAAGTGGAACAAGAAAGGAAACAGCATCCTCAGTGCAGGAGTGGACAAGGTTTGTTACCATGGCAGCATCCACCTGCAGTCACTTTACTGGGCTTCACTTCCAAGCCGCTGTTTTCTTTTTGTTTCCATCTTGGTATGGAATTGCTCTTGGTGGGTCTTCAGTTACATACAGTCACATACAGCTTACATGTGACGCATGCAGTTGGAGCACCATTGCCATATAAAAACTGTTTCTGAAATTTTCAAGGCCGCCACTCGGCCATATTCGCACGTAGCTAGAGCCGAGAAAGTCTGCATTACTAGTGTCACTAAGACAGTATACGTAGCGTTTCTCAAGATGATTCACTACAGTGAATTCCTGGAGCTTTAAAACTGGATTACCATGTAAGCTCAAGTAGCACTGACCAGTTAGCAAACTTGTATTTGTGGAATGCAGAAAGATGTCCTGGAGACATGTTTGTCAAAGTATATGCCACTGTTCTGGGTGATAGAGACTGATGCAGTGCTTGTGCCTGTTTCTTTAGACCACAATCATTTGGGATGCACACACTGGTGAGGCCAAACAGCAGTTCCCTTTCCATTCAGGTACGTCTCTCTGAGCGTCAGTGACTGATGCGATTAATCCAAGAACTTTTTAAGCCAGAAACCAGAGTTTAACTCTCCCCTGCTGTTGGGGTGATTCTGTGTCCTTTAGCTCCAGCTCTGGACGTAGACTGGCAGAACAACACCACCTTCGCCTCCTGCAGCACAGACATGTGTATACACGTCTGTCGCCTCGGCAGCGACCGTCCTCTGAAGACCTTCCAGGGACATTCGGTGAGAGCGACTGCTCTGTGTGTGTGTGTGTGTGTGTGTGTGTGTGTGTGCGTGTCGTGTGTGGCACAGACTGATCCAGTAATGAGACAAAAAAACTCAAGAGAGACTCCAGGTAGATATAAATGAGATCCTAATAATTTAATTAAACTCAATTCCATCAACCAAGATGCTCTCTCAAGTTCTTCTAGCTTACTATAGGATCAGTTTAAACCAGACATTTGTGTGTGTGCTTGTGTGTCTCTGTATATACAAAGTTTTTAGCCTCCTAAACCCCATGCCAAACCCTGGCTAATAGCTGTGCATTTTCAGAATGAAGTTAATGCCATTAAGTGGGATCCGTCGGGCACGCTGCTGGCCTCTTGCTCTGATGACATGACCCTGAAGGTGAGACTGCTGTGATGATCTCGGAGACAAAGTACGAAACCTCCCAATAGTGACGTTAGGCTACTCATTCCATCCTGTTACGTTGCATTTGGATAGACTATGGAAAGCAGTACTAATCCTTTTAATACTGAGTACAGTAATACAAATCAGAGCTACCCATAGGGTACATATGTCATTTTTGTGACTATAATACGGAATTAGCTCAAATGCAAGGTTTTCTGGGACTCTTATGTCCCAACCGGATATATTGTGGGACATTATGTGTCTCGTTTGGACTGAAAGGGCTAAGAGGCTATTTTATTTGTGTTTGGCTTTTGATTTTGACTGTATCATTCTCTTTTTCTTTGCTGTAGATATGGAGTATGAAGCAGGACTCATGTGTGCACGACCTACAGGCTCACAGTAAAGAGATCTACACCATAAAATGGAGTCCTCCCAGCTCCAACACCATGCTAGCCAGGTGGGGGCGCTGTGCTGCTCATGAATGGTTCATGCTGATCATTCTGGGGAAGAAAATGAAGATTTTGGGGTAAAAGGGAAACATTTTCAGTCCTATAAGTCCAGCGCGCTCTGGGAGGATGCTGTAAGGAAAGGTTTTTTCGATAATGGGACCACTGCCCTTTGGCTGAGTTATTGCTATTATGTCTTAGCAGCATGTATGCTGAATGCGCGGTCAAATGTAGCATTCGGTACGCTCAAATTCTGGTTCTAGGGACCCCCAGACCAAAACATTTTGCAAGTTAATGATGGCCTAGGGCACTATTCTGACTCTGTGGACAGTGGGGATGGTCAGTTCATTAAAGCCAAATTGCAGAACGTAATGAATTTTAGGATCAGTGAGTGCCCTGGTGCTGCACTTGCCTGTTTAGCCAGTACTCGCGTCACATTGGAGATATTCCAACCAAATCAGTTGAGACATCTTACTGCACTTGATTGCCGGACTGTTTTTTTCACATAAACGATGAGTCCCTGAATCTGAAGTGGCAGCGCTGACTTAATGGTGAAAAATGAGAAGCTGAAGTTCATTTGATGTGTACGGAGCCAGGTTAGCTGCATTGCTACACTGCAAAAAAAAAGTCTTAGCAAGTCATATCTTTTGTTTAATAATGAGACCCAAAACCTTTGCTTGTTTTATCGCCTGTTTCCCCACATATGTTGTAATGAGTTTATTTTCTGTTTTTATGATATAGAGCAGAGGTGTCAAACTCAAATCATCGAAGGCCGCAGTATCTGTTGGTTTTTGGTTTGTTCCTGCATTTTAGTGCTTAACCCTTAGAACGCTGAAATGAATCTTTTTTTTTTTTATATAAATTTAATTGTCTTGTGCTGTTGAAAACCTGGGGAGCTCTTTTAAACAAGTCGCCACATGATAGGTTTTCAACAGCTTTGATCTTGACATCTTACACCATTGAGCAACAATAGCTGCATTTAGCGCTCAAAGGGTTAATTGAAGTCACTGATTGGCTATGGATTCTGCACACCTTGCGGCCATACTTGAGTGCTGATTGAATGGAAATGCCAAAAACCCAGAGACACTGCGGACATTTAGGGCAGGAGTTTGAGACCTCTGGTGTAGATAGTATCTGTTAGGAAGGAAGAATGTGAAGACTAGAGTGTGACTGGGCTTGTAGTCTCCACCACATAATCTCGGTTCCTGATAGTATCATTATTATCTCTGCCAAGGAGGTTATGTTTTTGCTTCCGTTTGTTTATTCATTCAATTATTTGTCTGTCTGTTAGCAGGACATCTCAAAAACAGTTGCATAGATTTTAACCAAGGTTTGCAGGATGTTAGAGTAGCACAAGAGGAACAAGTGATTAAATTTTGGCACATCAAGGCCAAAGTACAGCTGAGATGTAGGGCAAAGTTCAAATCCAGCTATGCTGGCGGAGGTATGGGCTCTCGCGAGTCCAGCTCTAGTTCCTAATTTGACTGTGTGAAATCTTGCTGGTATTTTGATCTGAGTGGAGGCAGTGTAATGCCTTAACTGCGGTGATACGCGTGTCCCTCGCAGCGCATCGTTCGACTCGACCGTGCGCCTGTGGGACGTGGAGCGAGGCGTGTGCATCCACACACTAACCAGACACCAGGAGCCCGTGTACAGTGTGGCCTTCAGCCCTGACGGGAAACACCTGGCCAGCGGTTCCTTCGACAAGTGCGTCCACATCTGGAACACCGCGGTGAGGCCCTCAGCGCATCATGCATTTTGCTGGCTAGAGCTACTTTAGGAGAAGGACTAGTGCGCGGCTTCCCCAAATCAACTGCTGTATCAGTTGATGGAGATGTTGGCCCAAAAATTTGTGCTTTGCTTGAGTGTGGATACTCACAGCTGACATACTTTGACAATAGCTCTTCTCAATGCCTCGTCGGCATTGTACATAAGAATTTGTTCTGAATGACTTGCCTGGTCCAGAAAAAGTTAAGCTAAAATAAATGAGTACAAATTAAGCCTTTAGGATGTTTGTGAGTACCCGTGGCAGTGTATCTGGAAAGAGAAATTGTAATTGAGTTTATTTGGAGCTCAGATTAAGTTCAATCAGGAAGACTACCTCATTCATCACTCCTTATGTTGTGCTTCACCTCCGACTCTCCAGCAGGATACAATCGCAGTCCGCTTTCTTATATACCCCTATTAGCTGTTCTTGTAATCATGTACCTGGCAAAGAGCCAATATACTCGTTTAACCTCCACCTTCCCCACCACCAGCATTAAGTCTCCTGTCAGTATCCAGCGGATGATAAACGGAAGGATTAAGATACTTCCCATTCGTAGGATTCTTTCTATGATGGGCTATCAGCCCTTAATAGAGTCTACGCCAAAGACTTAATATATGTTTGGTTTATTCAGCATCTAAAGTATAAGCTGGTCTCTCCTGATTGAACTGGTGCTGTTTTTTCCTACATTGAGAGCCAGAGAAATCTCAGCACAATTACTGTATACAGAGGCACATATACAAGGTATTCTTAGTGAATGAATGTAATTTTTGAGTAAACTGCCCCTTTAAATGCAGTTACCATGCAGTTCAGGATGGGATGAATCAGTAATTATAGCAAATGTTCTCACTTCGAGTCTTGTTGGAGAAACTGGGTCATTCATTTGAATTTGTAGTTTTTTGTTGCTTTTGTATCCTTCATAAAATTATAATCTCTTAAACTGGATTGTGACCCATTGTGTATCCTCACTGCCTACAGACCCAGGTAGGCAGTGAGGATACAACTTGAAATGAGCGGGCTCAAAGGAGACACAGTTTTAGCTTGTGAAAGAGTGTGTGATATTTATGGAGGTTAGCGGTTGTGGAGCCTTACTTGAAACCAGAACCCTGCAGTTATAGTTTGGCCCTGAAACCAGTGCATATGACCTATTTTAAATATTTTCCATGAATACTCGTCAGTATGTAAAATGTACGTTTGTAGAGAAGTGAAATCTTGGACAAAAATGGGGAAGAAGCGAGGGATGGTGAAGAGATAGGAAGGTAATGTGCTCTTCAGCGCCTCACGGTGGTCACTGTGGTGACGCTGTCCTGTGGTTTTTCAGAGCGGGGCGCTGGTCCACAGTTACAAGGGCACCGGCGGCATTTTCGAGGTGTGCTGGAACAGCACAGGCGACAAGGTGGGAGCGAGCGCTTCAGACGGATCGGTGAGTCAGGCCTCGAGGTCAGGACATACTTATACGGTGTGTGGTTGCTGGGCTGTGTGGTAATAGTTACTATGCTATATGGTGTATGATGTGTATGATGTATGATGTATAGTGACTATCATGCATTGTGTACGTCGACTTTCCTGCATGGTGTATGGTGACTATATTGTTTGCTGTATTGTGACCATGCTATATGGTGGATAGCGACTAAACTGTATGGTGTGTGGTGACGATACTGTATAGTGTCTGGTGACTGGCGTATGGTGTGTGTTGACTACACTGTATGGCGCATGGTAACTATGGAGTATGGTGGATAGTGACTATGGTCTATGATTAACAGTTACTATGGTGTATGATGTATGATGAATATTCTATGCGGTGCATAGTGACTACACTGTCTGGTGTATAGTGTATAATGAGGATGCTTTATGATGTATGGTGACTATACAGTTTACTGTTTGGTGACCATGTTGTATGGTGCATATTGACTGTGGTGTATGGTATGTGGTGACTACACTGTATGGTTTATGGTGACTATTGTGTATGGTGGGTAGTGACTATGTGCTATGGTGTACGGTGACTATGGTGTATGTTATGGTGCATAGTGTACAGTAACTATGCCATAAGGGGGCATTGGGTCCAGAATGGAGAATGCATATTTTCTCCAAAATTTCCTGATCCCATACACTGAGCTACAGAGCTGTTTTCGTCCAATTAAATACCGTATGTCTGGATTTCCATTCTGAAAATTGGCGTATGATTTAATTTCTTTAAATTTTTTGGTAAGCCTAGGAGTACAAAAAAATTTAGGAACTTTTAATCATAAGGATGCAAATTGAGTTTACTAATGGTTATTATATTGCTTTTTTTCAGGTGTGCGTCCTTGACCTTCGAAAGTAGCACCGTGATTGCTCTACAGGAGATGGGGTCTTGTCCTTGCAGTGACTTTAGATTTTGGGACTGTGAACTGCGTGACAAAAGGCCTCCTCCGGTTTGTGAGATGGCCGTCATCAGAACCACATGAACTTCGGCAAACCTGACGGTGAAGGCTGAGCTATGTCGCTCGCACCTCTCCTGGGAGGTCATGGGAGAATTACAAAAGGCCCAAACAGCTGTGCCAAAAAATCGTAGCTCTACAAACCAAATAAGAGAGCCCTGTCGAAAATCTAGGGTGTGAGCCACTCAGTCATTTGGACTGTCAGTCTGCCAGCGGGTGAAATGGTCCATCAGTTACTGAGTCTTATGGGGTGCTGGGCACAGACAGCAGTGACACAATGAGGTTACCTGGGAGACCTGGGCTGGACGGACATACACTGGTCATCAGACTGTCGCTACCCTTTCTTGGCTTCTCTTATTACCCCCTGTTCGCCTACGTAAGTGTTATCAGGCACTGAGAAGCTCAAAGCTTGGTCGAAGTCAACGAAAAACATCAGCTAATTGCTTTTGGGGGGTGGTTGGTCGTTGAACTGGTGTTTCAATATCAAACAAAACTTTCTTTAACATTAACAATCAAAATATACTTAGGGTCAAACAGACTACCTTTTTAAAATGCAAGATTTTATTAGTGACATTTCCAAAGCTGCCATGACAGTTACAGATATGTGTTGATTGAAGGTTATGGTGGTTAAAAGCCGACTTTCCTTTGAAAAATGGTTCATTCAGCGTCAGTTCAGATGAACTATTGGGCGGCGTAGCTTTTTTGTCACTTTGTTCAAGCATTCACTCTCTGATCAAGATAATCTATGAAAGAAAACAACCCTGGGGTCTCCCTTTTGCCCTCAAAAGGCATCCATGTTGATGTTGTTCCACTTTTGTATCGCCCATCTGGATGTAAATGTAATGAATGTAAAATTTTGTAAATTAGACAGATATGCACACTTATATACTGTGTATATGGTTAATATGCAGTACACATTATTTACATACTTGAGCCTCTCTGCTCGAGAATTCCTCTGTATCTTGCTGGCACTGTGCATTGATTTGGCTTTAATCTCTGTGCAACAGGTAATCTAGCTCTGCTTGGTTGTGTTTGGCGCCCCCTGGTGTGGTGCAGAGGAAGTACAGGGTATGCAGCTCTGGCAGTCAGAATCAGTCTTTGCCTCATTTGGATGCATGGAGGGATGTTTCCCGAGAATAACCAATCTTCTTGTGACAGGAAGTAATCCTCTTATGACCCTCGCTGGCTGCAGTCAGTCAAGGTGAAGTCCTTTTTAATCAGACAGAGGCTGAATGACAAAGCAGTTCTCGGATGATGGCCTTTGCAGCTCGAATCAGGTCAACATTAATCAAAGATTGGGTGACCTGTTGTTGGCTCGATGACCTGTGATTGGCCAGAATGAGGTCAAACTAGCCCTGCTGAGCTGTAATCGCTTTCCCGCTCTCAGTTATGTATATTCTCATCCTCCTTTGTGTCCTCTGATTGGTTGTTTTTGTTAATCTGACTCGTGCTCATTTCAAATCTTGATGCAGCTCATTTTCATTCTGCTTAGCTCAACAGCCTTTCATTTTCAGGTTAGTTGAGGTCACTTCCCTTCTCACTGAATTGGGTGCTGTAAATTGTAGGACAGAGGAGTTGTATGATCCACAATACTGGGCCTGCAGTGCATTTCCCTATCCACCCATTCATTATGCAGCCAGCTTATTCATGAGAAGGGTAGAGGGGTGAACACTGCTAGTATACCAGCATGCATTGCACAATACCCAGGAATACAACCTGGACAGGTCACTAGTCTGTTATGGAGCTCACACACCATTAACTCTCATAATCATTACTTAGGGCAATTTGGACTCTTCATTTACCCCGAGCTGCATCATGTCTTGGCTTTGTGGGAGAAAACAAGTTCATAAGGAGACTGATTGGGCCGCCGGGAGAGCGAGCTCCATAAGGGAAGGTCCCTCTATTCACTGCTCCACTGCTTGGGCTACTGAAGTTCTGTCAACGCTCTTCTTTTCCACATTCATTAATGTCATTGGTGCATTTGGACTCCTGGTTCACATTTGTCTCAGAAGCTGATAGCTGCTACCTGCTTTCTCAATCATTACGGTCTGTGTCAGACCGAGGAGTCGGGCAGATGGCGAGAATGGCGCTCTGAGATTCGGACCAGGTGTGTTACAGGTCCCCTGACAGTGCTGCTGTACCCCTCACCTCTCTGTAGGGGGCAGTGTTACTGTCACCGAGAAATGCTACTCTCTGAAGCAAAATAAAATGCTCTATTTTGGTAACAGAACCTGGCGTCCGACTCTTCTGTCTTTGATTTACGGTACGTTGTAATGACATATTTGTATTTGAATCCAGCAGATGGCCATTCCCATTGTGTTCAGACTTTTGTTTTTGAGGTAAAGCCAATTGGTACGCTTGAGTGGCCACTTGATTTATACAAGTGTTTAGTTTATGTGGCACATTACTGCTCAAAGTGTTAACAAAGCCACTGCAGCCTATTTACACGTCCTGTGGTGTTCTGTGGAAGTTCTGACGTTGTCCCACACAAGGCAGAAATGGAAGGATGGGAGTAGAATGTGTGGCCAGAGGAAAACATGACCTCTGTTATCTTACCTGCTCATTCCTGGATGGGGACGCTGGAACTTATTTTTGCATGCAGTGGAGAAGAGGCGGGGACAATCTCTGGACTGTCAGCCAATCCAAAACAAGGATCACCCGCCACTCACTCACACCTGTGGGCAGTTTCTTCTCTCCTATCAGCCTGGCTTGCGTGTGTTTGGACTGCGGGGGGAAACCCACACAAACAGAGAGAACATGCAAAGTCCACACGGAGTGGCCTCAGGCTGGACTGAGAACCCGCGACCCTCTCGCGTTGAGGCAACAGAGCTACCCAGTGTGCAAACATGCCACCCTCAGTAATAAAAATGATGAAATAAAATACATGATGATTATGAAATTATTTATCAGTATATGTAGACATGTCCAGAATTTTATGCCTTTTGTGCTGTTTTTCGTACAAGATCAAGATGTCTGCATCTGCTTGGTCAAGGAAGCACCCTTAATATCTTAAACATCAGTAACATTTTTCATTTCTTTCATCTTTTACTTGCTTATGTAATACTAATTTGGATGAAAGTCAAAGTTTCTTCAGGGCTCAACTTTGTTTGAATTAGTCTTGCTTTAACCTTGGTTTCCCCATCATATGTTTGATGGTTTCTCAAATACATTCGGATGATATAAAAAAAATGCTCACCAATTGATCAACTGTTACAGCCAAAACAACACGATTATTTCCCTCATCTAGGGCTTTCAGGCTACAAGAATGTAAGATTTCTTAAACCTTGCGGGATAATGTATGTATTTTACATATATTTCAGAAATAGTGATGAGTCATAATTGATTTTAAAAAATTGCATCTAAAAGCATGCGGATTTAAGACTTCAAGATGGTTTAGGAAATTAGATAATTATTTGCACCTTAAGGGGGCCCAGGCAGTTTTCTCTAGTCTGATTAATGTGTCCCAAATGCCGCAATCCTGGTGTGTAGTAACTCATTTGCAGGTGCCTGAGCATTTGTTCAGCCACACGCTTGGACTATGTTCCGGACACTTCTGCCGTCTTTGAGAAAGACCTGGACGAAGTGAAACTTCAGGTACTGTAATTAGTTTCACTATATCGGGAAGTATTGACAAATCCTGCATCTCTACCTAAATTTACAATAAAAATAATTTTTTGGCATTTTCAAATGATTATTAACATTATATGAATGTTTCAGAATGGGACCCTGGAACACTTGTTTGTGCACCTATGATATCAAATTAATTTGTTGGAAATCAGTGTGAAATTGTAACCTCTGTTTTGCGGGCATAGCTGATTGTTTGAAGATGTGCCAGTCAGCCAGTTGCAGAACTACCCTGTGCCTAAATTGAATCAGTACAGGAAAAATGTTGCCTCACTTCCTTCCTGCCTCATGTGCCTTAGCATTTTAGCTCCATGTAAACTCACTACCGGAAACTAAGCTCATATGATCAGTGTTTGCGCTGCTTCTGAAGCAACTGCCATTCGAGATCCTCATCCAAATGTGTGCGGCAGCTACAGAACTGTGACTTATGCAGTCGCTCATCTGCAGCACTGAAGTGTGTGTAGATATTGGGTCTCTCATCTCTGCTGATCCCCTTTTCTCTTAAAAAAAAAAGATTAGCACCACTGTTTTTAGGACTTCATTCTGGGCTTTTCTGAAATACCATTGCACATTTGTTTTATTGAACTTTACGGTGTTTAATTTCCCAATGCCTCTAGTGGGCAGTCTGGAGAGTGATCGAACCGTGCAGTGGTCCTGGATTAGGGAGGTGAGGGGTGGGATATATATGGATGGTTTAGTTGTGCGGGTGCAGAGAGAGGAATTAAAACCTGTCACCCTTGTCCTGCCGTGACATAATCAATAAACTCACGTATTTGTAGAATCTGGCCTTTTGCTGCACCATGCAGATGCACAACAAGGGTGTTGTATTTCATATTATTCAAATCCTAATAAATGCCTTGGTTTCCACTGTAAACCAGTTCCTAACACAAAAATAAAATGGCAATAGTAAAATTATTGCAGTCACCCTACTGCCACCTTTGTGGCTCTGTAAAGAAGTTATAGCAAGGATTCTGTCAACAAATCGTGCTTTCTTTTTATACTTTCACAATGTTAATGATGATTTTTTTTTCTCTTGTACTCTTGTCTAATCATTCATTACATTGCAAAAAAAAAAAGATTATTTGTTGCATTTTATAAAGAACTGAACTATTTCTAAACCTGTACATCAAATTAAACTTTGGGTACTAACTATTTGGAAATGTTTTGTTTATGTAGTAGAGTAATAGAGCAAAATCCTAAGCATGATGAAGCCTACAACAGAATATGCCAGACAAAAAAGAAAGAGACAGTACTTGACTAGGTGCAAGATGTAAGTGACTCAAATGTCTCAGGCATTTTCCTGTCTTCACAGATTTGTCTATTTGATTATGAATGTTCTAAATATGTTAGATTTGGGAGAATCCCCCACAGCCCATGGAAATTGGCTCATGTGGAAGATTTGAGTCCTGTCATTACATAATTTTGATTTTTTTTTCACGGTTAAGGTGAAGATTTAAGGTGATCTTAGCTAGTCTGTTGTCTGTGCTTACAAACAAAGTGAGTGCATGAATTAATTGGTACAGAAGGGCTGACACCTTGTAACATGTATGTGGAGGGCTTGTGACAGGGTGCATTAACTTGCTCCTCCCATTTTGGTGTGAATGTGCTGAGTTATTGCACCAATGAGCAGTGAGAGCTTCGGGCATGTAAAAACAGGTCCTGGACAGAGCTCAAAAACAAGTTTCCTGAGCAGGATAGACATCTTTGAAAGGGAAGTGGCGTCAGTGATATGGGCTAATGTAAAAACAAAGACAAAATAACCAGGAAAGAGGGCAGAGATGGGCGGGTTCAGTCAGCAACTTTTGAACATCCAGCGATGGCCTGTGGCAGCTGAACTTCAAATGCTTTTGAAGTAATGAAGCTGCCTTTTGTACTCAGTTTGTGGATCTGAAAACCAGTGGGAAAGTTCCAGAATGGACCCGCCGGGAGGGGACAGAAATGGAGAGAGGAATCCCAGCAATCGAGCACAGCCTGGTGTCTACTTCTCCAACCCTCTCATGAGTGGTGAGTGTGGATGTGTCCATTCAGCTTGTTGAAAAGCCCTCGCATTTCCCCTGTACAATGTTCCTGTATCCTGTTGCCCTGCTGACTCTGTTCTGTGTGAGTGGCTACAGCGGCTTTGGCATGAGCTGAAAACCGCTCATTTCAACATGCCCAGACTTGCTTAAATTGTTAATGCTTTGTTATTTGTTGTTGTGTTAAAGATGTTGAATCCGATTGGTCACCGCTGCATGATGCGGCCTATCATGGACGGCTTAACTCCATGCGCTCTCTCATTGATCAGGTAGAGTTCTGTCTTTGGTTACTTAATGGCATCACTGCTTACTTATAGTTATACTGCCGTTTATCTGCTACACTAGTTTGTTGTTTGACCAATAAATCTGTAATAGCAGCAGCAGTAGCCATAGGATGCGGATGATGTTGTTGTTGAGGATAATTAAAGCAACAACAAGAACGATAATTATTCTCAGACTCGCTGGGAGAGGGTACTAATACTAGTGCCACAACCTCAAATCAGAAAAAGTTGGGATGGTACGTTAAATTAAAATTCAAACTCAAAGCAGTGTTTTGTAAATCATCTTTGACCTTTATTATGTTGAAAACAAAACAACAGCACATTATGCAATGTTTCACCACATGTATTAATTTTTCGAAATAAACATTTATTTCACTTTTGATTGTTGTAACATTGGTACTTGGAAAAAAAAAAAAGTCTGGTCCATAAAGTATGCACCACTCTGTAATGCTGCAATTCTTAGTTACGACCCTTAATAAATGTTTAATTTAGTGACCGAAGACACCAGTTTAAGTGTTTCCGGTGTTTTCCTGCGGGCCAGTGCAGCACCGCCCCCCCCCTTCTCATGCTGCCATTTCTCTATACTGTGCGCAGAATAAGGTTTTGCGCTATTTTGTTGAAATATGCGTGAACGTCCTTAGAACATATGCCCTCTTGAAGGCAGCTCATGTTGCTCAAAATCTCATTGTACTTTGTGGCATGAATAGCTTCTTCACAAAAGTGCAAGTCACCCTTGCCCGGGGCACTGACACAACCCCATACCACGACAGCGCGTGGCTTTTGGGCTTGTTGATGGTTACAGTCTGGGTTGTCCTTTTCGTCTTTGCTCCAGAGCACATGTTGTCCTGTTCGTCCAAAAAAGACTTGAAATATGGATTTGTGGCCACAATACACATTTCCACTGTGTGATGGTCCATTGCAGATGCCTTCAACCCCAAAAAGCCGATGGTGCCTCTGGACACTGTTTACACCATGATTCCTTATTGCACTGTAAAGTTTTAGCTGGAATCTGCAGATATAACTACCTATTGTGGAACTTGATAAAGGTTTGCTTAAGTAATCCTGAACACGTTGTAATATTATAAGTGCTGGTTCTTATTATGGTACCGTCTGAGAGTTTAGAGATCTCAGGCATTCAGCTTAGACTCGCACCCTTACCTTTTACGCAGAGAAATTCCACCTCATTCCTTGAATCTACTACCGGTAATTATTTTATACATTGTAGCAGGTGAAATATCCAAATTCCTTCCTGTCATTCTTTGAGGAACATTGTTTTTGAACCTTTGGTGATTTCCTATTATTAGGCGTTTTTTGGATGCTGTTTTCATATCAAGTCATGATTGCCATTACAATCACTTGCTGACATCTGCTGTTTTAAATCATATCATGACTCAAATGTTTAACCTCAATATTAGTCCTGAATTGCCTCCGGCCCCAAATTTTTTGGAATGCGTTGCAGGCTTGAAAGGCAGAAATGGATGCATATTTACAAAAAAAATCAAGTTGACTGACAGAATTCTAAATACCTTGTCGTCATACTGCCTGTTATGAAATACTAGTCAAACTAAATTTAGAAATGACTACTTTCTGGTTTTATGTACATTATTATTATTATTATTATTTTTATTATAACTATTATTATTAAAAATGACAGTTTTCAGATTTACACAACATATATCTGACATGGGCTAGACTCCAGTCTGAAAGGGTAAAATGCTCAGTAATAGAAGTGCTTGTGATGCACAGTAACCTCAGCAGAGACAGAATTACCAGCCTAACCTTTGACCCAAACAGTGAGGCCACTGCATACACTACTGTCACTGTTCTCCCAACACAGGGTACCTGCGTCAATCTGCTCACGCTGGACAGAGTGTCTCCCCTCCATGTCGCCTGTGTGCAGGGGCACACAGCCTGTGCTCAGCTGCTCCTGGACCGCGGAGCCAATGTGAGTGACCGCCCCGTGTCTCTGAGTGTGCTGCTCACTGTCTGTTAGCTGCGATCACAGCCTCTGACCCCCTTCTGTTCCTCAGCTGATGAAGGTCTCACAGCTGTGGTAGATAACTTTAGATATGAATAGAAAGCAATTCTGGACAATGCAATAATACACTGTTTGTTTTCACCAGCTTTGGAGACCTCAGTTTTTATCCACGAAAAAATATCTCCTACAGTTTTCTCTGCATTTTGTGGTGTCATTTGAGTTATTAGGCAGCTATATGTCTCGCTCCATATGAAGAGTTTGTTTCCAAAACACAATAAGTGCCAAAATTACAAAAATCAAGATAATACCATCGAGTGATAGCCCTGCGCTTTTTACACATGGTGCAAAAATCTGTTTTTAGATATTCATACTATAAAGTTGTACAACTTTTTCATGTTCAAAGTTTGTGTTTTTCTATAAAATGCAATAGACGCCAACATAAAAAAAGCTGATTCACTCAAAATGAGAAAAATGGATATATTGCGTTTTGGAAACAAACTCTTCATGTAAGACTGGTTTTCTGTGCGCGGAACCAGGTAAATGGCACCTCTGTGGACCGGAACAGTCCTCTGTCAGATGCCTGTGCGGGGGGCCACCTCTCTTGTGTCAGACTCCTCCTCCAGCGCGGGGCCACACCCCAGGGGCCCACGAATTCCACATCTCCCATCCACCAAGCTGCTGCCAAAGGTCAGCATGATCTGGGCCGGCCCCCAGGGCCCCGCGAGGCATCAACATAAAGTCCTTCAGGAGCCTCTGCAGAAAGTCTTCTCATCATAGTGACCGACATTAAATCTGCTGAAACCACAAGGGATGGATGTGCTGTTGATTTAAATCTACATTCCATTCTAACCCTGGTCAGCCTTGTGGTAGAGCTCATTCTGAGTCACTGTATCTAACCGAAAGATGTGTTGAACTTAAATGATTGGATATTTTTCAGCATAGCATACCTTAGCTGAGTGTTGGAGTTGGCTTAATCTGGTTAAGTTCAACACATCTTTCAATCAGATACAGTGTGTCAAAATGTGCTCAACCTAAAGGTTAAGGCAGTTAAAGGGTTAACAAGACATTTTTATAGTTACCTGTCGAATCTTTTTTTTTTTTTGTTATATTAACTCTTCATGATTGATATAGGAAATATGTGATTAGAACAGTTTTGACTGAGCTCTGTATTCCTGTTTTAAGAATCTTGATTGATAATTGGAAGCAATGGAATTCTGGAACACCAGATTTTGAATTTCAAAATGCATAACCCAAAATCCTAGCCTTCAAAACGATGAATAAATCTTGACTTCAAACTAAAATAATGAGCACTTTGAAGTGCTGCACTGGCGGTTTGCTGTCTTCAGAAAATGTCTGTTTGGGAAATAAATATGTGGAGAAGAAGGCAAAAGACGCGAGGTGCAGTGGTTATGGTTATAACACTGAAAGAGAGAGAGGAGGGAGAGAGTGAGTGGAGGAGTGAGACAGGAAGGTGTGTGAGAGAGATAGAATGTGTGAGACGGTGGGGGAGGAGAGAGGTGGGGCTGTGATAAACGAGTATGTTGTGAAAAAACAAATGGACTGTGACTGAGAGACAAAGGTCTCGCTCTCTAATCGTCCAGTTCACTGCCTTCACCAAGTGGCCCTGGTGCTGTTGTTATTTGTCATTATACACAAATATGCTCACGCACATTCCAGAAATGTCTTGATTTTTGTGCTGACTGCGAAGGGTGAGAATTGTATACAGAGAACAGGATTTTTATATGCATATGCATGACCATTTAACATGTATACGCTGTATAGTGCAATCAGATTCCTCTGTAACAGCAAGAACATCTCCTCATATCTCTTAATTTTCAGGTCATGTCGAGTGTATGGCGGCCTTAGTGCAGGAGGGGGCGGATCTTGACCGCCGGTCTGAATATTTGGGCACGCCTCTTTACACTGCGTGTACCAATCAGCATCTGAGCATGGTGAAAAAGCTTCTTCAGCTTGGTATGACATGCATAGATATCAATCCATTTATTTTGACCTGCAATATGTCTGAATTTGTCAATATTATGTGAACATGATATCTCTGTCCTATTTACTATTGACATTCAGGTTTTTAGAAATTCTCCATCAAATTGATCAACAAAATGAAAATCAATTCATTCAATATTTAAAATGGAAACACTAAGCAAAGGTGCAGTTGATGGTAATTGGGTTATTACTAGAAAAGAGTCCCGTAGCCTTGGCTGTGGATCTCCATGCATCCAGGGGCCAGTGTGAACAGCGGTAAGGCTGGGGACAGTCCACTCCATCTGGGGGTCCAGCAGGACTGGCCAGAGCTCGTCTCCACTCTCCTGGACCACGGTGCCGATGCTAACGCCAGGGACGCTTCAGGAAACCGTCCCATAGACCTGGCCGCTCCCAACAGCGCTACAAAGACCCTCCTAATGCAGAGAAAAGGTAGTCCAGCTTAAAGGTAAACACTATGTTCTAAATAACTGAGATTAAAAAGTTAAATCAGTGCATTTAAAAATAGAGGTGGCTTTAATACAGGTAACATTCACAGCAGTTTGTGTCTTCGGTAGCTGTTTTTGATGTTGCTGTTCTAAAACCACGCCTGTCCTCCACACAGGGTCGCCCCGCTTGACCCAGCTGTGTCGCCTGACAGTGAGGAGAGTGCTGGGACGATCGAGACTTTGTCAAATTAGCTCATTGCCTTTGCCATCCGAGCTCAAAGCGTACCTTATGTATCAGCCAGAATAACGGGACTATCGAAGGAGCCAGAGTTTCATTTCATAAAAGAAGAGAAGAAGAATGAGAGGAAATGTGATTGCAAAACACTAAAAATTGTGTTTTTGGTGAAGAATATGTTCATGTAGTTACCTATCTGACAACATGGAAATGTTGGCAGAGTTTAGCGATTAGCGTTTGCCCACTATCATTTTGCTGTTCTGTTGTGACACCTTTTTTAAAAAAAAATGTTTGGCAAAAATTGATTACTGAGTGGTCATTTGTGAACATTACAAATTGATTAAGTCATTTCCCTGCAACTGCACATCTGTTTCAGTTTAAAATTTTGTGTGGAATGATCCACTTCTGCCATCATTTTATATTTATAATATAGAACTTGGAGATTTGTCATATCAGGTGAAAATATGCCATAATGAAATAGTTCATCATGCTGTGCTATGATCCGCCATATTCTACAGTTAAATTGAGGTCACTGCAGTAAGCTGAAGTGAGAAAAAATTGGCATTATTGGTGGAGCCGCAAGATGTTTGTTCCTCCTCTCTGTAATTCATACAAAAGACACTAGGGGGCAGAGAAGCATATTTTTTCTTCACTAGAGCCAAACTGGAATCAAATCAGTCTGGTTGCGGAGGCATGTAAACACTGCGCTGAATTGCTGGGTTATATAACACAAGTGAGGTCAGTATGTGAGTTAATTGCAAGATGCTTACTGACTGCCTGATTAGTAAATGATATTGAAGCCCTAAATAGAAGACCTGTCCTGTGCCAGTGTGCATTATTCTGTACTGGACATGCAAAAATGTGACAGTGTGCAGCTTTTATAGGGGAATTGATGAGCTGCGACGCAATTATTTATTTATTTATTTATTTATCTAACCAGGGAAGTCCCGTTGAGATTGAAATCTCTTTTTCAAGGGAGCCCTGGGGGTTGAGGTGGGGAGGGAGAGAGCAATTTGCACAGCCAATTAGATCAGGGGATGATGAGGTGGCAGGTCGAAAGAGCCAGGTTGGGACTTTAGCCATGACACCGGGGAACCCCCTACTCTTATCGAAGAGTGTCATAGGATCTTTAATGACCACAGTGAGTCAGGAATTCGGGTGAAAGTCTCATCCAAAAGATGGCATCTCCTTCAGTACAGTGTCCCCATCACTGCACTGGGGCATTGGGGATTATTCCACCAGAGGGATGATCGCAACCTACTAGCCCACCAACACCTCTTGCAGCAGCAACTTGGTTTTCCTAGGTGGTCTCCCATCCAAGTACTGACCAAGCCCACACCTGCTTAGCTTCAGCCACGCAGCTAGAGCAGATTGAATAGTGGTATGGCTGCTGGCACAATGTGGATGCCATCATCAAAGTGACCAGTAGAATATTAGCCATTGTGGAGCTTTTGTTTGGATGAGGTACTCTAAATATTTTATTTCCTGGGAGAGAATGGGTGGTGTATTATTGAAGAACTTGCTGGTTTATTGCAGCTGAATACTGTATTCATTAGTCCTGTGAATTTTGATGTGTGTGAGTGAAATGTTAGTATAGTACAACGGAAAATCAGCCTGTTTTTATAGCCCCATGAAACCTATGGACCCATATGTGGGTCTGTCAAATGCAGCTGCTGTTTTCAAACCTGTGGAACTTCAGGCCTATTTTAAATTCTAGTGGCAATCCCCAGGTTTCCAACGATCCCAAATATGTCCTGCTGAATTACAGGGAAATGTGTAAAAAATGATGTACATGGTCTAGATATTTTCCATTTGATCTAATGCAGTAGCCATAAAAACATGGCGTCCTGAGTGTGAATCTTTCTCTCAATAAGTGTGATGGAGCTTCAGTGAAGCGCTGCAACCAGCAGATGCAGAATATGTTCATGACATTGTCCTAAAATATCAAAAAGTCGGACTTTGAATCTACTTAAGTGAGCATTACGAGTTTAAGGGGTTAAAAAATGCCTCCTGTACAAAATACCGCTGTGAGAAGCAGGCTAGACCTCCCTTTCATTTAAAAACAGAGAAGGAAGAACAAAAAGGGATGGGGTTCTGCTCAGCGTTGTCCACTTGGCTATTATCTCGAGTTCCCTTCCCTGTTTTTAATCTGTAAATCTTGGCAGTGTTTATGAGCCAGTTCCCAGGAACGGTGTTAGCAGGATGCCTGTGGTTGTGCCTGCGAGATTGAGCCCTCGGTCTAGACGTGAATCCTCAGGGACGGTGAGCGAAGCTTCTTTCACAGATGCACTTGAGCGGTCCCCTGTCACAGGCTGCCAGGTCTGCCTGACGGTGATCGGCGTTGGCTTTTGACCTCACACTGAAGATCACCGCCGTCTTTAAAAGCCTCAAGTGGAGTGACAAGTGAAATTCCAAGAGCTCCGAAAAGTGGCCGTCACAACATGACCTCCATACGCAGCCGTTAGCCTCTGTCAGTGTTTAAAAAAACTCTCGATACGGAAGATTATATGGAACAGGCCAGCATTAAGGAGAATAGTCGGAACGCACACACACAGTTAAACTGTAAACCCAGATAGTGTGGTGCACTCAGTTGTTTTGTGCAAACTGATGACCTCAAAAAAATTGTGAGAGTCAACTTGGTGATCTTGCATTCACAGCACTTAGAAACATGGTAAGAATAACTTTTACCCTGTGTTCTTCAAGTACCGTCCACACAATGCAGTTAAGTTAGCTTGCATAATTTTTTTGATGTACTGCAATGGGTTTCCACAAAACATTTGAGTTTGCCGCACTATCTGGGTTTACAGTGCAGATATGGCCATTGAGTCTAATTTTTTGAAGGTTTTCTCTTTCATCTCATTGCAAAAATGTTTAAGAACCGTTTTATGCATACAAGACCACAAACTGTGGTATTTATGAAGCTGTTGAATGCGAGAAACAGTAGGGACACTTAAGTTCCGGAAGAACGCCATGGCTACTCTTTCTCGTGAAGTAAGAGGCGACTGCAGAAGTACATAGTGGAGAAGTGGGTAAGTATGGAGAGTGCAGTGAACAAGTACACGGACAGTTAATGTGGCAGGTCAGTGATGACGGGTGTCTGTAGACTTGGGCCAAAAGCAATACTGATCCAGAATCGCTCTGTCCATTGACCCTGCTCAACCCTTTATTTCCGGACTGTGAGCCGCGGTGACCCCTCGAAAACAGCTATGCAGAGACAAAGCATCGTCGGCAGAAGCACAATTACAAGACCCCAAACCCAGCTTGTCGGAGAAGTGGCTCTAGCAGTTCACCACAGAGACGAGAAGGCAGGCATCTGCAATCTCAAACGCTTGTTAAATCTTATTGATCGCTTCGTGGAAGTGCGTGACTTACAGCGGAGCGCTTTTACTTCAAGCACTGTTGGTCGGATAGGCTTTTTATCGCCACGAGTAGCTTCTTCGGTTGCTGATGTTCTATACTGAACTAATGTTCCAGATTATTTCCGGACTTCAGAAAGGGGAACAGGGTTTCAAACGGTCCAAAAACTTCACTCTACTAACAGCAATAAAAAAAAAAGTTTGACTTTGAGCAATTTGCCAGCCAAAGTTATTGATGCATTGATGTGCCCCACGATCAAAGACAGATTTCCTGACAGCGCCAGTGTATTTCCCAGTCAGAGATGAGGGAGAGGAAATATGGGCAAGAAGACAATATCCAGCCCCAACCGAGACAGCGAAATTAATATTAAAACAATTTTTTTAAAGGTACAAATTGCAAAAAATGTACACTTTCAGATGGTGAATATTAATTATTCGCTGTCAGAAAATACAACCAATAAACACTTATCTCGAGACTGGCTGGATTATAATTTTTTATTATTATTATTTTTTGCAAACAGATAATTAGTATGATGATTGACAGGAGTCATAATATATTCAGCACCAAGGATCAACAAAAAAAAAAAAAAACAACTGTAAAGTAAGCCCACACTGCGGTGCGCACAATCCATAAGTGAAACCTAGATGCATGCATAAATGAAAACTCACATATAGTTTGAGATCAGAGCATGCGCAATATTTTCATGCTCGTCAACGCGCGCGATTGCAGTTGGATCTCGTTAGCGATTTGTTGCCTCCCTGCTGTGTGACTTCAGCGGTCTCGGTAATTGCTTTGATATTTTTGGTTGCATGCGCTTGGGTAATTAAAACCAATCATCTAAGCAATTGTAGATGCCAATCTGTCGGAGATTTCCCTGGAGTGAACACGGTAAGAGTTTTCAAAAATTGTTTCATCGCTGATTTTAAATGGCCAGTTTCTCTTATGAATCAGGTGGGGAAAGCCAGGATTTAACTATACTTAAACTCACTCCAGTGTGAAATTTTAGGTTGCCAGTTTAATAGAGGGGTGCATGGGAAAACATGACTTTAAAGGTTAGTGAGAATCAAATAAAAGTCACTTCAGGGCACAAGGCTATTATTCCCAATAAAGCAATTAAGATCTAATGGTTTCCACAGCCCAGCCCTTTGTATTCTCTGCTGGAAAGGCAAATCAGTGCATTTTTTGGATGATGTTTGCGTGATTTAAGCACATATATAGATGCCGACATCCATCGTAATCATCCCCAGTTTCAATAACGGGATGAGTTGGTTTGATCCCACATGGCAGACGACAGAGGCAGGCTTGTCTGGAACGCATATGCCAGAGGACGTGGGGAACTGTTGGGCGGTTTGGGAGGAGATACGTCGCACAGGCCGGGAAAACTGAGAATTAATATATAGATTGCAATCCAACTACATTCCTAAAAGATGATATAAAATTTTTAGAGATTCAGATTGTCTTCCCCCATCTAGTGTGTCTGGGGAGAATTGCAGCCGATAACTGCTTGAAGCTCTCACTCCCGCAACGAGTTACCTTTATTGCCCAGGGGCTTCACTTGATGGACCTTACAGGCCGTGTCGTGAGCACTTAACATATATACGTGAGCAATTAATAATATGTACCACATCTGGACATTTTCTTCCCAGTGTAAGCCCAGACGTAAACTACAGTAGCTTATGTAAGGCTATCGCCTACCGACAAATGCACACCTCTCAGTGGCACAGAGAATATAGCGAAGTTAGGATCGTCTAGGATTGAAATACTCATTTTCCACAGAAATTACTGAGCTATAGCTTTTGCCGCTAGCTGAGTAGGTAAAAGCCAGCGGCAAACTTACTTTCTCAACATGATTATCAAGGGTGGGTAAACTTACAAGTTAAACACACCTATGTGCTAGCTGGCATGCAATGCCTCAATGTAGTGATGTAAAAAAAAATTTAATTCTCTTTTGGTGAAGTTGCAGCAAATAAACCAAGTTCTCAACTCTGTGTAGCGCATATAATCACTCTCAGCTAAAAGCTGACTTTGTGTAGCAAGTAAACTTTGACGTGTTTTCTCGACTCTTGTTCCTCCTCCAGCTCGCACCAGCGACCAAAAAATGCAGTGATATTCACTTGGGACTTCCTGTTATGGTCAGTGAGTCACTGAGATCGATAGTGAAGTTTCTTAGTGGCTATTTCTGTGTTTGGGGGTGGCGAGTGAAACCAGGTCCCAAGGCCTGTAATCCACCACTCCTTACTGACCAGCTACCAAAATGGCAACCACAGGAATCTGGCGACAGAGATAGCACGTGGTTTCAACGTCATGGCGCTACTGGCTCAGTGGTGCTATTCCTGTTGTGGACCAAAATAAACAAAGGCTCATTTCGGACCCAACAAATATAGTTAAAATCCAAATTTATGTAATTCTTGTGGGAAAAATTAACACTCACAAGAAGCCCTGTTGATGCATTATTTTAAAATATTTCCATAAAACTCCTGTATCCATTAGCTATATTAATGACAGAATGTAATGACTTACCCAATAAAATAAATGAAACCACAAAAATGTATCAGCAAGGTTAGCCGGGTGGAAACACTGATTCAGCAGGGAATGCGAGCGCATATGGAATGTGGAACACATAATAGGATGAAAAATTAGCCTGTTAAAAAAAATTAAAACATTATATCACACAATTTGTCTTACTCCCCTCACAAGACATCGTTTAATACCCCGGCCACCTGATGAGTAAGTGTGTATTTCTCTTTACACAGCTGGCTATTATAGCTGACAACTTCCCTTTGGGAATCAATATTGTACAACTCATAATGCTTTTAACAGCAGGTGATACAGATTATCAGTAGGAACGGTTGAGATGAGATGACAGAGTTAATGTTCCATAATAAAAATATCTACCCATCTGTTCTACTCAATCGACCGGCATTGTAAATTGAGGAAAACAGGAAGCAGTGTATTAAAAATGCATCATATATGAACTGCAGGCACTCGTATTTAATTCCGCACTTATTTATGCACAGGGAGGTGATTAGTGTGATGTGCAATACACATTCATCTGGCAGGTAAAATGCTTCGATGACTGCGTGATCGGAGTGCAGCACATACACTATTCAGATGGATGGTAGAAAAGTGTCAGAACTGTCCATGGAATAGGGGTGGGTAAACTGACCAGAAGCATGATCACAGCACTGACAAATTTGGTTACTTTACGGTTGGTTACAAAGCGCTATGGCTGAGAATCTAGCCCTGTGCGTCTCAGAGTTCAGAGATGCCTGTTCACAGGCAATCCATTATGAAACAATGAACTTAAACTCCACAATGAAACTTATGAAAAAGCAAATACTCTGACTGTATGAACAGACTACTGGTCAACAAAACTTCTTCAGGCAACTCGGACACCACTGTTACTTCTGTTCAGTTCCACAAGGACAGATATTCAAAAATTTTCAGAAAGGTAAGTTTTGACAAAATATAGGATTAAGTTTGGTGAAGGATCACAAAATTAACAGGGAGGGTCCCTTGTAACCCTGTCTCACTGCCACTATCAGCCTGAGAAACCGTTCTCTTCTGAACACATTCAAGTCCAGATATGTTAAAATAACTGGCCGCAGTAAAAGTGGAAAAAACATTTATATGAAAACTGAAGGTGCATGTTTATTTGTCGCATACATATATTTATAAGAAATTCAGTACATAATTACAATTCTCTAAATTACATTTGATCATTAATCACCTATTAATAAATAAGGGTGTCATTAAGTCCTCGATGACAGTGATAAAATGATGCGTTACTCGGTTTTTTTCCAAAGTCCTGAGTGTCAGAATCTCACACTTCACCCTTCACATCAGAGAGGAGAGCCAATCAGATTGCAGCACCACTGGCCAATCACTGGCTCCCCTCCCATAAGCTCCACCCCTGGCAGGGTGGACTGGCAGCTGTAGTTTGGTCTCTGTGTCACATTTGGGGGCATCACTGCTTGCTGGGGGCAGCAAGGAGTTGAATGTCTAGAAAGACGGTGGAGCAGGGGTGGGGTCAGGGGCGGAGTCAGGCGCAGAGCCCGGTCCTAGGGCGGAGTCCAGCTCGAGGCTCAGATCTAAAGGGCGCCCTCCGGTGTACAGGAGGTACAGGGTGCAGAAGCAGAACGCCATCAGGAAGGTCACCATGACTGTCAGAACCTTCTGGATCCACAAGCACCGGTCCAGCTTCTGTTCCAGCCGCGAAGTGCTGTTCACCACGCGCAGGAGCTGAGGAGGTAAAGGACGAGGCCCCTGAGGCAAGGTTCCCAAACACAGCAAAACTGAACACAGCATTAGTGCGCGACTATCAACACAGTCCAGGCTTACTTTACAAAGAATACACTTACTGCAGAAAAGAGGGCTCAATACAATTCATCATGTAGAAATTACCAAAGATGAGGGATTAATACAATGCAGAATGTAGAAGAAATTTGAGAACTAAAATCAAAGCGCCTGTAGGGGGAGCAAATCACTTCTTCAAACTGGAAATGCCTGCATTGTGAACACTTAAGACCACCTGAGTCCATTTAAACAAGTGTTTATTTTTAATTGGATATATTTGGGCCACTGAGGCAAAGGAACCGGTCCAGAGCAGGCAGTACTGACCATAGTCTGCAGGTCCGGCTGCTTGCTGGTGGCGGAAGTGACAGGGCTGTCAGTCACAGGGCTAGGGGTGGGGCTGCTCTGCAGAACGTGACATCGTAGCCTTAGGGTGAGAGATACACACTGATGTCAAAGGGGGAGAAGAAACAAAACAGGAAGGAGGACACAGCCTCACTCTCAGTCTCGCTATCAGTCTGTCTCACTCTGTCTCATTCTCCCTGTCTCACTCTCAGCGTAATCAGTCTCACTCTGTCAGTCTCACTCTCTCTCCCAGTCAGTTTCTCACTGTCTCACTCTGCCTCACTCTCAGTCTGTCACACCCTAACTCCCCGTCTCACTCTGTCTCGCTCTGCGTCAGTCTCACTGTCCCACCCCCGAGCCCCGATGAATTTCATTCCCAATTAATCTCGTGCCCAGTCACTGTCTCAGTCTCACCCTCAATCAGTCACACTCTCCCACCTGGTCTCACTCTCAGTCTCCCTGTCTCACAGTCTCATTCTCACTGTCCCTCTCAGCCCTCAGCCTCATTTCCAGTCAATCAAACTCTCTCAGTCTCTCACGGTCTCTCTCACTATTGTTAGTCTCACTCTCAGTCTCGCTCGGTCTCTCTCACTCACTCCTGTCTCACTCTCAGTCACCGTCTCGCTCTCCTTCTCCATCAAACTCTCAGTCTCACCCTCAGTCTCACAGCAGGACACTGTGCTTTACCTGTGCTCCATTATTTTCGATTTGGGAACCTCCTTCCAGAACTGCGCCAGCTCTTGAGAACTCATCCCGCCGCTGTTCTCCATCTCCGCAGCCATGACCAGGAACCGATCCTGAGGAGACGAGCGGAAGCCTGGGGAAGCCGGAGGGAAAGACCGAGTCAGAATCGGAGAGCGAACCACATAAGGGCTCCATTATCAGTCTAAATCACGAGGCCCATCAGCGGGCTGGGCAACAGTGACACATCGGATGCATAAGGAACAAAAACTACACCTCACTCTTCAGTGGAATCAACAGTTTAACCCCAAACCCTCCCAGTACTGGAGTGTAAGAATTTTTTTGCAATTTGGCGATTCAGACCATGAGTCTAGCATGATCACTAGAAACCAAAAGAAAATCCCGAGGTTTTAGTGAATTCATAATTAGCGAAGCATAACAGGTCCACCATATCACATTTGGCATAACCGATGAAACGGCAGGCATTTAAGATTTCTTATCACCTTCTTTTTAGACTGCAACACCGCAATAAAATCAAGGTCAATCAAATGACCGCAGCCAAGATTAGATAATGAGGACCATTTTGGAGACTGAGTAACCAAGGAGACCGATTACTACAATAACCAAAAGATACTTATATCAACTCATTTCCATTTTGGTCTAGACTTATACAGTGACGTGATTCAGTCGTGATAGGCGAGAAGACGGGTCTGCTTGGTGAGCACTCTAATAAGTTCACAGACTGGGCTGAATCAGCCCATAGTTTTGCTATGCCAGTGGCGAGGAGTGCTGATTGGTTAGTTCCGCATACCTCCATGCAGAGATACTATGATGTCGACAAAGGCTCCCGGCTCACAGCTGGTGTTACTGGGCTTCACCCGGTACTTCTCTGGCGCCGTTGTTCGAACCTGATGAGACAAAGACACATTATGTACTGGACACAGTTACAGAACAGAGCTGGTTTGGGCCATTGTGCCCTAGCATGCAGATCACTGCCAACCAGCTGTGGCATTTATATGAGCCGTCTGTGTGTTCCCTGCAGCAGGACTGACCCAAAGCCATGTTACTGGGGGGGTTCGCACTCTGTTACAAACCAAGGTATGAGTCCACCCTGCAGATGTGATCAGACGGGGTTCCTCAGTATCCTGGAAGACCTGGGATATTGGACACCGTTTTCTAGCCAAGGTGAAGTCACAGAGGAGAGGAAAAAAATTTAATGTCTTAGAAAGCGACTAGACAGTCCGTTCACCCGCGACCGCACGGGTGTAGCTCCTGAAGGCCCGCCTCTCCCCTTTTTTGCGCATTATTCGGCCAGTACTGTCGCCATGGCAACCACAATCAATAGGTGTCATGACTTAAGCATAACACATGTCCGTACCAAATATGAAAGTGATTGGTTAAAAATTACAGCCTGAACAGCGGCCACAAGGACGTGTCAACGGACGCGGCGGCGAAGACGACAAGCATGAATCCATGGTAGTCGCCCGACTAATTAGTTTTACTGGAAATATTTTTTGTGTCGTGTTATGAGGATCCCCAGCTGTGTTAAGGTGATGCCACAGGTTCTTAATGGAATTGAGTTCTAGGCTTTTCCCTCTATGAGAGAGGCTTTGTCGACCTGAATGTGAGCTTTAGGTCACAGTCATGTCAGAAGGCATTATTCCTCTTCATCTTCAGTATTCTGAGAGGCCAGCAGGCTTTGCGCCAAAATACTTTGAAAAATAAAGCCATTTCTCATGCCCATCTACGCTATACAGCCAAAATTGCATGGGCGCTTCACCGAAACCTCACTGACAGGCATGGAAAACTGCCCATTTTAAATTCTAAATACCTGACATTTTTGTTGAATCGGGAATTAATTGGTCAGTATTGATCTGATATGGCAAACATTCATTAGGATTTTGTAGCACTCAGTACACCCCTTCACTCTCCCTGACTGAAGGCGCATTAAAACTAATTCAGTTGGTGGGGGGGGGCACATTCAGAAAGGGCAACAATCTCAAAATCGTGAAGCAGAATTACACAAGAATACACCGTGTCCGAAAAGTTCATGCACCCCAACATGTCATGGGCAACATGTCTGCCTCCAAAATGGGTTACACCTGGTCAGCCAGGTGTTGAGAGTTTGTTTATTTAGTTCATCTGTTTGCGAGAGGCCTATACATTTCTTGGTTGAGCAAGGAGCATTGTCACTGAGGGAACGTTTTTGGTAGTGCTGCCACGATGGCCAAACAAAAATCTGGAAAGGCTGCTCTTTCAGAGCCTCAGGTCCGAGTTCAAGCCATTGCCTTGCGCAGGGCAGGGAGGAGCTCAGGAGCTTGGCAGAAGCATGCGATGGGTGAAGAAGTGGTGGCAGAGACACCAGAGTTGTGACTCCCTCGAAGACGAGCCCCGTGCAGGTCGCCCCTCAGTCCTGAGTTCCAGGGCCAAGGACCTCATCCAAAAGGCCAAGGGAAAGAGACACTAATCCTGCCACAGACTCAGTCGAAGACTGAATAATCTTGGGGAAGCAGTCTCTAAGAGTACCATCCATCGTTTTCTGACAGAGAAACTGGGTCTGAGAGCATACAGAAGACAGCGGATTCCTCGCCTTTCCAAACTGCAACAGGATAAGCAGCTGGCTTCTGCAAAGAAGTATGCCACAATGACCCCAAGACACGGGGAAAACTGGGTTTTCTCTGATGAGTGCCCACTCTGCTTATTTCCAACTCCCAACAGCCAAAACGACCGCATCTACACCAACGATCGAAAGAAAGTGCCACCTTCTGAACAAGTCAAGTTCAGCGCCCATTGCATGGTCTGGGGGGCGAGGTCATCTTCAGGGCTGTCAGAGTTGCATGTTGTACCCCAGGGCACCACCATCAATGCTGAGTATTATGTCAAGAATAATCTCCTGCCAGTGCTACTTCCCATACCCACCAGAAAAAAGAAATCGGACCCCATCACTGCTAGGAAGATGTTCAACAGGGGGGCGGAAATGGTTTTCGTGCAGATGATGCCCCCGCACATACTGCTCGTACAACTCAGCAGTGGTGTTCTGAGCAGCTTCCTGGTTTTCCACACAAAGAGGAATGGCCACCCAACTCCCCGGACCTCAACCCGATTGAGAACTCCTGGGGTATCCTGAACAGTCGGGTCTTCCACAGCCCACCCCCTACCACCATGAAGCAGCTCAATGCGAGGGCTGTGCAGGAGTGGGGCAACTTTGAGCCTTCCGTTCTAAACAACTTCTATGCCCCATAGGCTGAAGGCAGTACTTAAGATGCAGGGGGGACACACTGGCTTTTGAACAAACACATTCTATTGAATATTCACAATCTGAGTTGACTTTTTCTGTGGTGCATGAACTTTTGGGACACGGTGTACAAAATTAAAGCAAGTCGAGAGTTTGTCTCATCACTCTATACTGACCAAATTCAATTAAAATGTGAGATATTTAGAATTTAAATATGCCCCTTTTCCATGCATGTCAATGATGCATCAGTAAAGTGTCCACACAGTTTTGGCTATACGGTGCATCTCGACAAGAACCACTGTCCCAACAGAAGAGAGACCGTCTCAGAACGCAACACCACCATGCTTCAGGTCCAGTATGGTGTTCCATGGATGGAGGAAATGGACAGAAAACAGACACACTTTCTCACATAAAAGAACATCCAAGATGCATTCAATCACCCCAAAGCATGTAGGGAAAATGCCTAATGGTCTTCGGAGCCCTTAATTACACGATGTGTTTCATACGAAGACAATGTAGCGCGTCATCCAAGGAGCTCCTTAAGAACTGTAAGGCACAATGGTGGTGGAAACATCATGCTTTGGGGCTGCTTCTCTTCACGGAGGCCAGGAGCTCATGTCAAAATAGCATAATCATGAATAGCACCAAATATGTTGGTATTTTTGCTCTCAGCCTGAAAATATCCAAGAAAGCTGAAGAGGGATTTCACCTTCCAACATGATCACGACTCAGGGTGTGTATAATTTATGTCCACCACAAAGTTCTCTGTGGACTGGTCAAAGACGGCGCCCATGAGCTAGCTCAACAATGCACGTAGTGCATTTCATCAAAAGGGGCGCATCTAGAGATCTAGAACATTCCCCTCACTGCGAATGGAATCCAGTAGGACTGTTGATGGAAAGAAATATTTAAGTGATGCATTAAAGTGCCAGAAACGCTACAGCACAAACGTACCTTGAAGGCCACTTGGTTTTTGGTCACATTGTTGAGGATGATCAGGCATTTCTTCTCCGTCTCTTTGGACCCAAAGCAGAGCTCCTCGGCTGGACTGCAGAGAGATGATCGAGATGCCGCTATCTGCCACCACCACATAACACACATGCACTTAACAAGGAAGATCTGCGTCAGCCAGGGTCGGCAAATGTTCATGAATAACCTTCCTTAGTTTTCACCGGTAGCCGTTTGTTTCGCTACATTGGCATTTCAGTACTGAACTTTTGCTACTGCTCACTGTACTTTCACCATTATGTCCAAGTCTGTTAGCTACTATAATCAAACAAAGATCATATCGAAGATCGTGGAGTATTTCTTTGAAGTAAATCGATCGTAACACATCAGCTTATTAAAAGTAATAACGCTACGGGAGAGCTTCTAACTAAACTCTTTCACCGGGATTCGTTATCAGCGCAAGTGAAGCCAAAAGCTAAGCGAACGAACTCGGGTGCACGACTGTTTGTTGCCAATTCTGTCTTTGTTTGATTGTCCGTATTGTCAGACCCCGAAAAAAAAATATTCTCAGCTGTAATGAGAATGATTTTTATAAAGTTTTACTACAGATTCTTCAGTAATATTTATGTTCTTAACCCTCCTATTATCCTCAAATATTACTAACACATTTTACCCTTGGGGTCAATCTGACCCCAGGGATATTTGCCTCCAGAAAATGATTTACATAAAATTGTTGAGCAAGTTTTTGTGTCAGGCACTTTGTTTATTTGTTGAATACATAAATAACCCCTTGATAATGAAACTTATCAGTGAGTTGACCTGTCCTCTAGCGCCACCATCAGGCCAAACTTTCAAATTAGAATTTATGTATCTTGAAAAGTTTTCATACAAATCTTCTCAAATTTACTGACAACATTATTGACCACAAGAGGATGAAGGCTATTGGTTTTAGTGATGATATGACCTTTCCTGTAGCGCCACCATCAGATCAAAATTCAGTTTTAGAGTTAATGTATCTTGAAAATCTTTCATCGAAATCTTCTCTAATTTGGGGTGCACATTCATGACTCTCACAGAATGAACTATATTGATTGATGTTGGTGACCCCCCCCCCTTTCCTCTCATAAACATATTTATTTACTTTTTTAATCTATTTTTTTAAATAATATTAGCAGCGCTAAATCTACCCCGCTGTTGAAGTGGGGAAAGGGACTATATTATCTTCCCATTTTTGGAAGGGATCGTGTCTGCTGGTGGTTGAGAGACAACAGGAGGGTCGACACTCTCATTCTGATCAGATGAGAATGCCTCAAAATCAGGGTCCTCCTCAACACAATCCTCTGTCTCAGACACATTCTCCTCTATGTCACTTTCACTGTCAAAGAGCTGTTCCAAAACCTCATGGACAGTAAACCTTTTCCCAGAGGACATTTTAAAGTGAGAGAGCGTGCAGATTGCAGTATACACAGAGCACAATGAGTAATGATTTGGATAGAGGGCTGCCATGCAAGCTTTTAAATGTTTGCTCCTCCCTTATTTTACATGAACTACCAATGTCCTTGCGGGAATACCCCGCCCTCCACAGTGCAGGAAATATCAGTTCTACTTCGGCAGGTGTGAGTACAGTAGGTCACACACACACGCACACATGCCCATGGTGCGGGAAAGTTCTCATGAGAATATTGTTTCTCCCTCCCCCATGTCACGTTAGCACCAAAAATGGAAAATTATGGTCCCTCTACTCACTTCAACAACAAGGTAGACGTTGGCAGTCAGACAGGCAGTCAGCCATGTCAGCCACCAGACAGGCAGTCAGCCATGTTGAAGACATAGAGTCATTATTCAAGCTCTTCATATAACCATCGTTTGAAAATATTGTACTTGAGATGATAATTTTACAGGGGAGGTATGTGTAGTTAGAAAGACTTGGATGTGAGCAGCTCGCAAGCCTACATTGGCTTCCTCTTTTTGGCAGGGGTTCACAAGTCAATTAGTTTCCCACATGCCCACACCACGAGAAGTATCGAAGTTCTCGAGGGAATAGTTGTTTTCCCCACCCCCCTGTCATGAATCAACTCAAAAGTATCAACTCTGCACCTGCAGGTGTGAGGATGTTAGGTCACACACAGACAGACAAGTTTTATACAGCAAAAACAGCTTCAATGCGTGCAGTATGTGTTCAGCACATTGAAAAAATACCATCATGATAATTTTATGCTTAATCAGTTATTCCCATCAAATTAGGAAAAGTCATGAAATATGAAAAAAAAAAAAAGTCAACTATTATTTTTTGAATGATAAACATTGAATGGGGTCAAATTGACCCCAAGGATAATAGGAGGGTTAACTTGGCTTTATCTATAGTAGCAAACAGACTTAGACATAGTAGGGAAAGTACAGTGTGCAGGAGCGAAAGTACAGTAGCGAAAAGTAGTGAAACTACCGTAAACCTTTTAACCACAAGCACGTTTCATCGTTAATCAAGTCTAAAAAGATTGAACGCAGAATTGGCAGACAGACAGAACAAGCAACTTGGCATTTGTTTAATGTTAGGTTTTACAGCAAAAAATGAAGTATTTGTCCCTCATTTTATCACAAAAACAGTGATGCTCATCACCTTGCTCATGGCGAAGTGCACCTTAAAAAATTAAAATTAATTAATTAAAATCAGCTGACATCAAGATCCTGGACTGTCATCACAAAATGCATTTTTAGAACACACTCGACACAGAGCCATTACTGGCGGCCATCTCTGAACACTTCACAATCACATTTCTGATCAGAACTCTTAAGTTCAAGAGCTGTCTGTACTTGCATATTTAAACCCACTCATCATACAGACAAAAAAAAAAAATGTAATTTCCAGGATTTTAGTGGAATCTACCATTTTATATCAGAGCTGTCAAAGCTGGAGTCAAGGCTGGAATCCAGTCAAGGCTCTAAACATTTCATTCCCTTCTGAAACAGCCTATCCTTGCTTCACAGCATACAGTTAATTCCCTGCTTCAAAATCAGTGCATTTCACATGCGACTTTCAGCCCTTAAAAACTCTGAAAAAGCCCCAGGATTCCTGCTCTCCTCTGATGAGTTTAATCCTTAAACGAGGCAGTCCAGCCTCCACTCATAACATTTAGGATTAAGAAACTGAGTTGACGGATTCCTGGAACCAGACAGGTTCCAGAAATTAATCATTGGTAGCTGGTGGGTTTAATTTTCAAAAAAAAAAAAAAAAAAAAAAAAAAAAAAAAGAAAAGAACTGACTTGTGTTTTAAGGTATTACTTCAAACCGAGAAAACAAGTCCCACACATACATTCAAAGCTCCAATACCACAGTAATTCTGCATTGGAGAAGAAAGGAAAAGAAAATTTGAGCTACTGACTCCTCCCCTCTCACCCGGAAAAATTATTCGAGGAATGCCTTCACCGCTCAAAATACCACATCAAAACAGCAGCAAGTTTCATTACCATATTTCAAGCATGGTTGACACCAACTTGCCAGAGCACTGAACTTTCAGGTCCTTCGTAGAAAAGTCACCAGCTGACCTTAAAGTTTACAAGATCAGATACAGAGAGAACTGCCCAAGTAAGAAAAACAAATGTAGACAAATACATTAAAAACCTTCACTTGGGGTAACCCTGGCATTTACCACCAAATGTGAGACAATTTAACCATGATTTACCAGTGAAAACCAACCTGGCTTTTAAAATAGGCTTGTTATCTTGTTTATGCCTTTAGGAGGCCACCATCCCTGCTACATCTGTTCCATGTTTACCAAGAGCAAAAAAAAAAAAAACCTTTCAGAGGTTCAGTTATAGCATAAACACTTCTCAGCTGGCTGTCTCACTTAAAGCAATGAGCCAAGCCAGAAAAACTTATTACTAAATCCTTGCCCATCCAAAACAAAGCAGGAATTGTTGCATTCTAAATAAATCATACATTACTACTGAGCCCTAAGTAATATACGGAGACGTGAGAAGTTAACTGCGGTTGGGCTAACAGTATGGACTTATGGTTCCAAATATATGACTCCGAGGAAGAAATGAAGCAGGTGTCAAAAAAATGACTTTTTAATCTGGACTCAGTTCTTGCTGATAATTCTCTGGATCTTCTGAATTATTTCGCAGCTTTCCAACCAGTTTTTTCAACAGGAACGAGAGAAGACTGTCGCTGTCACCTAATCAGTTCATTTGTGAGGCTCCTCTATAGCAGTAGCTACCAGTAGGCAGTGAAGACGTTTGAAGAAACTGCTTGAATAACTTATAAAAATATGAAAGTGAACAGCAAGAACATCAATGAAGGCAACTTGGGAGCAGTTACAACTTTATAAATCAGAAATATGTGAATCTTATAAAAGTAAGTCAGCAGCAGCCACTGGCAAAGCTTAGCAAAAATGCGGACCAAGACAGAATATTGTGATCAGGTAGCGCTTTGTTTTCTAAATTTGAGCTGATTTTATTTGGATCATACAAACTGGATGAAAATCATCATTTTTTTCCACAAACAAACACCCAAATGCCTTAACACATTTTGACATATTTTAGAAATGTTCCTGCACTGTTTCCATAGATAGCAAGGTTTTTTGAGAGAGAGGTCTCAAAAATGCCAAAAATCCTCAGAAAATTACAACATTTTCAAACGAGCAGCTCTCTGAATTCAGGTCTTCCCCAAGACCTCAATTAAATAATGAGAAAAGAAAAATAAAATAAAAAACACTTATGAACTGGCTTTTGCATCTTTAATGTAACTTGATTTAGTGACCTCACAACGACAGCAAGCTCAAATTAAACAGCCCAATCAAGTTAAAGTAGTCTACTTTACCCTGCTTATGGTGATCACTACCTTTTGTTAATTTATGAGTGATGAACCAAGAAACACCAAGAGTATGGTTTCTCGACACTTTACAAACAAAACCCCTTTTAAAACGGTCTCCCATATCATAAAAATGAAGCTCTAGAGGAAGTGCAGTAGGGGAGTTCCTTTTGCATGCTTGTAGTCCATTTTGTATTCCACCTGCACTCACATTTTGCACACATACTCACTCCGACTTGCGGTCATTGCCTGGAGCAGTCAACTGAGATATCAGCAGCTCTATCACCTAATCACGTCTATCCAATAACACCGCGACACACCTGCATCGCCAAACAATCATTTTTCTGCCACCTTCTTGCACATGTTCTCCCTCTGCTTCAGTACTTTGTTGCTGCGGTTACATGCGCCCTCCACCTCTCCATCTCCACCCTTCTTCACAGAATTATCAGTCCCTCATCAACTTCATCGGTGCCATCAGCCACCAACACCAACAGTATCTGCACTCCACAGGAGGACTTATCCTGCTGCTGCTCAGGGAAGATACTCCCCGACTTCAAACATCTCCCGGTGCAGTTCAAGTGCCAAAGACTTTCTGTGAAGGCATCATTCGTCTCATAGCTTCTGTTTTCTGGAAAATCTGTAATCCGTGATAAATAATTATCCTTATGTCATTCACTTCTCCCTTGATTGAACTGCTAATATGTCCATATGACTTGCGGAGGACAAAGTCAAAGACGGTGTGAGAGTGCGTTTTGAGCGTTTTTGCTTTTCCCACTGAAATCAAAATATTGATTTCAAAATCGTAAGATATTTAAACCATCAACCAAAGAGCAACAAACCATACTGAGGGCTCTTTTCAGACCCCAAAAAACTACACTGCCTTTTTCTGAGCCACCTGAACTTGCCACTGAGAAAATATTACTTTCACCTAAATGGTACACATCCTCTCCAAAATGACCGTCAATAGCCGAGCTATGTACTTAATACTTGGGTGAAACAGTAAGATGATTACCACAAGAGAGAGTACTCAATGAATAGGTCACATAACGTTCAAGTACCGACAAAACCGTGACAAAATCAGTACTCTGATCTTGCCGGTGTGTCATCAAAGTGAATTAACGAAGAGCAGATTCATTACAGCCCCAGCGTGGTAAACTCTTCTCCATTTTGGAGCATTGAGCATCTACATAAGGCCAAATAAAAAAATCGGCATTTCCAGTTTCCTGACCCTACCTACATCATTTGGGCCGACCCTACACACTTCTCTATGTTTTCAATATAAAAAGAAATGAAGCCGACGCCCGATGTCTGGTGCGACTTCATTGATTGCTCGCATCGCCTTTCTTGTTCGCTAGTTTAGCCAATTTGCGGTCCATCGGTATTCTCCAGCAGATCCCTCAAGCGAAGCTCAGTGCAAAAGCCTTTTGAGTGTGTGAGAGCATTTTTCCCATTTGTCGCTAGTTTTCGAGGCAAGAGTTTGCAAGAAATGATTTGACTTGCCAAAATAAAAACATTGCCACTTAGTGGTTTAGTTTTCCCAGTAAAAAGCTGAAGTTTAGTTAGAGTCATGGATTGTTGTTCTAAAGGTTAGTTTAGCTGGATCAATCTGCAGTTAGAACTGCTGCATACGTATGCGATAAAGCCCGTTTGGACACCCAGTAATTCCTGTTGTCCTCCACTTAGTGATGCAAACTGTCTTAGACAAAAATATCAGTATTCTTTAGGACACAGTTCTCTCAGTCCAGCTCAGTGCCGTTCAAACATACAGTGCTCATGCAGTACCTTGAAAACTTTCATGACAACATTTCTTGTTCTTTCAGTTAAAATTCTGTACAAGCATGTCAGTTGTAGCATATTTATATGTTGAATGTAGCATACACCAAAATCATCTACTGGTAGCATGTTTCTCTCAGGCCTGGAATATGCCCTACATACTGCTGTGACAGAGGGGGGGAAAAAGACAGATCACCAACCTACCCTGAAAATTTCACAGAAAAAAATAAATAAATAAAAGAAAATGCCCATAAATCCAACCTATTTTTCAAATCAGTGTAATAGGAAACACACCTATTATTTAATTTGGCCCAATTCAAATCAGAGACATATCAGCCTTATCCCCAGACAACTTTAAAGCTGGTTTAGACAATTCCTGGCACAAGTTCCCCTGATCTTGGACAGAGGATGCACTCCTGTTTATGTATGAGTTTCTGTGGGCACAAGACACACAACAGTACCTGATGTGTAGCAAGGACCCCTTAAAGGTCGTCAGCGGTTTGCGGGCCGTCTTGGCCCTGCTGGTGGTGTCCGCTCGGTCCCCATCGTCGGACCTCAAACCGTCTTCGGCGAAGTTCACCTGCCAACACCAACACAGACAAAATTAGCCCAGCTAAGCATCCCCCGACGAAAAGCGCAGGTAACAATGTCACTGAAGATATAGCCATGACCTCAGCTTGGTAGAGTCTCGCTCATACCAAAAGGTACACCAAGGTCACCTCATTTCATACAGCAGGAACAAAAACTCTAGCGCAAAGCACACTAGAGATAGAAATCAGATGAGTCAAGCTCGGTCCGCACTGGTCACATATGACAACTGACAACACCAGCAGACAGTGCCCCGGAAGCAATCTGCAATACAACCCCGCGTGCTGACTTCCTCATTTCCCCTTTGCCCCCGTCACTACGGTCACGTGACTCAGGGAGTCCAGAAAAAAAGTAGACATCCCAACTCCCGATTGGTTCATACTACAGTCCCAAACAAGTGGGAGTATCATGTGCATGACTAGGGTTTGGGGGGGGAGGAGAGAATGACTCATTCTGCACCGAGCTCCACATTGGTGTTATTTTCCTGGCGGCTATAGCACACACTTCCTTCATCCAACAGAGTAATTGAAAACAGGATGCGATATGTGGAGGAAAGGGGATTGCATGTTGCTTATGAACTTTGTAAGACAGAAAATGAGTCATGCTGGACGGGGATGTGGTGGCGCTCGGCTGCAAGAAGCAGTATAGTTTGTTCACTTTCCCCTCTAAGATTAAAACCAATTATAGCATCAATAAAAGCAATAAAGATAAGAACAACCAGCCTCATTTCAAAGCAAATTTTTAATTCAGAGGTACAATCCAGTAACTAGGTTGAATTGATTGTGTATTATATTAAAAAACAACGTTAGTACACATATATATAGCATAGCTTTGAACAAAAATTTGACCAATACACAGTGCAGCATACTTAGCACTTGAACCATTAATTCAACAAACATTTTAGTATCTGTTCTTCATAAGACAATATTACAATAAGCTGCCAAGTCAATTAAATTATCGATTTTGCTTATAATTGCAAATATTATCCCAGTACATTAGCAAGAGAACAGTAGTTTTTCATTGAAAAGGGAGTGTGAAATTTTGACTTGAAATAAAAGACCACTGAGACATGAAAATTTAAGTGCCATTTTGCTTGTTTGAATTAAATGGACTAAACTATCCGGGTTTGGTCCACTTATTTTAACCATGATATTAAAATGACGACCCCCCAAGGCGTGGACCAAAGCAAGTACACATTTCACCCTGCCAATGAACTCAGGAACAGATTGGCCCGAGTCAGTGATGAGGTGCATTACTGGGCAGCCAGTGAAATGAGAAGTAAAAATACTAAAAAACTTGAAATGATTTTATAATGGGACCACAATCTAAACCATGAAAGTATGTCATGAACTGAGAGATGCAGTATAGTATAATGGGGTTCATTACAAGTATAATACAAATTACAAAACAGCCCTGCTGTTTCAAGTTATCAAGGAATTACACAAGTCAGCAAAAGCTAATGGAGGCATCTTTGACACTTCAAAGCATTTTCAGCTCATAATTAAACAGTTACAGCCTTAACTTCTCATTGACTCTTGAATGTAAGTACAGAGTGAGGACAGCCCTTGCACAGCATACTGCAGGTGTTTAGAAAGTACTAAGTGATACTGCAGTGGGACACCGAAAGATGATAGGCTCAAACAAACAGGAAAAATAATTGAGCTGTGGTTCAAGTCTGGGGAAATCACCTGCTATAGTCTTTTTTTATAGAGCAGCAGAAATTGGAGATAAAAAGGGCAGTGCATTTTCTTCCTGCACTTCAGTCTTTGGCTAACAATTAAAAAAAAAAAAAAAAAAAAAAAAAGGGGGGGGTTGACAGCTGCTTACACAGAATGAAATCGGGGAAATGAGATCCACCATCATAGCATGAGAATCGCAGTAAGAACACATCACATCATGTGAACATCTAGTGACCCACAGCTTTGCCCAGCTCAAAGTCGCAGGTACAGGGCAGCACATTTGCTCAGAGACCAATGGTAGATTACAGCCGTTGTTCCAGTCAGATAAAACAGCAGCTGCTGCCAAAAGTTATTAAATCACATGCGTGTACTTGAGAAGAGGAGCGCAAGACATTAGAGGCCCAACTCATTTCAGGGGAATCAACCTAGTGGATATTGCATCCCGAGAATTATGTTTGCTGTTCATAATTCTTGCCCAAATTAGCAGCGAGCACTAACAGAACACTAAACTAGGGAGCCACTCACCTCATTCTGGGAGGTTACGGCAATCTACCCATCCATTCTGCCTATGCTTTAATGTTCAGTTTCATTTACCCAGTAACCCCACCAACTTCTCAGGGCTCGATTTTATTCCCATTTAATTTAACTGGCCCCATTTTCCAGACAGTAAGGCAGGCCTATGGAAGCGTTTTCCACAGACATTACAATCTAGTGCGAAATGATTATAACTCCTTTACAGGTCCTTGATGTTCAGAAAAGATGGCGAGAATTCTGATCCGCGGGAATTCAGGCAGCTGAGGAACTGAGCACGATGAAGAGGTGACATAGCTATGCTACAACAGCCACGGTGAGTAGATTTGTGATGGATGTCCTATCTCTGTGTGTGTGTGTGTGTGTGTTGACAGGTCTCTGGAGACCGAGAGGACATGAAGCTGAACACATTATACAAACGGCTTAAAGGCTCAGCCCAGCTCAACCTCACCCAGCCGACTACGACTTCCAGGATTTTATGCAAGTGTGTGTGTGCGTGCGTGTGTGTGTGTGCGTGCATATGGGTGTGGGCTTGCATTAGACTGAATGGATGAGTCTGTGCGCATACATAGTGGGCCTAGGCACGTGGCAATAACACTCTTGTAGAAATCTGTTTTCATCAGCATAAAACACAAATTCTCAGCGTTTTTCTCCGATTTACATGATCAGAGTTAAGGAAATGAATAGGCAATAGCAGCCACTTCCCCCACACAGAAGCATCACAGCCCCACGAGTGTCATAACGCAGCAGGATTCAGAAATGATTCAAAAGCTACATAGTGTTCATAAAAGGGCAATACCATGGTGAAGATTCTTTTCATTTCCACTGATCATCGTTAATAAAATGAGGATTAAAATCCTCTTTGAGGATGTGTGTGAACTAGGTCCTATGCTCTCTGAAGTGCCAACATCAAAGCATTAACATCGTTATTTCAAGGTCATATCACCCGATGTTTGTGAGGATTCATGTGATCTCTGCAGTGATGAAAGCAGAAGTGAAACATTTTGGAAATTTTTCACAATAAAAGAAAAAAAAAAAAAAAAAAAAAACTAGCCAAACCAAACCATTACTGATATTTAAATCTCTTCAAAAGGGCCAGATGACAAAAGTGCAATCATTCATGGAGTTCGAGAAAGTGCCAGGTTCAAAATATTGCATTAGATTCCATGAATCTATCATTGTTCCATAAGATATTGGTTTTAGCACCAGGGCAAGTTTCCCCGTGTTGTCAAAAGCTTGAGCGGGATCTAATACCGTACAGGTAAAAGTGTCAAGCGTCATAAATGTACATATTGAGAGAACAAAAAGCAGGCACTTGATATTGCAGTTACAGCAAGTCTGGTATTAGTCCCCAGATATCACAAAAACACATATAGCTCATTAAAAAATACATAAAAGTGAATCTTAATACTGATATTCAACTCAAATTATATCTCCGATTAAGAACAAGCAGAATAGAACATTGTAGTTAAAAACAAAATCTTCATTTGTTACACATACCGCATTTCTTCACTTAGTGGACTACATGAATTTAAATGAATTAGTGAGCAGTAAACTGATATAAAAACACAGGCCATGGCATCTTATCCCCTCCTCTTCCTCATACCTTTCTGGGTCGCAGAGCAGCTGGTTCTGAACTGAAGCTGCTGTCCAGGGTTTCTTTGGACTCCAGTTCCCCATCTTTGCTCTCAGTCTCGTCCTCACTGGCAATGGGCCCATTCTCTGACATCGGAGTTTGGAAGTCATCGTCGGGAAGCGGCGGGTAACTGTATTTAAACGTGTCCTAAAATTCACACAGGCACACACAAACACACATCCCAGTTTAATGTCTTAAGAGCAGCAGCAAAACGGGTAATAACTAGTCACATTAATACGCAAACAATCAATGATAAATCCTCAAACATTCAATTATTGCCGCATCAAATCATTACAACACTTTCTCAGAAATAAAACATAAGCCTGATGGCTTTATCCATTTAATGAAAATTACACAAAAATAATGAGCATACAAATTCCTTATTTAAAAAAAAAAAACAGATAGTAAACCAAGGGTTGAATTGTAAACTGCTTCTAACACCAAAGTAACTCTTAATTGTACTCTTAAATAATTAGCTTTTCCCTTCACACTATTCCATACAACGCACTACATTAAGCTCCAAGTTCACAGCACTGTCACATGACCTGTTGACCTGTAAATGCAGGGGTACGTACTGTGCCTCCCATGTGGGGCGGAAGGTGCTCAGGCCCAATGTACGTCTGGACTTCGCTCTTGGTCACAAACTTCAGCATATTGACGGCTTCTGGACCGAGCCAAGCCTTCACAATCTTCCAAGCAGCTGAGAGCAGAGAGGAGACACATTGCTTACGTACAGATTTAAGCTGCTTTCACACTGGACGCGAAACGAATTTTTCGCACAACAGATTACATTCAAAGTCAATGCAAAGACGCGAATACACGCTAAACGCGTGTATTCGCGTCTCTGCATTGACTTTGAATGTAATCTGTCGTGCGAAAAATTCATTTCGCGTCCGGTGTGAAAGCGGCTTCATACTGAGGGGCCATTCTACACGTGATCAGGAAACCCCCACTGGTTCTCTCAAGCACTCCTGTCTGGAAAACTGTTATCAAAATCTGTGCAAACAGATCAGTCTGGGAGGTTCTGTGTCTGGCTTAGTTTTAAAATAACTGTCCCTTAAGCAATAAAGGAAACAAACATGGGAAATCAATGATGAACATACTTTCCATCGCTGAACAACTTACCATTCATGACCCAAGGCATCTCGTACATGATCATCTTGGCTAAATTGGGTAGAAAAAGAATAGAGTCAAAAAAAAAAAAAAAAAAACATGATTAAGTATCTTCGTTCACCAAAATTCTACAAAATTACAAACCTATGCGACAGACAGAAAGAAGCCCCATAAATTCAATATCTATAAAAACACCACCAAATGGTATGACACAGCTGTAGCAGACCTCCAGTCAAGATATATATAAATGGCCATTAATATCCCTGGGATTTAATCTCTAATAATATCAGCTTTCATTCACAACTTATGTCAAGATTCTGGTCCAGGACCAAATTACATTTTTTGATGCACAAAATTTATGTGCCATTTAGGAGAAAAAAAACAGAACAGAGCTTGCAGTGAAAAAAAGTAACATCAGAGTTATTAGGACGAGAGAGATGTGGAAGTTGAACAGCACCATGGGCGGGCGCAGGGTAGGGACGGAGTTAGCAGGTGTGAATTATTTAAAGCAGTTCACTTGGAGAGGTAGAGAACTGCACAAATTTCAAACCAAACATTTCGAACACTGAAGCAGAATGGGGCGGTGGTCTAACGGCTATGCTGGGAGATCTTAAAAGTCTAAATTCTCTGGCATTTCTCTGGCTTTTAGACGCAGTAGAGGTGCACTGAACCAAAAAAAAAAAAAAGTCATTTTCCATAACACAGGTCCCTTAAAAATTTTCTAAAAGCATTCACTTCCCTGCATAGATGGGATTTTATGTTTATTTTTTTTCCTTTTCTACTTTTGAATGTGTACTCTAATTTACTTAATACAGCCTTATTATGCAGAAATGCCAATGTGCATTGTTGACCAATGGAGAACCAAATATACATAAAAAAAAAATTAAGCCATGTACAACCCCAATTCCGAAATAGTTAGGACAAAGTGTAAATTGTGAATAAAATCACAACGCAATGACTTTCAAATCAAACCAGCCAGTATTTTATTCACAATAGAACAGAGATAACAGAGCAAATGTTGAAACTGAGAAATTTTACAATTTTATCCACAAAATGAGCTAATTTCAAATTTGATGGCTGCTACAGGTCTCAAAAAAGTTAGGACAGGGGCCTTTTTACCATGGTGTAGCATCCCATCTTCTTTTAACACAGAGTGGAGGCGTCTGGGCATTGAGGAGACAAGTTTCTTGAGTATAACCATTGGAATTTGATCCCACTCTTGTTTAATACAGGCTTCCAGCTGCTGGAGAGTTTTGGGCCTCCTTTGACAGACTTTTCGTTTTATTATGAGCCAAATGTTCTCAATCGGTGAAAGATCAGGACTGCAGGCAGGCCAGTTAAGCACACGGACTCTTCTACTACGAAGCCATGCTGTTGTAATAGCTGCAGTATGTGGTTTTGCATTGTCCTGCTGAAATACACAAGGCCTTCCCTGGAATAGATGTCGTCTGGAGGGGAGCATATGTTGCTCTAAAACCTTTATATACCTTTCAGCATTCATGGTGCTTTTTAAAACATGCAAGTGTCCCACACCATATGCACTAAAGCATCCCCATACCATCAGAGATTCTAGCTTTTGAACTGAATGCTGATAACAGGAGGGGTGGTCTTTCTCCTCTTTAGCCCGGAGGACACGACGCTCATGATTTCCAACAAGAATGTCAAATTTGGACTCGTCTGACCACAGGACACTTTGCTACAGTCCATTTTAAATGAGCCTTGGCCCAGAGAACACTGCGGTGCTTCTGGATCATGCTCAACAAAGGCTTCCTTTTTGCATGGTAAGAGTTTTAGGTGGCATCTGGAGATGGCACGGTGGACTGTGTTTACAGACAGTGGTTTCTTGAAGTATTCCTGGGCCCATTTAGTAATGTCAATGACAGAATCATGCCGGTGAGTGATGCACTGGCGTCTGAGGGCCCGAAGATCACGGGCATCCAGTAAAGGTCTTCGGCCTTGTCCCTTACGCACAGAGATTTTTCCAGTTTCTCTGCATCTTTTGATGATATTATGCACTGTCGATGATGAGACCTTCAAAGCCTTTGCAATTTGACGTTGAGGAACATTGTTTTTAAAGTATTCCACAATTTTTTTATGTAAGCCTTCACAAGTTGGAGAGCCTCTGGCCATCTTTACTTCTGAGAGACTCAGCCTCTCTAAGACATCCCTTTTATAGCCAATCATGTTACACACCTGATGCCGGTTAACTTAATTACTTGCTAAATGTTCTTTTAGCCGATTCTTTTATATATTAGTTGCTTTTTCAGCCCTTTTTTTGTCTGTGTCCCACCTTTTTTGAGACCTGCTGCAGCCAGAAGATTTGAAATAAGCTCATGGATAAAAATGTAAATTGTCTCAGTTTCAACATTTGAAATGTTATCTATGTTCTACTGTAAATAACATATTGGCTCATGTGATCTGGAAGTCATTGCATTTTGATTTTATTCACAATTTACACTTTGTCCCAACTATTTCAGAATTGGGGTTGTACATAGCACAAATTAAATGTAGCACAGCGTCCCTCATTTTAGCTCCTATGGGACTCATTTAGCTGCAAATCGCTGTGTGACCCCTCCCAGTTCTGCCAGTTCAGGATAAGAAAACAGTAACAAACGGCCATCAGTGCAGAGCGATAAACGCAGCGACACTTACACAGTAACTTTGGGTAATACACTTTGAAGCAGTTCACGATGTATCTCACAAATTCCATGTCCTGACAAAAGAAAAACAGAATTTCATTCAATATATTAGATACATGTCCTGACAGCAGGGTCTAAGGCTGAAAGCAAACTTTAAACCCCTGTGCTCTGATGCTTATCTGCAGACGAGGCACTCCCGCCTGCAGCCATGAGGTGACCCAATTACGAGAGTCGGAACAGTCACACGCTCATTTAAAACTAACGCTGCCCTCCATCATGCAGACACTTCAGATATAACCATCAAGTCATCACCGCACACTAAATCAATCACAAATCACCATAAGCAATATGCAGTTTAACTATATACAAACACACCAAGAAAGTTACCATGCAACATCACAGATTTCTCTACGGCGAAATGATCTTGTCTGTGCTTGTCATACCACATATCACTCATTCAAGAAAACACCTGTGAGAGGTTATTCTCAGAAGAGAGAGAAAAACAAGTACTGTCCTCTTCTCATTATTCAATTGTCTGTTTATCTTCCTGCACAACTGTAACTCAGGGACATTTGCCAAAAATAGCACTCATAGTCTTGACTTTTTACCCCTCAGCCCCGACTAAGACGACTATTGTCGTCACGTGTGATGTCTGTCCGTCTGTCCCGTAAACTTTTGTATTCTGCACAATAACTTGAAAACGCCTTTGTCAATCAATGCCATTTTTGCTGTGTTGCTTGGTCTCGTGTATCTACAGAAGCCTATCGATTTTGACGGCGCTTGGATGGCCAGTATGACCACCACAGCCATCATCTTGAATTTTATATTCCACACAATAACTTGAAAACGGCTTCATCAATTTATACTCATTCCAAACAATCCAGGGGCTGAGGGATAACGCCCACTTTGTGGGACTATTTTATTTTTTTTTTTTTTTTTTTTTTTTTTAAATTGCACTGAGTGTAAATGCAGAAAAAATTAACACAAAATAACCGGTCTACCTGCCCCTTTCCCTTGATTGGACTACATGTGTGCACACCAAACACGCACAAAATATTTACGTATTAAAACAGTTCAGTGCGTATAATGGGGGAAGAAAGGATAGGTCTCAGTAACCAAACAAAGCAGAGCGCACACAGAGAGGAGGGCAGTGTTTGCCCCAGTTACCTGAATTCACATCCTTCACATGGATTTAACATTAAAAGAAAAACGCACACATACAAATTAGGCTACACCAGAGTATAACGGAGCTATTAAAAGCAGTTCAAGGAAGTAAACAGGCATTTAGTGATGCAACTTCAGAAAGGAGGAGAAAAATGTTCTTTGCCATCTACAGTAAATGATAGTCCATATACTTATCAAGACAGCATACCAATGAACTACAGGCATCAGTAAATTCAAGCAATGGAAGTTCTTCACAGACATTCCCAGGTGAACTAAATTCCACTCTGGCTGGGGCGGCAATGTAATTATTCAGAACAGAAGTTCTGCACTTCACTCCACACCAAACACACAAATATCTGGCAGTGCATGATTGCTTAATATCAGAGCAGACAATGAGCAAAAGCTTAGCCTGATACTGTATTTAAATCCACACATACATCAGCAAGAGAGAAGGGAAGATTCTATGCAATCTGAAATTTAAAATACTGAGGACAGATTCAAATACATTTGCTAAATTAATCTTTTTTTTTTTTTTTTTTTGGGGGGGTGCTTGGTTCATTTATTTTAGTCGCACCAAGGAAAAATGGGTGGTTTCCGGTGGGAGAGGAAAAGGTTCGGTGCAGGACATCAGCAGGCACGCCGAGAGGCAGCGACTGAGACAAAGTCAGCCTCAGGATTATAGAGTTAGGGGATTGACCCGGAGGATTTAAATGACCCTGATCAGTAAAACCGAGGAGCAATCAACCGTCCTCTCTCAGACTTTGTGCCAAGAGCTGAGCACTATATGAGAATTAACAAATGGGCTTCATTAAAGCATTGCTTTGTTGAAAACAACCACACATCTTCGACAAAAGACATTGCGCTGTATGCACTTTGTGTTGAGAGAGGGAGCAGATTCATAAAAAAATGTTCCTAAGACCGGGGAACTAGCTCTGTCCTTGACTTTTGGAAACACCTAGGCGACTATGGCTGCACTTTTTTTTTTTTGATACATCTTGCAGAGAAAGCAACAGTATTACCACCAATAATTTCAATCATAACAGTAACGCTAACAATTTGTAGGAGGAAGTTGCATTCATAATGAAGTAAGTTTCAAGACTCACAATGTTGCTTATGCCAGACTCGGACATGTCGAAGACCACCGTGAGCGGCATGCCCGGCTCTCGTTTGACGTAGCGCTCCAGCCAGAAGGCCACGTACTTCTTCTTGTCCTGGATGGTCTTTGCATCCTTCACATGCAGCTTTACCTTAAACCAGACTGAGAAGCAGAGAGGAGGCACAAATCAAATCTACATTCACTTCCTCCACCAATGTTTGACTGCATTCGCGCTGAACTCCCTCCACCTGATACTAGAGAGGGCTGGGACTCATTTCTGTGGTTTTGGAAAACGAATACTTGCATACATACCTGAGGAAATGAGCCAACAAGTGCACATGATAACGTAAACTCTTCCTTATTCTTTCAATCGCGCCATCAACATTCCATTTACGGTAGAAGAAACTCATTCCGTCACAGAGGAAGGTCACGCTAAAGGCTGCGCACCGGACGCGAAATGAATTTTTCGCGCGACAGATTACATTCAAAGTCAATGCGAAGACGCGAACAGCGTCTTCGCATTGACTTTGAATGCAATCTGCCGCGCAAAAAATTTGTTTCACGTCCGGTCTCACAGAATAAACAGTATAAGAAAAATAAACTAATTGTTTGAATATATAAATTCATTTAAGGGAAAGCCGTGCCTACATACACAGCAGTGAGTGAGTGACCTACACAGTTTGTAGCCTTCTTTATCGTAGCCGTGGAGATAAAGCGCTCCGGTCTCGAACATCCACCGGGGAATGCAGCTTTCCGTGAGGTCTGGGAAAAACAAAACAGCCATAGGTCTCCTTCTGACAACGCGACACACACTTCAGCACCAACGACAAACACAGCACACTCACACAGGGATGAATACACTTCCACAAATGGGCCACATTATCCTTAGAGGAGTTTCTACAAACAAACTGCCACAAATAAGCAGCCCTTCATACTCTAGTGAACCACACACTAGCTCAAAGCAGGAATGTGTACTCGCAGTCGGGAGAACATAATTCCTAATGAGGACAAAATCCACAGGACTAATATTCTGCACTGAATCATCACACACACACACACACACACACACACACACACACACACCTGTACCTGAAACAGTGTATCAAATTGAAATTGAAGACCAAAAAAAAAAAGAGATTCATAATGTCTTTCTCCAAAAAAGCAAGCTGTAACAATAAATGGACTAACATCAACGAACAGGAGGGAAGACTGTGGTAGCTGACAAGGGAAATTGGGTTTATGACAAATGAAACTCATGGACTCTAGAGGAAATGTACTTTGTGAATTCAATTTCTTCATCCTGATGGAACTGTGTGAGAAAGTAGTTTCCACTGAGAACTGAAATTGCTTTAATCAAGCAGCACTGTATTTGGGCAACGCTTAACAAAGAAAGACACAAAAGATGGCTTCAGCCACACAAGGATGAATGCAGTCTTTCACCGTCTCAACACAATGAGCCTTTATCAGCATGTAATTGCACAAAAAATACAACAAAGCTCACCATCTATACAGACACAGAGCAGCCATAACAGTCAGAGCCGCAGATTCATCAACAGCTGATTAAAAGAATAAGGCTGCCCAACATAAATCAGCCTCCATCAACATGCATCACGTCCACAACGGAAAAAATAACCTCTTACAACCTCAGACAATCAATCATTTGATGATTAAGGCTTTTTAACCACTTCTTTAAAGATGCCACATGACACTTTCCTGTAATCATTGCTGAGGGTGATTTTTCTATTAATAAAAAAAAAAATCTCCCATACGCGCCAAAGTGAGGTAAAACTGGAAAATTATTCCCGGACACATTACGCCAAACAATCATGACTACTAGAAAAGGGAAGTCGTCATAACTGCCCTGCTATCCAGACTGAATAGTAGTTCAAAGTACACAGCAGCAGCCTTGCGCTGTGTCAGTTTTTTTTTTTTTTATGCAATGCAAGTTCTCCCTGACAGACAGCATTATCGGTATGATAAAACAGCTCAAAGTTTGACATGACAGTACATGTTTGCGACACAACCAGAAAAACATACAGCCACATATGATGAAAATTTTTGCTTAAATATGGACAGACAACACTGAATTTGTGTTTTATTTCTGTTAACTGTTGATTTACCCTGATTAGTATTCATTTGAATTTTATGGTTTCCTATTTAAATTTGTGGCTGTAAAAGTCATATCGCTGAACGACAAAAACAGGCAAGATATCCCGTGGTGCAATGCTCAATGGCTTAAAAGCGAACCAAGTGAAATAAGCAACATTTTTAGCTTGATTTTCTGTTCTCTTCATCAATTAGATGTGCTACAGTATGTTAACTGAGCCATACAGAGCTAAGTGCGTAATCCACCGGTACACTGGTATCCAGCACCTACCGGACACCCTAAACTCTTTCCTCCATTGGAGACTCTCGTCAATCATCTTCAAGGCCTCGTCCACCACAAAAAGCCGCCATGCAAGGTAGCCCTCCGCCAGCGCATCGTCCTTCTGAAGCCGCTCCACGTCCCTGCAGTCATACTTGTCCGATGAATCTATGCAGAGAGGAAAAAAACCGTCAAGAGACGCTCTCCGTCCCAATACAATCAGGCGGCTTTTTGAAATTTCCCCTTATTTTGACCAAACAAATTTAACAATTGCTGCCTTACTAAGCAGGCATCAATACGGCTTATCAATCAGAACAAGGCTTAAAAAAAAATACACATAAACCACAATTACAGAAGGTGAATCAGGTACAATAATGCTGATATGAAAGAAAATTAGGCACTCACTCAACCTGCCAATTTGCGCAAGAACATGGACCAGCTAAAGTAAGTAAAAATGTAACTGTTGCTGAAGTATCAAGTAGCTGGATGCTTACTGGAAACTTGCATCAGAAACTACACAGCAGAACTACAAAATCCCATGCTCGTGAACTGAAGATACAGAGGGATACACAAGGCTGCTCAGTTGTGGGTAAATTCAAACATGAACCTACATTGGCAAAGCATTACTGCTTTTGATGTGTGTGAATGAAGAAAATATGTTTATGCTGCAAGGCAACCATTTACATCATAAAGATAACTGATAATTTCCTTGAGGCAGAGAGAGAGTGTTTGTCAAACTCTTAATACGAAAACATTATCTTCAGATCTATCTCCAGGCACACAAATTAAGCAAACTTACTGCACTGCAGACAGGGGCCCGTGTTAACTGGACATTAGCCAGAACACGACCAATAAAAAACAGTGCAAGCAGATAAAGCCAGCAAACAAGCCCAAGATTTATAATTGTCAAAATCAACAGGGTAGGGCTAATCTTCTGAATACATTCTGCTGAAAAACTACAACCATCTATACTTTCCTTCATAATTTCTTAATATATTGTGATGAAATTTTCACCAGTTATTCTTCAGATGTAGATGTATATCGAGGGCTGACTGCAATAAACAGTCATGTCCAATATATAACATCTGGACATAACTGTTTATTGCAGACAGTCCGCAATATCCAGTTGGGCAAGAGTACCATACACAACCTCCACTTTTTTTGGGTTTTTTTTGGCCAGAATGATTTTAAAAGGGGGCACAAATATTTTTGGGGGGTTTTTATTTGTGAGAAGGGGGTTTAGAATGATGGGGGAAAGATTTAAAAAGGAATTAGATCTTTGGCGCTGGTAAAAAAAAATAGCGTAATTCCACTTATCGCATCTGTATTGATCCCTCATGTCATTCACTCTGAGTTCTATCTCTTGCGCTACTTCTGTTCTCTTTTTTTTATGTTTTTTTTTTTTTTTCCTTCTCCATTGATGAACTGTGAACAAAGGTTTACATGTGAAGTTAGACATTTCATTAGTGTCTGAGCGGGATTGAACCAGGAACCCTGTGGAGAAAGCAATGTTAATCACACCATTCACTGTGGCCTTAACCACTACACCAACTGAGTTTGTTCAGCCATTAGTTTCCATTCATCGCTGAAGGGTGAAAGAGAACTGAAATATATATATATATATATATATATATATATGAAAAACGTCAGTGAATATTCATTTTGATGCTTTTCATGCTGGTGAGTTGGCTGATCTGTTGACACTGGCTAGAATAATTTGAGGAGAACAAGCCATTGTTTGTGCCTGAGTTGGGTTAAGGTTAGGGTTAGGGATAGGGAAGGGATAGCATTCCTATGGGTTAGGTTAAGGTTAGGGTCAGGGATAGGGGTAGGGATAGCATTACTTATGGGTTAGGTTAAGGTTAGGGTTAGGGATAGGGGTAGGGATAGCATTCCCTATGGGTTAGGTAAGGTTAGGGTCAGGGATAGGGGTAGGGATAGCATTACTTATGGGTTAGGTTAAGGTTAGGGTTAGGGATAGGGGTAGGGATAGCATTCCCTATGGGTTAGGTTAAGGTTAGGGTTAGGGATAGGGGTAGGGATAGCATTACTTATGGGTTAGGTTAAGGTTAGGGTTAGGGATAGGGGTAGGGATAGCATTCCCTATGGGTTAGGTTAAGGTTAGGGTTAGGGATAGGGGTAGGGGATAGCATTCCCTATGGGTTAGGTTAAGGTTAGGGTTAGGGATAGGGGTAGGGATAGCATTCCTATGGGTTAGGTTAAGGTTAGGGTTAGGGATAGGGGTAGGGATAGCATTCCCTATGGGTTAGGTTAAGGTTAGGGTTAGGGATAGGGGTAGGGATAGCATTCCCTATGGGTTAGGTTAAGGTTAGGGTTAGGGATAGGGGTAGGGATAGCATTCCCTGTGAGTCAGGTCACATTCGCGTGCTTATGACAGAACAATAGATCAGTGTCGTGACAAATTAAAGAAAATGTCTTGTGACAGCGGTGCCAAAGTCTTGCAGCTCAAGTTAGGAGGCAGATAAATTTTAGGTGGTGTGAGACATGGATAACATAATCAGCGAAATCATATATATATGGTTCTTTTCTTTCTTAATAACTTAACAGCGTCGTTTTGCTGGCAAGTGGGTCTGGGGGGTATTTGCCGTGAGACTAAGGAGGTTTTTTTCGAAACGTTAATACCCCTTATTAAGGAGTATGTTGCCGCCCATAAATCGCAACCGACTGCTGGCAGATTGCCTCAGCGAGAGAACTTCCAGCATCTCACGGTGAACCACTCCCTCAACTTCGTTGATCCTGCTTCCCCTGGCGTGCACACTCAAAATATTGAGTGCCAGTGGTGGCAGATCAAGAGGTCCTTGCCATCCGCGCACGCAGCAGCAGCAGCTTAGGTTTTTATCTGGCGAGTATATGTGGCGAATAACGCATCGACCACTTTACTCAAATTTTAGCAGACATCCTGCTGCTGCTGCGCAAATCGAAGAGCATGTAACATCTTGCCGCCACTCTCCAGACTTCTGCTTCGCAGAGGTCTCCTATGAGGTCTAAAGAAAGAAAAATTAAAAATTGTTTACGGTTCCGGCACCACCACCACAGCATTATTTGCACACGAGACGACATCAATAGAATAGTATCCATAAATCCAACTTCGATGTAAGTTTTCCAACTTAATGTAGTTAGGCGCCAGCCAAGCTTAAGCGCGAATTACTACTCAAACGAAAGGTCCAGATGTTAATAACAAAACCCCGACAATGACACAAACGGCTGGATGTTGAACACACAAGCGCACGGAAATTGAGCGCTCGCCCTCGCTGCATGCGCGTGCCTATACGAACTATGCGTACGCTCGAACTATGCATGCGCTGCGCATGTCCCAGTATTGTCAACAGTGTCATGGCTGCCACCTTTATAAGCTAGTAGCACGTATAGCCGCTGTGGAAATTAAAGTGTAAATTATCTTTACTGGATGTATGGCCGACGTTTTTCCACACCCGAATACTTCACTTGGTATCTAAACATTAAGGTAAGCCGAAAAAGTTGAGATTTTTTTTTATTTTGCTGGAGGTTGTGTATGGTACTCTTACCTCTAGTTGAGTTGATGAAAAAAGAAGAATTAGTAAGCGAATTTTCAGCAGAATGTTTTCAGCAGATTAGCCCGACCCAAATCAACGTGAGCCAGCAGGCGGTCAGTATAAGCGCACTTCAAAAACTTTAGAGTGAAAGTGACAACCAAGCCAGCAAATGTAATGTCCAGGAACTGACATTCGCGATAGACAGCCAAGTTAACAAGCTAGCAGGTAAATGCTCCATTTTCTTTTATTTCCATTTATCAAGACAGTCAAACTATTAGCGAGCAGGATCGTTTATAAATATGCATGTATCGCATGAACACAGCCGGAGATGGCACGGGAGCAAAGAAAAAAATTTCCATAACACAAAATTTCCGTGACTCGAGTTACGTTAACTTGTCAAGACTGAAAGTTAAGCCGCTTTCACACTGGACGCGAAACGAATTTTTCGCACGACAGATTATATTCAAAGTCAATGCAAAGACGCGAATGCATTCGCGTCTTTGCATTGACTTTGAATGTAATCTGTCGTGCGAAAAATTCGTTTCGCGTCTGGTGTGAAAGCAGCTTTATCCAAGTTACACAGCAAGCCAGCAAGCAACGTCTGCTTCAGACTAAATCGAGCTAAAATCTTATCTACTTAATGTTACATTCTTCAACAAGATAACACTAGCATTTTATTTACCTTGCTAAATGTATGCAAGCGGATGAAAAACAATTAGCTGGCACGATTTTCAGCGGTTGACATTAACGTAAACATATCCCTCCAAAATCTCAGCTAACTAACTTTAGCTATGGTGAGCGAACTAGCCACGGCTAGCTTATTAGCCGGCTAAATTTATTTACCTTGTAAGTACTCGTCCTTGAATCGTTTTCTAACTTCTTCCGTTTTCCTTTCGATCTCCTGTTGAAACAGCGACGTTAATTAATGTTAATAATTCTGCAGCAGGGGGGAGTTTATTTCATGCTCTTAACCAGCAACGAATCGCTTGCAAACTCCGCATACCTGCTCTGACTCAGCCGTTCCACCATCCGCCATGGTCATACAGTCAGGAGGACTGAGCCATATGAGGAAGGACCGCAGCTTATTGAGGAAATGTCATGAAACTACCGCCTCCGCCGCCATTTTGGCTCTTACACGTAATATGTACTCCGGGAGGCGTGCATATTTTTCATAACGTAGTTGTGGTACCGCTTCCGCTCTGAGCCACACTTTAGCCAATCAGATTGTACCTAACTGGAATCGTAAACCAATCCGATTGTACGTAACTGGAATTTTTCCCTTTACTAGGTTATGAAAAAAAATCTGGCCTCCCGGAATTACTTTCCTACAGTATGGGAAACCACAGGAAACTGAGTTTCGACTTCTTCAATTTTGGGATTTTTACTACGCGACCTACAGCTGAAATAATTTAGCCCAACCGTCCTCAATATATAGCGACAAAATTTTGATGGTACCATAAAGCTTGCTCGATATTTTCTCAATGAAAAACTAATGAGTTCATTCTAAACAAACCAAATTTCTGCTTGCCCCCCTCTGATCTTTGACGTATGCCCGTCCCCAGACCGCATTGCTCCCGTCGTGCAATGTGATTTAGCGGGTGTTTCGGATTTTGGAGATAAGCTACGACTGTAATGGTGATGTAGTAGGGTCGCAAGTAAGTAATTTAGCTGATAGCTTCATACTTCAAGGTAATTTTCTTTAAATTACATGCGATCTCATTGTGTTAATTTAGTTAGAAGGTATCGTTACAGGTTGTATTTCTCTTCTGTTTTCGAGAACGTGAGACGAGTGCTCGTTACTGGTCGCCTGTCAGAGTATGTGTGGGAACTCCCTCCTTCAGGCCATTGAAGTAACTTTGCTTTGAGCCTCTTCATTTTAGGGCCTAGGAGCCTTAAATTGTATGAGAAATCAGTGAATGAGGTTATTAATTGAGTCCGTGTGCAATCAATGGCATTGCAATATTCAGCGCGTTTTATTGCGCTCAAGTGTTGATGTTTGAGGATAACGATTGGGATTACAATGGTTGCATACTGTATGTGTACCCTCTTGCGTTATTTTCTGGCCTGGTATGCTATTTTATCTCGGACATATAGCCATACGAACTGTGTTGCTGGCTAATCAGTCACGGAATGTATGTTGCAAACAAATAAAGAAACCGCGTTCGTCCTTGAAGCAGTATTGTAATTCCTAACTTTGCGTTTCAGGTACTACACATGACAGCTGCTGCACAATGGATGCCCATCCGAGAACAGCATTCTCCAAGAACGGGCTACTAAACCATAATGGCGATATCCTGTCCTCCCAGTTCACTCATGGTCGGGCAGTTGCGGGAGAAAGCCAGAGAGGACCAGAACTGTGTGTGACGCGGATGTCATTCCATGGGGAAACCAGGGCTTTTTCTGCAAAAAATGAGGGAATGACTGTGATTAGCAAAAGCACCTCTACCAGTGTTGAAATTGTTGAATGCTCCTCCGTGGTAGACGTGAAAGTTGGACTCACTGTCCCTTGCATCCTGCTCAGACAACGCAAGAAGCAGGGGACTCATTTCAAATACCTTCTCCTAACACTGAGCCACTCAAATTCTTTAAATCTTCACATGGAATTTAAGCTTCCATATGAAATTAAAGACCACCTGACACTTCTACGGGGTCCCACTGTGCTGTGGAGTAATGCTGGCATCATTTATTATACATCTCTGAAAGTGGGAGGGGTAAAGCAAGTGTCTTTTCGCCCATCTTCATTCATTTTCACGGGGGAGCTTCCCCTGGACAAGAGGAAAATAATCATACTTGGTTCCCAAATATCTACAAAGGAAAATACAGTAACGGAAGATATCTGGGGTCAGAGGAGCCTTGGATATTTTCTGGATGAGGGAAAAGAGTTTGACGGAGCCTGTATTTTGCCTCACGCTTACTGCTCTGTTGTGAAGTGCATGCTACTCATCTCAGCTGAGGAAGAACAGGAGGGACTGAGGTCAGAGGTGATGGCAGCGACCAGCACAAAGCAGCTGGTGTGGTTTCAGAGTGGAGTCCCCAGAGATGTTTGCGTTCTTCCGTTTGAAGACCCTCAGAACATTTTGCTGGTTGACACTGGTAGGAATGGCTGCTTCTTCGCCATCTCGTTCAGCCATGGGAATGTGTGCGCTGTATGGAAGGACACTTTCCAGGTATTCCTGTAATTCTGTCGAGGTGATAGACTGGTTTTGTCTGTACGTTTGTGTGTGTTCGGAGGACTGATTTTAATGATGCGTTATTGATGCATAAACGTAATATAAGGGAGTGAAGTGGTTGGGTAGAAAGCTGTCTTTTCCAGATTCAGGAGGATGAGTTACACTACACTAGCCTGCTATTGATGTTCGGTGATGAGCCTTGTCCCTTTAAAATACTGACATTTTTAGTACTGAAGTGCAAAGAAATGTAACGATTAGAAGTTTCCCTAGATGGTTCAAAAAAAACTTAATGGAGTGTGAACATTCATGCCATCAGTATTAATTTATATTAATTCACCAGTATATGCAACCATTCATTTTCACTGTCAGAGAGTAAGTGCCATCTGTTGGAGAGAATTGTGATTTAGTTCAGAAAAGTTTCATGAACTCAATTGAACAGATTGATAACAAATTGGCACACTTGATTGGCCAAGCAGGCCTATGCAGGGACACTGTTCAAAATGGGCGCTTATTCCTTCACGCAATGGCCACTTTATTAAGGACATCTCTCTAATGCGATTTGTCAGCTGTACATCTACATTGTGAATCGCCTGTTCCATTATATCTTGAAACAGCTCCATGGGATTGTGATCTCGTAGAGGCCACAATGTACTCATTGCCATGTTTGTATAGCCAGCTTTAGATGACGTGCTTTGTGAAATAGGCATCATTTGGCTGAAAGTGTACAATTAGGATGTGGGTAAACTGTGGCCAGGAAGGGATGCAGAATGGTCAGCTACAGTACTCAGGTAGGCAGTGGCATTTAAACGATGCTAAGTTAGTGTTACAGTATATAAGGCCATAAAAAATTGGTTTGTTAGCATCCTTCACACTTCAATTTGCAGGGGCGGGAGTTTAAAAAAAAAAAATTATTTTTAAATTTCATTTTGATTTAAGTTTGAGATCTAAATAGCCCAACAAATCCAAATTACAGGCACTTGTATTAACATAAAGAATAAAATCTGCCTAACCCATGAGTGGCGCAGTGATCGAAAGTTGAACAGATTATTTGCTGTGTGGACAGGGACTCTGAGCATTTCTCTCACTTTCTTTTTGATGTGATTTCAACTGACCTTTTCATAGTAAAAAACATATGTGGCCAGAGGTGATAATAACCAACTAATTATTTTTTATACAGTCTAATTTGTGCCAAGAAAATGCCCCAAATCATTGAATGACCACCATCCCAAATCTTTGACCCAATGCGCATCTGGATCCGTGGATTCATGTCGTTTGCACCAAGTTCTGACCCAGTGCTGTTGTAACGCATGGTTATTACCAGCTGCACCAGCATGGGCCTGTATTGCTTTCACCTTGTGAGTCTAGGTGTGTGTGTGTGTGTGTCTGTCTGTCTGTCTGTCTGTCTGTCTTTCTTTCTTCATGGCAGAATGTGGTTCGGGAGACACCTATTGTAGTGGGAACTACCACAGAAGCCAAGTACTTTGCCTGGATATTTTTATGTCTGACTGTCAATGGTATGGCAGCAGAACAGTGCAGGATGCAGTCACCAAACTTAACAGGGGTGTGGCTGATCTCACAATGAAGGCCTAGTTCGAACATGGTTCTGGTCCGAGCATGGATGATGGAAATTTCAGGGGTGGAAGAACGGCAGGTGGTCTTGCACATTGGTCTCCATTTTCAGATGCTGTCGCCTTTTTGTCAGCTTGAACCAGTCTGGCCATTCTCCTCTGACCTCTCTTATATTTGAGACATTTTCCCATGTCAAACTTGCTCAGTGGATATTTTTTGTTTTTCGCACCAATATCTGTAAACTCTAGAGACTGTTCTTTGTGGAAAAACCCCTGGAGATCAGCAGATCATGATTTCCTCAAACCACCTCATCTGACACCAATAATTCTTTCACAAAGTCACATGGATCATATTTCTTCCTCATGCTGATATTTTTTCTTAACGACAAATGAAACTCTTCACAGTGTGCGAATGCTTTCATGTATTGAGCTGCTGGCACAGAACTGCCTGATGAAATATTTTTGGTGAAGGCTGTCACATACGGAGAAAAATTGGACTGTAAAAGTTTTGGTTTGACTGGATCCCAATTCTCCCAAGCCTCAATAAATCTCTATCTCCGTTTGTTCTAATGCGTTCTTTGCCAGAGAGCGGTCGTATTGCTTGCGCACTAGTGAGTTTTTCGGTTTCCGGCTTTGTTTCAACTGCATGCAATTTCATACTGTGAGTGTTGCCTCCCACTGTGGCTTATTCCTCTGGCAATTTTGAGAATTATATCTGGCCAACAATCGGGTCAAGTACCTGCCGTCATACCTTGCAAAACATTCAACTTATGAGACATTCCCTAACAGAAAAATTGGATTGTAAAAGTTTTGGTTTGACTGGATCCCAATTCTCCCAAGCCTCAATAAATCTCTATCTCCGTTTGTTCTAATGCGTTCTTTGCCAGAGAGCGGTCGTATTGCTCACACTGACTCTATTGAGTTTTTCGGTTTCCGGCTTCGTTTTCAACTGCACGCAATTTCATACTGTGACAGTGTTGCCTCCGATTGTGGCTTATTCCTCTGGCAGTTTTGAGAATTATATCTGGCCAACAATCGGGTCAAGTACCTGCCGTCATACCTTGCAAAATATTCAACTTTATCAATCAAAAGATAAAGAATAATATACAATTATTAACTTCAATTGAGGTGAATACAATGATTTATCCACCTTGGACAAGTGATATTCACCGAATTTTAACATAACATGAATAACATAACATAACATGAACATGAATGGCGAGAACAGGCCGTTCAGCCCAACTAGGCTCGCCAGTTTTTTTGTACCATCGTGAATATATCACTTCAGATACTCAATGACTCAATGGTATCTAGCTTTAAGTCAGGTCTGCTCTTGAAAACTCCCAAGGTCTCTGCCTCAACAATATGGTCAGGCAAGCTGTTCCACACCGAAATTACTCTTTGGGTGAAGAAATATTTCCGAATATCAGTGCTAAATTTACCTTTAGTCAGCTTCCATTTGTGACCCCGAGTTCTGCTAACAACACTTGGTTGAAGGAATCCTACATAATTCACTTTGTTAATCCCTTTAACATATTTAAAGACCTCAATCAAATCACCCCTTAGTCTCCTTTTCCTAAGACTAAAGAGATTAAGGATCTTCAGCCTTTTCTCATAGCTTTCATCTTTAATACCGGAATTAGCCGTGGCTCTTCTCTGAACTTTCTCTAAAGCCTCCATGTCTTTCTTAAAGTATGGTCCCCAGAACTGTACACAATACTCTAGATGTGGTCTGCCGAATGTGTTGTACAAAAAAAGCATCACCTCCTTGGATTTGAACTCAATACTTTTGGCAATGTATCCCAGCATCCGATTGGCTTTTTTAACAGCTACGGCACAATGGCTAGAGCCTGTGAGGGTTTGGTCAACAATCACTCCCAGATCTTTCTCTTGTGAAGCACATTCCAGTTTAAAACTTCCCATGAAGTAATCCCGTCTAATGTTTTTATTACCTACATGTACTACTTTACATTTCGCTACATTAAATTTCATTTGCCACATTTCTGCCCAATTCTGAATTCTATCCAAATCATCCTGAATCACTTTAGTGGACTCTAAACTATTTGCCAAGCCCCCCAATTTAGTATCATCTGCAAATTTCACTAATCTGCTCTCAATATTCCTATCAAGGTCATTAATGTAGATGAGGAACAGCAGGGGTCCCAACACCGATCCCTGGGGGACGCCACTCCCCACCCTACCTAGCTCAGATGATATACCACTGACCACCACTCTTTGTGTTCTGTCCTGCAACCAGTTATGAATCCACTTCAGAATACCACCTGTAACTCCAATGGAGCTCATTTTAAAAATTAGTCTCTTATGCTGTACTGTGTCAAATGCTTTCTGAAAATCCAAATATATGATGTCATAAGCCCTGCTCTGGTCATAAGTCTTGGTGGCCTCTTCAAAAATTCCAGAAGGTTTGTCAGGCATGACCTTCCTTTCTTAAAACCATGTTGGCTATCCCTCAAGATATTGTTACGTTCAAGAAATAAGTCCAGCTCATCTTTTATGATAGATTCCAATATTTTGCAAATGCAAGTTAAACTGACTGGCCTGTAATTACCTGGCTCAGTACAGTCCCCTTTTTATATATTGGTATTATATTGCCCTGTTTCCAATCATTTGGTATTTCTCCAGTTTCTAAAGACCGCCTAAAGATGGCAGATAGCGGCTTAAAGATGATCTCACGAACTTCCCTGAGCACTCTAGGATATAAGCCATCAGGACCCGCCGCCTTATCTGCCTTTAGTTGATGCAACTTGTCTAATACGACGTTATCCCTAACCTCAATTTCCGCTAAATAATCTTGAGCATTGGACAAGCCCTCTGGCGAATAAAGATCCGCTCTAAGGTAAAATTCTCAACAAAGTAACCGTTTAAGGTGTCCATAATATCCTTATTATCATATAGCAGCGATCCATTTTTTATTCTTTATGCACTTAACCTGCTCTTTGACTTTCCTTTTTCTGCTACAGTACTGAAAGAAGCGCTTAGGGTTAGTTTTTGCCCCCTCTGCAATTTGTCTTTCATACAGTCTTCTAGCATTCCTCAGCTCTTTTTTGACCACAGCCCGCATTTTACAGAAGGCCTTAGTAATCTCATTGTTATCCTCTAAGTACATCTTATAAAGATTCCTCTTTTCCCTCAAACTCCCCTCTGAATAGCTGCTGTCATCCACTGAGGATTCTGCTTTTTTCAGCTTACTTTTGGACACCTTTGGAATGAATTTACATTGTGAATCAAGTAAAACCCCTTAAATCTTTCCCACATCTCATTTACAGACTCACAGTCCAGGAGTGTCTCCCATTTTGTTTCACTTAGATATGACCGCATCCTGTCAAAGTTTGCTCGCCTAAAATTAAAAATTTTTGTTTTTGGAGACACCTTTTAACTTCCCATGAAACCTAAAAATTAATAGTAGAGTGATCACTTGTCCCAAGTGGCTCCAGTACCTCAACATTGCTAATTCTATCTGGGTCATTACAGAGCAGCAAATCTAAAATTGCCTTCTCTCTTGTAGGTTTATTAACATACTGCACCAAAAATTATCATTTATGACATCTAGAAATTCTTCCTCCCCCTACCCTGTCCTTTCACCATTTCCCAATCAATACCAGGATAATTTAAGTCTCCCATAATAATAGTCCCTCCTCCTCTACAAGCTTGCGTAATCCTCTTAAGGAGCATTTCATTGACTGTACTGTCCAAAGCTGGTGGTCGATAGCATACACCTATGTTTAAACCAGTCTCGTGTTTGCCAGTGAGCCTGACCCAGATATCTTCACAAGGCACGGAATATTCAATTTCAGGAATTTCCTGCACATTTATGTTTTTCGTTCACATAGAGTGCTACACCCCCCTCCTCGCCTATTACATCTATCCTTCCTAAAGAGCTTATAACCTTCTACATTATATTCATCTCCATCCTCTTCACTAAGCCATGTCTCTGTAATCCCAACTATGTCATAGCCTTCACTAATCATAACGGCCTCAAGTTCTTGAAATTTATTTTTAATGCTTCTTGCATTTAGATAAAAACATTTCAGGTTATCATGAACGCTCTTCCCCTTCGATTTCCCATGCGCCCGCTGCTCAAAGCCCCTCACCATGCTTTTTTGCTTTAAAAATATATCATCAATAGTGCATGTAACGCTGTCAGCTTCCATCAGGGCAGTCTGCATTTCCCTCTGTGTAACACTCTCTAACCTCCCTGCCCCCCAAGTCCCTAGTTTAAATAACTCTCTGCTACCCTCAACATACGCTGACCCAGTGCAAAGGTACCCCTCCGGTTCAGGTGTAGCCCATCCGGCTTGAACAGGTCACCCCTGTCCCAGAAGTAGTTCCAGTGCCCCATAAACCTATACCCCCTCTTTCCTACACCAGGTTCAGTAGCCACGTGTTAAACCTCCAGATAAAATTCTGCTTCCCTCTGCTTGCACGTGGTACCGGTACAATCCCGGAGAACACTACCGTGGAGGATCTGCTCCTAAGCTTTTCAGCTAATTCAACAAATTTGCTTTGCAGAACCTGTTTTACCTATGTCATTAGTCCCAACATGGACCATGACAACTGGATCCTCCCCCGCTCTGGCCAGGAGCTTGTCCGCCACGCTCAGGAGGTCTCCTACCTGGGCACCAGGCAGGCAACACACCGTCTGAGACTCTTTTGTCATGTGAACAGACTAAACTGTCTATTCCTCTAAGTATTGAGTCCCCCACTATCAATAACTCTCTTTTCTGAGGGGTAGAGGCCAACAGGGTGCCCTGCTGCTCATCAGTCCCCCTCACTCTCAGGGTCAGGGGCCAGAAGTTCCTGCAAGGGCGGAATCGGTTGGACACCTCAACCACTGGAGGATGCTGGACGTCCTACCGTCACCCAACTTTCTCCTGCCTGCTCTGGGGTGGCGTACAGACCATTTCTCTAAACGACATACTACTTAGTTCCTCTAGGAACTCTACTGATTGAACTATGTCGCGTGCCGCCAACTGGCCCTGAAGAACAAGAATCTTGCTCTCCAGATGCTCAATTAGCTGGCACCGGTGACAGACAAACCCACCCTGAAATCTCTTTCCAAAAGTGCGATCATCCTGCAACCGTCACATAGTTTTGGCCACATTTTGAACCCCCTACCTAATGACCTCGCTCACCCTAGATAACAAAGAAAATTACTAATGCGAGACAGAAGCTCAGGAACCACAATTTATTAATTAATTAACCTGAGAAGCCCTAAGCAGCAGTCACAATAGAAACCGTGGGGAAACTATGTGAATGGATAATAAGCCTCTTTTAACAGGGGCTTAGTTTTTTAGTGAACAGAAATGAAATACCAAATTGAGAAACTCTATCGATAATAAGCACTCCTAATAAGCCAACTTGAATTTATCTAGACCGGTACTATTAATATACTAACCTAAAAATATCACAGGGCTTAGCTGAGAACCCAGATAAAAGACTGGCTATACTACGCCCAGGAGAAACTGGAGGAGGGAGGAGGCGGAGCACTGAAAAAGCTTTCGTTTAAATTCAAGGGTAACCGAACAGACGACTAAAGTGACTGCTGTCCTATTGACTAAATACTAAATCTCAGATCCCCAGCCAAAAAGCAAACAGTAACTATCTAGCTAGCCAGCCACAAATACAACCAAGAGTGACCGAGATAAGAGTTAAGCCTCGGTTCCCTTTAATTAAAACGGACCGAATAAACAAGTCGGCCGTGAGCGAACTATACACGGTACCTCCCCAACAAGCTGTCGCTGAGCACTCAAACAAGCAGTTAAACTTTAATCAGCTGATCAAGGCACCGCAACCGGAGGAAAATACAACGATAACGTAATTTGCAATGTGTTTAATCAGAAGAGCCCTTCGATGATAATAAAATGCGAAAAGACAAAACCCCGGTTCGCGTTAATATTCAAGCTTGGAAATGCGTTTAGGTAATGCGGTCAGGATAGAGAACGAAGGGACTAAAAACCCGGTTCAATATTTATTGGCTAGAAGACTGTATGAAAGGCAAGCGACCGAGTATGAAACCAAGCCAGATAGTTAGATATCGGTAATTTGATATATTCCTGGCGTTGAGAGCTTACAATAGTTCGTTAGCTAAATCAGCTACAGAAAAAGCAGGCGACAGTGTACCTCAGTCCTTGAAAACAACTCTGACTTACTTCAGATATCACACAATTCACTAAGTTAGACAATTACTTGGCGTTTTGTTAATTCTTTAAATTTAGCGTTTAAATTTATTTTACTTTACCTTACTTTGCTCGGAGACTGAAACCCCCTCAAAAAAAAAACCCCAAAAACCCCGTCGCCTTTGTTTGACCAGATCAGCGACTTAATTTGGCTGTTTGCTCACCGAGTTGTTAAAGGGGAAAAAGGGAAAAAAAAGATGATGGAGGAAGATTCTCCCTGCCCCTAATGACAAAGGTTATACCTGGGAGCAAATTGTCTAATCTCTAATACTGTTTGAGCCTGAACACACAAATTAGTTTCAGATAACTCCGTTTAAACAAGAGTAAAACTTCAGACTCGATCCCGCACGTCTTCCTCTGTCTCAACTCAAGCAGAATGAACACCAACGAACAGCGCTACAGCACAGCCAAGAGCTGTTACTTGTCCAAGGTGGATAAATCATTGGATTTACCAATAACGGAAGGCAATAACTGTTTTATTATATGACGCTACTTGAAAATATAAAATTAGACAGTCCGGTCGCCAGCAACCGCATGGGTGTACCCCCCAAAAGCCAGCCTCTCCCCTCTTTTTGCGTGTTATTCGGCCAATAATGTCGCGGGGGCAACCAAAATCGATAGGTGCCATAACTTAAGTGTAACACATGTCCATACCCAATATGAAAGCAATCGGTCAAAAATTACAGCCTGTACAGCGTACACAAGGAAGTGTCTACATACGCAGATGCGGCGGCGGAGACAACAAGCATAAATCCATAGTAGCCGCCCGACTTTATCCGGGGTCTACAATAAGAGAAGGGTGACAACTTTAGCATAAAGCTCCTCTCAGGGACGATGCGACACAAAATACGGACATTGTCAGGAGCTTAGTCATGATGTCACTCAGGATGCTGTAGACTAGAGAAGCAAACCATTTCAGCTAGCCTCTACATCAGGGCTATTCAACCGTGGCCAGAAAGGGTCGGTGTGGGTGCAGGCTTTCATTCCAACCAAGCAGTTACGCACCTGATTCTACTAATCAACCCCAAGAGTCTTTGCTAATGAGCTTGATTAGTAGTATCAGGTGTGTAAGTGCTTGGTAGGAATGAAAGCCTGCACCCACACCGGCCCTTGCAGGACAATGTTGAATAGCCCTGCACTGCATGCTCTTGACCATGGTCAACTGTGACCCAGTCAAGGTCATTGCGTTATATTGAAAATATATGAATAAGCCTGGTCATCAATTCAATGTTCTATTGTTTTCTGCAGTACCAGATGGTCTTCAGAACTCAGGCAGAACTGCCAACTTGGGCTGAGTGGCTCTTGGTCTTGTGTACACAACCACAGTTCTCGGCCCTGGGTCCTTTCATTGTCCATGTTTGTTGTTCGGATGGGATATTGGCTGTGATTTTTCTCAGCAGCGATTGGTTCTCAGCTGTGGGTGCTGTGTTTCGATAGGTGGCATCCTGTTGGCAGGGCGTAACCTCCCTCCTGGTTGATGACTTTGTCGGCTGTGGCACTGAACAGGCACTGTTACTGTGTGACGGCCCCTACCCTCCAGGGGTTGTACCGACAGACTTCATTATCACTGACCTGGGTGACATCACCTACACTGTAAGTACCTTATTTTACCGTCTCCTTCTTTTCACGAGTGGAATAGCGCCATCACCATAACTGAGGTGTTCAAATCTGTGCAAATTTAAAAACAAATTTCCCAAAGGGCTTGCAATAATCAATGAATTGTGTCTCCGTATTTCCATTGTAAGTGGGAGAGACTGAGGTCTGATGAGCCATGGGGTCCAATGAGCTATATCGCAGACTTGTAATCAATATAAGTCTCAGCTGCTTAAAATTAGGCAAAATAGTGACACAGCCCATTGGACCCTACGGCTCATCGGACCCCAGTCTTCCCGATAGTAAGGGTGCATATTAATTTTTAAGTTCATAATTCAGATATTTCCCAGTAGGTGGAGTATTGACCTGCTAGGGTTGTGGCCTCAAACCATCATGCGAATCATTGAGTTCTCCATGTCTTTCAGAGCAGACCAGAGAGCAGCGAAGGTCCTCATGGTGCTGAGGCTGTGCAGGAGAACCATCTCCTGACTGTGCAGGCCTTAGAGTCACGACTGCAGGTACACTGCTCACTGCGCAGGCCTTAGAGTCACGACTGCAGGTACACTGCTCACTGCGCAGGCCTTAGAGTCACGACTGCAGTTACACTGCTCACTGCGCAGGCCTTAGAGTCACGACTGCAGGTACACTGCTCACTGCGCAGGCCTTAGAGTCACGACTGCAGGTACACTGCTCACTGCGCAGGCCTTAGAGTCACGACTGCAGGGTACACTGCTCAGAGGCCTTAGAGTCACGACTGCAGGTACACTGCAGGCCTTAGAGTACACTGCTCACTGCGCAGGCCTTAGAGTCACGACTGCAGTTACACTGCTCACTGCGCAGGCCTTAGGAGTCACGACTGCAGTTACACTGCTCACTGCGCAGGCCTTAGAGCAGAGTCACGACTGCAGTTACACTGCTCACCGCGAGGCCTTAGAGTCCGCGACTGCTGCGCAGGCCTTAGACACGACTGCAGGTACACTGCGCAGGCCTTAGAGTCACGACTGCAGGTACACTGCTCACTGCGCAGGCCTTAGAGTCACGACTGCAGGTACACTGCGCAGGTGCGCAGGCCTTAGACACTGCTCACTGCAGTTACACTGCTCGCAGGCCTTAGAGTCACGACTGCAGGTACACTGCTCACTGCGCAGGCCTTAGAGTCACGACTGCAGTTACACTGCTCAATGCGCAGGCCTTAGAGTCCGACTGCAGTACACTGCTCACTGCGCACTAGTCCGCGACAGGTCAGGTAGGACTGCAGGTACACTGCTCACTGCGCAGGCCTTAGAGTCACGACTGCAGGTACACTGTGCGCAGGCCTTAGAGTCACGACTGCAGGTACACTGCTATGCGCACTGACTGCAGGTACACTGCTCACTGCAGGCCTTAGAGTGCAGTTACACTGACTGCAGGTACACTGCTCACTTTCACGACTGCAGGTACACTGCTCACTGCGCAGGCCTTAGAGTCACGACTGCAGTTACACTGCTCAATGCGCAGGCCTTAGAGTCACGACTGCAGGTACACTGCTCAGGCCTTAGAGTCACGACTACAGGTACACTGCTTAGGCCTTAGAGTTGCAGGTACACTGCTCACTGCGCAGGCCTTAGAGTCAACTGCAGGCACACTGAAGATAATCAGTCATATAATTGCAAAGCACCTCACACAGTGATGGTTGTTGCAAATGTCTTCATTAGGCCTGGGCAATATGGATAAAATCAAATACTTTTGAACAAATTCCTCATTATTGATATTGTTGCGATATTGTTGGAATAACTATTGGACCTTTCAGAAAATATTCGCACAACGTGACTTTGATAAACAGTCATTAGTAATGTGAATATCATTAACAAGCAGGTACAGGCAACTGGTTGACCACTCTGATAAGTGCAAACAACTGTATCCCATTACAGCAGTGCAGCCTTTAAAACTAGAGCTGGACTCGCGAGAGCCCATACCTCTGCCAGCATGGCTGGATTTGAACTTTGGCCTATATCTCAGCTGTACTTTGGCCTAGATATGCCAAAATTTAATCACTTGTTCCTCTTGTGCTACTCTAACATCCTGCAAAGTTTGGTTAAAATTTATGTCGCTGCAAACAGACAGACAAACAAATAAATAAATAAACAAACAAACAGAAGCAAAAACATAACCTCCCTGGCGTAGGTAACCAGAAAAAACAACATTTATGTCATATCACGGTAATACAATATCCAAAATCCTCAACGATACCTTCTTATATGTTGTGATATTGATACAATATTGATATATTGCCCAGCCCTAGTCTTTGTTGCCTTGTCCTTCAAAAATCAGCTCTGATGTTCTTGTGGAACAATTTCCATTATGTGCAGCCTTGAATCTGCATGCAGCCTGTGGACATAAGAGTTGGCACAGTGAGGATTGAAGACTCGACCAACAAGTGCATGCTAGTGCTAAAGCAGTGTCTTTTGATTACAGCCCACTAAACAGTCTTCTAAACTTGTTTTAAATAAGCTCATTTGTGTTCCTCTTGACTCCTCAGAGCGGAATGGCCTCAGTCCAGGAGCTGCAGAGGGACCTGGAGGAGAAGAACAGGGTGATCCGGCGGTCGGTCCGAGCGCTGATGCACCTAGTCTCTGGAAGGCCGTTCGCCCTCCCCAGCGCCCAGCAGGTGAGCGAGACGACAGAAGAGCAAGGATTAGGCCAACTGTAAACAGGAGCTGCAGCAGAGTTATACCAGTCTGCCTGCGTTTGCATACGGACTAAAATCTGATGAGAATGACATTTCTTTTACTGTACTATTTCTTGTAACAAAGATTCTGCAGCGTACCAGAACAATACTTATGGAAACTATTTTTAGCACATTGCCGACTACCATCTGGGAGAGCTTGCCCTGTTATCATTTCTTAAGAGCATGAAGGATATGCAGTGCAGTTGATTCTGGGAAATGTTTTTTTTGTGGATGATGTAGTAAACTATTTGAGATGGTGTTCGCTGCTGGAGGCTGTGTTGCATTATGCAGTCCCGTGGGGCGGATGTATTTACGGAGTGTAAGGGTTCTCCTCTATTCCCGTACCACAGGAGGGCTTGGTGTCTCTCTGGGATGATGGAGATGAGGAAGACTCGAGTGTTGAGTTACCGTCCTCTCCCCTGGCCCCGCCTAATCCGGTGGTAAAGGTGTGGCACCGAGTCCTCGAGGACCAGCTGGTTGTTGGTGTGCAGTTGGGCACAGATGCTGCTGGGTAAATCGGGAACATCTCAAATGCCTCTTTTAGCAATGGATGTATTGTTCTTGTTTGTTGAATGTCGTATCAAATATTACGTTAAACCAAGTCTTTTTTTTTTTAAGCAATGTTTACATTTTGCTGCTGGGGTGTATTATGTGCCGGAGAAAGGGATGAGTGGGTCACGATTGGGTTTAATTAGTAATCGCAGAATGACTTGTGTGTTATATGACTGGATGAAGGAACTTGTTCTAGAAGATTCAGAGAAATTTTACTGGCTTAATAAAGCCCTCCTGATCACCAAGGCAACAGACACGCTTTTTTGCCCACCCCCCCACCCACAGAAATCCTTCTTGCACGTAAGTACCAGCATATTCCTGATAGCAATGGACCCGCACCCCGAGGCCATCTGACCTGGTACAGAATCTCACTGGGCACTCCACAGTTTCACAAGTCCTGCCAAAATGCTCGCTCCAGTATAATTTATATGTAATTTGAACCAGGCCAGTTCCTCCAGTGAGTTTTAGTTATTGTAGTACATTTTAGTTTCCATATGTGCAAGCAGTCTGGTTTGGTTTCCTGTGTGAATGCGTCCTGTGTGTGATGGTGAGAGACGTGTCTGTTTCAGATATCTGGACAGCGCCAGCGTCTCATTCCTGATCGATGTGGACCGGAGCCGCACCCCGCCGGTAATCCAGGCTCGGGGCCGGTCCTTCCGGTTCTCCCCCCCCCGTCCTTCATTTCCGCAGCTCCGTCCAGCTCCGAGCCCCTGGCCAAGCGGAAGAAGCCGGACTGGAGCGGGGAGACGGGTCTGACGCTGACGGTGACTGCCGTCACTCAGCTGGCCCCGCTCCTAGCACACGCCAGCTGCCCGCTCCGGGTCCTGCTCCACTTACCCACGGCCCCCGAGAGCTCAGGGGCCCCCCAGAGCCCCGGGGCCCCGCAGGTGCTGCACTGCGGCTTCATCACGCTGGACATCCAGGACGTCGCCCAGGGCAAGCTGGCCCCTCACTTACTCAAGGACCCCAGGCTCAGCACAGGTGATCATGGGTCGCTCAGTCCATCGCCGTCCACTCGTTACGTCCAAGGTGTTACTTACCTGCTAAATACCTCTGCCAAGGAGGTTATGTTTCTGCTTCAGTTTGTTTGTTTATTTATTTGTCTGTTTGTCTGTTAGCAGGATATCTCAAAAACGGCTGCATAGATTTTAATCAAACTTTGCAGGATGTCGGAGTAGCACAAGAGGAACAAGTGGTTAAATTTTTTGGCTTATCTAGGCCAAAGTACAGCTGAGATATAGGCCAAAGTTCAAATCCAGCTATGCTGGCGGAGGTATAGGCTCTCGCGAGTCTAGCTCTAGTTCTCTCTGCTTTTTCTGTGAGGTTTGCACTTCCCAACCACTTCAGCTTAATAACTGAGTAACTAGAGCGTTCGGAGAGCACATACCGTTGCCACGGCCCAACAGTCCCCCACATGTTCGGGACACACATGAGCAGCGTTATAATGTACCACCACTCAAGTAGATCAAAACATTCCTGGATCCAGGATTTGCCCTCGATCACTCCCAAAATGAAATCACTTCTAATCTGGGCCAAGATGCACCTCTTGTTAAAATGTCATAATTTGTCCACACGTTTTTCTGTAAAATTGCTAACTTATAAACACACATACTTTCCCACGAACCAGGTGAAGCAAAGCCTCCTTGGCGGAGGTAATACGTGATGAGACGTGCAGGTGAACTGGGTCCCTCAGCGATGGGAGACTAACTTAGCAGCGCTGTTGCTATATTTATCATTTATCATCGACCATGCGTAGCTCATCTCAATATAAAATCATTAAGTAAATTGAATTATGATGCAGTACTTCGACCTTAATAATTCTTAAAATGGTGACAGTGGTTCATACTTAACAGAGGCCACAATATTCGCACTGCAATGCAAGGCTTGCTCAGATAGACTTTGCTAGATTTGTCATTAAGGCATCTCAGAGAAACTAGGTTCTAAGGGAAGGACAGAAAGCTGTTATTGTTGGCAACCAAAAATTAAGGTTGAGATTTTGCAGAAATGTGTTCTACTAAATCTAGTTAATATCTGAAATTCTATGACAGTTTGCATACCTTAGGGTTGATAATTCTCAAAACCGTTGGTGCTGTTTACCTGCTTTAAACCCTGACCCATATTCATGAGGCGTCGCAATGTAGGAGTGCTGATCTGAGGTCTGTGGCCTGGCGCCACCTGCTGTCGTGATCTGGGCCTGAAACTGACTCTGGATCAGTGCACTCACTCCGAGAGGCTGACGTGATTGTGGGCCCTCGTCTCCACAGCTGAGGCTAGCGAGGACCTCCTGAGCATTCTGGCGGCGTTTGACTCCTGGTGCTTCCAGATCGGCTGTTCGGACCACACCCTGTTCGACGTGCCCCGGTGGCTCCTGGGAGCCCAGAGGGGCCAGAGGGTGGCGGTGCGACAGGACTTTATCGTGTCTGCCATGGAGCACCTTCCCAGCGTGATGCTCTTTGAGTGGCAGGAGAAATCTCCCTTTAGAGGGGAGCTAACTGTGCACTGCAGGTAATTTACTCAAAACCATCACCTCTGCTGCTCAACTACAAGCATAAATCACCAAATACACATTCCCTATGGAGCCAGACGCACTTCTGTTCCTGAAGATTGCTTTTTGAATTTGCTGCTGCAAATCTCCATATTTATTAGACTGTCTGAAAGTGCACTCTAATGTAAAAAATAACTTGCCCACCATTGGCAACTTGAACGCGCTATAGAGGTTACTCTGTACGAGTGAAATTTCCACAAAACACAGTTTGGCTCAATTTGACTGTAATATTTTCACGGTTGAGTGAGCAGAGTTTGTGGTTGTTGGGAGCGGTAAGGTCTTCCTTGATCCAGTGTTTCTCTGATGTCAGTGCTGCTTTTACACTGGCGTCTGTCACCTTTCACACACTGGTTTTGGTACAGCAGGTCAGCACAGGGTTACTGTGGTGTTTGGAGTTAATTATTCCATTGATTAGTGATCGATTAGTGATCAACCCATGCTATTTTATCTAACCACTGCACTTGCTTACTGCTTAGCTCGTCTTCGATTCTTATCTGCCCATGATGAACATGAAATGCAAAGGCACATGCAGCCTTGTGAAATGTACATCTGTATCCCGAGTCGGTTTGTAAATGTAATGGCCGAGTCTGAGCCGTTGATTCAAAGCAACTATACAACAGCCCTTTACCAGAGTGAAGGCTGCTATAATCTAACTCAGTCAAAACATTCATTTTAGTTGCAGCATTATGCCCAGTTAATTGACAGGCTCCCGCATTGTTGTTGGTGCCCACGCCTGTGTGGTGAATGCGTGTGTTTGTGTGCGTCTCCTGTCTAGGGGCCTTCATAATTTACTGCAGTTCCTGGACTCCCTGTGTCGCGTCCTGCCTCCATCACACAGGGTCCAGCTCCTGGGGCGGGACAGGGCAGAGCAGGACCCAGGGCAGGCATTTGCCACAGCCCTGGAGAGGGAGGTGCTTGCCCTGCGAGAGGGTGTGACCTCGGTGCTACACAGTGCGGTTAGTGAGGAGGAGTCTGAGAGGGTGGAGCAGGTGGAGAGAAGTACAGGCTCCGTCCCCGAGGGCCCTGCAGAGGAGCTCCACAGACGGAGGGCGGAGTGGGGGAGGGAGCGAGAGAGAAGCCGCAGCAGGCTGCTCCCCCTGGTGGATGGGGAGCGCTATCGCAGGCTTGTGCTTTCCCTGTCTCATGTTCAGCTCCAGACTGACTTGGCAGCCCTGGCTCTGTGTGACTCGTGGCCTCTTCCCACTGGACCTGGCCCAGACTCCTCCATACCTGCTGCCCCCAATGCTTCGAGCCGTTAAGAGGACTCATTAAACAGTGCTGCACTTTGAGAATGGAAGTGAAGGGTCTTTCATTATGGCTCTTTGCCGTAGACTTTGTGATACTGTTTTTTTGTGTTTGTGTGTGTGTGTGTGTTTGTGTTCATGCACATGCATTTGTGTACATACATCCATTCAGGCACATTTGTGTACATACATCCATTCAGGCACATGCTGGTATTAATTTGTAAATTTGATTTTGTGATTTTGTGAATGTGTGTGCTCGTCTTTTGTGTGTGTGTGTGTGTGTGTGTGTGTGTGTGTGTGTGTGCTTACTGTAAGTATGTGCACACACCACATAAAACTTGCAGACATTTTTTAAAATATACCAATGTTTTTGGAAGGACTGAGTGTTGCCGCTTTGTTTGCAGAAACACTCAAGAACCAAAACTTCACCAAAATAACTTTATTTAAGTGGCATTTATATTTCCACTCTGTATTAAACAATTTCCACAAAAACTACTTCTTACTAAATCCCTTGCTATGCTACTCATTAACCAACACCATTTTGTAAATGCAGTACAAAGGCAGTGTTTAGAAAATTTGGTCCACTTATTTTGTCTCATTTGAGTTGTATATAACAAATCTGCTTCCAGCGAATAACCATGAATAATAAATAACATGCTCCATATTTTAATACATGTTCATAATACTGAATGTATGTACATTTTATCAGTGACTTCGGTGAATCACCTCGCTTATTCCTTGAGAAACCCATTTTGGCAGCCAAAGGCTCACAGTAGAGTCCTGGCATTTTGAGAATTAACAGTTTTCTCGGTTGCCAGTGCAGTTACACCTTGATGACGTCATCGTGCCGAATGATTTTGTACGTAATCCAGTAGAAGATGTTGAAGATGAGGAAAGCCAATGGGAAGGCAGCTCTGGACAGAGTGTCGATCCTCTTGGCCCTGTCTACGAATTTCTTCTTGATGGCGTCCGAGTCTTTAGGGGGCGGGGCTGTGGCATTTGGCGTGGCGGTCTTGCCCGCCGCTCCGTCCCGCGCCTGCAGGCAGTGAGGCATGCTGTATCCAGGGAAACTGAAACGGTTCTCCCTCATGTCGTCATCCTGACCGCGCCACCATAGAGAGAGACGTAACACGAGAGTTAGTGTCGGCCCTTAATGGTGCCATTTTATTTTTACACTCGGGCAAGGACATTTAGGAGGGCCAAGGGTAAATATGTCTGAATAATTTTTATTATGCCTCTGAAATTATGCGGAAGTGGGCAATAAAATGCCTTTACTTTTAAAAATATTTTTCATTATCTGGCTGTTTGCCACTGAGAATATTGTCTTAGTCACCAAGCAGTCCTGGCAAAGTCGTTGAAATATGATTCTGAATTCATAGCATTTATAGGCTCCTTCAGATGACTTACTTTTACCTCATTGCTGTCGAAGGAACTGAGATACAGTCTTGTGCAAATTAGTTGAATAAAGGTGCTTCTCAATTGAATGAGCTGAATGGACTGCAAATAGCTGTGCCAAGTGATGGACGTTTTACATAAGGACCTCAAAGATCAATGCATAGTACCTTTTAGCCGCATTTCAGTAATTTCCTTGACTTGTATGATGCAACTAATGGGATTGCATCATCAATGTAGTACTGTAACAGTCTTGGACTGGTCTGGTAATTCACCTGAGCTCAATCCCATTGAGAATCTCTGGTCCATCATCAAGTCTAGGCTGCAGCAAAAGGACTGCACCTCAAAAGCCAAAGTCATCGATGCAGTTGTCCAGGTGTGGCATCACGACAAAGAAATCAAGGCAACCAGCAAAAACCTGGTCAACTCCATGCCAAAACGGGTGGAACAGCTTATCAAGAACCGTGGAGGACACATCTTGTACTGAGTGCTGAAATTAGTTGCTATTAAAGTTATAAAACGCCTGAAATCCTTTGTTGTTTGGTTTTTCCCAGTCCAGCCTGCTTTATCCAATTAATTTGCACAAGACTACTACAGTATTTTATAGTTTGTCACTTTTCCTTTTCGCCATTGAACTGGAGGTAAAAATGGCCTCATTTCAAAATCTTTGTTCCCTACCCTGGTTACACACTGCGCATGACTGTTGTGCTTAGGTGGATAAAAAGGGTTTTTTTCAGTAGTTGTGTTTTAAAAGCCGGACTCCCCCAGCGGTGAGGCGCTGTGACTGCTCTCGTTAGTGACAGTGCCTGACGCCACGTCGCCGGCAGCTTGGTTGCATTTCGTTAGCGTCTGGCTCAGCCTGAACGCGGTCTCCGTCCGGCTATCCTGTTGTCATCAGCCTGATCAAACCAGACACGCTTAACCGTCCCCGAAATCGGCAAGCGGAAGCTGTGAGACTGGACTTCACTGCCTGAGCGCCGATTCTGCTGCGCTACAGAGAAATTCTTGAGTCGAGATTGGCAATGATGTTGCGTGTAGCATTCTTTTTTTTTTTTTAAATTTGGCATCTCCAATCCCTCCTGAACCTGGAATGCCCAATTTGTGGACTATGTCGAAGGCTTGCTCGGGAGAGAGAGAGAGTTCTTGGCTCTCCTCCGAAGCACGCGCCCATCAACTACTGCTTCTTTACACTCATTGGTCGAAACTTTGCATGTTCAGAACGAGGGCGGAGGATACCCGAACATGAGCAAGCTTAGAATCTTCTGACGGGTCCCAGCTGGCCAACAGGAGGCGCTTAAGCAATAAACAAAGCAACTATTTTAGTAACCCACCCCAGCAGTCCCTTTCCATAATTGTTTTCCCTGCAGCGCGAAACCCAATTGTGCGCTGCTCTGAAAAAGCTGCCGACCACTGCCGGCTGGTACAACCGGATCGACCCCGCGCCGTGGTAGTCACTGCTGCTCCGCAATGCGGCGCCTTAACCGAGTGAGCTAACCCAGCAGCTGCATGAACCATTCTTGAGAGGAATGACCATTTTGTCAGTCTTTCATGAATGACTGTTTTACTCTTAAATTAGAACAGTCAACATAACTGAACTTGCTTCTCAGAAATAATTGCTATAGGTATAAACATACTTGTTGACCACTTTTTAGCTGACTGCTACTGAATATCCCATGGTGCCTCTGGCCTTTGGAAACATGAAATCGGGTCCAAACGGCCATTAAGCTGTCAGTAGACTAACACATTCATTGCTCTATAATTTCAGTGAACCTCAATGTAAACAGGCTTAAAAAATTATTAACAATCAGATATCACAAAACCCTGCAATTGCCATGTTTGAGAACGTCCTACGGTACCACACATCTTTCTGACCCTCACCTTGAGTTGTTGTCTCTGTTTGCGTCTCAATCGGAGGAACTCTTTCTGTTGCCGGGAGACAAAGTTAACGCCAGCGTACTCCAGAAGGGCGGCGAACACGAACAGGAGGCACACAGCCATCCAGATGTCAATGGCCTTCACGTAAGACACCTGGAAAACACAAGTAATTTGACAACGATAATCCAACCTCTTCTGTATCTGCAGAGCGCCACACTTTTCTTGCTTTAGCTCGACTCTACAATTTTACATTTTCAGTCAGACCATGTTCAGGAGGCTTTTTCTTTTTTGAAATCACTTTCGCAAAATCTTTGAAATGTGTTCATTAATTTATTTTTCATTCAAGGTCCCCTATCATGCCACCAGGTGCACAGCTAATTAGCCATTATGAGCCAGTTCAAAGTTTCCACCTGACATCACAAGGGGGAGTGACCATCCAGAATAATGAAATCTGAAAATAATGAAATAATGACTGCTTGGCTGAAGATGGTTGGTTCTTCTCGCCTCTGGTTGGTTTCTTCCCCTTGTGATGTCACGAGGGAAAAGATTTTGAAATGGCTTGTAATAACTAATTGGCTGTGCACCTGGTGACATAATAGGGGACCTTTAATATTGGAGATATGTAATGGGGTAAATCGATCAACTGATCTGCTGTTTATTTTTATCCCCCCGGCATATAATGTGGGGGGATATAGTCATGGGTGCGGTTGTCCGTCTGTCCGTCCTTCTGTGAACATTTCGTTTCCGGAGCATAACTTGAAAACCGTTCATTATTTTTCAACAAAACGTGGTGTGCACATTAATCATGACCAGGGGCCTCATTTATAAAAATTTGCTTGGATTTCATACCTAAATAACCTAATTTATAAACCTATGGGTAAAATAAACTGCATGGAATTTCCATTTATTTAATCAGGATGGACTTGGAACTTATTGACATAGTGCATAATCTTAATAATTTCCCTTTTTTTAATGTAAAGTTTGTTTTGATAAATCAGAAATCTGCAAAGAAAGTGATGTACGTATCTTTTTTGTGCCTACACACCGTTTATAAATGAGGCCCCTGAAGTGGTGCCTTTTGCTAATCCAAACTTGATGAATTTTGGTTTTTTTTTTTTTTTCTGGTTTCCATGGAGACATTTTGAACTTAGAATTTCAGGGGGTATGGTTTGTTTCTAGAGCAGGTGGCATTTTCATTCTTTCAATAAGTGGGGCTGGGGGGATATGCTATCACCTGATGGCTCTTGTTTATATTTGGTTGATGTCTTAATGCAAATTAGGCTGGCAGATTTCTGGATCATAAGAACAAGCACACAAAGAGCATTGGTGACATAAAATTTTACTGTGACTGAAAGCATTAATGGGTGAAATTAATCAAATCTTTCCAATAGAATATCTTTTCTAAGCACTTGGTACAAAGACTAATAATTTCCGATGATATCACCGAGGGAGCAGCACAGCCTGGAAGAACTTGCTAATTTATGACTGACTCTTCAGTGCGAATTGTAATTATGTAATTTTTGTATTAATTATTTATAAATCTGGCTAATTGCTTCATCAGTGGAAAAATAATTAGGATTATTCACAAAGAAATGAGGATAGCTTTTAAGTTCAAGGACTTCTCAAATCCACCGGATTGCCCCCTAGAATGAAAAAAATTAAAAGGCTGTGTGATTTTGTTTTCTGTTGTTGTTCTCGGTAATTGTGGCAAATTGGTATCTCATTGAACCTAAAATTTGTATATTGAGTAATGCGTAGCCAACAATAGCTGGTGTTCTTAACTGCATATACAAACACTAAATGGATAACAAGATGTTACAGCTTTAAAGACTTTCATGTAAAAGGAAGTTTGAAAGTGAACGATGCCATTGAACCCATTCCTTCATATTTGCTCCGCATGATGCAGCGATAGCGAGATGCGTTGATTAGACTGCGGATGATTAATATCTCGCCATATCAGAAGCTTGCGGCACCATGCTGTGTGCATGTCTTTGCTCATTTTTGTCTTTATAATTACTTTAAAGTGGTGAGGAATGTTCATTGCAAGAAAAAAGAAGAGTTTGCCTTGGTGTCATAGCTCTGAGTTTTCGTGTAAATGCCAAAATTCCTCAATTTCAGAATGTGGTAATCATATTTAAATTGAGATAGAGCTCTGTTCATCTTGAGCAGGTCATTTTTGCTCGGTGTAATACTCAATAAAAATTTGTTATACGTGGATATCCTGTAGTCTGTTAACAAAGTAAATGTAAAAGGTAAGAAAACAACCCAATGTTTCATTCGAGTCGAGTCACAAGGATCTCACATATGAGAAAACCCTACTTTCTCTAGGTCATCATGATCATGAAGATGGCTAGAATTTCTAAAATCTTGTTTTAAAAAACCAATTACTTTGTCAATACTAAACCTCCGGGAACAGCTGGATGTAAAGGTCATCATGCTGTGAAATACTTAAATTGCATGAAATCCTTAATTGCAGAATATGAGCACTTTGAAAAGATTATAAAGAATAAAGACGAGCTAGAAATCATTTCTAACTTACGATAAGTTTGGGTTCATCAGATCCCTACTGCAGAATCCCATACCAAGTCACTTTGTTTTTTAAATTCTTGCCAGTTTCCTGATCAATGATTTGTTAGCAGACCATTAAAAGCTTCATATTTAGCCAAGTCGAACTTGGCCTGTTTTTTTTTTTTTTGTTGTTGTTTTTTTGCCCCAGGAGTGTACACATCTGTTGACATAACGGAGTACACCCACTGGGCTCATTACAGGCGAATAATTCTGTGTGACACAGTGGGTAGTTTGAGAGGCACAGCTTCCATCTCTAGTAATTAGAAAACAAGGGGGGAAACACCAATTACTGTACAGTACGTCTTTGAGATAGATGAAAGGCAATTTCAGGTTGAATTATAATTGACTATGGTCTATGATTCTGACAGGTGATAATAATTATTAACGGCCAAATGAAATGGCCTTTTTCATGGGGTGGCATGACAAACTCGTTCTGGCCCAGTGAAACTGGAACAGAGCAGTCCTGTGGATTTATACTGACAGGCGGTGTCCATGGAGATGGTCACCATGGTGAAGAGCTCATAATACCTCCCCTTGACAAAGTTGCCATGGAAGTGATCTTTTCCGTGGGTTTTTTGTGCCCACAATGTGCTTCAATTAAAGGTCTATTTTTGACTCAGAAAACAAGGCAAGCTTGGCAATATGATTTAGGCTTTCATTAAGACGAATCTTCTGAGCAAAGTATGATAGAATGTAAAATATATTTTCATTATTAAGAATTTTAGGTGGATAAATGACATATATTTGATAAAACAATAATTGTCTTGTTTACACTTGATCGGTAATAGTGGATAATTATATGTATAAAAATCAATTCCATTGCTGCTTGTCATGTGTATGTCCCAAATACAATGAGCTCAGATTTCAACCACGCCTATATTTACTGGTGTGTCAAGCAGACTCCCACATCGAGTTTTGGAGAAAAGCTTCAATATTTATTGCTTTTACTGAAGTGCTGTGCAGCAAGAAGGGTTTCGGCTCTGTATAAGATTGAAAACCCTAGGAAGCTCTGGTTCAGGGAATGACAGTTTGATTTTTATGATTGGATTTACAGGTGAATTTCTCTGGTGCACATTTGTGGAGCGTTTCCTCTTTGGTTCTGACCTTTGGCAGCGAGGCACGAGAGCCCGAACTCTGCGTCGTCATGGTGAGTACGGTGGTGATCCCCAGGGCCACTCGAGCGGGTGCGGCATCCATGTTAATCCAGAAGGACACCCAGGACAGGATGACGATCAGCAGGCTGGGGATGTACATCTGGATCAGATAATACCCCATCTGCCTCTCCAGGTGGAACTTTGCCTCGATGCAGGTGAATTTGCCTGAGCACAGAGCAGAAACAATTTGAAGGGATCTAACGGTATCTGTCTGAGAATATTATAATTTGACCCTTCGAGTGCCACTGGCATATGGGTACGTCCAAAGAATTCCGCATCCATAGGCCGCCGGCGGTTTGGTACGTCCTGGCCATAGTAGGTTCTTAAGTAGGTGTAAATCAGGTTGTATTTGAACAGTAATAAAAATAGTCAAAACTTCTAAAAAATGGCTGGCCTGTGGTTATGTAATTACTAAAACGGGCCTGGCACTCGAAGGGTTAAGAGCCCAGTGCTAAAAGTATTCAGGTCACATTTTCACACACCGAGAGGTAAGGATGGGAGAATGTCTTTTATAGTCACCTGAGTCAATTTTTCTTAATGGACATTTGTGACTTAAGTACTTTTAGCATCTGGGATCTTCACTTAGTAGATTCAATGGATCTATTATATGGTCGGACCTTTTTTTATCAAAATAGACATTTTGTGACATAAGTATTTTTTGCACCACGGTATTCAATTTACAGTACACGCAGCTGTAATCAAATAAATGCTAAGAATTCATAACTTGGCTTGTTATTTCAACACAGCAATAACACAAAATTATCTATTATTTTGCATCTAATAGCCTAGTTAATTAATTATTTTGCGCTTGTGTCCTTTCTTATTGGCTAACAGCAAGCAGAGTTTTAGAGCAGCACTCAATGTAAACAGGACTAGACTGGAATAAATCTGCCCATATATTGCACAGGAGTATAACCATTTGTTGTAGCGCTGCAGCTGTTATGCTTTATATGAATGTACATTTGCATGCCTATGATGTGAGGGTGGATAGTATTCCTCCAGGGCAGTAATTATTTGCAAGTGCCCATCAAAACAGGTTGCAGAACAACTGCAGAAGGAAACTGTGGGAACAATGTATTCGTACAGCACAGGACACACATTCTTTTTGATGTAAACTGAAAATCAATGTGACACTATCGTTAACTCCTGGATAAGCTGTGTGTGAATCTTACCACCTGTGGTTGTGCTAACGGCAAATTGATTTATTGATTGATTAGTGGGTGACGCTCGAGTTTCATCGCAACACTCCTTCCTAAGCTTTGCTTATCCAGGAGTTAAAAAAGGATATCAAAGTATTCAAAAGCATTCATTCCGTCACCTGCGTTAGCCGCCAGGTATCGAGTCATTGGACAGGACAAAGATGATGCGCAGAATCAGACGTGTGTAACGATGTGCCTTTCCTCACCTGTGTTGTAGTGCTTGGTGCAGTAGCCCAGCTCTTTCTCATCCCTCATGATAAACTGGGGCAGGGTCAAGCCATCCGCCACCTGCACAGGACCCTCATTCAGCCACTCAAAGATCAGGTCATTCATGGTGTAGCCGACTGGGAGAGGCAGAACACATTCAGACAAAACACTGGGTCATAGTTTTACTTTCCATTAAATGCAGTTCAGCAATGAAACTACACTGCATGTTTGAGGTGCGATGATGCGTGATGATGTCTTCAAATATACAGTAAATTGCTCTCATAATTATACTCACATCCATAGAAAATATGTGTGCATAATAGAAGTTGCTTAATAAGTGTTATTAGTGTCATACGTGGGGTACAACTTCAATTTTGCAAAAATTGGCATGAAAAGGAGTCATTTGAGAAGTCCATTCTCCTTCTACAACACTGAAAACACAATGAGAAATATGTAGTTTAACTTGCGAATTTAATTATTAGAAAATTGCATATTTCAAAGCTGATGACTGCAACAGATTGCACTTAATTGGTGCAAGAGCAATTCAGAACCACTAATGACGTGACTAGTTGCAATGTGACACTAGTGATGTTAAGCAGGAGATCTATTCATGTTATAATATAAAAACAGCGTTCAAAAAAGGCCTAGTCACTCAAAATCAAACATGGGTTGAGGCTCACCAGTTCGCTAATATAAGGCTACGCTCGTATTCCATTATTTTGAGAATAACATTCCAAATTGGTAGGATGTTGGGAATTTCACTCTCTGCAGTGCATAGTATAATTAAAACACGGAAGGAACCTAAACAAATCTCTGCGTTAAGGGCAAAGCCAAAAACCAGTTTTGATGGAGTTTGAGCTCTGATCCCTCAGTCATCACTGTCTTAAGAACTATCATTCTAATGTAATGAATGCCACAACAGGGGCTGAAATATACTGTAGTGAACCTTTATCAGTCGACATCATTTTCTGCTGCATTCACAGATGCTAGTAAAAGCTTTACAGTACACAGCAAAAGCAACACCATTCAAAAGCGTTGCCAACTTCTCTGGGCTCTGTGTCAAATGAGAAAGACTGTAGTGGAAGTGTTTTTTGTGGTCTGACAAGTGAACATTTTATGTGGTTTTTGGAAATCGTGCTCTCCAGACCAAAGATGACAGCCCTAACTACTATGAAGTCAAAAAGCTAGTGTCTGCCATGGTATGGGGGTGCGTCAGTGCACATGGTATGGATGACTAGCATGTTTACGAGGGCACCATTAATGCAGAAAGTTATGCTCAAATTTTGGAGAAACATATGCTGATGGCTAGATGTCATCTGCTCCAGGAACATCTCTGTATTTTCCAGCAAGACAACACCAAACAACATTATACATGAATTATAAGTCCATGGCTGTGTAAGCAGAGAATGCGGATGTTAGATTGGTCTGCCCAGAGCTGATCTGTCCCTGACTAAGCATGTATAGCTCATTATGAAGTGAAGTACTGTAAATGGCAATAAAGACCACTTACAATAGTGAAGCTTAAGACCTGCATAATGGAGGAATGGGGGAAAAATTCCCCATGCTATTCACTACCAGTCAAAAGTTTTTGCACACTCGAAGATCTTGTCAAGTCTTTATCTTACATGTATGTTTACAACAAAGAAATCACTGGAACCCAATACTTGTTTATTACAAATAATACATTTACAAGAAAAATCCACAAGGAATCCAGCACAGGTGATTGAAATGATCAGCTCTCTATCAACCCCCTGAAGCTGCTCGATAATTAGATCAATTGAATCACCTGTGCTGGAGCAGGGAGAGATCTAAAACATGCAGGACAGGTGGGCCTCCAGGAGAGGTATGAGAGGCACTGGATTAGACCATCGATACTGATCTGCTTAAATATTGAGAAAATGACTGATCCTGGTTTTTCTTAATTTGTTTTGTTATACACATGGTTTATACATTGGGCTTCAGTTTTCCCACCTTTCTGTTAAACAACCAATATGAGACTATTACACAAGAACAAATTATTTAAAAAATTGTAACAATTACAGAATATATTGGGGTGTGCAAAAACTTTTGACTGGTAGTGTAGTTGACCAACCAGTGTCTTTTGAGCACAATGCTTAATGAGAGCCATAAAAGGAAACGGCAATGTTACACATTGGTAAACAGTCAACTGTGCCAAATCTTTGGACTTCGTTGCAGTCATCACATGATATATTTTCAAGAAGAAATTAAATTCACGTCTGAACATCAAATAATATGTTATTGTACTGAATTTGATATACTGCAGTAGAAAGAGAATGGACTTTGCCGATCAATCCTTTTTGATTTTATTTCAATTCATTGCATTTTCTGTAATGTAATTATTACCAATTTTTGGAATTGGGGTTGTGTATGACGGGTGTAATTAAGCTTACAGCTCTCCAGCTGCATTGCACAGGTCTGCACATCCATAGGGAAGTTCTTAAGGTCCATCGGGCAGGAGAGGATGAGCGTGAGTCTTAGGGATAGAAAACATCAACATACCATCATTATCATACACATTTATGTGCAGTTCAAAAGGCATATATGCTTGGGGTCTCCAAATATTCCATAATTACCTCTGCCAACAAAGTTGGACGGTTTTGATGAAAATTTGTTGGAAGGTAATGTGCGACAACAGTAATATGTGATCTGATTTTAACAGGTCAAGTCTCAAGTCAAAATTGTAGAAAAGGTCGAAAATGGTGGTGTGATGGGGGGATGCAGTTCTTGTTTTAGATGCATACCAAAATGTATATTTAATACAACTGTCCCTTGTTACATTTTCCACCATTGCATTTCATGATTTAATTGGGAAAATGTGAAAATGAGCTTATTGTGTGACATGTAATGGAAATACCAAAGCTTTTCCCATGAAAAGAGATGCTAATAAGGTAAAATAGGCAACTTCTAAAATTATTTCTAAAATAATTCTGTATTATTTTTCTTTTTACTGCTTGCAAAAACATTGTCACACCACACCATTGATCTAACAAGATGTCACTTCATAATTTAGACATCAATGCTAGTAGCATGCGACTGGATGAACAGCTCAGTGTATTAAAATCTGGTCAATTTTTATCAAGTGATAAGTTAGAAGTGCGTGACAAGCGTGAAAAATCAATACCCCCCAAACTTACATTTGATAATTGCTTTTGTTATCTTTATCTGAAAATAGATACAGGAACTTTTTTTTCTTCCACTTAAAAAACATGACCAGGGTAAAAAGTAGAAATATTACCAAACTGCATTATCAATTCATAGAAAAGCAATACTCTGTTTTGACCCATTAAATGAGGTTAATAGTATCCTCGAGTGATGAGTCTGGGATGCTATGGATCAGCGATTGTCACGCCGCGTCCATCAAGATTTGCTTGTGAGCGCCGTACAGGCCACACATTTCAACCGATTTGTTTCATATTTGGCGTGGGCCTCGTGCGTGCGGTAAGGTCACAAAGCCTATCGATTTTAGGAGCGATCGCTTTAGGGGGTCCGGGGATACACATTGACCTACAGGCGACCGACTGTCTAGTTTTAAAGCGATTTACTTCTGTGCCCATTTTTAAGTTTGCATGCATAAAAGGATTTAAGTCAGTAAAAGGGTATTAGCTGCCCAAGGGTCCGCAATTAATTTGATAAACAAGCGAATCAAACTGCTGCACTATTTTGTAGATCACTGTACATTTAAAGTTCTCTTTCATTCCTTTCCTGATGTACTCCAGCCCATTAGGGCTCTGGCCCGCCTGCAGTGTTTAACATATGAGCGCATTCTAACAGATTGCGCACTCTCAAATAAGCTTGACCCTTGTAAACAAAGTATTCCATCATGCGTCAGCAGGAAGCACACCACATACCAGGGCCAAATGTGAGGTCTTCCCGATCAGGACCAAGAACATCTGCTCGCAAGGATTAATATGCAAAATAATGGCGAGTGCTGTACTCCAATCATACATGTGTTTATAGGCCGAGTAACTATTATACACGGGCTAATGAACATTACAGTAAAGAAGGGAGTATGGAAATGATTAACTCTGCCACTCCTCATTCTGTTTAATAAGAATCTGTGGTCTCTAACCATCCGTAACTCCCACTACTTTAACCCTGTATTGCCAGGAACCTGGTAAGCACGGTTTGTAGAATGCATTGCTCATGCTTGAGTGGTATATCTTTACTCTCACAAAATAAAACAAGTTCTTTTAGGACTGTAATCGTTAAGGCACGTGTAACGGCACCAAGCCCAGTCCCATTGTATTAAATGTAACTTTAGGTCTTTTCTGTGTTGTTCCAGTGTCCTCTGCACCATATAAGTTTCTGCGCATTGTCTGTGTTCCTACATCAAAACCCCAGCTTAGTGTAACTGCTTGATGAATTTAAGTTCCCAAGCCAAAATAATTGTGTAATATCACTGCTCATTTGCATGCACGCGGCGTCATGGTTTGGTTTGAGGGGCTGTGGGGGGGCAGGGGAGACTTAATCCTTTCAGAGCTTTATGATCTAGACAGGAAGTCTTTGATATATCAGGCGCACATTTCTTGAATAATTACAAGTGGAGGCTTCAGCAGTAAGACGTGAAGCAAAGTAAAAAGTGAAGATAGATTAGTTCTCTAACAGGCGTACTACAAAGTCTCCATCTGGTTTGTGTCAGGATAGTTATTTCGAGCCGGGGAAGGAATTTAACATTTATATTACATAAAAAATAAAATTTTACACATAAAACCTCGAACATTGTGTTCAATATCTGATCAACAGTAAGATTATTATTATTGATATTAGTAGTAGCAGTAGTAGTAGTAGTAGTAGTGGTTATTAGCCCAATAATACAGTGAACTCTATACAAAATTATCAAATAATTGCTCAGAGCTGAATTACTAGGGGTGGTGCTTTACCAGAGGGGTGTGCGACAAAGCAAGTTCAACATTAACCAGGTTTTCTTTGCGTGAGCTGGCACGACAAACCCTAAACTTGCAATCTGAGATGCTATTATTTACCGTGGCAGGTTAAAACCCTCGCTGCAGGTTAACCGTTAACCCACTAATCTCGCCTCATAGCACACCCTTCTGGTAACCATTAAGCATTCATCAGTTGACCTGACAGTTACTGAGTTTGAGAACGGCCCAATGGAGAGCAGCCCAGTTTATGCAGATGGTGCATGCAGATTGCTGACAGCCAGTTGACTAGAGGAATCAGTACTCGGCAATGAGCCCCTCTAGAGCTGTCATTTCAGTTTCATTTTGCTTGATGGTGTAATGGGCAATTATGTGTAACCCCACGGCCACAGCTGCCATGGTTTGAGCTCAGCTGTAAAACGCAGAGCTGCCCCAAGAAGCTAAATCCTCGAAGGCAAGGGATCCTTGAAAAGCCATGCGCTGATCTCAAAAATTCAAAATCAGAATGGGTCCTAAAGACGGAGAATGTGACAGCTGTAGCGAAGCCTGAGCTAAAACATTTTTATAATTAAATTCCTTGATTTTCCTTGACATGGAGGCGAGGCAATAACTAAAATGGACTGGCCTCCATTAGATTGCGGCCACACTGCTACTGCAGTTGACCCCCTGAATTCCTGGCTCGATGCCCTTTCAGAGATGGTATCCTTCATACTCATGTTTGACATTTCTGCCTAATCATCTGTATAGCCCTTTTGGCCTCTGCTGGAGGAAAAAGCATTTTTTTTCCCTGTTTGTGTGTCTCTAAAGACGTTTTTCACCCCATGTCAGCCCTGTTCGACAGCATTTTCCCATTTTATTTCAATCACTAAGGCCACAGCCTTACAACTTCAGTCGTGAGCTTATCTCCCTGAGCTTAAGCTGTTGGCCTAGTATTCAGGCCAATCATACCATAGCATGTATGATCGTGTGTTATAGTGTTTATCAGTATGTTCGGGAGTCTACCGCCATAATCTTACATGATATGTGGTTACAACTGATTGGGGAAGACAAAGCACTGTTCTTATGAGGAGGCATTATGCAGTTTGCTGACTCTAATATGAGTTTAACACACATATTTCATCAGTAGGTCCCCAAAAGACAATAAACAGATTGCCTTGACTGGGTGTTACCTTGTTCAGACTTGGTATGGAGCACTGAAGTTGTATAAGGACTGACAGTTACAAAATATACTGGATGTAGTAAACATTTTGAGTTTTGGTCAAAATAGTTTCACAATTTTGAGCTCTTTTCCTTTGTGCTGTTTATGAATAGGATCAATGTTTTCAGAAAGTCATGTTTTTGCCTTTCTGCTATCATACTTCATTTTTAGATTTCACCTATTACAAGGTAATGGCTCTGTCAAAGCTAAATTTGCCTTGTCATAAAAATGGCGAAATTTCAATTCTGATATGTCACAAAAAAAAAATGAGAGCACTGAAGGTTATAAATATTGTTCATGACTACTCATACACACAGTGAATCAGAGACATCTGTGCATCAGAACTCACCGGATGCTGTAGAGCACATTGCCGTCCTTGAAAATCCTCAGCAGCTTGTTCTCAGTGGTAACATCATGGAAATTGGCTCCCTTCTCATTTGCGAAAAACAGATCAGGCTTCCAGATGGAGTCCAGCATGGAGGGATCGAGGTCCAGGGAGTCGTCAGGGTACTCGCTGTAGGCCAAGCGAGGGTCGTTCCACTGCTGTCGCAGGAAGATGTTCACCCTGTAGTCCTGGGGTGGGGGAGGGGGGTGTTCAGTTACAATTAATTGGACAAACTGTTCAATGCACAACATAAGGGTTTATTCAACTAAATATTTTCTAAGACGTGAAGTACTGGCAATCCTTGTAAAAGCAGAGGTTCCTAATCTTTTCATCTCATGCCCCCTGTGAAATGACGACTCTGCGGCCATAGATTTTGGCTTTAGGACATTATACAGCGGTAAAATGCAATATTTTATTGCGACAGATACATTATTCATTGAAGTTCAACAGTGCGGATTATTTTGAGGCATGCCATAGTACTTTATCAAAGGATCAAGAAGAAAGACCGCTATTTTGTAAAATCTAAGGACAATGTATTTCATAATATTATCATTTTAAAAATGACCACGATAGACTTGTTTATAAATCTGTTGATAGTTTTTTTAGATAATTTAAAATATGACATTATGAAGGTTGGAAATATTAATGAAATTATTTAAGAGAAAAAAAATTATTTCTTGTAACCATCACGGTGCAAAGAAATATTTCTATTCAAAATTAGAAGCTGCAGTGATTCTGCATTATTCAGCAACAGTGAAGCAGTGTTCATGAATAACTTAAAAATGAAAGTGTTCTGTTTACTGTGTGCAGACTTGGTATTCTCAGTATTATCTGGGTCATCATCCCCATTTCTTCAAGCTATTTTTGAACAGTACGCTGCAAAATAGGCCCATTAGGAATTTCCTGTTTTAATCGGGTAAATTATTCCAACGCTTCAAGCACTCCTGGATGGTGCAGAAGGATGATACCGCTGAGAGGCAGCTATGCTCCTGAGATGTTTTCCTGTCTTCCTTAGACTTAAGTCAGACTTTATTTACTCTCACGTTATAAACACATTGATATGATTATTTTGTTTACATCAGGTGTTAGGTTACTGTCAGTGCTAATATTCGTCATGACAACAAAAGAGGACGTCTATAAAAGGGGTGAAAATGATGGAATTTAAATGTGTTGAATTGAAAGTCATATACATACTCTATTCCCTGAGCAGATTCCTCTACAACAGCATTGGTTGGCTTATGACTTTGGCAAGTGCGAAAAGTTTACTGTCCTAAATTTTCTAAATCATTGGAATGGACACATTTTAGATAATTATCATGAGCATCATGTCGTTTCCCTAAGGCCATTGAAAGTCTCACCAGCAATTGTACACATTAGTGCACATAAAATCACCCTAATGGCTTACTGACCCATAAAGCACAGTCTCTCCCAAAAGGTTTAGATGAAAACTTTTTAAATTAGCTGTCCCGATGAGATTTCCGCTAGTGTAGGAAAGAACTCGCTATAGAGGCCCAGGCTGGAGTATCACAGGCTACCCCTCGAAAGCAATTCTTTGGCTCGCTTCCCGTTCACTCTCCCTAGCAAGTGCTTCGATGCAATTACATTAGGGATGTTATGGCCTGTTTTATGGCTTCATATGGATATTAGCGACGAGAATCTATCATTTATATTATGACTCTTGGCTTGCAGACGTTAACTTACATCTTAGTGATTTAATAATGTTGCTCGTACTCATCAGCAAGGTTATTCATATTGCTATTCAATGGATGCACTTAAGTCTGTCACATTGTAATTTTTTATCCTGATAAGGCCATCTGCCAAATTAATGGAATACAAGTATGAGATTCGACGTTGTTCAATGTTTTGCTGTAACATACTGTACGCTCATTGTGTCCTTGATGAATTGATTGCAGAGTTTATCTGCAACAAAAACAGCTGAGAAAAGCTGTGAGATTGCATAAACATTGGTCAGTATGTAATTAACCCCAGAAATGCATCACAGATCTATGATTTTCCTTCAGTAAGCCCCTCTCCCCAATCTAAGAGGCAATGATCTGCCCATTTCTCATCACTAAATGGTATTTCTTGATATCAAAATGTCAGTATTTGAGTTCTGAAATTATGATTTCTTGTGAATTGTTTTTTTTTTTTTTTTAATTCCATGTGTTTTATTACATGGCATACAGCCATAGCTATTTCAGATAACGGGGCTAGACGGCATAAATAAAACCTTTGAATGTGAAAATGATGTACGGAGAAAAATTAACAGCTTTTTAGACTGTAATTGCAGTTGAAACAAAAACCAGTAAACACAGGGGAGTACCCAGGACTGAGACTGGAAACCACTGTCTTAAGCCGCTTTCACACCGGACGCGAAACGAATTTTTCGCGCGACAGATTACATTCAAAGTCAATGCAAAGACGCGAATACACGCGTGTATTCGCGTCTTTGCATTGACTTTGAATGTAATCTGTCGCGCGAAAAATTCGTTTCGCGTCCGGTGTGAAAGCAGCTTTAACATTTTGGAGCCAGTGGATTTGAGGGCTGCATTTGATTCTGTCTGTCACAAAAAAAATTAGCTTGAGCAAAATACAGTACCTTGATATCTCCCATACTGTGCTTGCCTGGTTTTGATCAAACCTGTCAGCGAGACCAGTGGACACGTCTGTTGGGAACCACACATCTGACTTATTTCCTGCTGTTACAGTTGTTTCACCAAGTCCTGGGTCCACTCCTTGTCTTTACTCATTGTTATAATCTACTTCTGTGACAGTTTATGCATGTCATGGTGTAGATTTCAATTGCTATTCAGAGGAAACATAGCTCTGTATAAATCCCAAACACTTCTCTGAATGTCCTCTCCCTCTCTCGGAGAAGGCCCTCCTTGGACATCCCCTATTTAAACACAGTAATGACACAGTTGCCCAATTGCGTATTATTTTGAATTACTTTTCAGAGAATTTTTGCATCTGTCTTATAAGTCAGGGATCCCCAAATCTGGATCTGGACCCCAAATCTAACCCCAGTTTTCTTCTCTCCCTGGCATTTAACTAATTAACTGAACAATTAGTGCTTTTGATTGGCCAGATTGTCTTCAGACCCGACTCCCAGGTAAAGGGAGGGTGTGAAAAGCTGTTCTCAGACCTCCAGGAGTCGTGATTTGATGATTCCTGTTGTAGATTTACCATTCTGACCACATCTTGGAAGGAAATTAAGGTCCTGTACATAAATTTATTGTTGGGTTTGCATATGCAGTTAGCACTACTGCTAAATGTGAATTGATTAAACCTACTGCGCAGATTTAGACGCCAGCGTCTGTAAATTCCAAAATTTAATTGCTAAATAATTCTGTAATTAAATTTCCAAACATCTTGCTTCGCTGGAATAATTTTCCAGAGTCTCTGTGACACAATTACTGAGTTATAAAGCCTTAAATAGGCTCATGCACAACAGGAAAAATTGGCAATGTTAGTATTCTGCGCAAAGGGGTTAAGATGATGAAGGTGTGACTGGGTCGTGGAAGTTTCTGGTCCATATTTTGACAGCAGTTTATAGCTGGTCCCAATGGCTGTGCTTTCCTCGTTTGCCATTCATTACACTCATAAATACATTCTGGCATCAAATTTCACTCCAGTAAAAAGGCTCAAATCGGCAGGTGTTTTGGTCTTGGTGCATTTGAGATTAATTGATTGTCAGTATTTTGTTTTTGAGAAAATTCCACCACACTCACTACGGCCCTCCCTCATTTCCCAATTTAGACTGTGAAACCGTATTGAAATATCCAAATTATATTTTCAGTCAATCAAAGAAGGAACACACTCACTACAGCCAATTATGTCCCACACAGTCATTATTGGAATGACCTGGATTTGAAATCAGACCCACTGTATAAGATATATGATTCATCCTTATTTCTTGCTGGCTTACAGCAGTGTCTTGCTATAGTAGGAAAGTACTGTGAACTAGAAACATAGCCCTGTCAAAACTACAATCCGCTACGTTGCCAGACCAGGGTTGCCATGTACCTTGAATTTTGAACTTAAAGGGGAACTACGCAAGATTTTGGCCGTAATTATTATGCCTCGGAGTCACTGTGCTGGTTAAGCGACTTGTTATGGGGAGAATGGGGCTTATCTCCCCTCTCCCTAGCATATCCTGGCTGAAAACCGACCTTGCAAGATCAGGTCCACCGCCCCGGTGTCCCAAAACTCGTCGCTGGATGGAGCTATCGCGAGAAACGATCTGCTTTACAGTACGAGACAAAAACATTTCATAGCTAGTAATAAAAAGAAGACAGCTTCTCTTCACTGGTGTTACGATGGCGGAGCCGGCGAAAAAGAAGAGGTGGCCGTTGTCCGAGGAAGCGAGGAAGAGAAAACAAGCGTCTGACCGAGCGAGAAGTCAGACACGAGTCAATCTTGGTCGAGCTTTTTCAGAATGGAGAGAGTTCAAGGAGAAAGAAGCATGCAAATCAGATGCCGACCTGGCGTTGTTGCTGTTGCACTTGTAAGCATCGTTGCGAAAAAATGTATGTATTCCTTGTATTCATATGTCGTTGCCCACTCTTCATGTTTGCTATTGTTTGTAAAGGCCTTTGCGCGATTATTGTATGAGTGGTGCTTTATGCTTGTTAGCTAGCAGAGATGTTAGCATAGTTACTGGTAAACACGTTTGTCTGTCACGTAGCTGTTATTTATTTTATACATCGTTCTGTTTCTGCGTGCAATTTTACTATGAGCCACATAACTTCGTCAGCTGAATGTAGGTTTTGTGAGTTTTGTGCAGTTCGCTGTTTACATTGTGTAGTTCAAGATTCGTTAGAAGAGCAACTAGAAGAGCGTGTTACGAAAACATTACGTCTGATAAATATCGGTGCTGAGGGAAAAAAAACTTTTTTTTTTCGGTGGACATCGCTTCAGGAATGCCTTCTCGCCGGCTTCGTTGTCAACAAATGCACATGGACGGGGGGGTGGAGGAGGTGGTTGCGTGAGATTTTTACGACAGTTGTGTGGAATTTGGACACCGGAACTATAGGGGGAGCTGCGGAGAGGGGGGGAAAAAGCACCAAACCAACCAAGAAGCGTGCGATTTCCGACCAACTTACATAGTGCCTCTTTAACAGCAAGTTTACATGACCTGTAATTATAGGGACAACAATGAAAAAGATTCAATTTTTGATGATGTTACGTTGTAATGTCAGAAAATTACGTCAATAAAAATTCTACATTTTAATATTCACACATTTCTGATTGGTATGAAAACTTCATTCCTCTTAGAAAAAAAATGTTCCATCTAGGGACTCTAAAACCCATTGTTTTAAAGAAATTTAGAAAAATCCTCTACTTCCAGCATCAAACGGCAAATTTTTGATGTTAGGCGATCTCAAAAATTATCAATGTTTTGCAATGACTGCAAGGTTTAAGAAATTGGATTGAGTTGATTGTTAGCATCAACAGCAGGTCGAGACGATGTGTAGTTCTCAAGATATTGTGGAGGAAGAATTTTATGTTTTTACTATGTTGCATAACGGGGCATCATACATACCCAAAATTAAATCACTTCCAGAGCTTAATATTGCCTACTTTACTGTTAAGTTCAGCCAATGGGGTTTTTGCAGCACTTTGTTCACAGACAAACACACAAACAGTCAAACAAACAGACGCAGACGTTTACTTTAGCCCCGTCCAAATTTGTTTTGTGGGGCTATTATGCTTGAGCTGCAAGTAATTTTACATGAATTGTAGGGGGAGAGGGCAGAGAACGTGAATGTCCTGAAGGTATTCCTGACTCACCATTGTTGTCTCTGCTATTGAACCAAAGCTGTTGATAAATATGTTGCAGGTGACATTGACGGGTGGACCTGCAAGGTTGGGCGATAAAACACATTTGCAAGTTTGTCTCACACAGAACTCAAAACTGCAAAACAATCTTCAGTTAGCATGGCAGTCTCGGTCACGAAGCCAAAAACTGCTGATAAAAATATTGCAAATCAAGTTTACAGGCGGACCTGTGCAGTGCAGTGAAAATTAGGTAATGTGTGCTACTGAGGGAAACTGGAGACATTTCAGACCCAAACACCCAGCAGCTTCATTAGTCTCGACTCATCTGTCATTTTAGAAGTTCACAGCTATTTTACTTTCTGAACCTACTTTCAGGTCAAGGGAGTATTTAAATCTAGTCCAACCTCAGGCAATTATCATGTCTGAATCTAACTTCACATGTCATCATCTGAATTAGAGGGATGTTGCTACTTGACAAACATCAGGTGACTACTGTCTTTGACAGCACATCAATCTGACTGTCGTTGATGTAAACATACATGTCAGAATGCAAGACAGAATGCAGAACAATATTTACAAATCTTCAATGGGTTACCTTTTCAGACAAAATCCAGTGTCTCTTGGACCCAGTCAATTATTCATGCGCATAAATAGTTTTAATATTATACAGTGCTTCAGAAAATAATGCTGCACTGTCAACAAAATCCTATTCAAATGGATTTCAAGAGCAAGCTGACATATTTATTTTTGGCATAAGACAGAAGAGGAAGAAATGTAATCTGCATATGCATTCAGTCTAAATTTGGTAAATATGGGATATGAACTAAATTATAAAACCAGGAACCCCAACCCATTAATTTCTGTCCTCAGTTGCTAAATTGTCACTTTTTTGTGGTAATTTTTTAAAATTGTGTCACAATACAAAATTGAGACACTAAAACATGTATAATTTGCATAAAAATCTTTGTTTTATTTTCACTATGAGGATGTCTACTATGGCTCATAACCTAATCTACACAGGGAATATGCACCAAAATAAATCTTAAAAATATTAAACTATTAAAAATGACTACAGTCAACTACAATTTCCTGAACATATGTGCACAAAAACTGCTATTTACTTGATTTACTTCAGCAATAACTAAAAGAACTAGACATGCAGTTTGAAATGAGAATAATTCACACTTATGGGCAAATTTGTGGACAAACTTGAATAACAAAGGGGAAAAGATATTCATTTGAAACAATGAGCCTAATTTGGTGATTAAACCCTATTTTTTTAGTTCACATACCCTTTTATGCTCCTTCTGTACTGTTATTCAATTGAACTTTCATATCTGTAAGATATCGGCATTTTTATCGGAGAATATTATTAAGAGCAGCTCATGACGCACTAATGGGTTTAAAAGTCATTGGTGCAGATCATTAAACCTGCTTATTCGACTTCGCATCTAATGATAGGAAACAAATTGCTCTCATTTATTGTCCTCAATTTCTGCATCTAGCAGCATTGTACTTCAGATGTGAGTCAACATATTAACATTGACTGTCCGTCTTCAAGGAGAAGATTTTCATTTATCCCAATTTAGGGTGGAGTTTGGCTGTTGTTTTACGTATGTGATGTTCAGTGGAACAGTTTTATTGATGCTACGGATTACGCGGCTTTAAAATGTGCATCATCCGGACCCTATTTTTGTCCCGCAATGTGCAGAGCAAAGAAAAACGTCATTGTTTCCTGCTGTCTTGATCTCGGCAGCCGTCATGAAAGCTGACAGCGCCAGGAAAGCGCTTTTTGTTCTGTGTTAGTGGGGGAAGGAAGAGATGTCATGGATTTTAAGGCATGATGAGTCGGGGTGTATATCAAGAGTGCAGTTCTATTTATAATCACAATTTGGCTTTCTATTAGCTAAATAAATTGGCAGGATTCAGGAAAACAGTGATCTGTTCTATTCCAAGGCTGTGCTGGTAATTCCTAAACAGGTTCTGGAGGAATTATCTATCAAGAAAGAGCAGAAGTATCAATCAAAATCCCACCGTGACCACTGGCTGATCCCAGTTGAGAGGTTCAGTAAATAATGAAGGCATTTGCTTTGTTGAAAGCCTGTATTGCAACCCACAGGGGTGCAGTAAGTAAAGGCATTAATGAACCAATATCATGGAAAATTATTTTTCTTAGTTCAGTCCACTAGTACAGTGCTCTCCAGTGTAACTAACAACCTAGTAAAGGTTTACTTTGAAATGTCTTCAGTTTTGCCAGTAGGCTCTCTTATTCACTTCAGTGTTTGTAACACATGGTTTGAAATTGTTTTCCAGGTCACAAGCAGGCGTGCTGTGCATAGTTCACACCTAACAGCTCTGCCTGTGTGCACTGCTCTCTCCCACAACCTGTGCGACCTTCTGACCTCTCTCCTTTTAGCATTTTTTGACTTTTTTTCACATTCTGCTCTATTCGCAGGCAAATCAGAGCAGAGCTCATTATCATGGGGTAAATACCCACTCAAAACACTGTGTTCTTCAGCAGGGAACAATACATGGCCCAGAAATCATGGATTTCATGGGGATTTTGCCAAAACATTTATAAACCTAACTTGTGAAAAAAAGAAAAAATTGGGACCTTAAACCAAGCATACAGGTCAGACCGGACACTCGAATACTTCAGCCAATAAGTCTTTATCTGCAAATCCAGGATTAGGCCTCTTGCTTAAGCTTCATCACAAGAACATACAGTATGTTAAATCAGAAATTTTCACCTCAAGTCTTCACCATTCTTTCCTCACTTCTGAAACTGGACAAAATGCCCTAAATGTCATTTTATGTTCGAGGGGGAATTATTGCTGCCACGTAGTGTGGAAAGGTTTGTTTATTTGGTCGAACTACAAATCCTGGACCCATCATTAAACTAATGGACCTGCAAAAACATCTTCTCACCGCCATCTGATCACTGTAGAGCAAGGACAAACTGTAATTACTTATTGCATTTCAAAGCAAGCTTATCCATTGTGACAATATCCGAGCCCCCAGAGAGAGGAGTGTAGTGGGCCTTATCTATACTGTGTGAGCAGAAAGCATTAAACAAAGAACTGGTCCGATGGGCAGAAGACGTGAGATCAACATAAGATTTCAATCAGTCACTCAAACATATCAGCCAGAGTCAACCAATCAAAGGGCTGCAATTTTTCTACAAAAAAAAAAAAAGCCAATGATTAATTTACAAATAAAATAAAACATGTTTTGAATGTGACGGATTAAACTATTTTGAAACAGGGGTATTGGAAAGCATTGTGAACACCTGGTTGCTTGCACCTGACCTGCCGTTAATTCATATCTCCTTCAGGGGGCGCCATAGGGCACATAAACCCAGCTGCAGCAGCTCCTGCGTACTTGAGCTAATTTATCGGAATGAATCGGTAGGGCAGCGGCAGCGGCCACGTTAAGTACTCGTGCGCGCCACCAAGCCTGTATGATTCAGCGCAAATCACCGGGGACGGCGAAGCGTAAAATTACCGCCACAATGGCAGCACAGGAAGGGAGAGAGTTAAGCGTTTACCTGATTCCAAACAATGAGCTGTCAAGCTCTAGTGCGCAAATGAAAAAAAAAGAAAAAAAAACAATCAATAGGCCATTGTATCTGTCTGCCTATTATGCACACTGAACGTGTACACACATTTCCACTATGTGAAAACCAACAGTGTTCTTGTGTTTACCTGCAAGGCTCAAGTATGCATGCATTGATCGACCAGCTGTACCTGCCAACCTATAAGCACTCAAAATGTGTACTGGCATCTAAGCTGCAGAAAAATTCCTTCTCTCCGCTCAGCTCCTTCCTGCCTTCAGATACTCCTCTCTCCATGCCATCAGTGCTATATTTCCTTTTGCTATAAATAGACCCCCTGCCCCCCCCCCCAACCCTACAAAAGCAATTGGGTTCAGTAAGAAGGGATTCCTGCTGTGGCAGAGAGGGGCCTGAAGCGACGACCTAAGCCCAGCTGTGTGGCCCCTTTACAGGCTGCAATGTCCCCTCCTGTGCCTCCCGTGAGCCCCATCTCTCCCTCTCCCCCCCATCTCTCTCTCTCCTCCCTCCTTCCTCCCTCCTCGCAGTCAGAATACGCACACAACAGCGCAGCAGACCGAGTCAGGTGTCACTCACAGCCGTAGGGAATCTCAGCATTAATATTGCTGGGTAGACTCGACGTGTCGTCACAGCTGGTATGCCGAGCGTATTTGCGAAAGGTGTTGTTCTTAGTGTTATACTCTGCTTACAAAGCCGCCTGTCCAAGCACCACTGAGCTGTAAGGATTATTTCACATTGTCATTCCTTTCCTGTTCTGTAAAAACTGTAATACAAAGCATCCTGTCGGACAGATACCTTATACAATGGAACACAGTGAAAATACTGTCATGGTCTCTGAATCCTCCAATAGATAGCACAGCTTGCCATTGTCTTGTTTGGTTCACAGAGGGATTTGTCAATCCACTAACTGTAGCTGATCAAAGTCCTTCTACTAGCAGGTTTATGGAGTTAGCTGGATAACTGCACTGAGTAAAATCAGTAAACCTCCCAAATCTGGAATGTGAAATGAAGTAAAAAGAGTTTCTGAGTACAACAATCTCCACAATGCTGCTTTGTGACACCAGGCCACTATAGTGAAGGTTAGATGTTCCGGCAGTGCAGTTCAAACAGGCTCAACATAAAAGTGTAACTCAGATTAATTCCCATTCGAAAAAGAATGGGAACATTTCTGAAACCTCATGGAGGTTCATAGCGAAAACTGAACATAACCAAAAATCTTATTAGTTCTCAGTTTAAGAGGCTTTACATGTGGCTGCCAGTCCTATGGTCGATACATGAGACAAACCCATTACAATGAAGGTCAATCCTAAGATTGTCAAGATATTCTGGGGAGCCAAATTGAAAATGGATGATCCCTAATCAGTGCTCAGGAGAGGGAGAGCAGATCATGGAAGATGACTACAAACACTTGCATTTTCACAAATGCTGGCAGAAGCTACTCAGCCAACCCTACAGGGAAGACATAAAGGGACCTCCATTAGGAGCAGGAGTTTGTCATAAGAAAACATGTTTACATCCCACGGGGTTAAAAATTTAAAGGCTGCACTCTCAAAGAAAATGTAAATGTGAATGTACGTGTATTGCAAACTGGGCCTCATGCATATATTAATATGAAAACACGGTGGACTCTGATAGAGGGTGAGATGGATACAATCACATAGAGAATCAGATCTGACTTATTTTTTTCCCCAGATTTCCTGTTCAGTATACGTTGCACTACGGAGCGGGCTGTGATTGTTTACAAACCTGTTATTGCAAACTATCATTAGTTAACCATCTACTGGCTGTGGCAATGTCTCCCATTTGCTATCATTGTAAACAGCAGAATTCACTCACAATCGAGTAATATTCCAGATCGGTTTCGGTTTGGCTATCAAACCGAAAATTGAATGATTTGCTCAAAATGATAAAAGATTAAAGAAGAAAAAGATAAACCCCTTCATTACTCATTAGCCGAGAGGACCTATTCAACCAATGCCCACTGATATCATCGTGCTCATTACAGCAATTGAATGAGGTTGTGCACGATTGGAATTAATCTGAAGGGGACAATTACTGGTAATGGCTCAGCCGAGCTGATGATGAGAGGTTCGTCAGGATTAATTCTGTCTGCACTGCGGTCTTTAATGAGACACAGAACTAAACAAAACAATATTGCCTGGTTTTGTATCATTTCTTGATTTTACCCAGTACCTTTGATTACATGTAGCGAGTTCATTTATACCGTCCACCGTACATTTATTTGATTTTTACATCACATCGAGAACGTGTCCCAGTTTTCGCAGACATACCTTTGAAATTTGGCCTAATTCGAGCATCATAGCCCGACGTTCTGCCCATGAGTTTGTCCAAAAAATCAGACGGAGACATTGTCTGTGCAGAGCTTCGACCAGCCGTCCAAGAGTCAAACTCTTTCGCACCTGTCACCCTGTGGGGAGAAAGACCAGGAATTTACTGCTCATCCTCTACTGTCTGTAGAAAGATAATATACACCAGGAGTGGTAACTCATGCACATGTTCACTGCTGTGAATTTCATACTGGTAATTTCTGCTACCAACTTACTGAAGCATTATGGACAAGGGATCGAGGCATTCACTGAAGGAATGGCACTGTTGTAGTGCTGTTCAGGGTAAGCAGCAGTTAAACCTTTCAAATATAATACTGAAAAAAAAGCATGTTTAAGCCATGCACCTTTGTAGAAGCAGCATACTGTATGCTGTCTTCATATTTGCCTTTTTAATCGTAATATTTACTCTGTTTGATTGATCATATCCACCTAATAATTGAGCTTGATGATGACTATCTGGAAAGGGCACATGAAGAATAAACTGCATGCGCTTTTTGCCCCTCATTTGCGACACGTGATCACAGCCAGTGATGATGTGTGGAGTGCGTCACTCACAAATTTGACATTCCATCTTATCCAAAATAGTCCTGTTGTGTTTGTAATTTCCTTTTATCTCAAACATCAGGCCACACAGCCCTCTCCAACATGCAACTTACTCTGCAGAATGGCTGCACCTCATGATACTCAGCTGTGACTGTGTGTATCAGTGCATTCCTCAGAAAGGTTAAGCAACTGTTCTCAGCAATCATTTACCAAAGTGGTTGGCAGAGTTGAGCTGAACAGATTAAGACCAATATTTCCATTCACAAAAAAACTCCTGAGTTTGACAGCTATCTATCAGTGTGTATAGAATAAGCATGTCTCCATTAAAATGATAATATTTATGAATAAATACTTATCTATATATGGCGACAGATGCCGATTTTGTAAGCAATGGGGTTACCATTCCATTGAAATGATTGACACTGTTTAGGCTGAATCAATGAATCAATAATATCATGAGCCTAATTATGTAATAATAATAATAATAATTATTATTATTATTATTATTATTATTATTATTATTATCATCATTATTGTTGTTGTTGTTATCTGTAGAAAATAAACAATGTAAAATCACATTTTCTGTTTGATTAGGTTGATTAAATTAAACAATGTATGGGCCTTCTATAGTGATTCAATTAGTTGACATGCTGCTGCGCAATGAGCAGAAGTCCCAACAAATTCCATAGACGCTCGCAATTAACGAGCGAGGACACTCCCATCACGCATCGTCGTCTGCTCCCAGGTGGAATTCCCGCACGCTCTGTTCCTTTGAAAGTTTCGGTGCACAGCGAGCGCAATCAAGTCATGAAAAACCACGCATTTCATGCCCAGGGTATTCGTTATTTGGAATGTTTCAGAATGACAGTCATTCGTAAATTGTGTCTCGATATTAATCATCAAAATGCGCGCGCGCACGCAAAAAAACAGAAAAGGTAGCCAGGGCAGAGTTCCACATACCTGAAGTTGGTAGCCTCGAAGACGCACGCACATAAGGCAGTAAAAATTTTAACAAAGGGACGAATCATTCCTCTTGATTTTTTCGTTCAACGTTCCACTTCCTTGTTCTCTTCCATGGACAAATGTCGATCAATGTAGAAATCCAAGAGGCAATATTTCTTTCTTTCTGACCAGATCGCGATTGGATATCTTCAGTGGTGCCAAAGAATACGTAGGAGCTAATCCACTCTTTGGGATCATAGTGAAATTTAGTGGAACACTGATATCCAAACACAATACAAAAGGAGGAAAATGTGCGCGCAAACCTTAATATTGAGACACCGAGTCATAGCTTTAAATAAGTATAAACCTTTATGTAATTATTTGCGATATGACCTGATCCGCCAAAAGATGCGTTGAATAAGATATATTCACCATAAAAAGAACATTTTTGTTTGTCGATAAATTCTTTACTAAGAGAGATGAGAATGTACTATTGGAATGAGATGCGCTCTCTGGTCCACTGAATCATTTCAGCATTTGGATAGCTCCTGGTTGAGCTGCGCGCAAGCGCACGGAGACCATTAAAGGACGTGAGTGGATTTTCAATCAGACTTGATGTTATTACAAGTGACGAGACCCATCATTCAGAAAACGGGCAGTTTTTGCTTGGAATCATCCAAGCCGCACTAGGTTACAGAGCACCTGTAGAATAGGCTTCTCAGTCGCCGTGTGCTATTAATAATTTTTCAACTACTTTAAGCACCTGTAACAAAGCTATCATATCTCAAGTTAAGGGTACATATAACAGAAAATTTTGCCGTTAAGCCCTTGAATTTGTTTATTTATTTAAATTTGATTCCGTAGGAACTGTCAGTAATGTTTTGCGAAGGACAACGAGCAACATAACAATTTGCTACATTACATTATTGATGGTATTCGAATATTTGTAGTTTAGCCTGAAATCCCCAACTGCCAATCCTCATTGATGTGATTTTGATAAATTTTCTTGATATGAACCCTAAATTTTAAAAATGAAGTTTCTCGCCGACGAAAAATGCTGGCATTTCCGTGATTATTCCATCCACTTTGATCTGCGAATTACATTACTGTTATTACGCCGCGTGAATGTCATGAGGATTTTTGGCATGAACGACACATATAAGAGGTTCCTGTGACGAACGATCAATAGTTAGCATTCACAAGAGAGCTCCCAGGAGTTGTATTTGAAAGATAAAGGCGGTCCCTCTTGAAGGCATGGAATGTCGTTTCGAATAAAAAGTAGAGCCATTCTCAAACGCAAATTTTGTGCGTAATCAAGAAAATATGGCAAATACAAACGAGGACAAAGCAGGGAAACGCCGTGCTTATAAGCCAGCGCCATCAATTCTTCGATACCAAAGAGAAACAATATCGTTCATACAGTTGGCGACGCGAAAGTGAAATGCAGCCTGCCACTCTAATGCTGAGGAGTGCAGTGTTGATTGTAAAGTTAATTTTCAGCATAGACACCAGATGTATTGTTTGAAAAGGTCAAAGATGGTTATATTAAGACTGTCTTGACTAATTCTTCAAAATGTAGCCGAAGTCAGTGAAACGAAGACTCGGCAAGGAACCATGGCAAGGAACGCACTAGGCTCCCGGTTGCCGTGGAAACAAGCGTAAGCGAAAAAATAAATAAATTAATTAAAATACACGTATTAGGGGCTCGCAGCCCCACCGCGAGGTTGAAGGCTGTTAAGAGATTATACATATTTTTATAAATAGGTCCGTTTGAGAATATCACCTTCAGTTAAACCCACAATTCTAAACCCGAAGAACATTGCTGTTGGACAATAGCACTGATCAGTGACGAGGGCTGCTTGACAAGAGAAACTTTGTCAGGTCACTTTAATAGTTTCACACGGAAATTTATTGGCGATTACTTTTAACATTTAGTTATTTATTAAAATTTATTTACTCTGCTCTTTTCTTCCAGTGCTAGTCCTAGTTTCCTTCCTCAAATGCTACTCTAAATGTATTAAAATATATCTCTTCATGCCAATCCATATTATTTCCTTTGAATTAGCGCCATTGCTTATGCAATTCCGTAAACAATTCAGAAGATGAAATTGTTAAAAATGGCATATTGATGTCTTTCCTTTCAGAGAAAGGCCTGCTAGTTCAGTTATTGTGGTCATGATGGCAGATAAAATTACATCAGAGCTCCTTGACTTTCAGTGACACTTCTAGATAGATAGATAGATAGATAGATAGATAGATAGATACACTTAATTGAACCCCATGGGGTAATTTGTCCTCTGCATTTGACCCATCCTACAGTAAGGAGCGGTGGGCAGCCATAGAGCAGCGGCCGGGGACCAACTCCACTTCTAAAGCCGGTTCCTTGGTCAGGGATACTGGTAGGAGTGTTCGTGTATTTGTGGGTGGGGGAAACCGGAGTACCAGGAGGAAATCCACGTGAACACAGGGAGAACATGCAAACTCCACACAGAAAGACCCCCTGCTGTGAGGCAGCAGTGCTAACCGCTACGCCACCGTACCACCCATCCGCTCCCTTAATTGTTGAGCTATTTCCACCAATCAAGGCTAAAACCCGAGGAACCAGGTTGAAGACTTCATCACTTTGGTGTGATCTACCAGCTACACTCTACGTCATCTACCATCTATCGGGCCAAAAAAAGATTGGGGTTTTTAAATTGACCAAGTTATGAAAAAATTCAGCTTTAAAAGTCAAATTCTCAAGCAGGGGTATACGCTATCCACCGACATACAGGAGCTACGCTGAGCGAAATACATGTTCACACACCACCAATATCTGCTGCTTTTGTTGATACCTCCTCCAAGAAACACATGCTAGCCTCTATCTAATATAGCACCTCCCACAATGTTGCAATCATAGCTGCTTCGCTTAACACCAAGTCGCTAAAACAGGAGGGAAACATGACAGAAATGCTTCCAGACCTGCAGGTTTGTCTTCACTCAAAAATATAAACCAATTTACATCTAATTAAACAAATTATTCCGCTAATAAACACAGAATGTGTCAGAAAGTAAAAACAAGAAATATTCATATGAACAGTATATTGTGTTATGATCCAGACAAGGAGCCAGATGCAGAAACAGAGTACAATCCAATAGTAGGGTTTGTAATACGTAAGCCTAGAGCAGAATGGAACAGTCCAAATCCGATGGTAGTGTGCATGAGTGTAGGGTGTGTCCATGCCCAGTATCATTAGCCTCATAGCATAATTGCCTAAGTCGTTTTTTGGCTTACTGTTGCAATATCAAAAAAAATACCAATGTGCTTGCTAAAAATTGTGTTTTTTCTTGTTTTCCGCAAACGTTCAAATATGACTTAGGCAACTATGCTATTAGGATATATATATATGTATATATGTATGTATGTATGTATATGTATATGAACATGCATATATATACTTAACGCCTTTAAAACGCAACGGTGAGGTATGTGCTGTATTTGCGGCAAATTGAAGAATCGATTGATTTTTATTGCTTTTCCAGTGAGGCACGAGAGGAAATAAAGAAAAGCGCGTGGTATTGTAATCCTGACGTACGCCATGTGAACGCACCAAGCACTGCAGTAATAACAAACATTGATCGGTTTGTGATGTGTACAGTGACACTTGACTTGTTCTTTTGGGTGTGACCATAGCCTACATAAAGCCAACAAAAAAAACCGAAAAATATTACTGCATCAAGAAAATGGAACGGCTTGTGACGCAGGAGAGGGAAGAAGAGCCATTGGCATGTTACGGGCAGATCTCAGCCTCCGAGAGGTGGTGCGTCATTTGCACTGTCACCGTTCAACAATCAGTCGGCTGTCTATCCAAGAATGGAACACAGGCACTGTAACTGACTGACCCCGCTAAGGGCAGCCACGAGTGACCATGGTAGCTCAAGAGCACCACATCTGGTTACAGCCTGTACGTGACAGATTCCGGACAGCATCCCAAACTGACCATGAAACGAGGGGTCCGAGACGATTGAGGGTGAGTGCAAGTACCATTTGACTCCGTCAACGTGAGCAAAACGTGTGCACACGACCCCAACAGGAAACCCATTTTTTGCCCATTAACAGGAGTAGGAACTCTTCACTTCTGACTGGGGGCACCTGCCTCTGTGTAATTTTTTGGCACTTTATTTCCCTGTTTCTGTCTGAGAATGGAAAACAGGGACTGTTGCTGACTGTAGGGGCCGTGCGCACGCATGTGTTGCTCACACAGACGGCGTCAAACGGAACTTGTGCTCACCCACAGATGTCTCAGACCCCTCGTTTCATGATCAGTTTTGGTTGCTGTCCGGAATCTGTCACGTGCAGGCTGTAACCAGATGTGGCTCTTGAGCTACCATAGTCACTAGTGGCTGCCCTTAGCGGGGTCGGTCAGTGACAGTGCCTGTGTTCCATTCTCGGATAGACAGCCGACTAATTGTTGAACGGTAACAGTGCAAATGACGCACCACCTCTCGCAGGCTGAGATCTGCCCGTAACATGCCAATGGCTCTTCTTCTCTCTCCTGTGCCACAAGCCGTTCCATTTTCTTGATGCAGTAGCATTTTTCGTTTTTTTTGTTGGCTTTATGTAGGCTATGGACCACACCCAAAAGAACAAGTCAAGTGTCACTGTACACATCACAAACAGCTCAATGTTTGTTATTACTGAAGTGCTTGGCGCATTCACGTGTCGCGCGTCAGGATTACAATACCACGCGCTTTTCTTTATTTCCACTCGCGCCTCACTGGAAAAGCAATAAAAATCAATCGATTCTTCAATTTGCCGCAAATACAGTACATACCTCACCGTTGCGTTTTTAATGGCACTAAGTGTATACATATATACAACCCCAATTCTGAATTAGTTGGGACAAAGTGTAAATTGTGAATAAAATCAAAACGCAATGACTTTCAAATCACACCAGCCAGTATTTTATTCACAGTAGAACAGAGATAACATAGCAAATGTTGAAACTGAGAAATTTTACAATTTTATCCACAAAATGAGCTAATTTCAAATTTGATGGCTGCTACAGGTCTCAAAAAAGTTGGGACAGGGGCCTGTTTACTATGGTGTAGCATCCCCTCTTCTTTTTAACACAGAGTGGAGGCGTCTGGGCATTGAGGAGACAAGTTTCTTGAGTTTAGCCATTGGAATTTGATTCCACTCTTGTTTAAAACAGGTTTCCAGCTGCTGGAGAGTTTTGGGTCTCCTTTGACGAACTTTTCATTTAATTATGCGGCAAATGTTCTCAATCGGTGAAAGTTCTGAACTGCAGGCAGAGCAGTTCAGCACACGGACTCTTCTACTACGAAGCCATGCTGTTGTAATAGCTGCAGTATGTGGTTTTGCATTTTCCTGCTGAAATACGCAAGGCCTTCCTTGGAATAGATGTCATCTGGAGGGGAGCATACGTTGCTCTAAAACCTTTATATACCTTTCATCATTCATGGTGCTTTTTAAAACATGCAAATGTCCCACACCATATGCACTAATGCATCCCCATACCATCAGAGATGCTGGTTTTTGAACTGAACGCTGAAAACAGGAGGGGTGGTCTTTCTCCTCTTTAGCCTGGATGACATGACGCCCATGATTTCCAACAAGAATGTCAAATTTGGTCTCATCTGACCACAGGACACTTTGCCACTTTGCTACAGTCCATTTTAAATGATCCTTGGCCCACAGAACACGGCGGCGCTTCTGGATCATGCTCAACAATGGCTTCCTTTTTGCATGACAGAGTTTTAGGTGGCATCTGTGGATGGCACGGCGGACTGTGTTTACAGACAGTGGTTTCTTGATGTGTTCCTGGGCCCATTTAGTAATGTCAATGACAGAATCATGCCGGTGAGTGATGCAGTGGCGTCTGAGGGCCCGAAGATCACGGGCATCCAGTAAAGGTCTTCGGAATTGTCCCGTATGCACAGAGATTTTTCCAGTTTCTCTGAATCTTTTGATGATGTTCTGCACAGTCGATGATGAGACCCTCTAAGCCTTTGCAATTTGACGTTGAGGAACATTGTTTTTAAAGTATTCCACAATTTTTTTACGCAAGCCTTCACAGGTTGGAGAGCCTCTGGCCATCTATACTTCTGAGAGACTCAGCCTCTCTAAGACATCCCTTTTATAGCCAATCATGTTACACACCTGATACCAGTTAATGTAATTACTTGCTAAATGTTCTTTCAGCTGATTCTCTTATATATTAATTGCTTTTTCAGCCCTTTTTTGCCTGTGTCCCAACTTTTTTGAGACCTGTTGCAGCCAGAATATTTGAAATAAGCTCATTTTGTGGATAAAAATGTAAAATGTCTCAGTTTCAATATTTGAAATGTTATCTATGTTCTACTTTAAATAACATATTGGCTCATGTGATATGAAAGTCATTGCATTTTGATTTTATTCACAAATTACACTTTGTCCCAACTATTTCAGAATTGGGGTTGTATATTTGAGACAAAGGATTTAAAAACAGAGTTGCTTCATAAAATCTTAGGAACACAGATGAATCACTTGTCAAAGCCGAAGAGTATTTTTGGTGCATCTTTATAATGCCAGCTGAGAGTTGGCCATCCATTACTGTAACATGGGAACCAGCCGGGAAAGAAAGGAGGAACAGCCGGCTTCATTTTGCTGTGTTCAGTGGAAAACACCCCGTACAGCGCTCCACTGAGGGCTTCAGTGCTCTCTGCTGTCTGTAGAGGCTGCCATATTGATCATGGCTTCGACGGGCAGGAATCAGCGGGCAGGGACCGCACCAGGCAGGGCCAGCTCATCTGGAAACAACGAGAGTGAGTGTTTGGCTGTTGCTCGTGTGCAGTGAACCAGCGAGCAGCCAGTGCTGGGAGAAGGGATCTGTCCCACAGACAATGTTTTTCAAATCCCACTTAATACCCCGCGCTTTCATCCGATACATTCAACTGCATAGGAAAATGGTGCTGTCTGCGGTCACAAAGAGGAGGATATCTTTGTTTTAGGGGATGAGCTGGGAGTGAGAACCAAAATATATGGAATATTAATGATGTTGCAGACTTTATGTTGCAAGCAAGAGAATCGCTCAAAAACGGACCTGATTTTCTCATTTATGTAGCATAAACAGCAGAGGCAGTCATGAATCAAATGTCCTCTGCCAAATATTGAATGTACTGAACATCCATACTTTATGATAGTGGCTCAAAAAAAGACATGATCTGAGTGCAATCACTGAAAGCTAGCTGTAACACTTTCCGGTTCACAGTAGAAGTAAACAATGAAAAATATGAAAATGGGACTAATAACCAGCACTAAAACTGATTTTGCAAAATATTTTTTATACAAATGTTGGGTAACTGTCCTCTAATGGAGCATGAGCATCTTCTCATGTTAGCATTTGGAGGGTGGGAATGAGTGTGGGTTTTATCTGATGGATATGAAGACCACAATGGAAAAATGGTCACATTTTCACGTTGTGGAGAAATGGTGAATTAAAAATTCAAAACAATCTTAGACACAAAGCACCGAAAAAATATGCAAAAAATATAAAATATATAAAATATTACAATAACATATGATATTATTATAAGTATTATAATAATATATAATATATAAAATATATAAAAATGCAAAATTTGGACTCTGATCGTTTTTCCTTTGTGGTCTTCAAATGGTTTCTTCCATTTCTACATCATAGTCCATCAAGGGCTGATAATTCAGCAAGCCGAAAGCTCCTACCTGCAGTGAGTGGGCAGATGACAGTGAAATTCTGTTCATGAAAAAGGCAGGTATTCATGTATTTTTGCACTATAGCAGGCTTACATTGATTCTGTGCCTCTAGAGCAACTAATGCTGCTGCGGAGAAACAGGAAAAATCAGACATCATTTGTATTAGGGGACGGATCAGGAGGGCTCGTATACCTTAAAGCACAAATGCCCTAGAAACCATTTTGAAAATCTGTACTATATTTAATTGGTTACTCGAGCAGAATTTTAAGTAGAAACATAGGAGGCCGCGTTCCATCTGAATTGCAGCTGTATAAATTCATCCATCTTAATGGGAATCAGAGGCACCTGCTGTTTGGTGAAATGGCTCGCTGGCACATCTTACGCCTTCACCGCTTCTACACGGTTCGCCTCTCGTCACATCCCCACCGAAACAGCTATTGCAGGCGCATACTGCTTCTCCAGTCAGTATTGTTTGATCATCTGTAGAAATAAGGTCGCCATTTCTCTCGAGTTAGCAGCGAAACTGGCCCAGACTGCCTGTCACGACAACAAGAAGATGGATAAGAGGCGGCTCTATGCTAATTACCTCACAGAGAGGACATACTGTTCATTGTTTCTAACCTCGGCGCTGTCTGATGCTAATTACCTTATCTAGCTTGCGGTAACCAGGGGAAATTTCTGTCACGCTGGACCACTCCTCAGCCGACCACATTAACATGGGGTTTTATGTTACGCACAATTATGTTATAATATAATGCAGATTCAATGGTGAAAATTCCAGCGTGGGAAAACATGTCAACTGTAAGTCCTGATTAGTGCATTTCCCTGGTCTATCAGGGAATCCACTTGGAAATCATTGCTAAGTGAGCAGTTGTCTGTTCCTCTCCAGAGCAATGCTAATATTAAATGTTAATACAGATACCTATGCGAGACACTGTAGGATGGTGCCACATGGAAGCAGCAATAGTCCCCTCCACAGCTATTGGTATCCTGGGTAAAGATGAGTAAAAATGGTTATAGGAAATTTGCCTTTTGGTGAATTAGCTTTATTTCTCACTGAAAAAAAGAAAAAAAAAATCAATGTTTCAATCAATGTTTATTATGAGGGAAAAGAAATCACTCACCAAGAAATAATTATTTTAAACACCACCTGATGTGCCCCAATTATTGACAACCCTCCATTTAATACTTTGTTCACACTCCCTTGACCAATAATACAGCACTGTCTTCTCCTAGAATGTCTTGTATGGTTGGAGAGTACAGAACCGGAAATTTAAGACCCCTCCTCTTTACATAATCTCTCCAGATTATTCTAGGTCCTCTCTTGTTCCCTTTCCTCTTGAGCTCACCCTGCAGGTTTTCAATGGGGTTCTGGTCAGGGGACTGAGATGACCATGGAGGACTTTTGACTTTGTGTTCAATTATCCCTTTTTCTGCTGATCTATCCATAAATTTTAGATGATTATCCTGCTTGAAGATCCAATGACAACCCAATTTCAGTTTCTTAGAGCAGTTAGCCAAATTTAGATTTAAAATGTCCGAGTAAATCATAGAGTCCACGATGCCACATACCTAAATGAGGTCCCCATCAGAGCCTATGAAGGAAAAACTGCCCAGCAACATCATAGAACCTCCACCATTCTTAGCAGTGGGTATCAGGTTCTTTTCAGTACAGCTACACTCAATTGGAGCGTTTGTTGCCGAAAAGATAAATTTTTGTTTCATCTCATTGTCATCTGACTGGAGAATGGTTCCAGTAGCGTTTAGCTAACTCAGGCGTATGTTTGAGGTTGAAGGACAGGGAAGACATTTGTAACATTTTCTAAGTAATCTGTTAGCATAAAGGCGGTGTCCTTTGGCAGTTTGGGAGACTTAGTAACTCTAAGAAGCTGCTATTTTCTGTAGTCCTCTGCCATTCTTGTCCTCCTCTTCACTGTGAGTGGGAGGAAATAACTTTGGTCCTCGTCCAGGCAAGTTTGTAACAGTTCCGGTTGATTTAAACTTGGCATTAATTGCCTGCATGGTAAAAATGGGAAATTTCAGACGAGTAGCTGTTTGTTGGGTGGCGTGATGGCGCAGTGGGTAGCCCTGCCACCTCACATCGAGTCGTTTGTAGGTTTGAGTTCAGACTGGGGCCTCTCTGTGTGGAGTTTGCATGTTCTCCCCGTGTTCGCATGGGTTTCCTCCAGGTGCTACCACAGTCCAAAGACATGTACAGGCTAATTGGCGTCACTAAATTGCCCATAGGTGTGAATGTTCTCCATAGAAGAGACAAAAGCTACACCTCGTTTTTTTCCTTCGATAGTGTGCTATGCCTAACTGCCAACCCCAGGCCAGGGATGGCACTCTGACAGACTGAACTATTTATTATAGCCATTCCCTGACTTAAAATATTAAACACACTTCTTCCTTATTTGATTTGTGACTTTCTTATGGTATATTTTTCATGTTAATGTATGTGGAAGGAAATATGGCCTGAGTGTCACCTCCAGTGAGACAGAAAGTCAAGGATTACTTTGTGAAAGTTCCCAAACACTCCAACTTGATCAACAAAAAAAGTAAAATATAAATGGAAAATGCTTCAGTTAATTTTGTTTCTAAAAAATTTTTTAGGGGTGCCAAAAATTGTGACACATGCTTTTATTAAAACTAATTATTTCTCAATGAGGCATTTTTGTCAGAACCCTCATTATTACTTCTGCCCATTACCGCAGTCTGAGTAAGATTTGTGGTTTGTTCCTATGAATTGCTTGATTGTCTTGTTAACTCCCCTATTCCATCAGTGTATTCAGCTGTAGTCCCTCCCCAGTATCTGGTTATCTTGTGCATATAAGTTGCTGATCTTTTCTCAGTCGGGGCTGGATTGTCTTACTCTACCGGGTTACTTTTGCAGTTGTCCCTGACCTCTTACCCTAAATTTTAGTTTTCCTCTCTGTTGTCTCTTCCAGTGAACTAAATTTATTAGTGAGCAAAATATTAGGTACAGCAGGGTTCTCCAAGGTTCTCCTGAGCCTCCTCATTATAAACGCACCCTAGTGGCTCATCTGATCCTGCAAATGGCTCCCCCTCTGTCCTGTTCATAACAATTTTTTTTTTTCTCTGAATAAATTTACTTCAATTTAGGATTGGATTTTTCTCATGTTTTTCAGAGTGAGATGAAGTTAAATCACCAAAAGTGGAATTCCTCTTAACCCTTTTCTCTTGTCTATGCCATGGGTGCCAATAATTGTGGAGGGGATTGTATCACAGCGTCTGTATCACGTAACATAAAATGTCCTCCTTCAACATTGGCGTGTATTTATTTTCATAAAGGTGAAAAATTTCAGACTGCAAGGCATGCTGAAGTAATACTGAAGCAGGGCTATGCCTACAACTGGCAGGGCAATAATTCAGAAGTAACTATGTGGCCTAAATGTGTAGGATTAAATATGTTGGGATACATTGGCAGAGTTGCATATTATGGAGTAATATGCCCAGAGTTAAATCTCTTGCGGTAAATGCTAATGTGCAAACACAACAGTGTCTATTATTCTACATGCAGAACTGCGACACCATCTTTCATTCCGAAGCATCTTAAAGAAGCGCACAAACCAGGAGTCATTATTATTATGTACTTGACCTCTGGCACATGATTAATGATTTCTCCACGTGATCTTATGTCCAGAAGTAATTCTTAGTTTTAAATCTTCAATTCCTATTTCACATGCAGTTATCTCTTCTAAACTGTCACTTAATTTGAGCATGCTCTTAGATTAAGACTACTCGGCTCTGTAGTTACAGTGGTCACAGCGTGTGAAATTTTCACAGTTTTTACCGACATTGTGGCAATGTTTCATCATGCGTACAAAGGTACAACCGCTGCCTCAGTCATATGTAGAAAAAATACCGGCTATTTTAACCCTTAAAGCGCTAAACGCATCGTTTGCTGCTCGCCGATATAATTAAATACAATTTGAGCTTTTGAAAACTTGTCATATTGCGACTTGCTGGAAAGAGCTCCCGGGAGCTCTCTTCAACAAGTCGCCACATGATAGGTCTCCAAAACCTCAAGATATTTAAATTTTTAAGCGTTTGAAATTTTATCTCGGCGCCCTAAAGGTTAATTTACTCGTAATTTCCTCATAACGTAAATCCTGGGAGAGGCTGAGCGAATATTGAAATTCCACATCACCCGAGGAACGTATTACACTTCATTAGAGAAGATGAGAAAAAAATAAACTTAAGATTAAGACCCTTCATAAAAGCTCCCAGAAATTACAATCACTTTGAGAACAAACAAAAACACATTCTTGGCTTTTTATTTGCAAAGTAATTACAAGACATGGAAATGACTGTGAATTAAAGCTTAGAGAGACAGTATAAAAAAGGGTTTTGAAAAGTATGCTGACAGTAAATACAAAATGTTGTCATAGTAACCTTTGGAGAGCTTAAAGCTCCGCTATCTGTGCCCTTTGCTTTCTTATCTTATCTCTCATCTCATTCCCGAGGAAAAAAAAATCTAAACATTTTACAAGGATGTTTTTATCATTTTTTAATTAAAATAATAAAAGAATGATCTCGATAGCAAGGGAAAGGACAGTGCAATGATTTTTAAAAATTATTTTCAATCTCATCTTTAATTGGTTCCATTTATGATGATGCAAGCAGCGTGAAACCACAGCAGAAGTGGTACGGCCTCCCCCGCTCCGACCATCAGCGCAATGTTTGGGGGAAACACTCCAGAGCCGCGACAAATTACCAGCCCCGGAAATGGTTTTTGCTTTTGAAATTCAAATTTGCATGGAAATATTATAAAATATTTTCATGTAAATTTCGCCAAGCTACTATTAGATAATCTAGATCTGACAATGAAGCAGTTTGCTGCTTTCAAATTGGGTTTCAAACGTGTGAATTTACTAGACTTTTCTGACCTCTCAGCCTCATTCTTTAACAAGTTTGCATTTATAAAGTCAAGTTTAAACAACATTCAGCATTACAGCTGAGGCTACTCGCTAGTCATTAACATAATTGTACTTTCTATTTCAATTTTTTAAGTAGTTTACATAATATTAGGCACGCTACAGCAGGCAGTTCGGGTGTCAGCTCCTGCTGAGACAAGCTCTGGAAAAAAAATAAATAAATAAAAATTTCTCGGCTCTGTAACCCTCGGGGTGCGCAATTTGTCTCAGTTCCTATCCTTGTCTTTGCTAATTCACCCCACCCCCCTTCTTTCCTCCCCAGTTGCTTTGACCCTTCTGAAAAATTACACTAGTTCCAAGCCACAGTTATCCTATTATAAATTGATGGTATTTTCGCCTCCATAGTGTAGTATAACTATAGTGATACTATAGTTATTCAAACTACAGCAATTCTGTTGTGTTGACTATAGTAATATCATGGTACTGTTGACTGTGGTAATACGACAGTTATAATGTGATGGCTTTAGTACTACTCTAGTTGTACCATGCAAACTATAGTACTACTGTAGTTATGCCATATATAATAAAGTATTACCAAGAAATAACTGAAGGATATTTTCATCAGGGGAAGTTCAGCAGGCTAAAATGGCACGGCTGTCTTTCACATTCATAACTATAGGGCCAATTATGCTTAAATATTCTTCATGTAACTGGAAATGACACCCCAAATGTACTTATTAAGTTGTCCCTAAAACTGGGGCCCTTCTAAGAATAAGTGAGAGTACATGTCTGATTTTCAAGAACAATGGCCCAGAGGTGCTCAGTGAAATTATACAAACATACTCTGGTATCTTGAATCTGATGTGATTTTTATGGTTTAGGAGTGGGACTTCTATGTTGTGACCAGTCGCCCAGTGAAAGTGTTGATTATAAACTCTGGGCTGCAGTAACTGTTGTAAGCACCCCAAGTGCTCTACACGTTCTGATGTATTCTACATTCTCAGAAACATACATGTTATACATACACTGAGAAATGTGCCCAATACACAAAATAATGCACTGATCTGTCTTAGAAGCATGGACGACACTCTTAAAGGTACTCTACACAATTACATACAGTACTGTGCTTAAGTCTTGGGCACATTTAAAGCAATTTTGTAGGGCAAATATGCTGGCAAAAATAATGAAATTAAAAGTTTCTGATAGATGAGAAATTTATGTAACAGACCTGCAAACTGTCAAAAAACGAAATCAAATCAATATAGTCGTGACTAGGCTTTGCCTAAAAATTAGGGACACTGTCCTGTTGAGCCATAGTTTTATGACATGATGGGCTATTTGCTTGTTCCAAGCAGAGCAGAAAACTTGCCATCGTTCTTCTGCAGACTGTCTGTCTCAATTGCGTCTATCCCTCCAAGTAATTCCAGGCAGCCATGATGATGTTGACATCAGGGCACAGTCGAGACAATATTATCTGTATCAACTGTTTTCAGTGAGATACAAACATTTATTTGTAAATCTCTTTTTTAAAATATGTTCAGTCAGGACTCTTTCATCAGATTTTACCATTTATTGCAGGACGACCTGCATGTGAGTTTGGCGGTGTCTCTGCTCAAGTGATGCTCTGGAACAATCTGAGCAAGCACGACACAGACAGTCCCTGAGATCACAAACCCTTGGCAGAGTCAGAGATTCTTTGTAATATCTTTTGTGTTTAAGTTATTGAACGTGTTATGAACAAGTGCTGCTTATGATGAACAATGATAATTATAAAGGAGGAGGCTGGGGAGGTGGAGGGAGATGAGAAGCAGATTTCTTAGACACCCAAGTATGAGCGGTATAGAGGGCACGGCACCAGAGAAATGAAGAAACACTGCCTTGGTTATTTAAAAAGCTTGCCAATCAGGTGGGAGCAGCTAAAGTTAAGAATGATTGCACAGAAACAGGCTTGCGACCAGCCTGACTACTGTGCTGGACTGAACTAAGGCCATAAAACTTCATTTCTTTATGTTCTGCTTCATGTTTTTAGTATCTTGGAAGGTTGCTCACACTCATGTACCTCTCTATTTACAGTTTGGATCCTATTTTTAATTTATTGCCTTACTTTTTACATACATGTATGAAAAAAACCTTACTAGGACAGGAGTTGTAAACTAGCAATAGCTATGATCTCTAAATGCAGAACATCGGCTTTGTGAACCCGGAGTAAACTGGCAGTAATAATGCCATGTCTATTTGCGTTGTCCCAATTCAAATAAACAGTAAATAAACAAATTAGCATTTGGAATTTCAAATATACGCTTTATCTTCAGCAACGTCATTGCAGAAAACAAAAAGTAAACATCTAAAGCCAGATTTAAACTCTAAAAAATGTAGGGAGCCAAAGACTTTGGTACAGTGTGGTATGTGTACATTATAGGTATGTGTCGCACTCATGTTGGGCGCTGCTGAGCGACACTGCTCTGCCTCTTTCTTGATGCGCTGGATTATACTACCACCAGGCCTCAAGCACGACTCTCACCTCCTTCATCATTTATCAATTGTTTTTAGACTGGGGCCAAGCTGTGCACACAGTTTCTATGGTAACACCACCGAGACACACATTGATAAGGGAATTGGTGCACTGTGTCTCCGTGATACATATGAATAATCAGGGCTGTGTGTATGAGAGTTTCAGCTAGCAAGCTCAATTTAACAGCGCCAATGTTATTTGCCAGGAGAGAGAGAGGGTAAATGAATATTTTCAGCTTGCAGTTTGGGTGAAAGTGCATCTCTTCTTATCAGTCACATGCACAGGGCAATCAATAAATTTAGCAAAACGCGTAGCAGTGTTTAATATTTTTGCATGCAAATTCAGACACTGCATATTTGCACAGGCCTCAGGCACTTCAATATAATGGATCTCGCTGCATCATGCTTGCACATATTTCTCATAATTTACTGATTATTATCTTCTGCCATGAAGTGGACGCGGATATAGGATTGAGTGTTGTCTATCCGTCCATCCGTCCATCCGTCACGCTTCTTTATTGGGCCAGAACTCCTAAACCGTTCGATTTTTTGCAACAAAATTTCATATTTGTATACATTGTATGTGTACATGTGCCTTTATATATTTCGATTTGTCTGTCCTCCTGTCCATCTGTCTGTCCCAGCTCTGCTTTTTGTTTCCAGGCCAGATATCAGCCATTCCATGGTGGGGGGTCTGAGGGACCAGTTCAGAGTTTGCTCTCCTAGTCATCATGCTTTCCCAGTGTAACCTGTGTATCTATCCCACTCATATGAGACCAAAGTACCCACTCTACTGCAAAGACCCAGATCATTCCAATCGCATCTGTCACATGCATCCTTCCTTTCCTACTTCACCTTAGCTCCGCCCATCAGGTAGACAAGGGAAGGAGTGAAAAGGAATTTGCCCCTTCGTTTCAAGCAAACCTTGTTAGAGCTGTGGCAGATGGAGAGATTTTGATCCAGAAGTCAATCATTAATACGTCGTATATCTCAGAAAAAATACTTTGCCAAGGACAATCTTGCCTTTCCTAGCTCTATATATCTTTGGAAAAATTTTAATTAATGGACTATAATCTCCTGACTCTCCTTAATGATGGCAAACCTCACTTGATTTCCAGGTCAGTCACAAGAAAGGAAGGAAGGATGGATGGGTGATGTGAAATAGATGCAGAATTGGAACAAAGCCTGCACTCCTCCACCAGGGCTCCTTTAATTAGAAAAGACCAGAATGGTCTCTGTGTGCTGCTAGCGCTGTATGATGAATGAGCTCATCACAAACCCGCACAAGTGTTACACTTACCAGTGGTGCATAACAGAACTTACACACATTCATGCATATACACATGTACTAATACTCACAGACGCTCATATACAGCTAATTACAAATCTAAGTGTCACTTTGTTTTGACACTTCAAACCATTCATCCACGATCTGACTCGCTTCTTCATATTCAGGGACGTCTTTACAGCTGCAGCCTATCCCAGCAAACGATGGGTGACAGGCAGGAATAAGCCCTGGACAGTTTGCCAGCCCACTGATAGGATTGTGCATATAGGGCATCTACATTCTCTAATTAGCCTTCAATTAGGGTGAATCATGACCTTTGTGTTGTGAAGCAACAGAACCACCCACTGTGCCACCGTGCCACCCCGTCTTTAAACCAGCACATTTGAATTAAAATTTAAAAATTCTAACGTTGATTATTAATTGTTGTACTTCCAAACTTTACACGAATTACAGAGCCAATGTGAACCAAGCATCTGTCATCAACTCTTTTAATGCCAAACTCTTTTTTGGCATTAAAGGGTGTTTGCCACTCATAAAATTCTTTCCAACAGCATTGTTAGAAAGGCCAAGGACTGTTTAGACTTCCTGCGCACATGCGCTGATTACTGTGCATTGCGTACATTCCTTTTTTCAAGTTTAGTCTGTAGAAAGTTTCTTAGCGTGTTCCTGATAGCGAGTTCACTATGTGCATAGCCAGTTAATTACAGCGGTAATCGCACAATAGGTTTGTCTGGATGCAAGTCCGTGCGTCAATGAGCAAAACAACAGGGTTTGCATCTGTACCACCCATGTTGAAAATGAAACTTCAGCCCCTGTGCATTACTGTGCTACTTAAACATTACTAAGAAAAATTCATGAACTGCATTCTGTCTTCAGACATGTTCTTATCGACGCACCGAGGGGACACCACCGCTCCAAACTCCCTATACAGTCCCCTATCCATTACCCAGTTGTAACAAGCATCAAGCTGTGCAGTTTGGATGTTATGTGAGAGGGGAAAGTAGATCTTGTCTTCGACAAGAGTTCTTTGATTGGTACAAGTTGCAAATTTGGGCTGAGTCCCTTGCTTTATTAGTTTCTATCTAAGTGTTACAGCACACTGTATAATACCGTATTTCTCACACAGTAGCTGTTTTTAATTGCTACCATTTAAGCATGACCCTTCCCCCATTTTGTTTTTATAAAGTTCATAGCTGCACCTTTAAGGAAAGAAATATGAAGATATGATACAGAACCAGGAGCAAAGCTGACCTTAAGACTAAAAAAAAATTTTTTTTTAATGTTTATTTCAGGAAACAGCAGAAGACCTGATGCATTTCAAGGATACAGTGGTCACCAAATTTCAAAACCTGAAAGCCCAAGGCAAACAAAAATAACATAAATAGTATACAACAACTGACAGAGAAAAGACGAAATCTAAAAAACATTCTGACAGCAATTCAACTTTGGTAAAACCGAAAAGAGGCTTCAAATACCTGAATTCCACCAGGACGCAGGAAAAAAATCCATGTAAATTTACAATCAAATAGCAAGGCGCATCTGTAAAGAGGTGAAACCCAGAAGAAATCATATGATGCATTTTTGCAACCGAACAAGAAAAAAGTACAGAAGCTTAAGCATCATACTTCTACTACATTCATTTTGTCTATTTTTTTCTTTTTGCAGCAGATTAACGGCAATGGTCATACTCCGAATGAGGGCCACAGGTCATTTCAGTTGAAATCCCAACTGTTAAAAATAAGAAGTTAACTGAACTTCAAAAAGTAAGGCAGTCAGCTGTAAAGCATTCTTCAGTTTCCTCAACTTCAAGTCCCAGTGGTTACTCAAACTTCTTTTTGAATGAACTTGGTACTTGAAGTTGAGCAAAATCAAAAATGCTTTGCAGCTGCTTGCCTTACTTCTTTTAGTTGAAGCAACCAATTTTTTATTTTTTATTTTTTTTTTTGCAGAGCTTGGAATATCAATGAATTGTAAAAGAAAGTACTGCCCAGTCACTGCATGTGCGCTGTGTAAGAACAGAGCAAAAGCCCAGAAGTGAATAATATTGGAAATCACAACAAAAAAATAAATACAGTACCTGGCTCTGTAGCAGCAATTCATTTATAAAATCACAACTTACTTTCAGATTATATCATTTTCTTTTACCTCGGACTCCGACATGATTTAGTCCTTTAAACTTATTTAAGTTTTATCCTTAACTGGGAGTGGATTGTTAGCAGGGTGCTATGCTTCCGAGAGTTCATAATTAGCAAATAATCGCATAAACACTAATCACCATTGATTAAGCAGTGTGTTTTCATAAAGTTGGCAAGGAAACAGAAAACAATACACTACCATGGATCACACCAGATATGATGGACCTACAGCGAAGGCTGTGGTTTCATAAGCACATTTAAATGCTGCTGGTCTTGAGCTAATGCTAACTAACACCCTGACTACAAGCAAATTAAGCCCAATCAAATTTCTTCCACTGGATATCAGATTTCAGTTCACTGGCTGTAGACTTTACTCCAAAAAAATACTGTCCATTCAAAGATATATACATATAACTACAAAGTGAGTCTACTCAACAGCATTATGTTTCATATTAAAAATTGTTATTGCTTGAGCGAATTGCACATTCAAGCCACAATATTAAATTTTAAGCTTATATTTATATATTAGATGTTATACCTGATCTGTGCTCCTCCTTTTTCAATTAAATAATGACTAACAGAGTGGATTAAGAACCCAAATACTACAATTAGTATACAAACAAATACCTTCCTCAAGCAAAAGCTTCCACTGCAGTGAAAATGGTTTGCAGAGAGGTTAAATGGAGTCAGAATGGGCAAGTGCCCATTTATAAGGCGTCACATCACTTCCCTGACTTGGCAGAGGTGCAAGGTATATACAGGCTTCAAGGAAATTAACACATCCCAAGATAAAGCTAACAATAAATGCAATGGAGTTAAAGCAAAAACAGTACCAGTCAAAAGTTTGGACACACTTTGCTAGTGTCACAGCGCTCTGTTTGTAGAGAAATTTAAATGGCTTAACTTCTCTATATAATTTCAAATGGAATCTGGTAAGAGGTAAACAGTCAGAAGTTAAAAGAGAATAATTTACTTGTTTGAATAGTGTCCAAAATTTTAGAATTCTCAAAGAAGCCATATTTTGCAAAGTAAGTAGACAAACAAGCTCTTTCCATTTTCCAACAGCCAAATTGAAGACAAGCTGTTTTGGAATTTATTGGGCAAAAAAGTCGATGAAAAGCAAACCACAAGTGCAGCACATCTTTGGGAACTTAGACGGCCGCTCAGCAGCAAACTCATTATAGCCATATAACTGCTCTTGAAAAAAAAAAAAAAAATTGTGAGTATGCTCTGTAAATATGAGAGAAAATGCTGGTTAGTTTGATGAATTTAAGAATTAGATCTCTTTTTTTTTTGCTAAAAAAACAGTACCTATGTCTTTATTTAACATGTCTTGTAAGAAAAATGTGGGTATGTCCGAACTTTTGACTGGTAGTGTATCTGGACAAAATACAGATTGACACAAAAGGCATTTGTAACAGAATGAAAATAATGTTTGCTCCTATTGTCTCCATCAAGGTAAATGACTTCGCAGAGAGCTTACTGAATTTCAAGAGCATCTCATTATTCAAAAACTAAGGAACAGAGAAAAACCCCAATGTGGGCAATATTTTATAATTACAAAAATAAATATTTAAGTAACGAGGCTGAAAAAACTATATGATATACCCTACAATAAAGTAGAACATCTAGACTGGTGCTGGTAAGACAGAAATGACAGCTGAATTTTACAGCACTAAACCACTCACAGATCCTTACAGGCCATTTTGGTTCATTACTTGCCTTTGTCCGCACATAAAAATATATCGTACAGAAGCATCTTTTCCCAGTCACACAAGTAGAAAAGGCTCACCTCAAGGTCAGGAATCTGACAAATGAAAATAGGCCTGGCTGATACAATATCATGAAAGTGTGTTAAAGGGATGTCCTTATCTTCGAAAATGACTACTTGGTGCACTATCTTCTGCATTGTGCCACTTGTAAAGGCACTGAAGATTTCAATTATGAGACATCAAAACCAAGGGAAATAGTTTAGATAGACATAGCAAGCACCAAGTATTTCTACAAATTAGTAATTGCAGCACAATGGTTCCCCAAGCTGCAGTTTACAGTTTCCTGGTTTCAGATACTTCCTTTTCCTATAAAAACAAGATGGTTCGACAATAATGCATTAAGTACTTATGTCAAGCCTTCACCAAAAACTACTCAGTAATGTTTGCTACATAATACATGTTCATGAATAGGAGTGTGAGAAAAGGGCATAATGATACAGACACGAGAAATTCCTTCACTAAATTTGTTCATATTAACCCCTCAACCTGAGCCAGGTTGACCGAAGTAGGCACTTGTTCAAGTTTATATTGTATAACCTTCATACATTCCTCCAGGTAGAAAAGGTCAAAGGTGATAAGGAGTTCAAATTTGGTTCAAGATGAGCACAGCTCTATCGTTTCGGTCAAACAACGTAATATCTTATATACACACCAATTACCTACAACAAATGTTATTAGCCCCCCGCCCCCCCTTTGGGACCTGTTTAGAACATAGGGGTGGAAGAAGATGGTTGCCATTTTACGAGAGGATGGGGTCACTCTGTGAGGGATAGGCAACCGTAAACCTTTGCAGGTTGACTTCCTTCATAGTGCTAAAGCGTGAATACAATGAGAGTCTTCCTCACTTTATGCAGATCGTACATAACTTCAAAATTGCATCCCTGTGGACCAACAAAAACACAAACATCTTTGTTCAGAGTCCAGTTTTACATGGCAACAGTCACCATTCTTGAGAGGTACAGTGGAAAAAAAAACAGGGACTGATTTTTCTATGCTCTGCTTTTAAACATGTTTGGTTTGGTTCAACAGGTCAAAGCTGAGAGACATGTCCATAACTTTTATTGCACAAGCATCATACATTCATAAAACATGACAGAAGACTTAATATATATGAACTGTACCGACACTGTTCTATTCTTTATGGTTAGTCAACCTACACTGCACGCACTCCTTACACCAGCATTGTTCCGCCCCTGTCCTGTAGGGCAACAGTGTCCAAAGGTTTGCAGTCTGTTTCCATTTGAAAGATTAATTTTAGTCATGATTGGCTTCTGAGACCACACACCTCGTTTTCAATTGGCTGATTGAAAGGAGATGATAAAAGCCTGCAGACACTGTGGCCATCCATGACCGAAGTTGCTCACCCCTGACTAAGACTACATTAAACGAAAAGACAGAAAACATTAAGCAACCCACCTTGCAAATGGGATATAGGACAGGCCATACCTGAAAAAACAAACAAAAATAATTTCAGATAAAATAATGAATCAGGAGGCGTTGAGTATTTGCAGTTTTTTTTTTAATAACCCAAGTTCCTGCAGACATAGCTAAAGTCACATTTAATGCTCAATGACTTTCATCAAAATTATGGATTATGTGTTTTAGATTGATAAACACACTAAACACTCAATGTGATATAAGCTCCAGAACTACACATACCGCATAAGGTAGCCTTCAAAACTCACCAGAAGTATTGAAAATTTATACTACATGAAAAGCTCGAGAAGTGTGTGCACATAATTAAAAACCCCTTTGCACAGATATAGACGCCGGCGTCCGTAAATTCCAAAAGTTAATTCCAAAATAATTCTGTAATTGAATTTCAAAATGTCTTGCTTCACTGGAATAATTTTCCATAGTCTCTGTGACACAAATGCTGAGTTATAAAGCCTAAATAGGTTCGTGCATAACAGGAAAAAATTGGCATTATTTGTATTCTGCGCAAAGGGGTTTAGTATCAAAGATATATTATGAACCATCAATGCATGTAGCCAAATTCTGCAATAAAGTGAAAATATAAATCTATTTCAGAGATGAAAATAGTACTATTGAGTAATACTTGCTACTCACCAAGCAAATGAAATGACTTGCAAAATACAAAACAGCAAAGTAAGCCAAAAGTTCTTCCACTGAAAAGTAAATACACATATGGCATACGGTGAAGACAGAGTAAATCAACTGATCAATAGCTGTTCTACGCACCAGTCTAATAATATTAAAGGTTCACTTACCCAAAAAGCAGCACAGAGAGTCAAGGCAAGGCATAGCTGAAATTAAAAGAAATTACGGTATCCCGTTACATGGAAGTAAAAGAAAGGACACTTGTATATGATAGGAGAAATGAAAGCTTCAACTTCCATATTTGAACTTCGTATTCAAAACAAGCATGCGTAGGCTTATCAAAAAACAAAGTAAGCTCTGTGTTCAAAGGAAAGTATACAAGTGTAACTATAGATATGCACTTCATATGAGCTATTTAAGGCTGAAAAACGAGCCAAATCAATGTTACTTTTCCACCTCATCTGAGTGGGTTTACCCAGATATGGGTAAGGTAGCAGGTATACAAGCCTGGGGTACAGTTCCCAAAAGCATAGTCACTAGCAGATTACAAAGTTTGACCATACATCGTCAATGGTTCCAACAATATATGTAAATTAGCATCTGTGCTTTTGGGAAACACTCCCCAAGCCAGTGCCTTCACTTGGCAACGTATTACTCTGTGTTTCCATACTGAGAAAGCAGCCTGCTATAAAGCAAAAGTAAGATGTAGCCCCTGTACAGTATCTGGGGCATCTGCGGATTAGATTTAACTTAACTCAGATCAAGTCTGCTCTTGAGGGGGTACAACAAATTTGCTTTGAATTTTAACCCAAACCTTGAGGCTACAAGGCAGCTCCGCGTGTTTTGAGTGGTATAATGAGTGAGGTATTAGAGTACAGTCACGGGTCTCACCAGCATGAGGACAGTGGCAAAGGCACGCGTCTTTTCGAACATCCTCTTCAGCTGCTTCACGGGGCCCAGCAGGAACATGGTGCTGCAGATATAGACACACACCTCACTCACCCCACCAACCTCGAGAAACGGATACTCTGCCCAATCACGCCATCTAACTACAGCAAAAGGGCGGCCATTTGAGGTTGCACTGCAGTCAAGTAGTTTCAGAATGCCACTTCATAATCATTAAAAAGCAGTAGCCAGAGAATTACATAACAAACTTTCAGAATGGGTTAGCTAGATAAAAGGAATCTGCAAATGGACAACTGCATTAATCTACAGCATTGAAGGGAGGGAGAAATGAAATCCTTTGGGCTCTGACAAACAGTAATACGGACATGTCCCCGGCGTATATTTAGTCCAAAAATAAAAGAATCTTGAGGAGGAAAACAATCACATTATTTGATTAAGACTGCAACATTCAGCAGACATCTGATGAATAAACTGAACCTGCATAGACTGCTCACCCATGCAAGCAGTTCTTCATGTTAAACAATTTATTTTATTTAACCATTTTCGGCACTCAAAACCCAAGAGGATACCAGAGAATGAAACAAATTTAGGGCTTGTAGAAGGACATAGGTAGCTAAACACTTAAGGTCTATGCGAGCTGCACAGAGCCATTCCAACGAAAGCCTGGGTAAAGGTATCAAGTGAGCAGATGAATAAGTAAGATCCTTATTTCTGTCAGAACCAGGCTTGGAATCATGAAAAAAAGCGATTGAAAGATAAATCTATCCGTGACAGGCTAGAAAGAAATAAACTAACTAATTAATTTTAAGGTACATAAAATAAGAACTTTCATCATCTTATAATAAACGTTTTTTGACCCAAACATCGTTTAACAATGCTTTATGATTATGTGCAAGCATATTAATTATGCTTCAGAGATATGCTACATTCTTTCAAAGATATCAGAATTCGCTGAGTAAAGAGGTTTTGAGTATTGTGCTAAGGCTAGTGAGTGCAAATACTTTTGCTTACCTGGCAAGAGTGCAAATGTTGCCAAAGGTGTACAGGACGATGAACAATATCAATCCAATTTTTGGAAGGAACAGCATACATACCCCCTGAGTTGCATGAATGGAGACAAAACTTGAATCAGCATTTCATTTTGTGAAGCACATTTAGTCATCCTGCCCCATTCAGGTCATTCCATGTGAGATAACTAATCCCTTCCAATTCAGAAAAAAAAAAAAAATCTATTCAAGACAAAGGCAAGATTTTTTTAAAGCAACTGTCAGTTTTTAAAGCATCAGTTTTTTTCCAAACAGACTTTCTGAGCAGTCACGGGCAGAGCTAGTACCTGCACGGGCATGAGATGCCAAATAGGCTATGTGGAATGATTTGTTATACCAGCTGGGATGAGGCATGATGGGACTGATTTATCACTTCAAAAATTTGTCGTGGGTCTCTTTTCTCCTTTGCCTATTAAGAGTAGTGGGTGGGTTCAGTCATTTTAGTAACCGTTATGAAACAAAGGGTTAAAAGTGAACAATACCCTACGTTACGTCTCAGCGTTCATAAAACAGATTTCTTGTTTTTATGCATGTAGCCGAATATTTTGTTTCGATTATTAGGCCGGTATTTGCTGCAGGGAGCCCTGCATAGCTGAGTATTATGGCGCGCAGCAGCCCTACCAGTTCTGCTTCTCTCCACAGTCGCAGCCAGTAAACCACAAAAAAGAAGAGTTTATTTCCATTTAGTGGGTCAACCACATACCTGTGTTGATCTATTAGCAAAATTACAGGGTACATTATGTCAATGTCAAATATTTAAAAAAAGTTTTACATTAGCCTATGACATTATCTGTAGTCCAGGCCACATAAACAGGCTCACAAAATACAAAAAAAAAACAAATGAAGCCATTATTGTTGCTTAACTATAAAAAGGCGATCGGTGCAAATAAATAAAAATAAAATAAAATAAAATAAAATCCGAAGTCGCTTGAGAGACCGGAGGAAGCGCATGAGAGAAGCGGGCAAGCGCTCAGCCTGACATTCCACAGAGCGAGATGGACCAGTTTGTAGGTACGTGTCGCCAGCATAGTCGCCTTACTTGTTTTCAGGGGTTTATTTACATCAATACCGATGGGAGCGTCACACAACAATGGTATGATAAGAATTTTGTGTGGCATAAAACCAGTGTAGCTTCGACAGACTTCGGAGTCCACAAAGTCATTGTAAAAGCTACTTACCAGCACTGAACACACCCCTCCAAGCACGAAGCAAATGGCGAATCCCTTTATCCGAGTACCCCAGCTCAGTGTTGAGGCTCGGTTCGCCGCCTGTCCAGGGAGAGATGAGTTGGCAGAACTTTTAATGCATCTACTTATATATTAACTCTTCAAATGCGACTAACTCCGCTGGTGTGTTCAAACAATAAAAACATATGACACCTGGGAAAACAGGTGACTCAGGTTTCCAGTTCAGACGGCCCAGTGTCCACGTCTATAATAACAAGCAAGCTAACTACTGTACTTTACTAAAGGGTATGTCTTTTATATTTTCTTCAAACTATTTCCATCACTAATGCGAAGAACTCCAAACTACAATTTAAGTCACTCTTATAGTATGCATGCTATCACAAATTACGGCTGGCGGTAAGCAAATAACTAGAAAAGGTTGCATTCCCGGTAATTACCCCGACAGCGGACAACTTGTTCATAATTTGGCATCAAGTTAACTGACACCTACGAAATAAGCAATCGCTATCCCAAAAAATGCGATGACAAACAACAAAGTGTGTATATTCCCCGAGCCTTTTCATCTATTTAATTAGATGAAGCCATCATGGATTTACGGGCTACTGTACCGTCATGTAATCAAGCTATTATTAACGCACTACTTGCTGGCGCACGATTACGGATACCCATACTTTATACGAGATACAGCCAGCAACATAGTTGAAATTAAGTAGGTTTCACAGTATAACTTTACCTCCAAGATATTAGTATTATCATTATTATCGCCATCTTGGCCGTTCAAAACCTTCTTTAGTTTATCCATGAACGTAGAAAAATTCGCGCGTGTCCAGAGTTTACAAATGCTTTTCCTGTGTCCCGTTCGACGCGCTACAGGTGAATTCTGTGAACTCAACTTCCGCCTGTCTGTTGCTACGGAAACACACGTCATGAAGAAACCAGTAAGTAGCGGGTAGCACCTCTATGGAACAAGTGACTGACATCATTTTCTCCTCTATTTCGGCACCTTCGAAATGTGTAGTGCAGCCCACGTATTTTGTCTGTGCTCAGTAGCACTACGATTAAGAGATGTGAAACGGTTACACAAATCTGTACGCACAGACAGCCGAACTATTTGCATACAAAGTTCCAATTGCTTCAGTTGTCCATCATTATCAAGCCCGCCGCAACCTGGGCAGTGGGCAGGGTCGTAAAATTCACATCAAGTTAACGGTGTTAGAATTACAGCCCTTTAAAATCAGGAGTCTGACCAAATACCGACAGACCTCACTTTAGATGCTGACCTATATCCTATACTAAATTTATTTTGGCGCAAAATGCTCAAAGGTCATTGCAATTGAAAATATTATATCACATCTCAGTCACAAAATCATCATATTGCCTGCAAACCGAAACAAAACATTGCCGTTTGAAAAACAAGCCATTACTAATAGTTTTGCAGCTGAATTCGACAACTGCAATTTTTTTTTTTTTTTTTTTTTTTTTTTGTTAATGAAGAAAAAGGATTGTCCACCGGATGGCAGTATGACACTTGCAGATTCACTGAGGACGTCAACCGGATAGGTTAGCCGTGTTCTTTACAGTGCTCAGCTCAATCAGTTCCAGGTAAAGTTTCGGAAGGATCTCAGTACCAACAGTCAGCGTAGTCCAAGCCAACAATTTTAGTCAAAAAGTAAATTTCTTTTACTCTGAAGTCCATTAGGCCATAATCAGAGGTGGACATTCCAGGGGTCAGAAAGTAAAAGTCCGGCCATGTTTTACCTCCTGCCATGAGCTCAGGCAGCTGATATTCCTAATTAGTTCAACCTCTGGGCTGAAGAGTTGCTGCAATTCTTAGATCCAGGCAGTTGCAGCAAAATACTGGGACGGACTTTTACTTTCTGGGGCTGGATTGTCCACCTCTGGCCATAATATTACATTTTTCCTTTCAATAAATAAATAAATAGCAGAAAACCAAAACATTCCTTTTGATCGAAATTCTGTGATTTCAAAACACAAGCACTGGACGTCTCACGCGGTGACTCTTGTATGGATATTCCTTTGAACTTCACTTCTGATTGGCAGTCCACTGAACAATCACATGATGGACTAGATGTGATGTAATGCCACGTATGTAATTCCAAAGTAACTAATGCCAAATCCTCTGGGAAAACCATACAGAACACATTCCAAATATGATTTTTATTCATTAAATTCTGCATATATAACTAATAAAGGTAGTCCTCTGTGGCCTTTTACGGCGCATCCAGGGTTGATGCCGTGGTGATAGAGGAAGGCGGGGAATGAGGTTTGTGAAGGAGACCTGTATCCTGTACTCAGAGCAGCAGATGAGTGACTGTCATCCTGAGATCCTGGGAACAGTGCTGTCTGTGAAGCAGACATGCATGTGTGTGGTGCGTGTGCGTGTGTGTGTGTGTGTGTGTGTGTGTGTGTCTGCGTGCATGCGTGCGTGCGTGCGTGCGTCTGTGTGCGTGCGTGGGCTTTGTACATGCTACAGAGTGTGAACCAAAATTTTTTTCCTACATAATTACGAAGGCAAATCATGAGTTATTAGTTAAGGTTAGTGGTATGGTTAGAATTAGGGATAGGTTAAGGTTAGGGTAATGTTTTGGGTTAGGCATACATTGCTTATTTTGAAGAAAGGCTGTAGAGACACAGAAAGAATGAATGAAAGTCAATGTAATGTCCTCACAAAGATATAAGTACAAGGATGCGTGTGTGTTTGTGTGTGCGTGTTTGTGTATATGTGTGTGTGTGTGTGAGTGCGCGCCTGTGTGTGTGTGTGTGTGAAAGCGCACCTGTGTGTGTGTGTGTGTGTGTGTGTGTGTGTGTATATGTGTGTGAGTGTGTGTTTGTTGTACGCACTTGAGTGCATTAGTGTGTTTATATGTGAGAGTGAGGTGAGAGAGGACAGGCATTAGATCTCATCTTCAGATTCATTTTCGTTTCCTGTGGTTTTCAGAAGTCCTATTCTCATTGGGGGAGTCCTCTTCAGCCTGGACTGTACCAACCTGAGTGCGCGGAGGGGGAAAGGGGTGGGGTTAGCACATTTATTTACACTGGCACAACACAATCCCAGCACATCCAATGGCTCAATTTAGATTTGCTTCAGGGGGCATGCAGAGGATGTATTGCCCTCAGTATACCCTCAAAAATGGAACAATGAGCAGTTAATGCAGGATATCAATCCATGCAATGTTTTAACGGAATGGTTCGCCCAGCAGTCCTGTTCCTAAGAGACTAACACAAGGGCTGTTTCTGAAAGCGTGGGCTGCAGCTTAGATAGGCTGCGTTTCTCGGCTGCTTCGTCATCGAAGATTGTTCGAGTGTGAAGTCTCTTTCAAATGCAGAGAGAAGTGCAGCCTTTATGATATGAGGCGGAATTGTCAAGATGGAAACAGAGCTTAACGAGTTGATGTTTCCTTCTGATATCAGGCAAGATGAAGGCTGCATTTCTCGGCTGTGTTCCATGGCTCCTTCACATTGGAACAGCCTTTGATGACGCAGCGGCCTAGAAATGCAGCCAGCGTGGGCTGCAACCTTCGCTTTTTGACCAGTGCATGTCACAGCCAGACAGACCAGTGAGCAGTGTGGCCAGCAGGGGGAGCCGGAGGTGTAAAGGGCACAAGAGACCTCACCAGCAGACAGTGCAGTGGAGTACAGCCACCGTGACCAGGCAGAAGAAGAAGTGCCAACAGTAACACACACTAATGAACATCATGTTGCTGTGGTCATTCAGGTCCCACTTCGCCACCCCATCAGTAGGGTAAAGAACGAAGGCAATCTATGGAAACGACAGGGAGAACTGAGATGGTCACACTATGCGACTAAAAATCAGCTGAAATTATATCCACATACAGATGAAAGCACTCACTTGCAGGCACAGTCATGTACACCCACCGACATAATACAACCCCAATTCCGAAATAGTTGGGACAAAGTGTAAATTGTGAATAAAATCAAAATGCAATGACTTTCATATCACACCAGCCAGTATTTTATTCACAATAGAACAGAGATAGCATGGCAAATGTTGAAACTGAGAAATTTTACAATTTTATCCACAAAATGAGCTCATTTCGAAATTGATGGCTGCCACAGGTCACAAAAAGTTGGGACAGGGGCCTGTTTACCATGGTGTAGCATCCCCTCTTCTTTCTAACTCAGAGTGGAGGCATCTGGGCGTTGAGGAGACAAGTTTCTTGAGTTTAGCCATAGGAATTTGATCCCACTCTTGTTTAATACAGGCTTCCTGCAGCTGGAGAGTTTTGGGTCTCCTTTGACGGACTTTTCATTTAATTATGTGCCAAATGTTCTCAATCGGTGAAAGATCAGGACTGCAGGCAGGCCAGTTCAGCACACGGACTCTTCTACTATGAAGCCATGCTGTTGTAATAGCTGCAGTATGTGGTTTTGCATTGTCCTGCTGAAATACACAAGGCCTTCCCTGGAATAGATGTCATCTGGAGGGGAGCATATGTTGCTCTAAAACCTTTATATACCTTTCAGCATTCATGGTGCTTTTTAAAACATGCAAGTGTCCCACACCATATGCAATAATGCATCCCCATACCATAAGAGATGCTGGCTTTTGAACTGAACGCTGATAACAGGAGGGGTGGTCTTTCTCCTCTTTAGCCCGGAGGACACGACGCCCATGATTTCCAACAAGAATGTCAAATTTGGACTCGTCTGACCACAGGACACTTTGCCACTTTGCTACAGTCCATTTTAAATGAGCCTTGGCCCACAGAACATGGCAGCGCTTCTGGATCATGCTCAACAATGGCTTCCTTTTTGCATGATAGAGTTTTAGGTGGCATCTGTGGATGGCACAGCGGACTGTGTTTACAGACAGTGGTTTCTTGAAGTATTCCAGGGCCCATTTAGTAATGTCAATGACAGAATCATGCCGGTCAGTGATGCAGTGGCGTCTGAGTGCCCGAAGAGCACGGGCATCCAGTAAAGGTCTTCGGCCTTGTCCCTTACGCAGAGATTTTTCCAGTTTCCCTGAATCTTTTGATGATGTTGTGCACTGTCGATGAGGAGACCTTCAAAGCCTTTGCGATTTGACGTTGAGGAACATTGTTTTTAAAGTATTCCACAATTTTTTTACGCAAGCCTTCACAGGTTGGAGAGCCTCTGGCCATCTTTACTTCTGAGAGACTCAGCCTCTCTAAGACATCCCTTTTATAGCCAATCATGTTACACACCTGATGCTAGCTAACTTAATTACTTGCTAAAGGTGCTGATTTTCTTATATATTAATGGCTTTTTCAGCCCCTTTTTTTGCCTGTGTCCCAACTTTTTTGAGACCTGTTGCAGCCAGAAAATTTGAAATAAGCTCATTTAGTGGATAAAAATGTAAAATGTCTCAGTTTCAATATTTGAAATGTTATCTATGTTCTATTGTAAATAACATATTGGCTCATCAAGTAATGGCCGGTAGAAGGAGGCCAAGCGCAATGACCAGAGAGAAAGTGAGCAGCACGGACACAGTACAAATACAGAGAATAATACAGACCAAACAAAAGTACTTGCACTTCCAAAGGACGTATAATAGTCCGAAACACGGAAGCAAAGCGAGATAGAAAAAAGGGAGAAGAAACTCCAATAATCAGAAGATAGAAAGTCATACAAAACCTGACTACAGATATCTCCGGCTATAGTGCGAAGCTAAAAACAGACACTCTAGCGAAGGAGGCGTTTCGGACTTCCTGCTTATATAGAGTCCGGGAAGGCGCCGCCCAGCTCAATCAGCCAGCTGGGTAAAGAATCCGATAGCCCAGGAATTCGATATTGTATCGAGAGCCGCAAAAAAAAGTCCAAACCACACGCAAACCTCACAAACCATGACACATATGATCTGAAAGTCATTGCATTTTGATTTTATTTACAATTTACTACATTTCGGAATTGGGGTTATACTTTGTATGTTACAGTCAGATTGTGAAACCAGTCATTTTGTGAAATGACAAAAAAAAATTATTCACTTTGTGAAATGACTGAAGTTAAAGCGTTAGTCATTTCATGAAATGTTTCACAATATGACTGTAATATGTAAAACTTAAAGTATGATTTATGAAAAATTACATAAACAACTTGGCCATTTTCCATGTTAGCCTGAGGGATATCCTGTAATGCAGGGCATCAAACCTGCTCTTTACTATTTAAATTTAACACAATTATTAGCTCCAGATAACCCAATTTTGAACATTGTTGAGTATATTGTGCCCATTTTTGCATGCAAATAAAGATTTCCATTCCTCACCAAACCATAATGAACAGGCACTGATAATACCTGGTAGTGTTTAGTGTTTTTGCGGTTAATAAATTTGTACTCAAGGAAAACGTTTAAATAATGGTCAAGACTAATCATCAGTCAAAAAGGATTTTTTGTTCCTCCTCTATATTCAGCTTGGCAGTCACCACTGCTATACAAATGAACACACATGCCCATACATTCATGCTACGCTCACTCACACACATTTGAGGCGTACATAATACACACATTTTGCTCATGTGCACACCTGCCAGAACCAGCTGCCCTGCAGTAGACAGAGAGAGGCTCTCAGCTGCTCCAGTAAGACGTTTCCCCGGTGAAACACTTCCAGAAAGGCTGTCGCTGCCCCTCCAAAGACGGCGTAGAGCAGCAGCTGGTGCACGTGCCCGTCGAGCAAGGCCCGCCCACGCAGGTGATACAGAAACAGAAACCCTACATGACCAGCAGACAGGAAAGGGAGTCACGACTACACAATGGAGAAAGGAAATCAAAGTTACACAAGAGAGACACCTCAGAGTATTCAAAAATGGGCCAACATGAAAGCTGTTGTTCTTCAGGTTATGGAGAATAAGGCAGACTCTTGGGAGGGGCTTGCCTAGATCGCATTGGTTTATTTGCACAGTAGCAAGTACACATAGCAAGTTCAAGTTCAGATAGAGTTCTTGTGTGTGCATGAAAGTAAAGTCAACAGAAAATGACAACATTCTCTGCTGAAGACATCTTAGTCTGCAGACACTGCCACTAATATAGGAAGATAATGAAAAATTCCAGAACATTCTTGTAAATACTAGGTGTATACAGTGGAACATGGTACATGGAACATTTTATCACATTCAGTCTTTTACTAGACTTCTGGATCAAAACACAGTGGTGGCTTATTGAAAATTCTAGTACGCAGCCTGAAAGAATTTTCTGGAAATAGGCTATAAAGAAATACTGTGCGTTACTGTTGAGTGCCTATTTCTGACAAGAGCAAAGTTCCAAAGTAACACAAACCAAAAACATTTAACATCTCAGGGGTACCGTGAAAGAAAACCTGTTTGAAGCCCCGGCTAACCAAGTATTTGGCTCAAAGAATAACACGTTTCTCCACCGCACAGGTTTTATTACCCTCCGTGAAGAAGGCCAGGCTCAGTAGCATGCGGTCCATGGTAAAGGGGGCGCAGCCAGTGGCATGGACAGTCAGAGACGCGACTCCTGCCAGACCAAAGAAGAGATACATGGTGGCATGCTGCCAGTTCATGAGGTGGACCCACCGGTGCTCAGTAGAGTCATAGAGATGCAGCTGTGGTCCATCTGCTGCAAAATGTTCTGCCACTATCCCTGCGTACACATGGAGTGGGTCACATGACACAGAGGACCGCAACACTTAAATTGCTAACTGAAAAAGGTATCTTCACACCTAGCGAATGAACTATAATGATAGCTATAACAATATAACCATTGACTCATATCAAGTAAACAGAATATACACTGCAGCTATGCCCACTCTACAATAATAACTGTAAATGCAGACAAAACTGCAATGGCCTTGAGATGGAATCTAATTTTCTATACTAAGCACTTTTTTTAAGGGGACATATTATGAAAACTTGCTTTCTCAATGCTGGTGCACATGCATATCAGTATCTGGAATGCACATCAACCAGCAAAATGTGAATAAAGATGACCAACTCAGTTAGTAGTGGGCCGCCTTTTTCATAAAACATGGCATTCGACACGCCATTCATTTGGCTCCCCCCAATATCACATGCAGGTTCATGAGAATTATTCCACCCGTCATCTGAATATCTCCACCCACAGCTTGAGAACTACTCTTGAGAAGATGCAACATTTTTGGTTATTTTGCGTGAATGCTAGGCCTGTTGGCATCATGGCTGGCATTATGTCATAGTGAAGAGTGAAGCTCAGAAGCTGCTCTGTTGTTGGCTGCAAAGATCAGAACACGTTACATCAGCTCCCCGCTTCAGAGGAAGGAGGAGCCGAGTAGATTCATACTTCAACTGTTCAAATTTGGTAGCCTGTGCCCATTGCAGCCTCGTATTTCTAGTCTCTGCATTTTTAATTGAAATACACATGGCATTTAGTTTGAATAAGATATTCCGGCCTGCTCTGTGAGGTACTCGACAGGGTCAAAGCCTAACTCAACAGTGGTGGTTTCGATATAAAAATGTCCACAAATGTATGTGTATAAAAGAGAATACCGTCAACAGAACTGCAATAGAACTTTTATAAACAGGCATAGAACTACAGCTTCCTGTTGCACTGTACTCTGGGTAGCAATCTTGTTCCTGAGCAGCCATTCAATCACAGGCTAGTCGTTTAGCATTTGATTATTTGTACAGAGGAGACCGCTCACTCACCAATCACGGAGAAGGAGAAAATCACAGTGCCCTCAATGACCTCTAGGTGGTGCTGAGTAGCCCTGCTGGTCAAATGTACCACATTCTTCTTTTTGTGGGTGGCATACCAGAGGGACGACTTCCCTGCCCACCAAATTCCCACAACCAGGAACATGCTGCCAGGAAGGGCATGACCCTTAAAGTTACCCATGGATCTTACTGCCCCTGAAACAGCTGATAAACATTACATTGTCACTGCATGTTTGAGGCGTGGTTGTCATTTTCATGCGTCTTCCAGCAATGTTCATCATGACACTCCAAATATTCTAAAGCTAAATCTATTGCATTATTATATCATAAGATAGATGGGATTCATTGCTGGAGTTTTCTTGAATGATTTAATGCTACAAGACTTAGAGAAAGTAGTTAAAGTGTCCCTCCACATCATGACCCGTAAAAAAATGGATTTTGAACAACAGTGTCATGAAGTTTGACATGATACATCCACGTATTTTCATACCCATTCAGAGTTAAGACTGGCATTCATGGGCCTTAAAGTATGGTCACACTCACTACTTAATAAACATTAAAACTGAAAAAAACTCACAGAAACAGCTATGCAATGTTCTTGCACTAGTCAGAGTGAGGTCTGTCATGCCAAAAAAGATTGTTTCCTGCCATTTTCATGTTATCTTTTATAGCCTAACACAAACACATTTTACTTCCAGCAGTGCAGACAGAGGACAAGAAAAATTCAATCTGAAAAACAGAAATCACAAATGGATTATTTCTGAAGAAATGTGCGACAGAAAATGCAACTGGGGGGAGCATTCTCTATTTTGCAGAGAAACCATTAAGCAGGTTTGGATTGAAAAGGTCAAGAGCTTCTTTGAAGCTTTAGCCTGAACAGCAAATAGATAGAGAAGGCTACAAAAACTGGAGAAAGGACCAAAGCATGACTGTGATGAAGTGCTCTACAATCAGAGGAGATGATCGCTCTGAGCCTGACCTCCAGCTCTGATTGAACACTGAGTGGCGGAGAGGTCGTGAGCACCTCCAAATTCAAACCACATGATTAGATTGTGTAGCTCAAGCACTTGAACCTCTCCTGTCCACTCCAAAACCAATCATGCAACTGAATGTACCCTAACCACGGTGTTAATGAAAACTGAATGTACCCTAACCACGGTGTTAATGAAAACTGAATGTACCCTAACCATGGTGTTAATGAAAACTGAATGTACCCTAACCGTGGTATTAATGAAAACATTCCAGGGACCAGCCATTGTTTTTATCAAACCCAAATTTTATGAACACCCCGTGTTCCTAATCACTGAATAGGGTTTTCATGAATTGTCTGAATGTAATATTAAGAAAGTAAATATGCTACCTGACATACACGCAAAAAAAAAAAAAAAAAAAAAAAACGGTTAGAACAGACATCAGCGACGGATTATGTTTTGAATAATGACACTCTCTCACCAGTCCTCTGACCTCTCAAGAGCTACTCAAATTTAGTATTCAGCCTATGGAAAATCATCTTTGATCCTTGTTTTTGTGCATGTATCTCATTAATTAAAAACCGGCTTTGTTAAAAGCTGTTAAACAAAAGGACAGTGAACAGTAAGACTACCTGCACCAATTCATGCAGGCACTGAACTAAGCGCTACCACAAACACACACACACACACACACCCAGACACTAAAACATACACAAACACGCATACACACAGACACACACACGGACACTAAAACATACACACGCACACACATGTATCCGAACACCAAAACATACACATGCATGCACAAACACACACATGCATCCAAACATCAGTACATACACATGCATATACACACGTACACATTCACAAACACACACATACACACCCAGACACCAAAACATACATACGCATACACAAATGCACGCACACACACACACACACACACACACGTACTGTACGCACAAACACGCACACAAATTCTTGGACACTAAAACATACACATGCATGCACAAACACACCAAAACTCCCAGACTCTAAAACCTACACATACATGCACAAACACACACACACACACACACACACACACACATGCACAAACACCCAGACACCAAATCATACACATGTATGCAAAAACACAAACACACAAACCCGGACACCAAAACATACACATGCATGCACAAACACACGCGTACACCCGGACATCAAAATATACACAAGCATATACAAACAAACACACCATAAACATCTCATGAATTTATCTCACATCAAATTTAAAAATAATTAAAAAAAAAGAAAAGCCTTCAGCTTATAAAGCAGCTGAAGAGAACACCATTTAACATGTTTCCAGGATCACTAGGCTGCGCACGTCATGCCAGACCTCTTCTTCCTCTCGAGCAGCAGTCCCAGGGCGCGCTCTCCATGGTGATGTAGAACTTGATTGCCAATTCAAGAATCCTGATTTTCAACTAGTCCAGAATGTGTGCACCGTGTCCCTTTGATGCATTTACATTTCTATTCCCATAGTCTGTCGAACCAATCTGCATTACCAAATAATCAAGCACCAAATGCATCTCCGATACTGTTGCTTTAAAAATCTTTTCGCAGTGACAGGTCAAGTTGGCGACAGTTAACATTTCCTTGCGTAGCTACTTCTGATGTGGGCTACATGTTTATAATGCGCATCAAAATTAATTTAGGCGCAAAGGTGAAAGCAGTGACGACTATTTATTTTTTTTTAATCAGATTTTAAGATTAAACTTGGGTCCATCATGTATCAGAAACTACGTAGGCCAACCAGTTGAAACTTTTTTTATTCAAAAATAAAAAAAAATAAATAAAGAAAGAAAAATCAGCAATTCAGGCGATCGCATAGCTAGCATTTGCTTAAATTTCTTCCAGCAGAAATGCTTCCTTTCCGCGTTCTACCACTGAATGCGGTTTGACGGCATAGGGTCTTGATTAATCATCAAGTAGCCTAGTGGTCTGTTCAAAGACAATTTTAATACACTGCCAGTAGTAGCTCAAAATTAAAATTTCCTACCTTGAAAATGTGTCTCCGGCGTTCTGTTGCTGAAAGTTGTTTAAAAGTTTTTTTTTAAATCAAGGGAACTCGTGCCTTCGTCATAGACTGGACTAAATAAAAAAGAAACTTAAAATGATGATGACTTCATCAAAGTAAGACGCACTGAGTAAAAAGCATCACGCAACAAATAAAGCTATTGACGAGAGACGTCCACTTTCAGTGACCGTGATGGTTCATTTTCTCTCTGTTCTATCAAGGCTGCATTTAGTTATACAACTGGATAATGCTCGCCGAGTACGTCAGTTGAGCATGATCTGGATTGGTTAAAGGAACCACTCAGCCAGACTCAACTCCCCCTGTGCTATTTGATTCATTATTGGAATAAAAAATAATTACATGGGGTATTCTGACACCTTATGAATAAATTCAGATGGGTATCAACGCATGGAACAAGAAAACAGTTTCTCACGTGTTTGGATATTTGTGCAATGTTTCCTTCCATGAGATGGGCTTCATGATTTCTTGTTTGAGCTTAATACTGGTTGTGATACATCGTAGATATTTTTGTGTTATACGCAGTTGGCCTGCATTACAAAAGAAGTTCGTAGGCCCCAAGAACATCATCGTTCTTAAGAAATATTAATATTTTGGTCAGATATGCGCAGGATGCAAAGTACTGCTATAAATCGGTGGTAGTATGTTTGCATTTTCGCGAATTCATTTTCAGACACGGGAATTTATACGCGACTGTAAGTCTACTAAACTAATTGCCTCAGTCTGGCACGAGTAAATTTGAATTGCTTAAATATTTTTAAACCTAAAAAAAGTAAATAAAAAAAATTAATATATAATTTAAGAAAAAAACTATTTCAAAGCTGTAAAAAAAATAATAAAAATTTGTCAAAAAAAAAAAAAAAAAAAGCAGCAGCCTGCTGCAAGGCATTGAGTTGGGTCAATATCAAGTTTGAAGTTTCTTCAGAAATGAGTGTGTAACCACTGCGACTTGAAGTTGAAGAAACTCAAAAATTCTTTGCAGCTGGTTGTCTTACTTTTTCAAGTTTTGTCAACTTTTTAATTTTTACAGTGTGGCTGACGATCAACATACCAATTCAGAACTTACTTCATATTCCATATCAATAACCTATATTTTCTCTGAAAACTTCCAGATGGAAGACATCAATAGTGTGGTGCAGCCTCGACGCTGCTAGGCTGTACAGCTGGGAACTTGATGAAAATGAGTAGAAACACACCGTTAAAATGTTGCGAACGCGCATGCGCGTCTGTGCTCTTGCTACATGGCAGCATAGTCGTTATTCCATCACTGGGAAGATTGACCTAAAGTTTGGGGGTATCTGTTTAGTGCCTGACTGTCCACAGCGTGCCAGCCACAGTGTAAATTAAATAATCAAAATCATTCAAAATGAGTCCATCCGGGTAACATATGTACATGTGTGACAGTTGAAGGGTCCTGTCAATAGAAATGCCTCCTATAGTCTGCCCCAGATGGTGCAACTTTGCCTGAGGCAAGTGACACGCATGTATACTGCATCAGGCAATGTTGCACCGTGTGGGGATGGTTTTTGCTGCATAACTTCCTCGCGTGACAGTGCAGCAGTGTATCTAGCATGCTAGATATTTTCCTGCTAGCAAGGAAGTTGCTCACCATGTAGGGGCTACCCATAGACGGTAAAAGAAGTGGACGGCGGGATGACGCTGTTCTCAACGGGAGAGCGATGCTCTCATATGGGTCATTAAATATGTAGTCAACGAGAGGTCCCCAGGTCACTGACTCAGATTTGGCTCAAATTTATTTTGGGAGTACCTCCATATTCATTATGAACACATGCAAAATTTTAGGCTCCTACTCCAAGGGGTTTCCGAGATATGGTCCCCCAAAAATCAGGGGCCATACCCCAAGCGATTCGTGAACATTAATTTATAGGGATTTTGGAGGCCAATATCTTTGGAACCAATCATAGATATGGGCTGAAAATTGCTGCCCAGGGTATTTTGGGTGCAGGCTTTCAGAATCTCTTGTAAAAATGTATCTGTCTCTTTTTATTTTCAAGATATTGGCCTCTCAAATATGAAATTTTTTGCGTGGAAATCAAAAATTCAGTTTTCAAGGACCCCCCATGAGGACAGGATCCCTTACAGAGGCTAAATTGTGCTGGATTCCATCTATATGAGAACAGGTCTGTCTATACAAGGAAGATTGACTGCATCCAAGGCATAATAGCAGAGTTAGGAGACCCTGAAATAGGTCTTAGCTGAAAAAGTCACTTTTTTGCCAATTTTAGATTGGCAAGTTCACCATGTGGACAGTTACCAACGGTAATGAAACTTGTTTTACGTGAATGTATATATCTTGGCTTTATTTGATCAAAATTACAACTTGTTTTTTTCATGACCTTCACTACCCCCCCATTATGGCTTTTGTTTTGAAAGAATGACATAAGGTGAAGCTAATATAAGTTGGTCATCTGCCCACAACTGACCTATAATGATCACAAATGCGAGAAAGCTAGACTCCAAGAACTGTCAACCAAGATTACCGATCACAACAAAACTTATTATAAAAATGATGGTAACTTCTTTTGAATTAGGGCAGTTTCTGTCCTGGTTTCAATTTGAACTTCGTAGCCATTTCCTCTTCAAGAGTTTTCAGGGATTCTGAAAATAAAGTGTATCACAGTGAGAGAGGTGAACTTCCTTACAGTAAATTAATAACATCCGTTCTCTGTTATGCAGGAATGCAGGATGATGCCACCATGAACTTACGTGTGATGTGCTTCTTTCGATGGTTAAATGTATCGGCACAGGACTGCTGTAGACTTTCAAAGGGTGACAAATACACTTTTTTGTGATGGAAACAGATTCGTCATCTTCATTAAATATGACATTGCACCGCCAAGTCAAAAGTTGTCTATCAGCTGGTTTAAGGTCACTGAATTAAAGTCATCATGTCTTTCTGCAGTATGTATGTTTGTCGCATTCCTCATCCAAGGAAATCCCAATTTTGCACCTGTCAGAAGCCATGCTGAAGCTTCAATGAATTAATTAAATAGCTACCCTATTGTTTTAACCAGAGGTGATGCAATACCCATTGAAGATGATGCAATACACAAGCGATCTGATGCAATATGCATGGAAGATGATGCAATACCTGGAAGATCCTAGGGAGCGAACGCAACATCATGTCTGATGCCAGATTATCTTAGGAAATGATGAAAATTTTTAATGAGTAGGCACTGTCTATTTAAAACTTCTAGTTGCAGAACAAAGGGGATAATAATGGGCGTTCTTACCCCAAAATGCCTATATTTGATAACATGATTAAATAGTGAAGCAGTTGAGAAAATAAGTTGTAATTTTGAACAAATAAAGCCAAGATATATACATTAATGTTTAACAAGTTTCATTACCATGGGTAACTGTCCACATGGTGAACTTGCCAAAATTGGCAAAAAAGTGACTTTTTCAGCTGGGTCCCTTTTCAGGGTCTCCTAACTATACTATTATGCCTTGGATGCAGTCAATCTTCCTTGTACAGACAGATCTGTCCTCAAATAGAAGGAATCCAGCACAATTTAGCCTCAAAAAGGGATCCTGGCCTCATAGGGGGCCCTTGAAAACTGAATTTTTGATTTCCACCAATAAACATTTTCATATTTGAGAGGCCAATATCTTGAAAATGAAAGGAGATAGATAAATTTTGACAAGAGATTCTGAAAGCCTGCACCCAAATCACCCTAGATTGTAATTTTCTGCCCATACCTGTGATTTGTTCCAAAGATATTGGCCTCCAAAACCCTTATAAATTAATGTTCGCGATTCGCTTGGGCATGGCCCCCAATTTTCGGGTGGCCATATCTTGGAAACCCCTTGGAGTAGGACCCTAAAATTTTGCATGTGTTCATTACAAATATAGAGGTACTCCCAAAATAAATTTGAGCCAAATCTGAGTCGGTGACCATGGAAGATTCTTGTACTTTGGTTGAGTTCATATGGAATGACCCACATAAGTAAAAGCCAATGTTTCAGTTTAAACTCTCCCGGTCATCGCTGATAGCAAAAACCGTATAAATCAAAACATTACCTTGTTTACTGACATATGAAAGGTTGATTTTTACTAAAATAAGAACTGGGAATTTTGTTTATTTTCATAATGAGCCATAAATCATTGAAGATCGGTTTGCATCAAAATCTTTATTACAAATATGGAGTTTGTGGGTTAACAAGGTTACAGTGCACAGTATCTGACAATAAAAGAAACAGTGCAGCAACTGTTCATGGACAATAGGGCAAACACAAGTTTGAGCTGGCATAACGCATGAAATGACTAGAGTCAGGTGAGGTTTTAGAACTAGATCGGCCAGTTGCCTCTAACCACAGATGTACATCCTGTACATCAGGAACTTAAATTCATGGTGCTCACATCAGTAAACAATAATCATGATAATGATAAAGTTTTTTAGACATACCAGGCTGTGCAATGTGAGTCCTTTCCATTTTAAATGACAACCTTATACTGCGCCCACATACCATGACATCGCCACACTATAGGATTGTGAGCCCAGACCCAGGAGCTTTCTTATTAGTTGAGAACCGTTTCTCCTGAAGAAATGAAAAGAAGCTAATGAATTATTCATAATTATCACTCAATGCTGTAAAACCTGGGCAGTCTTATAAATATGTCCTACTGTCCTAAATAAAAAAATGCACCTCAATAATTTTTACTACATAATCACTACATTTAACAATAAATTAATGCGCATAAGGTACTTCTAGTGTAGGTCATTGCTCACAGAATCGCTTGGTTTGATCTCCTCTTGACAGATAATGTTCACACTAAGTCTGCAAGAAATCACTCAACATTTGTGACCTTGTAGGCAATAACAAGTCATAGGCTTTATCGGGTAATGAAATATTGATTAATATTCCTAAAATTATACAATTTTCTCCAAAATCCCTAGGTTTTATAATAAGCAAGGTCCATATCAAAATTGAAATTGAAGTTTGTGATCATGAGGAGATCTCTGGTTTGGCAGCAGATGTGGTGGTCGTGTAACCCCCCCAGACCTGTAGTTTCCTCCAATACGTTCATACGGGGGATACAATTATAATATATAACTATAAGTAATGTATAATATATAATATTTTCTGGGTCAAACACCCAGCCTTCGCAATGATTCACAAAATGTTGAAAAATTGCTTGTGACAAAACAAGGGGCATTTTTTTTTTCTTGTTTTCAGGTGCACATTAACACGTTGACTGCCAGCTAATGGCAGGTCAGGGCCAGCGCTAGACTTGAAAATTCGGGGGAAATGATCCATCCCTTTATTGACAACAATTGGTCCTGGCTAATTCTAGATGGTTTTCCTTTATAAGCACGTTTTCTAATTCAAGAATAATCAAGTGGCAATTGAAGACACGGCTTCTCTCCCCCATGCGATCTAACAGCAAATAATGGGCTACATTCAGTGCAGAAAAATAATTTAATTATAATTAGGTCTATGCGCAGGCACTCAGCAACGTTAATTTTTTTTCCAGCAAGAGCGGCATTTCAGAACTCATTTGCGAATGAAGGTCATTACGGCAAGTACCTACACCTGTTTTTGCAGCACGGTCACGCAACTTGCTGTAAAAAATAGCCAGCTGTTAGACTGGAAAATGAAAACGGAGGAAACCACGTATACTTGTCACCAGAATTACCTTCATTCGCGAAGAGTTCTGAAATTCCGCTCTCGCTGGAAAAAAAATTACCATTGCTGAGTGCCAGTGCATTGACCTAATTATAATTAAATTATTTTTCTGCACTGAATGTAGCCCATTATTTGCTGTTAGATCGCATGGGGGAGAGAAGCCGTGTCTTCAATTGCCACTTGATTATTCTTGAATTAGAAAACGTGCTTATAAAGGAAAACCATCAAGAATTAGCCAAGACCAATTGTTGTCAATAAAGGGATGGATAATTTCCCCCGAATTTTTCTGGCGCTGGCCCTGACCCGCCATTACGAGTTATCTCGTAGTTGGCAGTCAACGTGTTAAAATTGTGAGGACATTATCGCCCTTTGACCTCTTAAATTTCCTGCTGTGTGTGGCACATACACTGGTGCGCTGTGACTGACTCTGCTGAGCGATGCAGATGCTGGTGTGTACTATTGACACCGCACACGATACTTTCTTTGTGTTAGTACTGACGGACAGCAGGGCTAAAAGAGAATGGGGTCGGGTAAGGATGAAGTTTGGGGAAAGGTAAACACAAAAGTTTGGGGAGAGGAAAATACAATACGTTGCCATCACAACTCATCATATAGTGACGCTTTAGTAACATTCTGACCATATGTCAATATAAAATGCAAAGAGAGTCCTTTGGCATCATTATTCGATGGCATTGCTACATGGTCATGTTCAAGACCCACAGAAATTTGCTTAAGTTTGGTTTAAGTTAAAATACACCCCACACTATGGTAACTACTTCTTCAAAAATAAATCTGCAAGCATAGGTAATGGGGCACGTGTTAGTGCAACTGCCTCATGATCATGAAGTTCTGGGTTCAAACACTGATTGGTAAATGTTTTTATTGTATTTATCATTGTCATCATAATACACTGACGCGAAAGGACTCCTTTTTTGTTGTATAGCAACGGCCCGGGCATCTACCCTAAAGGCGATATCGGACACCTGGGGATTGAGAATGGGCCAGTTAAACTAGTGACATCAGCGCTGCCTTCGCAGAGACAGCTTCCTGTGGGCATGAGGGCAGTCCTCGTGCTCCACACCAGACGGGACATCTCTGGACATCTGTCTCATGCTCACTGTCGACATGGCACCACCAGGACCAATACCGCCACTGTCACACAATCGCCATTCTGGCCTCTTCCCCTGTTCAAAGATAATCAGAGAAGGAAAGGGTTTAAATAATAAGAATAATAATAATAACTTATAGAACCTTTAAAAGCAGAGTTTACAAAGTGCTTTGACAGACAAACCAAAATCAGCATATTCAGGAAAGACAACATAATGGAACTAGAGCGCACGTGTCAAACTGGTGCCATGGAGGGTCAAGGAGCTGCAGGTTTTCATTCCATTCAAAAACTCCACCAGGTGACTTCACTGATTACCTCACCTTCAAGCAGAGAGAAGGGACTAATCAGGGAAATCACCTGCTGGAGTTTTTGAGTGGAATGAAAACCTGCAGCCTCTTGGCCCTCCATGACATCAGTTTGACACCCCTGAACTAGAGGCGCTCCTAGAGTGCAAACCTCTGCCAAGGCAGCTCAGTCCAAATCTTGGTGAGTGGGAGCAAAGTTCAGTCATCGCGTGTCATAGGATTTCAAGATGGCATCCGTGGCGGCCATACTGTTTGACTGATTGCGGTGAAAATCAATAAGGTCCATCCCTAATGTAATAGCGACCCACCCACAAAATTTCAGATATCTCCGTTCATTACTTTTTGAGTGATGTTGTTCACAAACAAACAGACAGACAAACAAATGGCACATAACCTCCTGCCAACTTTATTTGGCGGAGGTAATAAATGATCAACAGTTCAACACCGAACTCAAAGAAACTGAAAAGTGCAGTATGATTGTTGGAAGAGCTTCAAAATGAACCGACTGTTGTAGTTTTTTTAATACCATACAAGTTGAGAAACACAATTGTGCCGCTCAAACCTCGAACCTTACAACTTTCATGCGGTGGATTTGGGCTTGAAGCCTTTTCATACTGAGACGGTTTGTGTCATTCTGTGCCTTTCACTCGGTAACCCAGTGTTTCAGGCACGCTGCTCTCCAACATCAATATTATGACAATGATTACTGGTGGCTCAATCGCACAGAACTGCTGCAAGGGTGCACTGGTGCTGGCAAACTGAATGTTAACATGATGGGTGCTGCATGTACCCCAGACCTACCTCTCTGTGGTGATGGTGCGCACAGTGTAACTCCCTCGCACCGACACCGTGGCCCCTCACGTCATTGTGACAAATCAGACACAGGTCATCAGCATCGCTCTGCACATGTCACAAACACACAGTTACGTTACGACCTCTCCACTCTGACACTTACATGAGGAAATCTCATTACCACAGAAAACGCATCAGCATGACTGAGGACTTTGCTTTACCGCTTCATGTCTTACATAGAGCATTACACATCCTTAACTTTGAAAAAAATGTTTTTTGTTCTCTTTTTTCATTGTGTTCTTTCAGGTGAGAAGTTGCAAAAATCAGGCAGGTATAGAGGATGAAAAAAGAAAGAAGGTGACTGCTTGCTCTAAGTAGCACAATGTAGAAAAAATTGTGTCGGATGCTTTAGGAAAATGGGGAAAAACAGGTAGAAAACCTATTTGGAAATAATGAAATGGGAGCTATCATAATCAGTCCAGCAAAATATGAGCGTCATAACGATCATGTCAAAAAGTTCTTAGCAGACTCTTAATTTGGAGGAAAATTGTAGTTGAACGGGGTGTGATGAAAAACAAGGAGCAAATGCTTCCTGTGCCGGGAGATAAACTGTCTTTGAAAGGAAACGGCAGGCCGGGAGGCTCACCAGGGAAATGACATTTCGGCTGCGGAAGCGAAGCCGCTTCTCCAGGGATTCGGACAGCTCGTGTATGGTGGTGATTCGGCCGCTGTGGAAGGGGCTCTTGATGTGGCTGCTGTCGTCTGTGGACGCCGGGCAGGCGCGGGGGAGGGGCTTGACGTCTGTCTTGTCCCGGAACTTGGACTGAGGGGGTTGAAGTGCAGAGGTGGGTATGTGGAGGGGACTCAGCTGCATCGCATTGAGCTGGGACTGCGGAGAGAACGAGCGAGCGATAAGAAGGAGAACAGGGGTAAAGAAAGAGACAGACAAAAGGAGCAAAAAAGAGAGAAAGAGAGAAAACCATTCAGTAATTCTGGCCATTTTGTTCTTTAATCTCATCAACTCTGCAATCCCATTTTGTGGGTTCGTGCAATGCAGCTGCTTTATTCAAAACTGGAAATTTACGCCTGTTTTAAATTCTAGTGGACATTCCAGATTTTCAAAGATCTCAAATGTGTGCAGCTGAATCACAAGCAAATGTATATAAAATGATTAACAAGATCTAGATATTTTCTATTTGATGTAATATCGTGGCCATAAAAACATGGCGTCCTGGGTTTGAATATTTTCCTCAGAATAAGTTAAGCGAGATGAAGCTTCAGTGAAGCAGTGCTACCAGCACAGAATATTTGAGTGACATTGTCCTACAATACAAAAAACTTTTAACCTATTTAAAGGGAAATTCAATCCACAATCAGAGTTAAAGGAGTCAATCAGCAGACAAACATGTCACGATAAACGTTCCTCGCTCATGTCATGGAGTCAATGCTGTGATGTGACGATGAAGATGCCAACCAAACTGTTCCAGCATTTTCACACTAGGACCCATAGGAGACTTGTACTCTGCCTGCATTCAATATGCGTATTCATACTAGTACGCACCTCTCAAGGTTCCCGCATTAAGCCTGACTATGTTTTCATACAATCTCACAGGGACTCCAGAGTGCCGATTGTGAGTGACACACATGAATCTGCTCAATAGCATCACAGCCACATATTCCGCTCAGCCACGGGCAGAGTGTATTTTTGCGACCACAGTGGCTTTTTGGCACGATGCCTTATTGATGTTGTTCAGCTCTCGACGACCCCAAACTACAAAAAGACTCCCTCATCTGTCTTTGTGTCGCTGTGTGTAATGACTGTATACCTACCCCTACATCCTGTCTCTGAGGACCAGCTTATGAAAGAAATGATGAAAAACAAAACAAAAGCAACCTGAATGTCAGGTTAACTGCAAGGCTAACAATCAGTGATTTTATTGATTGGGCAAAACACGCCCTAATAACTGAATCCCAGATATTCAAAATAGTGTTGTCTAATGTTCTATGGCATTGTGGTCAATAAATGTCCTTAACCCTGTATTGACAAAATAAAATGATAATTTATGGTCAGCTCACATTTCCATTTGTGGTAATGTCACTTTGAAACCTAAACATTTTACAACCCACATCAAATGGACTATATTTGCATCTAATTTCTAGCTCAGTTCATTCCTGTTCTTGAAGATAATTGATATTATACAATTTAAATTTCTTAGTGTATGAACTATTGCCTCCATTTTAATAAGACTGAGGTAATATAGGAATATCTGATGACACCACAAATTGTTCTGCTTATTTTGGCGCTATTATTTTGCCTGCTGCCCATAGCACTAGCATTCACTCTTGCCCTTCAAGACCCAGGCTACAATGACTGTGTTATGTCTACATGTTAAATAAGCACCAATTCTGATCAAAGATAATAGGCTTCGTTTAGTAAACAGCAATTAATTGCCTAAATTGATCAATTAAGCTCCGAATGAAAAGTTCAAACCCTGACTGTAACTTTCCAAGGGTAAGAAAGAATAATATTAGTTCCAGCGAATGGCCTCTGGCGAATAGTGCATTTAGTCTGACCTTCAAAACTCTAGGGTCTCACATTTTAGTACACATGCTAGGCTGTTCAACCCGTGTTTATGATATAATTTCAGATAATAAAAAGACCCAAACTTTCTCACCATGTTTTTTTATTCCTCTTTCTCCTGATCCACAATGTCAAATGTCTTCAATCTCTCTACAAATACAAATATGATATCGAAGGAAAGGCAGAATGTGACTTTGTGACTTAAGACTGGGTTGACACAGATTGCCTCACAGCTAACACTGAAAAGCCACAGATATCTGAAACAGATAATAGTCCGGAGCCACCTGTCCTTGTTTCTACACACACAAACTCAAGTGGTCAATATATCTCCCTCTGTTTATGGTTTGCGGGCTATAGTGAGAGAGTATACTTCATGCAGCCCCATCCCAAAGTAACTTATATGAAGAGCTTGTGGGTCCTGAGGTTGCACATACATTTTCTCACTGGAATGTTCCTCAGGAAATAATATAGAATTTAGTATTAGGTTATTCATGCGTTAATTAACTTGCCCGCTTATTCCAGGTCGGGGTCACTGGTGGGCTGGACCATATACTAGCACATAATATACAAGAGGCTAGAGCACAGTTCCAGTTTATAGCCAATCCATACCAATTCCAGGACAGTTTGCCAGTTCATCACGGGGATTATTGTCAAATATTATGAATGACCAAGGCTCAGGGCAATAAATTCTAACACAAAAACTGATATTTACATTAACAATTGTGAATGAGGAGTGAAATTGTTTTACAGTTCATTGACTTACTGACCCTGAAGTGAATTTTTACAATCTTCCAAAATTTCTATCATTATATATCCAGCAGGGCAACACAAATTTATCAAACATTCAACATAATACATAAAATATATTTCACTATACACTGAAAACTGCCTGGGCTAAAAAAAATATAACACTTAACCGATATACTTCACCCTTAGATATTATTTAAGCAGCAAGAAAAACACCTTTTAAGACTATCTTGAAGTCTGAATCTTTGCACCTTTTTTAATTATTAGAGGAATCATTACTTTCCTAAATTATGGGGGGATCTCATAGCTCAACAGTGTATAGTCATTGATATTCTGCTCCGCCAACAGTCACATCACATTAATTCAATGTAACATAATTACCCATCAGCTCTCGCAACCAACACGAGAGGATTGTCCTCTCCACCTTTGATAATGACCAATTAAATGTCTATTTATGACAAGAGAAGGACAATGAATGTGTTATTTTCATAAACTGGTGGTGTAAAATTTTGAGTAAACACCTCTACTGCTTACTAAAACACTCATTACTCATTGGCAGTAAATTGCTGCCAGGTAAGTATGTGGTTTAACCTTGGATTAGAAGACAAACTATGAGGTGATTCTTGGGCAGGGTCAGAAAGGACCTAAAGGTTACTCTATAGAATGAAGTATTTGTAACGGCTAAACCAAAGAATTGTCAATAAAAAAAACCCAAAAAGTGCACTACATGTGCAGCATTTCAGGATACTGGGAAGTGTCATTGCCAAAGCCCCCTGGTTCTGGGGTGCCTTTCCCAAAATCACAGATGCTAACTTACATGATTGGAACCATTGACTGTGAATGGACCAACTATCTAACTTAGTTGGCAACTATGCTTATGGGAAACGCACCCCTGTACAACCTGTTTAACAATCAAAATTAAGTTCCCACTTGGGCCCAGCTTACAGTTAGAACAAGAGTTCGAACACAAAAAAAGTGCTTCAGCATGACTCAACAAAAACAAATACTTTGCAGCTCAAAAGTACACCAATCACTGAATGAAAGACAGAAATAGTCATTTTCAGTAATACCAATCACAGCCACAGCCCTCCCCACGAGCCAGTGAATTTGCCACAGTTTTTTTACAACTCTTCTTTTGTTTGAATACAAACCATCTAAATGGCTCAGTGCTTTCCTTCAGATTATTTTAATGGGTGTGATACCTCCCTCCTGTTCTCTCTGTTCCCTCCGGCCACCTGCCTTTTCCAATTTTCCCAGTAACTTCCTGCTCATCGTTGTGCTCACTTAATTATTGTTTAGTTAATTATCACTCCCCTTCTCTATTTAACCTGTTTCACCCTTCACAGGCAGGTAGCCTTGGATTGTAGCATCTTTCAGTTTAACTGCTCTTTGCTTTAGTGTCTTTTTTCCCCCCCGTTACCCTGAGTACTTTATATTTTTACCTCCGGCAAGGAGGTTACATTTTTGTTGCCGTTGGTTTGTTTGTTTGTATGTTTGTTTGTTAGCAGGATTACTCAAAAAGTTATAAACAGATTTCGATGTAATTTTCTCGAGGAGTTGGGGATGGAACAAGGAACAATCCGTTAAATTTTAGTGGTGAGCTTAGTCCAGATCACCATCCGGATCCAGGAATTTCTTTAAGGATTCTCTACCATTGTGGGATAGACTTGGCGGAGGTTTGCGCTTTTGGGGTGCTTCGAGTCTATTACTTTGTAATTTGCACTCTGTTTATTTAATAAATACTAGTCCTCTGCACTTGGGTCCTCCATCCTTTCACTCTCCCAGTGTCTCGACTCATTCCCGGGGCACCAGCTGATCGTTACAATGGGAAAACCCGTTTTGTTGATTTTTTTTTTTCTCACAACATATTTCATGTTCTTCAATCTACGGATGCTGATGTTATTTCCAGTGTTGGAATGTCTAGCCATTCCACATTTAAATCTTTTCCCATATGTGCATTAAGCCTATGTGTCCACAAACAATGAATTGTCAATAACATAATAATCTGACTGCCAATGTAATTACCAATGATGTCCTGATTAAGCAAATCTTTCATCCAGAAGATGGACAAGAAAAGCACCCCAAGTGGAGTATCTGAAATTACTGCCAGGGAACTGCATTTTTAAATTATTTTTTATCTAAAATAACTTTTATTTCAATACATGTTGGACTATGTTTTAACATCTTCAAAGAGAAGAAATGTTATTCAGTTCAGTTGACAAGTGCAAACTACCTAAAGCTCATCTAAGGTTGTGAAGTTTTTATTTAGTTAGTAATATACTCCAAAAAAAAAAGTTAAGGAACGCTGTATTTTAACCCGAGAATGTGAAATGTAAAAACTGAACGTTAATCCCTGGTGTTGTTCATGTCATTGGTGTTAATCCAAGACACAAACTGCATCAAAACATTTGATCAGACGACTTCATTACCCTGAAACAGGGTATCCACACGGGGAAGATGAGAATCATACCAAGTTCTGACCATTAAATCAAACATCAGATAATGTCAAAAGTCATTTCAAAATCTTGTGTGAAAATCAAGTCTTCTCACCAAAGGTTGACAGCATCTTGGTAAGCTCAGAACAAGAGAAAATAATAGTGAAAAGATTCAGTGGTCTTTAACCGTTTTTTATTGAGTATATTTGGTCACAATGCTGTCTTTGTATGGGTCACCTGGAGCCTGTTTCACAGGGTATGATGAGGTACCTGAGGCCGCTCTTACCTGGCAGGGCAGCGAGGCGCGTCGGTCCTGGGGAGGGCGACGGAGAGATGGTTTCCTCAAACTGCGCCTGCGATCCTTTGCGCGCTCGTCCACGGTGCTGTGGCCCCAGTAGCTGCTCATCCACTTGGTGAAATTACCGTCCTCGTCCTCGTCATCCATGATGATCGCAGGGTAAAGCCTGAGCGACAGAGTGAAACTGTGCGAGGAGCTCTCACTGGCTCCCGGTTCCAGCAGAGAAAGGGCCCTTCTGGAATGTTCCGGACAGGTCTGGTCCAACCTGGGCAGTGCTAAGCTGGAGCGCGTTTTGAAACTTGACGTGCCACAAACAGTTTACTCCGGAAGTGTGTTGCCACGTTGTTCTGTAGAAAGACTTTGTAGTCAGTAATTAGATCCCAATGACTCCTTAAAGCCGCTCTTGGGGGAAATTATTCAGAGTATAGATTTTACAACACACTGTAAGGCCTTCAGCTAAGTCGTCAAATAAGCGAATCCCTTGTAGTCTGCTCTGCACTGTAGAGGCAGGGACTGGGGCTGCGGAACAGATAGGAGTCAGGGTGTGTATGTGGAAGGGGACAGGACGGGACAGGAAGGGAAGGGAGGGGGGGAGGTGCTCTCAATCTTTCCATTACAGATGTTGGCTCGGCCAGCTCTGGCCCGGAGGGTCGCCGGTGCTCAAACTCCAATTTTCCTATACTTTCCACTGGCCGAGCACATCAAACCTGTCAATAATTATGGAACGCTTCTGGCTAATTATTCAACATGTCTCGGCTGAAATATCCTCAGCACCCTCAACCCACATTTGAATGTGAGCAGAGGGTGGTGGGGCATTGACTGCAGCTCTGCTTTTGAGGCACACAATGGTCTGATACTGGACATCATTACCCACAAACACACATTTTACCACCAGCCAGTTTACCCCTGTCTGGACCAAGAGTTTGTGATGGAAACTAATAGAGAATGAATGTAGCCAGAGTGTTTACTGATTTTCTAATTCTTTATTTATTGTAGCTGTTAGCACCACCAGAACCGGAGAGTATTAACTTGTTGTCTGCAGTTTGTGTTCTGGTTACTCTTCAGAAGTAAAACTCATGTAAGAGGCCCACAGGTGAGGCGGAACAAAACTAATAACCCCTTTTCGCAGATATAGACGCCGGCGTCCGTAAATTCCAAAATTTAATTCCTAAATAATTTTGTAATTGAATTTCCAAATGTTTTGCTTCACTGGAATAATTTTCCAGAGTCTCTGTGGCACAAATAAAGAGTTATAAAGCCTAAATAGGCTCATGCATAACCGGTAAAATTGGCATTTCTTGTATTCTGTGCAAAGGGGTTAAACCAAGATGGAAATACAACCCCATGTTTTAAATTGGCACTGTATGGAATATGCAGATAAAATCAAAAAAGAATGATTTGAAAAGTGAATTTACTCCCTACCATATTGAAAACACAACAACACATTATTTAATGATGTAGCTTGTAAACTCTTTTATTTATTAAAAATGCACTGTATGCTTATTTCAAACTTGATGACTGCAACAGCCTCCTAAAAAGCTGGCGAAGGGGCAATTTATGAGTAATAATGATGTGAGAAGTCTCAATAATATGGTGATGTTAAACAGGGGAGCTAATTGTGTTTTTGTATAAAAGGAGCCATAAAAAGGCCTAGTCCTTCAAGAGCAGAGATGGGTTAAGTCTCAACGGCATACATTGCCCTCTAAATGTCCTCTACTCCAGGGACGTCCCCGCATTTTCCAGCAAAACAACACTACTACACATTTTACTTGGATTACAAGTGCATGGCTGCATAAGCCGAGTGAGGAGAACTTTTGTGGAGGAATGGGGGGGAAATTTCTGCTCGCTAGCCTTCAGTAAATGGTGCCTTTAGCGCTCAAATGCTAAACGAGAGTGATTAACCCCTTAAAACTCCAGCAACGTTTGCCTAAAATGCAGGGGTGTAAAATCCAGGGGTCAGAAAGTAAAAGTCCTGCCAGGTTTTTCTCCCTCCCACAGAATGAGCTGATCACTCATATTGGCTCTATCTCCTGTCCGAAGTAAATCCAGGTGGTTGGAATAAAGTTCTGGGGAGGATTTTTACTTTCTGAACCTGGACTTTACACCTCTGCTAAAATGCCTATCCAAGGCGTACCCAAAGTAAATTGAAAGCTGTTCTTGTTTTTAACTTCCCATGGACGGGCTGTCGGAGTGGCAAGGGGTTAAAAGACATGCTGATGTTACAAAGCAGTAAATAGCAAACTACACCAACTTTTTTAGATGCGGAAATCGTGTTTTTTTCAATAATCTATTAAAAGCATGTTAGAACACAGGAAGTGTTTTGTACTGTTACAATATAGTGGAGGGAGACCGGATTTTTCAAATCAGGCCTTCTCGATTTTCCTGGCATTATGCATGATGTGCCAACTTTTTTGGAATTGGAGTAATAGGCCCCTCATTGAGAGAGCTGCCGTCCCGTGGGACTCGGGGAGAGGACACCACAGTACGACCTACTTTGTGCAGTTTTGGTTACGCAATCCTTAAAGTTAATTGTTTTTAAGACCAACATCTCTTCCAGTAGTAAGTAATCCACAGCTATATTGTCTTAAGAGTTTAATGGTCATCATACAATCCTCTGCACGGAGTTGATCAACTTTAATTCTCCGTAGACGTGAACCCAGTGCGTTCCTCAATTTCTAATGACCAGCCCTAAATCAGAGAGCCCCAAGATGCAAATAATGAATACTGGGCACCATTCCTTAAATGTCATGAACCTTGACTCACTATAAGACAGCAAGTGAAATGTTCTTAATAGGGCAAAATGACCTTGAATACAGTGCTTCTGACAGAGATTAATGTGATTGTCAGAGAACAGCCCTACATATATTGGCTGCTTTGGAGATTTGTGCCAGTTTGCTTTCATACGAAACTGAGGAACATTATGTTGAGGAAGTAAATATCAATTTGGAAGAAACTCACCAACATACTCGTTACGCATACAGCCTTCCCACAGTTTACAAGCTGCTGGTGTCCTAGATGAGGTCATCAGAGGGACAGACGGGCTCTGTCTGGTTTGAGTTGTTTACAGTGTAGAGAGGGCAATGCCCTAGTACAGCACACGCACAGCCGTGCAAATTAAATAAATATTTTTTATCGAATTGCACTGGAGTCAGTAGAACACCTGTTGGATGTGTGAAACCCCAAAGGGAGACAGAAGGATTGACTGCGGCACCAAGCCCAGAATACTGAAGTGCTGAGAGTTACAGTAGCACAGGCTAATTAGCAACAGGGTCAGTTCTCATTGTCAGTCGACACTGTGATGTTTTTGTACAAGATGGCTAGTAAAATCATGACTCAAAATTGCAACTGTGCCCTGAACAAAGCATCGTGCTACATTACAACGGAGCTGGTTTTCAAGCAAAAAAAAAAAAACTTGATCAAAGAAAGGGACTAAAAACCACACTGGTGAAATAAAAAAAGGACTTCAATAAAAGACCTGCCAATTTAGGAATTTTTCATTATTTTTTTTAATAGACAAATAACGAAACTTCCTGAATGGATAGGTCTTGAAGTCCTAATGCATTTCATCAGTGTGCAGTTTTAACCCCTTTTTTGATGTAGGGTAAATGGCGCAGTTTAGCGTAAATGCTAAAATCCTGCTGAGTAATGCCAACATACAGTGCTGTGAAAAAGTATTTGCCCCCTTCCTGATTTCTTACTTTATTGCATATTTTTCACACTTAAATGTTTCAGATCATCAAACAAATTTTAATATTAGACAAAGATAACCTGAATAAATACAAAATGCCGTTTTTAAATGATGATTTAATTTATTAAGGGGAAAAAGCTATCCAAACCTACCTGGCCCAATGTGAAAAAGTAATTGCCCCCCCGTAAATCATGAATGAACTGTGATTAACCACATTTTTTGAGTCCAATTTGGCTAGCCACACCCAGGCCTGATTACTGCCAGACCTGTTGAATCAAGAAATCACCTTTAATATAACCTGTCTGACAAAGTGAAGTAGGCTAAAAGATCTCAAAAAGCAACATGTCATGCCGCAAACTAAAGAAATTCAAGAACAGATGAGAAACAAAGAAATTGACATCTATCAGTCTGGAAAGGGTTGCAAAGCCATTTCTAAGGCTTTGGGACTCCGGCGAATCACGGTAAGAGCCATTATCCCCAAATGGAGAAAACTTGGAACAGTGGTGAACCTTCCCAGGAGTGCCCAGACTACCAAAATTACTCCAGGAGCACACTGACGACTCATCTAGGAGGTCACAAAAGAACCCGGAACAACATCTAAAGAACTGCAGGCCTCACTTACCTCAGTTAAAATTAGTGATCATGATTGAACAATAAGAAAGAGACTGGGCAAAAATGGCATCCATGGGAGAGTTCCAAGTTAAAAACCACTACTGACCAAAAAGAACATAAAGGCTTGTCTCACATTTGCCAAAATACATCTTGATGATCCCCAAGACTCTTGGTAAAATATTTATGTAGACTGACGAGACAAAAGTTGAACTTTCTGGAAGGTGTGCGTCCCATTACATCTGGCTTAAAACTAACACAGCATTTCATAAAAAGAACATCATACCTAAAGTCAAACATGGTGGTGGTAGTGTGATGGTTTGGGGCTGCTTTGCTGCTTCAGGACCTGGATGACTTGTCGTAATTGATGGAACCATGAATTCTGCTCTCTACCGAAAAATCAAAATGAGGATTTTGGAGTTGCCTAGTCAAAGTCTGGACTAAAATCTGCTTGAGATGCGGTGGCATGACCATGATATGCTTGAATACCCTCCAATGTGGCTGAATTAAAACAATTCTGCAAAGAAGAGTGGGCTAAAATTCTTCCACAGCGAAGTGAAAGACTCATTGCCAGTTATCGCAAACGTTTGATCGCAGTTGTTGTCGCAGAGGGTGGCACAACCAGTTATTAGGATGTAGGGGGCAATTACTTTTTCAAATAGGGCCAGGTAGGTTTGGATAGCTTTTTCCCCTTAATAAATGAAATCATCATTTAAAAACTGCACTTTGTATTCACTCGGGTTGTCTTTGTCTAATATTAAAATTTGTTTGCTGATCTGAAACATTTAAGTGTGACAAATATGCAACAAAAAAAAAAAGAAATCAGGAAGGGGGCAAATACTTTTTCACAGCACTGTAAGTAGAAAAGAATATGAAAGATGGCTAGGATAACCCAATCACCACCAAGTGACCTTAGTATTTTAACCACAAATAAGAAAAACTGAATAACATGAACCCTAGTTTTCATGACTATTCAGTTTGCATCAGACTTCCTTCATGAACCAAGCGACATTTCTGCCGTTCAAATGGCCGAAATCTGGTTAAAAAAAATTCTTGACGTACACTTAATTCTTATTTCACCGTCGCTCAACAATTACACGTTTATATTGCATGCACTAGGGTGTTAAGCAGCTCTACAGGCCATAAATTGACATCAAGTGAGCACTTTCTAATACACTGTACAATTTTCCTTACATTTGCATTCTCCCTTAATAAATCTGATACAATTAATGATTTGTATCTTTTTTATTACACATTGCTTCAGGCAACTTATACAGCAACACCGATGCAATTCAATCAAACCCCACCATGACATGCTGCTGTGTAAAGTGAGAATAACTGCCCACACTAACAAGGATAAGGACAGTCTATCCTTTAAAACATCAAAACATCGGCCGTGTTGCGGACGAGGCAAAACCCATTCACTCTCTATCAAATGTGAACAACACATTCGCATTGAAGGCCACTCCACAGGGACCATCATAAAACTTCTTAAAATCTGTTTAGCCCCAGAGAGGCAGGCCAGAATGGTCATATTTTATTTACAGCAGCCCAGCTATATTTCTATAACCAAGGTCATGTTCTTGCAGTGATTGCATTAGTCAGAGTTTCTCCAAGGTGACCCAACACCTCACAGCCCCTGCTTGTTGCCCTGAGATCCCTTCCATAGCCATGTGTTCGGAGATCTGATGAACCATATGCTTAAATTCAGTGTATTTCATAGCTACAGATCATTTTAGATTGGTCCAGCTGCCACAGCGATGGTGGTATTGTTTTCCAGTATAGCAGACCTGATAACGCATTCGCTGAGTGCAGATTCAGACCACACCTTCTTCAGTGGGGTGTACTCAGACCGCACCAATCTTTGAACCGAGCCCTCCTTTAAATCCAAACTACACACCCGTCATAATTTGCGACTGCATCATAAAACGTTTCGATGCAATCATGCTCACAAGAATTGTCCACAAACAGACACTGTCACATACATCTGTGTATAAACACCAGCAAAAATGCTCTAAACAGCTCTTCATCATAGTTTTACAGTAGTTTTGCTGCAGTTAGCCCTAATGAAACACACATACACACAAGCACTAACCGAAAACAACACCAGTATCATTGTCGCGGCTGGTAAACGACAGCCCTCAAATAATTCCGGCTAGCCTTTCTTTGGCACGCGCAGCATATGGTACATCAGAGTTCCACCTATGATTTCTCCTCCTTCAGGAGGCTGGCAATGCCTTCCCTCCTGGAGGTGTAGGGAGCGTGTTTCAGGCGGAACAGGCTGGAGGGGAACAGGTTGCCGCTTGGCGCATACACCTCCTCCCCTTTCTGGCCCATAAGAGTGCGCAGAGTTTTGTTGCGGGAGATGATTTTATCGTAGAACTCCACCCCTCCCTCTGCGTAGTGCCGGGAGATGCTAGCCGCCGCCCGGTCGGACCTGTAGTCCAGCCACTGGCTGACGGCGTCAGAGGTGAGCAGGTAGGAGATGGCCCCCAGGCACAGCGCTAGCCCGTTAACCGCGCCGCGCATCAGCGCCGGCCCGCTGTACAGGTTAAACATCTGCTTCAGCGCCACGCCGTAAACGCACACGCCGGCCAGGCAAACGGGAGCCACGGCGGCGTACAGCAGCGGCCCGCCGCCCTGCAGCCGTGCCACCTCCCGGGCCACTGCAAACCGTTGCGCCTGCGGGGAGAACAGCAGCGCGTCCTTAAGCGCTGACCCGGAACTACTGCTCCAGTCCACCTCCTTCCCGTTGATGAAGATAACCCTGTTCGTGATGCCCGTCGAGTCGTCAGGGGTGCTGTTGAAATTCGCCGGGATGCCGACCTGAGCTCCGGAGGGCATCCAGGGTACCCCGGCCCCAACTGGCTGAAACCCGAAAGCGGCAAAGGCGGTGTATTTCTTGGTGGAGTTGACCCGCAAATCCTTCAGGACCTCCTGGAAGACCTTCTCCAGGTTTTCGGACAGATTTGTGGGTTCCCCTTTGCTCCAGGCCTGGTATACTCTTTTGAAAGTATTCTCTGGGAACACGTGGTAGAGCATGTTTGCAGAGAACGCCGCTCCACACCCAGCTACAAGCAGTCTAGTCCTGTACTTCTGCAGAAAGATGGTCAACTTTGGGAATGGGTAAGACATGGCTCAATCCTTCTGTTCCCAATATTTGGCAGGGTTCAGAGGAGTAGACCTACAAGGAAAAAATATGTATAAAACATCAGTGATTAATGAATCATAAATTAAGCTTGTCTTGTAGCATTTTATAATCAGACTTCACACTGCTGTGATGTAACATGACACGAGGCGAGTGCCACAGATTAAGCTTTGTCCAATTTTTGAATGGAGATTCTTCCATTCAAATTACAATTTAATCAGGAACTCAGATGAATCAAAGAAAGAGAATCTAGGTAGTGATCAAGTTATTTCTCATAATGACGCAGAGTACCAGTTTGACACGCCCATATTTTTTAAACAAGCAAGAATTAAAAGTTGCAAATCACCTTTTATTTGGAAAAAAAGATCTAAAGATTACATAATGAAAATAAACACCACCATCCTGTGCAGTGGCCCAAGTACACTCATTTATTATAGAATCTTTTTTTTCTTTCATTCTTTTTGGGAGACGCAATGATAATAGCGCCTGAGAAATGTTTCTCTGGAGTCCGGACACATCGCTATTGCTGGTTATAACCCAGCTACCTGCCATTAAAAAAAAATATTAACGTTACATGCTAACTTAGCTTCATAACCTTAGACCAGCTACAACAAAGACGCATGAATCGTGTTATTGACAGCCTGTGCCCTGGCGGCCTAACGGGCACGTGCATAACTACACAAAAACTGTTTCCAAACTGACACACAAAAAGAAACGTCAAAAAAATTTGAGTTACCTAATTCGCATGGCCAGTTACTCATGTGCTGCTGCAAGTGCTTCAGCAAGGACGGCGGCATACATAAGACGCGGTCGCCGTAAAGCAATTCATACCATACGTTCCTGTCCGTACGACAGTTTCGCGTCAGTTTATAACCGGGGACTGCAGCCTTTGTCAGATGCTTGCCAAGGACTGTACTTGATGCTTGCGATGCCTGAATGAGTGATTTCATTTAAAAAGACGTCGGATAGGACCGAAAACTCCGAGTGCAGAGATATGGAAACAGGCAAGTTAAATTAGCCACTAACGAACTAAAGGCATAAAACAGCGATCATTCATGAAGATGCAGCTACCGCAAAAGCTTCATACAGTTACCGCAAAAGCTACTAAGGGTCAAGTTGCAGTCGAGTTTGAACTGCAGTAGGGCGACTGCATTACTAGAGAAAAACTCACATCCTATAAGCACTTCTCTTGCTTAGTTACTAAAGTAAATATTTTAGAATAATTTATTTTGCCTATTTTAGGAATATTAACTGCCACGCTAACACAGAGTATAAAGCTATTTGCAAACAAAAAAATAAATAAATAAAGAAAAATCACACAGAGACAGATTTTTTTGCCCTTTTTTGTTTTAGTTTGTCATAAACTTCATACCAGCAATTTATAAATAGAAAATAAATGTAAAAATTGGCTTCTTTACAAAGACTGCTCTCATACTCAGGAGATGACCCCATGGAGTGTTCAAAAGCCTAGCACGTAGAGTCTGAGGAATGCTACATTTTGCTCCCTGGAGTATGTTGTAGACAGCATTTTTTAACTTAGGCCAACAGGCTCAAGTTCATGCCATGTGTGCTGTCTCTTCGTGAGGGACACATTAAAATCATATGATTAAATAATGATATTAAAATAATGTCAAATTGTTTTTCATCAAACAGCAAGAGAACAGCGTAATTCGCTGGTGAACTGTATATTATGTTTTGCAGTGTTTTTGACTAACAGAATCACTATTTAAGCAAACCTCAATGGCTTAGGTAGGGTAAAGACCACAGCTCTGCTTTAAAATATAACATGTATACTTGAAAAGGTCAGAGTTTTAAGGAGACACTAGACACAAGTGTGTAATCAGTTCCATAAATGTTATTCCATTGTTTAAATAGACAAATGCCAGCTAAAATTTAACACAGATATCATGTCAGAAAACATGTGAATATCTACACAGTTACTCTATTCTGTTGACCCATATATACAATCCTGTCACCGCAAAGTAATGGCAAACCAGAAAAAAATAAAGAAAAAACATTTCAGTCTTCATGTCCAGGGGTCAAAAAGCAACAGTCCAGCCATGACCATGACAAATTATTCTATTTACATATACATGTGATCAGAAGAAAAAAAAATCACGACTGAGCCCCTTATTTCTCAAGAGGTCTAGCCACTGAAACTGTGTAAGTGGCTGAGTAGCTTTAGGTTGATGATTTGAAATGATTATAAAATAATTTAAGTTCGAGCTCCTGTAAAGCATCAGCTTATGTGAATCAACTTCCAAGGTCTTCTTTCTGGAATCTAAAGAGGCATAAATTATACTCATTTGCACCAAAGGTATCAAATTGTACAAGACTACACGTTAAGTGCTTTCAATTGCTACACTCATTTTTTGGCACTCAAATCAGAATTGCAACACTACCCTGAGAATTAGAAAACTCTGCTTCCAACAACTGGGACAGTGATTCAGGGCAATTGAGTAAGAACTATTCGGCTTTATTTTTTTTTCATCACCTAGGGCGAATGTTTCAAAATTTGATCCAGTTCTATGAGAGTCAACTCTTGGAGTTATAAGTAAGGGTTCCATACTACGACTTAAATAAACTATGTGGATCTGATGTCATTTGTGGTTCACTGACCTGGAAAATCATGGTGCTTTGCTTCGGATAGCAAAATATTGATTAGTTCAAGCAGCCACTAATTGACAGCATACAGCAAAGCGCCATTCCTTATGCTCATGAATTTTTCCCCATACAAAATCTGCTTTACTGGAAACGCTGTCTATACTGAATGGACATACTTTCCAATGTCAAGTGAAATAAACTGATGTACTTTTAACTTGAAACAGTGCCATATACAATCCCACCAGTTATATTGGCACCCTTGGTAAACAGATGTGATTGTAAATGAATGCCTTGAAAATTTATCCTATTCATCTTTAATTTGAAATATTGACACAAATAAAATCTTTAATTGAAATGCAATTACTGAAGGAAAAAATAATTAACATCATGAAACTATTATTTATGATTTAATACTTCGTGTAGGCACAATCTGATATTGCTGTGTAAGTGCTGTTCTGGGATTTAAAAAAAAAATGTTGGTCCAGGAGTAACATTATAGTCCACCAATCGATACCAGTTCTGCACTGATGTTTTCATGAAACCAAAAAAAGCTTTACCATCTTGCATCACATGACTTACAAGGACGTCGGCTGGCAGTATGAACCAGCAAAACGCCGGAAGGTGAGCAATTCGAGGGTGAAAGTGATGTGAAATAACGTAAAATTTATTAGGCAAAAAACTATTTCAGGTTTTCTCAATACTTGCATCTCTTCACGTCTCTGCTCATCTAAAGGTAAAGCTGGCTAGTGAACATTAGCCAGCGAGCATTTGACAACTAAAATGTGTGACATTTATGAACACAGCATCAGAGCTGCTATTCATTGGTGGACTATTATGTTACTCCAGGAGGAGCATTATTTTGTTGATTATTATTGATGTTAATTCACATTACTTTCACTCTTGAATTGTACACCTTCTGGTATTTTGCTGGTTCAAACTACTAGCCTGCTTCCTTGCTAGCCGCTCGTGATGCAAAATGGTAAAACTTTCATGGTTTCATGAAAACATCAGAGCAGAACTGCTATTCACTGGTGGACTATAATGTTACTCCTGGACCAACATTATTTTTTTGGATCCCGGAACAATACTTACACAGTGATTTCAGATTGTGTTTGTGTAGCCCCTCTTTGCCAAGATAAAGCCTCTAAGTCATCTCCCATAGTGTATCATGAGGTTGAAGATGATATGACAAGGAATCTGAGAACATTTCTCCATACAGAATCTCTGCAGGTGCTTCAAATTCCCAGATACATGTTAAAAAATTGTCCTCAGCAGGACTCACCTCTTCACACAAGTTTTCTATTGGATTTAGGCCGGTGGAGATGGAAGTCTATGGTGAACCATTTTTGCATGGATTTTAATGCATGCTTTGGATAATTGTCCTGTCACATCATCCAAACACGGCCTAGTTGAAGCTTGATGGCCAGCACAGTCAGTATATTGTCAGCTGGTACTTCATTGGAATGCATAATCCCATTAATTAAGCTCCTTGTGGTCCAACTCATTTTTTTTATTCTTCATTTTGGACCACTATTGCACTAGGCACTTTTTGCATTCTTGAAGTGTGGAACATATGTCCTACCTATTGTATAGTACAGGAACTACACTGAATCAATGCATCATTGCACTAAACAGATTGACTACTTGGAATCATTTTAAGATCACAAGTTAAAAAAAGACAAATATGGAGTTAGACCACTTTTGTTTTAAGGGGCTCAATTGTAACAAGTTATTTTGGGCCTTTGGGAGAAAAACAGCCCCAAAACATCAAAGATCCACCACCATACTTCACGGTTTCAAAATGTGCAGAATGGCTCTCTTTGTTTTGTATGCCACCCCGAGGAGCTCCATTTTGATCTCATCTGACCGTAGAACCTGGTCCTATTGGAAGTTCCAGTCCTTTAATGAGTAGCTGGAGCACAAACTGGTCAATTAATCCCTCAGCCAAATACCCAAAATTTCTCATTAATGCCCTGAATAAATTCCAAAAATAGTGACCAGCAATAAAATCTTTTTCACAATGTGTGATTCACAATACATTGAGAACAACTTCCATTAAATAAAAAATGGATTTATAACACTCTTTTTCATTTTTGACAAATGCAGAATTACTTGTAGTAGTCCTGTTGTGATCACCATGAAGTAGTTGCCATATTCAAAGTTCAGTCATTTAGCTGGGGGTGTTCATCATGAGCAGATGGGTGGTGCTTGTCAGGGGTGTTTCTGTTCTTTATCCAAATTTGATCGGTGCAGATTTTATTCTGCTTTGCAGTGGGTATCCGCCCGGCCCAGAACCCTTCTTCTCTGCCACAACATATGAAAGTAGAGCTGTGGAAAGACTGGAGAAGAAGAGAAGACCACAGCACATTAGAGCTCATTTCAATTTGAGTGTAAGACATATCCATCTCTTACCAACCTTAGTCAAACAATGGTCATGTTTCTCGCATACTGATCTTGGCTAAAGGTTGAAAGAAGTATACAGGAGTGTTTTCAGAATTTGTCCTCAGAGGGGTATACTACGAAGCAAGATTAGTGGGTTAGCAAGGTATGTTGAGCCTAAAGCCAGGCTTTTCAATGTCACAAAGGTGGCTCTCTTTTAAAGCAGCTCAATCACCATGGTAACTTACGCTGCAATCTTAACCTGGTCGGGGGCAGGTTGTGTGCCGAGTTTCGGCTTATATCGGCTATAAATGTGCTGCTTTATCACCAAGCACCTCCTTTGAAGATGGCATCACCTTTCTTCATAATCCTGTGGATCTTGGCACCCGAATCATACTCGGGTCTCTTCGGAGGAAGATAGTCTTTAGAGACCGATATGACCCGTTTGCTTTTTCTGACGATATTCTCTATGAACGCCACAGATTCTCAGCTGAGGGAATTCGTGACTCATGCGATCTACTGGAGCCAAATGTTGGCAATATAACAAAGAGAAGCCGTGCGCTTACAGTTGCACGAATGGTATGCATAGCGTTTCAGTTTTTTGCCACGGGAACCTACATGCATTCAGTTGGTGATGAAGGAAATCTGAGAAAAAAAATTGTATGCTGCACTATACATTTTAACCAACATACCAATAAAATAATTACAATAATTATGAAAGCAAAGCAGCATATGGCATACCAATTTGAAGAATGTTCTGGTGCTTTGTTTTAACTTGCAGCCATGTCCTCTTGACAGTGCTAGTGCTGCAACTATTAAAGCACCAATTACAAAATTAATGAGTATTTTATCATAGTTACCATTGTTTGATATGCCATCGGCCTATAATAAATTTGTAATGGTGCACTAGGTTAGAGTTATTGGTGGGATGGGATTTTATTAAAATATGTCATGTTGGATTAAAAAAAAAAAAAAAAAGTAGAGGGAAAAAAATGCTTTCAACCAAAAACTAATAAATAAGTAAAATTGAGTAGACTATTGGTATTTATCACAGTCAGATATTATTCAATCTATAAATTAATTTCTCTTTGATTTGGCCCAGAAACTAAAGTAATTTCCTCTAATCCGTTGGTATAGGACTTACGCATTTACACGGTCAGCAATTTTCTGCCAGAATTCCTCTCTGGGCTTATTAGCAGCAATAGCGTTGCTTTTGCTGCTATTATATTTTAATATTCTTCATAACCGTCCATAATTATGACCAGCTCTTCCTGGAAGAAATATACAGCACGCGATCGGCCCATTTTCGGGTGGAAGAAAAGTCAAATGACTTGTGAAACGCCCTTTTTATGGGAGCGCGTACAAAGCCTAAAGCACAAAGCCTAGGTTAATAAAGAAAGATTATAACCACCATCCTGGTACCAATTATTTCTGATTGTGAGCTCAGGGTTTGTTGAGCCGGCTCACTCAGACAAAGCCTGTCCATGTTGAACTTGCTTCGTAGTATACCCCCAGGGCACACCGGCCGAATCCAGGTATTTGTTGTGTTTCGCCTTAAGCACACCGGATGCAAGTAATCAAGCCGATGATTGGTGGCATTGGGTCTGCTAAAGATGGAACAAATCAAATACCTGTATCTGGCTGGTGTGCCCAATGGAGAGGGTCTGGTAATATTGGTATACAGTATGCATTCCACATGAAATATGCCTGTATCCCAAAGATACCTGGATGACACATTGCACTGGCCAAATACACAGCCAGAGCCATCTTCACAGTGCACTGGATCGTAGTAGCCTTAGTGGTCACGTGACATGGTCATTGTCATATACTGACTTCTGCACTGTATACTACTTTGGATAGTAGAATGTAGCATCCAGTATATACACCAATGCTTTATGCAGCATCTAGTCAACAATTGTGAAATTCCAAACATGGCCAAAGACTTACATTGCAGATAATATACACTAAATTGGGCAGTTCACTGCTATGCACTATATCTTTTGTAAAATTGTTACAAAAAGTACGGAAATCAGGGAACACAGGCCATGATATAATTAGTTACTGCACTATTTAATTTAATTTAATAGAACCTAACTGAATTTGAAGCGGGCGGCATATTCTATCACATTAGATTAGCCTTTCCACCTTCTAGCACCTTCTTCTGAGCTGAGCCCAGACAAAGTGGCTCTCATTGGTGGACTTTCTTATCACCTAACACCTATCAAATATTACGTGCTCTGATGAAACCTACTCCTCTTCACTCATGTGTCATTGAGTAAGAATACTACATTACTACCAACCCCTAGGTGTAGTAACTTTCAAAATATAAAACTATGCACATTGTTCTCTTCAACAGGGCATCATGGAGGAAATCCCGTTGGTATATGGCCACATTGTTGCCTGGTTCAGTGAGGTTGTAGCATGTGCCACCTATAGGAAATCCTTACAGTTGGCCACTTTTGAGAATTGTACCTTCACTGCGCGCCATAGTTCACAGGTCAAATAAATGAGGAGTTAATTTGATTGGTGCGTACTTACTGGGGATGTAGGCCACCATGATGAGGATGAGGAAGGTGTGGTAGTTGAAGGAGAAGTTATACTTGTTGGGCAGTGTTACGGAGTAGAGGCCGGTCATCTTGACGAAGGGGAGGGCCGCGTGAATGGTCAGAAGCTCGCCCGACACGCCCATGGGGTACAGCACAATGAAGAGGGTGTACCTGCTCGAACACATGAGGCGGGGCTAAAATATACCAGTACCGGCCTCGGCGGTGAGTGAGAATGAGTGTGTATGAGTACAGGTCAATTCCTCTATGTTCATAATCAGCCACAAGCACCTCTAAATGCCCTGAGTAGAAATATGTGAATCTAAACTAATCAGTGACGAGCAGAAAAGTCCATCAGGCATGAAATGTTATGTTGAGAAGGGCGATGGAGTTAAAATACTGAAGTCTGAAATTGGCACACCTGCCCTCCCTCAAAAGTCTCTCTTTAAATTTTACGAAAAAGAACTGATGCATTGAACACGCTCCCCCTTGGCAATATCAGGCAGAAATTCCTTGCGATGACAAAGTTTATATTTCATTTCTGGCAGAATTTTGAGGCTTCGCTTTCTCATCACGTCGGCCATTATTCATGACAGTTACAGGGACAGTTCAATATTTCAGATTTGATGTATGTTTCTGAGTTTTCCAGACAATTTCTGTGAACAGTGGAAGACCTTTCTGATAAGTATAGGGCAGGCATCCACAATCTTATCCAGAAATTGCTGGTTTGGATGCAGGCTTTCATTCCAGCCAGCAGTTACACACCTGATTCTACTAGTCAGCCCCTAAAGTCTTTGCTGTATTCCTTGATTAGTAGAATCAGGTGTGTAGCTGCTTGGTTGGAATGAAAGCCTGCACCCACACCAGCTTTTTCTGGAAAAGACTGAGAACGCCAGCTATTGTGCTTCATAATATCTAGAGGGTTTTAGAATGTCAAGTACAAACTACATGGGGAATTCAGGAGCTTATGGACAACTGTAAGGAAATATACTTCATGTGATTCTTCATCTAAAGGAGCTTGTAAAGAAACATGTTTCCTTTGAACATTGCATGAGCACATGTTGTTAATTATTCAATAAAAAATACTAATAGTCCTGCATCATAACATGCTTTAAACATTAAAATTCCCCAATATTGTGTGCCCCTTTACCCATTTTGGATTCTGTTCCTCCTACTCCAACTGTACCTGGCCCATTTGATGAGGTAGGGTAGGTGGTTGAGCAGGGTGAATGTGTAGAAGGAGTAGCGAACAATTTCGGTCATCGTCCAGGCAACCACGAAGAGGAGAACACTGTCTTCATTCTGAATCTGATAAAAGAGTAATACAGTGATTCATAATGAGAAGAAGGCTATTTTGGCCAAATGAGTCCACAGTTTCTACAGATCCTAGTCCCTCAAAAAAAAATAAAACAAAGGAACAAAAACGAGAGGGCATTCAGGGAGCGCTTGACCGCTGCCATTTGCGAAATTCGTTAGCAGAGGAAGTCGAATTCAGATTTATCCTAGCATGAACTACTTCGACAAAGAAGTAATCTGATGGCTGATGTGGGTGTTTGTGTCACATGACACCGGTGTGCGACAGTGCTGTCTTTACCCACAGAAATTCTTATAGATCATGAATCTAGAATATGAGTTGGACCCTTGCCGAGATTCAATCACTTCCTCCTTGGTACGGTATCTATTATCAGCACACAAAATTTCATTGACATCCATGCACAACGTTTTGAGATATCCTCTTAACTGACAAACAAAATAAAAAAACAAATAAGTGAACAAACAAATGAAGTAATGGCTGTGAAAACATACTATCACCTACTGGTGGAGGTATAAGTAATAAGGACTATCTAAGGAGAATTTTAAAGCCTGATGCTGATTCAAGTGTACATGTTTTATAATGAATAATGAGAACACGCTCTGTTCTTTCTTTATTTCAGCTAGTAAACAAGCCAATATATGAACACCTGAAGCCCAGCCACAGTGGAGCTGAGAAGACAGATTGAGGCATACTGCGGAGGCAGCATGTTCTTGTGTGACTAATGTCGCTCACCTCTCTCACGCTGTGTGTAACAGCCCAGGTGAGGAACACACGAGACATCACCTGGAACCCCGTCAGGACCACAGACGAGGGCACAATGCCTGCCGGACACAAGTTACAGGAACACTTCAAATTTATTCAGAATCAAACTCGTGCGTCCAAAACCAGAGACATATCGCAGGAGCACAGATGTTTCTCGAAACTGTGAGACGAGAACATGCATATATTAGAACACAATCAGATGACAATGTGTTAGAATGCAACAGTAGATTGTTTGGAATAGTAAAAATAGATTTTGCCTTCAGTCTCCAAAAAATCGAGTGTGAAATGGCACCCCACAATAAGGAATTTTAGTGTCTAATCAAATTAGCACCAAGTGACTCACTAACACAACAGTTTTTCACGTGATAGTATGTGCCAAGTTGTTCCTCAGTGTACAGTTTTGTCTTTGCCTAAAACCAAAATGAATGAAGAGGACACTCACCAATAGCACAGTGCAATATCTGCATAGAAAGAAGAGGAAACCACAGTGTTAACCAAAATTAAATGTGAAGTTAGAATGAGATGTTCTGTGATTCCTTCCTGACAACTAACAAAAGCACACATCTGGTAAAAATATGGCTTCTTTAACATACAGTTTATTGACATACAAAAAAGATAACTTGAATCCACAACAAACAGATTAAGATTTACCAAAGCTGGCACTCATCATGTGACAAAATCTAAAGCAAAAATGAAACATTTTATGATATGCAAAGGTAATGTGCTCACCCAATAGTTCACCTTAATATAATTGTAATAGATTTTACTTTCTGTTCACTTTTCACGACAAATAGAAACACAGGTATGTCCTTATAAGTCACTGTTGAGACACATCTCGATGGCATCCAGGTTAATATAAAAATATGTATATTGAGTACTATGACTTCATAGCATTTGCTCAACATGAACAAGTTCAATCTACACCACACATTTTCAATTGCAAAGCACACTGATCATTGTGATATAAGGTGGGTGAAAGAAAACTTATTCCCTCATGAAATGTATCTGGGCTTGTAAAGCTGTATTGTATTTTAGCATAGCCATTTGGCACAAGGACTCACCTCCAGAACAGCTCCAGTCTGGAAGAATTTCAGAGGCTTTTCTATGGAGTAATACAGGCCATGGAAACTGCCTTTGGCAAGATACGCACGCACCAGCCCAACAGCAATGACCAGCCACCTGAAATCACCCATCGGAAGTTACAACACAGTCAGACACTCGCAGGCCCTGAGGCGTGTGCTGGTTCACCCAAGAGTCACTAAAAATCTGCCTGAACAAAATTTCTCCTTGGCCATTCTATTATTTAATCTGACATTTCATCAGGTGTTCTAACCTTATACTGCATATTTAGTTTCAGCCACACTGGCTGTTCAGCAGCGCAGGCATTCAACTTGCAAATAGTGCCTGGCCAGTTTATGTACAGTGAACTCAAAAATTATTGGCACCCCCCACTAAAATGAGCAAAAAAATAACTGCATTAAATAAACAATGGATATATTGACTAAAATTTTCAACTCTAACATTTGGTGAAATCACTTACTGTTGTTTAAATACACTTTATACTTAAACTAGTATTTTTTCTCAAAAATGTTTGGGAGAAAATTACTGAAATAAGACTTTACATTTTCATCTTAATCACCAAAATCTGCATCAATGCTGCACACCGTTGCCTGTTTCACCATGGTACGATGTTGCATGTGTGAAATCTGTTTGTCATGGGATAAACAAAGGAGCATGCACCACATATAAGACAAATGATTGTTGATATACACAAGTGAATAAACATGAAGAGTTAAAAATACCACAGAGCACAGTGAGAGTCATAATAATGAAAAAATTCAAAAGTTTGTGATGGTTGCAAATTTGCAGGTGTATACTCCCACCATGCACAATGAGAGGGATGGCTGGGTTGGCAATGAACAACCCAGCGATCACAGCTTCAGAGTGGCACAGTTTAGAGGGGTTACCAAGTTTGTAAGTCAACTGTTCAGCACAATCCCTCTGGCCCACAAATTGTAGCGCCTGAACTTCGCCAAGCATCGCTGGAGCTATGACTGGAATTGGGCCGCAGTCAGATGAGACAAAAATGCAACTTTTTGGCTCGCACACATACAGCATGTTTGGTGAACAAAGGGATTGAATGCAGTGATGCTTCGGGGCTATTTTATTGCTAGTGGTCAAGAGGATCTTGTTAAGATGGATAGCACAAGGAATCGCAATAAGCATCAGGATATTTTAGCTGAACACCTCGTTGTCCCTGCGGGGACTTGACTTTGGTTGGATATGTCAGTAAGATATAGTACAAAGCATACTTCTAAACCGTATTTCTCGGTGATTGCGCTGAGGTGGTAACGTGATCATCGAGGTTCAGCACTTTTGCGGTAAAAAGGGAAATGAGAAAAGCGCCGCCACAACAGCTTGATTCTAATAAGCTGCGATGAAATTACAGTTTTAACCACTAGGAACATTTGTTCAGACTGTAAATAAATCAGGGGATTATTATTATTTTTTTATTTTTTTATTTTTTTACCGTACGCACAAATTTTAGGTCAGCATCACTGGAACTAGGAGGATGGATGACACGCATTTACGCATGACATTTGCAGCAAGCACGGAAATTTGAGTGGCAATCCTAGCGATTCACACGTCTAAATAAGAACAACAGTCGCTCAGTAAGCTCTCACCGATCATACATACCCAGCTGTCATTATAACATTGTATATGACCAGATACACCGTTGCCAGTGCTCCCGCGGGTTCCCGCTTGCGCCGACGACCGACATCGTTGTAACCTGTTTTACTGGTCCTTGTGGACGTCGGAGCTGCCATGATTGCAAACTCGTGAAATAATCGTTGTATGTGCTACCAGTTCGTTCCTTCATTGATGCAGGTATTGGGGTAAAGCCCTCATGCAGCCAGGCTTCACCTCCATCATAAGCCTCCGATGGAGGCGTTCTGTTGTTCTTTCGGCAAGCAGCGACATCTGTGGCGACATAGGGTGGCTACGGGTTTTGTCTGATTATTTTTTTAAGTCGGCTTCCACGCTCTTATAAAGAGGAAATATGGCACAGTAGCTAATAGGCCACGAATAAACACATGCTGTATACCCCAAGTAGTTTATAATGAATGGTAGACCTCGGTATACTTTGTACTATAGCCGCACAATCGAACTGAATTTTACATATGTAAATTCGAATTTTAAATTGGCCTGCGTGTTTCATCGTTAATAATAATAATAATAATAATTTTAAAAATGCATAATCCGGTTGAACATAATATCTTATTTTATTCAGGGGTTACTATGCCTGGGCATGAAAGGTAATAATTTGAATTCGCCGACACTATCTTTCATTCATTAATCTGCCTGTAGTTTTTATTGATACTAGACTTTTGTGTCTGTTAACACCACCTTTAGTGGTAGTGTTTTCGATGACTCCAACTTTCACAATGAAGTGTGGTGGGACTTATTAATAAAATACCATAAAAATGTAATCCATCATTACAGTAGAATTTCAAATACTCAAAATCAGTTTAAGAACTGTCACGTTAAACTATATTTCTGCATTTTATGGGCCTAATATAGACTCGCCATCTAGTTAAAAGTAGAAATTACTTTCCTGAAGATGTGTTTAAGTTGTATGTGATGGATAATTGTCCTCTGTGCTCCATTTCGTCAGAATTCCTTACTCTGGGGCCGGTGTTCATTGTTAGTGCTTAAATGTGAAATGATGCCTGGTTGAATTTTACATAAATCACAAATTGCCCACTGCCATGTAATTTTATTTCAGCTGCTTGATATTATTAGAAGATGGGATGAGACAGAGGTGAGAAAAGAGGAGAGGCACATGAAAAAGCAAGAGAGCCAGAGAAAAATGGAGAAGGAACGGGTAAAAACACTGCTCCCCAGGCATAGACACACTCTCGCCTTCTCTACTCACAATCAAAGGAGATTCACATCCAACCTGAGTGGAGAGATATCCATCCAATCATCAGCGGGCCTGTGAGTCATGTGACCAGGCTATGACAGAGGAGGGACCCATTCCTGCTCTGTGTTTGGGAGGCGGATGAAATAATGCCAGGGTTTCACCGCCTGATGGGATAACCTCACTGTCTTATCATGTGAATCAACAGCAGTGAGGAAACGCAGGGTCTGCCAGCAAACAAATGTAAACATCTTCTGCAGGGCTTCGTCTGTTTTTTTGTGGACAAACTCTATCCATTTTTATTCACTGAAGGGGCGGATATTGGATCATTAAATCTCCATGTACGACAATTTATATCTGCATGGATTTGAAGACTCAGAGGCGGTGAGTCTAGGAATGGCGTGTCCCTGTGTGTCTATGCAGCATGTTTATGGAGGTACAGTTCATACAAGTCCATCTCAGTATACATAGGATGGGTATGCTTGCGTAAGACGGAGATATTTTTCTAGATGTTTTATAGAAATGTAGGAGTAGGATTTGTGGGGAACACTGGGCATGTGTACAGTATGTGGGGGAGGTCTAGGTATCCAACAGTGCTTATTCAGAGATGCGTTTGTATTTGCATACATAAATATGTGCAGGGCGTGCTCATGTATGTATGTGAACTATTGTGGGTTTTTTTTTATTTATATTTTGATTCTTTTTTGAATTTACATTCATGATGTGTGTGAATGTGTGTATGTGTGTTGCTCCCATTGATGCCCCTGTTTACTGTTATCCGGGGATATCATTTAGCCTTTGTCAGCTATTCACTTACACATCTTTCTAGTGAAGACACAGTCCATTTAATCTGTATTGTTGGCTTGATACAAACAGGGCTCTGCAGTATTTTTATGGAGTTGGTTTGATTAAATGCTGTCCTCATGGAGAGATATTTGACTCTGGTCTGATTTATGAGGGTGGAGTATGCCCTGACTGAGACAGCGCTTACTAAAGGCGCGCGCGCGCGTGTGTGTGTGTGTGTGTGTGTGTGTGTGTGTGTTTATGCGTGTGTGTCTGTGTGTGCACGTGTGAGTGAGCGAGAAGGAGGGAGAGAGACGTAGAGAACAATGTTGGTAGTTGTGTTACTGTGCAGGCTGATGTATGCTCAAATTTGCCGGACGACTCAGTCACACGTGTTTACAATGGTAATGATGGGGTTATGGTGGGTGCTTGTCTAGTGTGCGATGTTGCTGGCCTATCAGTTGCACTGGTGTCTTTTTCGCTAAATATAGGGTGTTTCAGTCTTTCTGTTGAAGCGACAGCGCTACAAAGCAGAAAGACTTTACAGAGTCAGTGATGGTGTGCGAGTGGTGAGTCAGTACTGACTGACAGAGTCGCATTGAGTCGCTAAATTTGAGAATGGCAACCATGTCGCGCAACTTATGCGAGTTAGTCAAGACCCACAATCTGCCGGGTTTTATTGTTTTGGGTGGCTAAACTGAGCCTCAGCTGGGGTGGAAGAGTGAAAAGCTTGTGCTCGACCTACAGGGCTCCGCAGACTCTTACACCAGCCGGCCGTCGGACTCCGATGTGTCCGTGGAGGAGGAGCAGGATGCTGGCCGGCAGGACGTACAGCAGCAGCAGCAACAGCAGGCAGCCCTGCAGCTAGAGAGGGCCAAGGTGAGGTGCTAATCAACCTCAGTCAACACCTTAAGGTCTTCTTATAGCAAAGCATTACGAAAATCAACTCCTTAAGGTCTTTTCGTTCCAAAGAATTCCCGCATTCAATCCCATAAGGTCTTCTCATTGCAAAGCATTCCTACATTCAACACCTTAAGGTATTCTCGTCAGAAAGGATCACCACATTCAACACCTTAAGGCCTTCTCATAGCAAAGCATCACCACATCCAACACCTTAAGACCTTCTCATAGCAAAGCATCACCACATCTAACACCATAAGGTCTTCTCATAACAAAACATTGTCACATTCAACATTGTAAGTTCTTCTTATTGCAAAGCATCACCCCATTCTGCACCTTAAGGCCTTCACATAGCAAAGCATTACCACAGTCAACACCTTAAGATCTTTTCATAGGTAAGCTTTACTACATTAAAGCCTTAAGGTCTTCTCTCTGCAAAGCATTACCGTAGTCAACATCATAAGGACTTCTCATGGCAAAGCATTACCCCATTCAACACCTTAAGGTCCTTGCATAGCAATGCAGTACCACATTCAGCACCTTAAGGCCTTCACATAGCAAAGCATTACCACAGTCAACACCTTAAGATCTTCTCATAGGTAAGCTTTACTACATTTAAGCCTTAAGGTCTTCTCTTTGCAAAGCATTACCATAGTCAACACCATAAGGACTTCTCATAGCAAAGCATTACCCCTTTCAACACCTTACGGTCTTTTCATAGCAAACCGCTATCACATTCAACACCTTAAGGTCTTCTCATTGCTAAGCATTATCACATTCAACAATGAAAGCTATTCTAATATGAAAGCATTTTAACATTCAAGACCTTATGGTCCTCTCATACCGAAGCATTAGCATATTCAGCATCTTAACCCTTTCGCAGGCACAGCGACATTTTTGTCGTTTTAACCAACGTGTTTTATAAAGTCTTCTCTCATTGGCCGATTGCGGGAATTCCCTTGTTAGTTACACTCATTACCATTGGCTGTCTCTCAGGTCACCCAGCACTGTATTTTTAGCCGTGAACGAGGCATGGGATTTCCTAAAACGCTAAATACGAGACTACTTCGGTCAAATTGTGGGACATGTGAACATGGCATCGATTTAGTACAAATAGCCGGCATTCTAGCCGTGTTTCTAAACGTAAATACAACGTGGATGAAGTTTTTGCTTTATTGAATGACTCTGACGATGAGTTTGAATATCCAGAGAGCGGGAGTGACTTGGATCCAAACGATTTTAGCGATTCTGGAGAGGATTAAAACATAAAAACATCAGTTATGGGAAACTTATTATGAGATTTGGTGTTATTTTATTGTTATTTTGAATAACAATCATACTTTGGTAAAAACCCAAAATTAATCCGTCCGTGGGGGTATGCATCTGGGCCAAAATTTGCCTGCGAAAGGGTTAAGGTCCTCGCATACGAGACCATTTCTGCATTCAGCACATTAAGGTCTTCTCATGGCGAAGCATTTCTGCATTCAAAACACCTTAAGGTCTTCTTATAACAAAGCATTACCACACCGTAGGGTCTTCTCATTATAAAGCATTACTACATTCAAATCCTTGAGGTCTTTTCATAACAATGCATTACCATATTCAACACCGTAAGGACTTCTCATTGCAAAGCATTACCACATTCAAAATCTGAAGTTCTTCTCATGGCAATCATTACCACATTTAACATCTTAAGGTCCTCTCATAGCGAAGCATTACCGTATTCAACACCCTATGGTCTTCTCATAACAAAGCATTGCCACACCTTAAGGTCTTCTCATAGTAAAGTATTACCCCATTCAACACCTTAAGGTATTTTCATAGCAAAGAATATCTACATTCAACACCTTCAGGTCTTCTCATGGCAAAGCATGGTCACATTTAACACCTTAACATCTTCTCACAGCAAAGCAATGTACATTCAACACCTTTTGCCATTCCCCACCATTGACCAGATTTTCTGTCAATTATGAGAATGCTGCCCCCGCGATTCACGAGACATTCTGGCAATCAGTGTTTTCACTGCTATACAGTAGAGGGTGTGGTTACAGAGCTTCCGACAAAAATGGGTATCGAAAGATCAATGCATAGTAACAAAATGCTGGCAGTGGCTTGCAGCTAAAAAAATACTCTGGCGGGGTAAGTGTTAAGTACTTCCCAAGGCGACACATTTTTCTGTTTCTGCAAGATACCCGAAGCAAACATATCGCCTGCAGCCCAAAATGGCATCATGCTCAGGTTCTGTTTCTTTAATCGTCAGTCCTGCTGAAAGCTAGCTCTTCAGACTAGAGATTCCAGTATTCCACCTTCTAAAATGAATCACATTGCACCATCATTTTTTTGCTGCAAGTCAAGGCAAAAATCTCTCTCTGAACAGACAAAAGCAGTAGCATTTGCCGTGAGGACCAATGTCTGTTACTGTGGCGCACTCGACGAGGATGTCCCAGTGGCAGGAACTGGAATCTCCTTTGATGCCAAGGATTTCCTGCATATTAAAGAGGTAGCTTTTTGTCCCCGCTGTTACTCTACATTAGAGATGCACGTGTGCGTATACAAACACAGACACTGAGATCCTCTGTTTGCGAAGTATAATTTTTTCCAGTATAATAGTTTTCAACATCTTGCCTGTGTGATGTGAAGTGCCCGTATTGTTCAGTATAGACGGTAGCAACTAAAGGGGCATATCCGGTGAGTCTAAACTGTATATAAAAATAACAACTGTGTTAAAAATAACCTAAAATAGAAGAACTGTGCCAGTGCTGTGCAGTAATAATTCTCTCTGCATCCTGCCGCGCAGAAGTACAGTAACGACTGGTGGATTGGGAGGCTGGTGAAGGAAGGCAGTGAGATTGGCTTCATCCCTAGTCCCCTTAAGCTGGAGAACATTTGTCTCCTGAGGGAGCAGAAACAAGGCCGTCTTCATGGGTGAGGTACCGAGTTTCTGAGTGGGTTGGTGAAGCTGGCTGTGTAAGAAACTAGGGTGTTTCCATATTTATAATTATAGGTTTGAAGGAATTGGGGTGTGAAGGAAAAAAGAAATTCTTTAGTGCTCACCCACGTGCTGTATCATTTTGTCTGCTTTGTTAGGTTAAGAAAAAGCGCACGTTCAATGATATTTTTGATATCTCCAGGTGAGGATGTGAGTAGATTTTGGTTTTGAAATATTTGCAGGTGCTTGATTTTAGCTATATAAGTAAGCTTAACTACAATGGTGACTTTATTCCACTTCCCAGTGTCTGAGATGGTAGCCATCTTTATTAGTTATGATGCAAGATTATCTAACCATATCCAGAAATTGGCAATTATCATGAAACCCAATATTAGTTTGTTTCCAAAATAATGTTAACATGGCCATTTATTTGGCATACGCGCGGATATTCGATAGAACTGTGCACTTGCATACTGATAACATAGTTTACACCATTATCTGCTTCTAGCTACAATGCAGAAGAATATCAATCAACTTGAAGCACCAGTCATCAGTGGTTTACAACTGTGTGCATAATATACTGCAATCATTTTCCAGTTACCCCCCATGGAAGTTTAATGCATATTTTTGAAGTATGCCTTTTATAATGTGCTTGATTTGCTCCGGTTTATGATCCATGGTAACTCTTTGCTATGGTTTCTGATCCGCTGCGACACTACGTCCTGGTTTCTCTGCTCGACACAGTAGTAAGTCCAGTGGGAACTCGTCCTCGAGTCTGGGAGAAATGGTTTCCAGTAACATCAGGTCCAACCCCACCTCCGCAGGTGAGCTGACATTCAGAACCGGCCATTTCATTTACGCTTGTCACTGATTTAGCTCGCCATCATGGATTATATTGTCCTTCTAGCATAATAATCAGAATACAGAACGAAAATGGTCTTCAAAGAGGATTTGGAAAAGGTTCTCCCTCCTATTGGATTTGGTTTGAACTGAGGCAAGGACACCCTTTTGCATTCATTAAAGAGAAAGTGAGAGAGAGACAAAGAAAGACAAAGAGAGAGAGTGCTTATTGAGAGAAAGTCCTTTCTTTTCAGTAATAATGGCTTAAACACCAGCATCCGCTATTATTTCTCACTCAAATTGCTCTTCCCCTGCTTCTCTTTATAGGGAAACAGAAACAGAAAGTGGTGAGTATTCTACAATGATCTGCACATATGCATGTGTTCTATATCTCATTAAATTGGTTATAATTAAATTGTGTTCTAATATTACTTACACTACTGCACACCGTACTGATGCAGTCCCTCTCTAATGTATTGGACATAAAGCATCCCGCTTTTCTATGGAGTAATTTTATCATTCAAGTAACAATTACAAGTGTTTCCGCAAACAAATTTTCATCTTTTGAGGAAAATGACGATGACACAGCCGATGATTAATACATACATGTCTGCTTCATCTGCGTTATGAATACGCCTGTGATTTAAAAATGAGCATTCTGCTTGCAATTGTGACAGTGGATCAGCCTTGCATAACTTTACTACCCCCTGTTGGTTGATGATGGACCAGCACCTGCGACGAGACTTCTGTTCTTGACTCCGTGTTTTCCTCTGTAGGCAGAACACATCCCTCCATATGATGTCGTCCCCACTATGAGGCCTGTGGTCCTGGTCGGACCGTCTCTTAAGGGATATGAGGTCAGAAGTAGCTCCTTCCGATCCGCTGGCTAAACCACTAATCACAATATCATTGCCATTCTGCGCACTTCGAAATCTCAAACATAGATTGTGTCTGGCTGGGTCAATGAGAATGAATTGAGCTTGTCAAATCAATGTATTATCAGAAACGTAGATTCCCATTTCAAATATATTTCTCTCATTCTTATTTCTTTCTTTGTCTGTTTCCTGCTTAGGTCACAGACATGATGCAGAAAGCGCTTTTTGACTTCCTTAAACACAGATTTGATGGCAGGTAACGTCCTTTTGACTGATTTTTCGGGGGCCCTGCACTGACGAGGTCAAACTGCCGTATAACTGATCACAGAGATCTTTATTTGTGATTTCAGATAAAAAGATTTCACATTCTTTCGGGATTCATTTAATGTGCCAGGAGAATAATGACACAGGGTTTGTAATCCGAGAAAAAAAATTATCAATAAAACCTCTTGCTCAAAACTAGCACTTACCTAAATGCGCTGACTTATTTATTAAGTGTCCTTAGATAATATTGATTCCACCAGTTTTCCATTTTTTGTTTTTGTAAACAACAGCCATAATTTACTTTTGTTTGAAAGATAGCCTGCTCAACCAGGTGTGGCAGAGTTGAAATAAGAAAACGCATGTGTGTAGAGCATTCTGCTCATTACTCGCTGATGCTTGAGGTGGAGCACCTCAGGTGAAGCTTTTTTTTAATGGTCGCGCTTTGAATGTTATCGAATCTCCATAGTGTGTAATGAGAAATGCTGCCTCGTGCAGATAGATAAGATAAGATAAGATACACTTTATTGAACCCCGTGGGGTAATTTGTCCTCTGCATTTGACCCATCCTATAGTTAGGAGCAGTGGGCAGCCACAGAGCAGCGCCCGGGGACCAACTCCAGTTCTAAAGCCAGTTCCTTGGTCATGGGTACTGGTTGGAGTGTTCCTATGATGTATGTTTTTGTGGGTGGGGGAAACCGGAGTACCCGGAGGAAACCCACGAGAACACGGGCAGAACATGCAAACTCCACACAGAAAGGCCCCAGGCCGGAATCGAACCCACAACCTTCTTGCTGTGAGGCAACAGTGCTAATCACTATGCCACCGTGCCGCCCAACAGAAGATAGAAGCAGTAGCGAAAATTTCATGAGCACAAGATAATAATTCCTTGCTATAATTAGGATGACTTTTTAAATTCAATAGAATGCAGATGTCAGCAGTTTACCTCTGAGACAAGAGATGCTTCTTGAATCACAGCTAAGCGTGCATACATTAGAGACAAAGGCAGGCATTTCTCATGCCATCACAGCGTGCATCCCAAAGGTGCCCAATTAACCAGCAGGGGTCGCTAGATAGCTGTGAATGGGGAGAGCACATCCTAGGTTGTGAGGCTAATCCCAGCCTGGTGCCTGTACCACAAGTCATTTATGATGAGTTCCATTTATGATGATTTATATAATCACCTTATAATGTCAGTTGCTCTGCATGATTCTGAGTGTGTTTTATGTTTTCTTTTAAGAATATCTATAACCAGAGTCACGGCAGACATATCGCTAGCAAAGCGGTCAGTTCTAAACAACCCCAGCAAGAGGGCGATCATCGAACGGTCCAACACCAGAACCAGCATAGGTAAGCCTGACGGATCAATCACACTTCCATTATTGAAGTTTTCCTCCATCTTATGTGAGATTTTTCATCTAGGCTTGTAAATAAAGTCCCAGTTTTTATATATTCGCTAAGATAAGTGAGGTATGTTTTTATAGACCAGAATGGAGTTTTTTCTTCTGTAAGTATTCAAACGGCTACACGGTTAGGTAACCCTTTTACTGCCTGCTCAATTTTTAGGTAGAGCACATTTTGAGCCTCTGTATCTAATGGAAAGACTTAACCTGACTGAGCCAGGTTAAGTTCAACACAGCTTTGAATTAGACACAGTGGCTCAAAGTTTCTTAAAAGGCAGCCTTTTGGTGACAAGAGCACCAAAAGTGAAACAGGCTTCAGGTCACTCTTCTTACGTTTGACTGTATGAGGTAAGTGTGGACGCTTGTTTCCGTTCAGCTGAAGTTCAGAGTGAGGTCGAGAGGATTTTCGAGTTGGGCAGGTCCCTGCAGCTGGTTGTGTTGGATGCCGACACTATAAACCATCCGGCACAGTTACTGAAGACATCCTTAGCCCCCATCCTGGTCCATGTGAAAGTGTCCTCTCCAAAGGTAAATCACAGGACCTATTTACTGAAAATGGACTGTCAGTGCTACCCTTTCCTGGATGGATGCCAAAATTTAAGTGTTTAAATGACATCTGTTCTTGAATTCTCGCATCAGGCTTTTCTCATTGGCTTTGTTGAATTCTCATTTGGTAATAGCAGTCTTTTTAAGCATGGTTAAATTCCTTTTATTGTTGGAAAAACATCAGGTGAAACCAGTTTTTGTGTGGCTGAAAAAAGTAATTATTTTGTTCCTCAGGTCCTGCAGAGGCTGATTAAGTCGCGGGGAAAGTCCCAGAGCAAACACCTGAATGTGCAGCTGGTGGCAGCGGACAAGCTGGCGCAGTGCCCGCCGGTGTGCCCTCTCACCCGCCAACACTGCCACTACACCCCTCCCCTCCCGTGCCGCGCTCATCCGCACATCATTTTAACTCATCCTCGCACAGTCCAGTCAGCCATCTAACCCTCCATCAAATTCCCTTTTAAATACTCTTAACAAGTTACTCACTGCATTCACATTGCTCAAGATCTCATCCAACCATATTTTTCACTTTTACCTCTCTCTCTCCCCCTCTCTTTCTCTCTCTCTTATGCTTTCTCTCTCTCCCTCTCTCTCTCATGCTCATTCACATGATCCAGGTTCTCATCCAACCATATTTTTCACTTTTACCTTATCTCGCTCTCTCTCTCTCGCCCTCTCTCATTCTCACCCTCTCTCCTTCTCTCTCTCATTCTCTTTTTCCCTCTCTCTCTCGCCGTCTCTCTCTTTCTCTCTCCTGCTTTTTTTCTCTCATCCTAAATCTCTCCCACACCCCAGTTTCTCTCACCCTCATCTCTCGCTTACTAAAATTACACCCCAGCCCCTTCCTCTCTCTCTCTCACCACGATCTCACTCACCTCCTGGTTATTTCTGTCTCTCCCCCTCTCTCTCGCTCTCAGGATATGTTTGACATCATCCTGGATGAGAACCAGCTGGAGGATGCGTGTGAGCACCTGGCTGAGTACATGGAGGCGTACTGGCGAGCCACACACACCACCACCTGCACCCCCCTCAACCCGCTGCTGGGGCGCAACCTCGCACCCGTGCTCTCCCCTTACCCTGCCGCCCTGTCCGGGTTACAGGTACGCCCCCCTCCCTACCTCACCACCCCGTCTTATTTACAAGTAAAAAACCTCCCCAGATATTATAACTCCATCTGGAATACGGAGACACACCTGTAATGTGTGATATTTACCGTCATATTTCTGGAAGTTATTGAAGTCTCTCAACAGCCCAGATTAATGCTGCATATGAAGCAGCTCGGAAGTCAGAACTTGGAACCCAGAGATTTCGGACTTCCGACATCATTGCATTGACGCTGTAACATAAATGTGACTGCACTGCACTGCACTGTACACAGTGGTGCTACTAGCTAGTAGCTGGTCACAACAGCGCTTGTAAAAACTCTGGAGAGACAGTAAACTAGCTGTCGAATTCAACATATTGCCATGATCAAAGCAAAATATAACGTATTTAACAAATTGCATAGGTGTGCTCCATTCTCTCCATTAATGATGACGGCTGCCATGTTTGATGTCATCACTGATGTCAAATCGAATAAATCAGAGCTCTGAAATGACACCCGAATTTCCGACCTGTAATTTCCGAGTTTGACGCCCATAAAATTCATTTTTAACAACTTAGAGCTTCTTTTTTCTGAGTTGTCTTGAACACAGCAATAAGCAGGATTCCCCTAGTTTCTTTGAGGATAATTTGCAAAACTTGCTTTTGAAAGGGAATAAAGCAAATTTATGAAATGCTGCAATACCATAGCACGCACTTTAAATGCCATTCAGATGATTTTACTTATGCGATGCATTCCCCCCCAGGGCCAACGAATCAGAAGCAGTAATCACACTGGAGGCCACTCCCCCATTAAACGTCGCAGCCTGATGACAACCAATGAGAACTACCAATGAGAGAGCTCCCCAACAGCCACCCCCACCAATCCTCTGTCTCATTGATGGTGGAGTAGGTGCCCAACCATACAGCAAAGACAATGCTCTTACTGGCCCCTCCCACAGGGGCCACTCCGCTCCCCGGGTGTTTTTCAATGACGAGTTTGCCAAGTCTGCACTTGTAACCTTGTGAAGTACGTTTTCTTGAAAGATAGTGCCTCCAAGAACAGAGGGAAAGAGACTGCTCTTATAATCACTGAGGTACTGTGCAAGCTTGTCATATGTAGTGCCACCGACACTTCAAACAGGCAGCAGCGGGCTATCCTGACAGTTTTCACCTGCTCAGTGCGTTGAGTTTCTTTGTATTGCTGCTTTCCTGTGATCTGGGGCATAATTCATTAGACTGCTAATATGAATAAGTACAGGCATTGAGAAACACCTTCTAACTCGAGCCAGTCAGTTTCCTATTTAAAGAAGTGCTACCTTCTCTCACTCCATCTCAATGTGTTCTATTTGTTATGTAAATTGCAAACATCTCACTTTGATTTGGGAGATATTGGAATGTAAATTGATGAAAAGGAGTCACAGATTTTGTTTTGACGGTGATTGCCCCATGTTGGTAGTTAAGATGGGGTCGCTTGTCTGTGAGGTGAGTCAGAGAGGGGCAGTTTGGCCCAGCGTGTTGGGTCAGAGAGGGGCAGTTTGACCCAAGGTGGTGCTGTCTTTAACCCCCAGTGTCTTAACAGTGAGTCCTACTCTATGTCGTCACAGGGACTGCACATGAGCATGGCATATTCAGGTAACTGTAATATTCTGGATGCATTAATATCTATGATCATTGTCAGCCTGTACATCTAACAAAAAATATTCCAGCAGGACTGCCAACATACCCAATAGACTGCTGTGCATCCTTTGGTTTTCCTCCATGTATTCTTACTATTGCTGGAGAAAGATGTGTTTCTTTTTTCCCCATGTGTTCATGCGATTCCACCTCTAAAGTTATGCAAACCTAATTTAAAAGATGTGTGAAATGCGAATGAAATTAATAAGGAGTGATTTGAAAAGTCTATTCACCTTCTAATATATTGAAAACAACGCAACACCAAATTATTTAACGCTTTAACTTGTGAATGCAATTTTGTATTGAAAATATTGAATTATTCCAAATTTGATGACTGCAACAGACCCCAAAATGTTTAGGACTAATAATGATGTGTTAAGTCTCCGTAATAAGGTGATGTGAAATAGGTTGAAGAAGTGAGCTATTCGTGTTATAGTGCATAAGGAGCCTCCAAAAATACTGAGTCTGTCAAGAGCAAAGATCGAAGATTAACAATTTGCCGACAGATGCATAAGCTGCTGATCCATCACTTTGGGATCAACGTTTTCTGAAGACAAATCAGTTGCAATTTGCATTAGTAGCGCGTAAATAATTAAGAAATGAAAGGAATCTGGTCGAATCTCGGAGCGTAAAGGGCAAGGCCAAAAACCACCTCTGAATGTGTGATTTTCGATCCCTCAAACGTCACTGTCTTAAAAACCGTATTGTGACCATATTGTGATCACACTGGCTTGGAAACACTTTGGTAAACTTTTGTCAGTCAACATCATTTGCCACTGCGTCCACAGATGCAAGTTAAAGCTTTACTCAGCAAAAGCCAGAGCCATACGTCAACACTGTTCTAAAGCTCCGCCGACTTCTCTGGGCTTGGTGTCATCTGAAATGGACAGAAGCACAGTGGGAGCATTTTTTGTCATCCAACAAGTGAACATTTCAGGAGGTTTTTGGAAAAAACAGCCACCATGTTGTTCGGAACAAAAACAAAGACAACAGCGTCAGGTCCAAGGGCCAGCTTCCATCATGGTATGGGGGTGTTTTTCTTTGTACAAGGTGTGGGTGACTTGTACATTTGTGAGGGCACCATTAATGCCATCAGATACGCTTGAATTTTTGAGAAGCATTAATCTCCGATCTGGATGCTGTCCGTTCCAAGGAGCCCCTGCGTTTTCCAGCAGGACGACACCAAACCACATTCTGTATGGACTACAAGGACATGGCTGCGTAAGACAAGAATGTGGGTGCTGGATTGGCTTGCCTGCAGTCCAGATCTGTCTCTGATTGATAAGGTATGGCGTATTATGAAGTGAAATGTGTGCCAATGAAGGCCCCGTTCGGTTGCATAGCTGACCACCTGCATAATAGAAGAATTGGGGAAAATTCAGTCCTCTAGATTTGACCGATTGGTATCCTCACTGCCAAAACACTCGATGGATGTGATTAAAAGACATGATGATGTCACACTGTGGTAAACAGTCACCTGTGCCTGCTTTTTTGGATTCTCTTTCTATCACACTGTATATTTTTAAGAGACAATTCAGTTCAGGTTAGAACATCAGATAATGTGTTGTTCCCATAATGTGCTGTAATGAGTACTGTTCTCAAAATAGTAGATGGTGAATGGACCTTCCATATCAGTCATTTTTGACTTTAATTGTCTTTTCCATAATCAGCCAACTTTTTCAGAATTGGGGTTGTACATGTACTGGTGCGAGCAGAGCTCACAGCATCTACCTTTCTTGTCTGCGTCAGGATAGTGGTATCCAGATAGACAGAGGTCTGGGTAGTCGCACTGCCTCCTGATTGGATCAGAATGGAAATGTGTGTAGCCAAGCAGTACGAGCCTTACCAAAGCCCAGTTTTGTTCATAGAGGCATACACCAGTTCTTCTTTATCAAATGCTTTTCACCCACCCAGTCCTTGGCTGGTTTCCCACGCTGTACAAGAAGAAAAAATGCATATCTATATGACTATTCCACCATATTTCAAATGGTAATATATAAATATATAAATTCGACCATACCAAGCATGCTGGTGATTTATTATTTTTATCTGTTTAAGGCATACTTGGATATGTGCTATGTATAGTGAGTGCATTTATCAAACCTTTCCTGTATCTCTGAAGGTATTTCTCTAGTGAATTCTTGGACATTTATGAAGTCAGACGCATCCAACGCCCCTCCGACTATTCAATTTATGCCAATGACTTCCTGGCTCTCCCAGCTCATCTCTCCGCACCTCTGGTAGTACGCCATATTAATTTTGGAATGCCACCGTCATTTTCACTGATTTCTCCTGCACAAGATAAAGCGTCAGAGGCTAATAACTTAAGAGATCACAGGCTTTGGTCTCATCTCTGTCCACTAGTTCACATGTTATATTGAGTTACCTGAATCGTGTGTCTGTGAATCCTGCTTGGCAGTCCTGGCGTATCGCATAGAAATTAATGACCAATTTTAAAGAATTTTGCTTGTTTCAACTGTTTGAAGTCTTTTTTTGATCCTACAGATACACAGTCTGCTAAAGCTACAGTACCTACAGTATTCTCTAAAGGCATGCTGTTAAATGACTAATTAAAAACAAATAAAAATCATTTACTATGCAAACGTGTGCAGTTATGTGCTTGTTGTCTTCTGCTTACTTGGCAAGAGCAACACTTTCCGCATCATTTCCTAAAGAAATTGTAATGACAAACATGTTGTCAGAGGAGTATAACCTGGTTTCAGCGAGTGAAAGTCCACTCTAGAATATTGTTCCAGCCAAAAAAAAACTTATCAGTTGGCACTGTTTTTCAGCTGGGAGGTAGAACTAACAGGTGAAATTAGCTGAAAATTAGGAGTTTATGGGTGGAACGAAAACATGGAAGGACTTTTACTGATCCCTGAATTACACACCTCTGTATGTTGTTTTGAATAGAAAAATCAACTCTAACCACATATTTAGTCATTTACTGGAACTGGTGATGAGCCGGATCCCACCGGAAATAGATGTGTACAATATACTGCGAAATGAACCTGGCTACAGAAACTGCATAATTAAGCATTGACTATTAGCTAACGTATATTTTTGTCCGAAATGCTTTATTTTCTTGCTACATCATCCCAGTGTTTCTTTTGACGTAGTATCTCTCTTACAGCTGAATAGGATTGAATTTCTCAGCTGCTTTGGGTTGTCAGATATGAGTTTATGTATTAACTAGGGGTATATGTATCAAAAACCTGCAACAGACCAATCAATTTAAGGAAATGTACATCTACACTTTGTGCTGAGCTCCGATGGGAACTGATGACAGACTTATTGAGTATGCGTTTGTATTAAGCTCTCACCGTGAGAAACTTAAACATACAGGAAGTGATCTAATCAACCCAAATAGCCGCCTTAAATACCACCTTTGTGCAGCTCACAATGTGCTGTTTTTTAGATTTGGATTCAGTTTTATCGCACCACGTGTCTTTCTGTCCCCGTTAAGATCAGTGACTTGCAGTTGTTTTATCAGTTGCTGTTTTTTGGTGTTTGGAATATGGCATCATGATTTTTCATAGTTCTCCTTGCCATCCTTTATAAATAACTATGCAGCCTCTGTAACTGATGCTCCTGAAATTCGGGAAGTTGGAACTCTGTTGGTATCTTCTACATGCTTTGCCGACTTGGCCGAGTGGACCTTTTTTACAGGTATAGGTGTTTGGACCCCATACCAGTTGGACCCTAACTGAATGGACCCAGTACCGGTTGGACCCCAGACCATTTGGACCCAAACCAGTTGAACCCCTGACCATTTGGACCCCAGACCCTACCCAGTTGAACCCCATGCTGTTTGGACCACAGACCTTAACCCCATCCCTAGTCCTAACTTAACTCTAACCCTAGCCCAACTAGTCAGGGGTCCAACTAGTCTGGGGTCTAATTGGGCTATGGTCCAACTTGCCTGGGGTCCAAATGGTATTGGGTCCAAATGGTTAGGGTCAGGGGTCAAACTGAACAGGGTCCAACTTGTATGGGTCCAACAGGTACAGGGTCAAAATTCACATTCATTGGACTGACCAGGGTAGATTCTGTTGTGATTGTGACTTCGAGACTGCAAAGCTAAAGCCGTATTTCAGGGGTACCTCCGAGATTTTATCCACCCCCCCAGTATTTACGCACTGGCGCTGTCCATTCACAGAAGTCGATATTTAATTGAATGTTTTTCACATAATTCAGATGCAAGGGCACCTCCCCTCTGACCGTACTACACTACAGCTATACTCCTTGCGAGTACATTGTCCTGAATGCTGGATACAGGCCATTAACCGGGCCTCTTGTGTTTCCCTCCAGCTCGCAGCCTGCTCCGCTAATCTGTCACATTCTCTCGTACGTTTGTGTTAATGGCGCGAGAATGCTGTATCGCTGGGTGCCACAGTTAAAGAGGGGGCTTGAACGTGGGCTTTGTTGAGATATAGCCAGCTGTCCTGTCAGTCAGCATTTGTTAAGGGACTTCTCTAATGTGAGCCGTCAGCAGGCATGCCAGCCATAGCATTTCTCCCCCGATATCTCACTGGTATCCAATTGTTTACTCCGACAGTTGGCGGTCACGGTCTGTTATTGTTCAGGAAGTACTGATGGAGATAAATGGTAGGTAGGTAGTTGACGCAATTGTTATCCCTTTCATCGCATCTTTGGAATATTCACCTCAGAATGGCTGTAATAACAGGATCAGTATCCTTGGCGGCATATAGCCCAGTAGCATGTAAAAACCTCATACATTAATCATTGGTGCTAATCAAAACATAACACATTCTTTTTTTATTATGTCCTGTTTTGCTAGAATTGTAATCTTTTGTTTCAATTTTATGACATTCAAATCTCACCGTTCCTCGTTTTCAGTGTTTGTATATTTGGAAAACATCCAGTAAAATTCTCTCAATGACAAATCTGGTAAATCGCGTACACTTCAGGCTGTCCCTTGTATCTGCCAGTATGAAAGATTGAACTGTCTGTGTCCACTAGAGGGGGACGACAGAGATTTTTGAGACAGCAGATTTATATGTCACCTCTAAGATTGATTGTGCAGATGCTCTTATGCTGAGTAATGTTACATACAGTAGCTTGTATTTCAGAATTACTGTGCTTATTTTGAAGCCCTTTGTCTCATGCTTTCCTTAATTTCTGCTGCCAAATTGCATTTTGTGCCCCCTGGAACTCTTTTGTTCAGTTTAGGAGAGTGAATATGAGATTTCTTTAAACGTCATTAGTTTGATCAGTCAGTATCTTAATCCCTTAAACTATGATTTTTTTTCTCTTTTGTTTTCCCTTAAGCCGATTACTCTTTAAAAAAGCGTTTTTTCATAATGCCGGACAATATTACTTACAAATTTTGTATCTGCTGGTTGCAGCGCTCCACTGAATTTACATCACTCATGTTGAGAGGAATATTCAAACCCAGGATGCCGTGTTTTTTTTTTTTATGGCAACAGCATTATATCAAATGGAAAATATCCAGGTCTCGTGCATCATTTTATACAGATCCCCCTGAGATTCAACAAAACATATTCGGTATCATTGGAAACCTTGAGATGTCCACTAGAATTTACAGTAAAATAGGCCTGAAGTAGGCCTGAAGTTCCACAGGTTTGAAAACAGCTGCTGCATTTGACAGATCGATACATGGGTCTGTTGGTTTTATGAGGTTAAATGCATGGTGTGAATCATGCAAACATGATCTAATTCACAAACAGAGATATGATCTCCAGTCGTGCAAATGGACACAACAGGAACCGCAAGTCCAACTTGCTGAGCTGGAGTCTAAATATCCCAACAGTGTCAGCAGCATGTGCACCAGATGGTAATGGGTGTGTTGTGTGTTTGTGTGCGTGCATGTGTGTGTGTGCGTGTGTGTGATTTGAGGGTTGATGAAAGAGGGGAAAAATGGTAAGTTTGGGTTTCTGGCTGCTAGTCGAATCCCACAGCAAACACACAGGGGGAACTAAAATCTTCAAAGCAGGCTCCTGTACTGTGTTCTTATAGATGACGTTTGAGATAATCAAAACCTTTTTTAAGGGTGAGTGGTTGTGTGTGTCACTGCTTGTGTATGTTTGCCTGAGAGTGAAACCAACCCACAGCTGTCACTGCTATTTAGATTCAGACCTCCCCCCCAATACAAGCCGCCCCCCCAGTCGCTTGCCTCCCTTCAGTGACGTTAAATGTTAGTAATTCAGGGAGTTAAAAGAAGTATTGGAGTCCAGAGGAGCTGCGTTAGGGAGATTAAATGTCCTAAATGCTTAAATGCTCAGTGAGTTCAGACTTTATAGAGTTTGAAGTGAGCAGATTTGCTTTATACTACTACTACGAATACTATAACTAATAATAATATTATTATCCTTCCATCCATCATCTAAAGCGTTTCTTCCTCATCAGGGCTTCAGAGTGGTTGGAGCCTATCCCGGCTGACTATGGAAGGAGGGCAAGAACACACCCTAGACAGCTATCCAATCTATCGGAGGCATCCCACACCATTCACTCGCACACTCGCACCTATGGGCAATCTGGAGTTTCCAATTAACCTAGCAGGCATGTTTTTGGGCTTTGGGGAGAAACTGGAGTACGGGGAGTAAGCCCACAGGAATGGGGAGAACATGCAAACTCCACACGGAAAGGCCCCACACCTGTCTCAGATCAATCCAAAATGTTGAATCTTTTAATTAATATTTCTCTCTAATTTTTTTTGTTCAGTGCTACATTTATATAGTATCGTTTTGAAGGATAACTTTTGAGAGAATTAGTCTTATTTTCAATTGTCACTCCTTTCTCTGAGTGAGATACCGTACTCATGAAGGTAAATATGGAAAAAAGTTGTGTTTGGCCATCTTTATTTGGTGTTCTGTGGCTGGACACTTACCTGTGACTCCAGCTGCTGTTACCATAAGTCCTCTCAAGCCAGAGCCATGCTCACTGTTTGAGCCCATTCCAGGCTAAGGTCTCACTCTTTACCGCCTCGTGTGGTCTCCATAAACCGTCCCTGGCTGAAGCCTTGCTTGTCACCACCTCCTGCAGTTCCCTTGAGTCCTCTGAAGCTGGAGCCACCCTTGCCTACTGTCTGCTGCCTCCCAAGTCAGCTTACTACCAAAGGTTAGTTAGGTTAGGTGTCTTTATTGGTCTCCACCAGGGAGAAATTTGACTCAGAGATTGGGACAAAGTTGTAGCACATGTATGACATACAATGAGAAACGGACATACATCAGGTTAATAAAAAAAAAAGCACATTAGTGGACAAATACACAAAGTAATGCTGGAATACTACTACTCAAGCACTGCCCATACATGTCCAATAATGCACCCATTCGTTCAGCATTAAAATCCACCGCATGTTACCTGTTACAGCATGCAGAAACACTCATTCACTCAAAATATATTTACATCCATACCACATCCCCACACTCATCCCCACATCAGGCTCTTCACCTTCAGTGGTGGCCACGGGTCCTCCTGCTATCGCTGCTGTCCCTCCTGCAGTTGCTTTGGACCCTCCACAATTGATGTTTGCAGTTGCCCTTCGGAGCCAAGGTTTCACTCACCGCCAGCTATAGCCTTGGACCCTCCAGAACCCGAGCCTCACTCACCACCAGCTCAAGTTGTGGGCCCTCCCAGACTAAGGCCTCGCTCCACGGTGCTGGCTGTCTCTCAGGGCCCTCCCTGGCCTAATGCTTGACTGTTGTTGCCTGGGACGGCTAACATGGTCCCCGCTCCCCATCACCGCCTTTTGACTCTGAGGATGGCCCGAAACCTTTGTTCCTCTCCATCTGCCATCAATTTTCGCACTCTCGCAAGCTTGAAGCTACAGGAGAATGTGATTGGAAGGGAACAGAAGGGAACAGCCACATCCGCCAGGACTTTCGAGAGATCATGGTTCCGTCAATCATCGGAAGTCATTCAGGCCCTGATTTAGCAAAGCATGGGGACACCATCACAGTATCTTCACCATGTTTGACTTTTAGTTTAATGCTCTTATTGTGGAATGCAGCTTTTGCTTTACATTAGATGCAACAGGACCAATATCTTCCAAAAAGTATCAGTCCAAAGAATATAATCCTAAAAGGGTTTGGGGGCATGAAGGTGTTTTGTGTCAAGTATGAGAAGAACCTTTGTGTTTTTTGCGGTTCACAAAAGTTGTCACCTTGGAGCTTCTCCCATGGGTACCATGTTGCACAGTCGCTATCTTCTGATGGAAACAGGAACACTGACCTTATCTGAAGTGAGGAGGTCTGCCGTCATTTAAATTTTCATTTCCTTTTTTTTTTTGTGTGACTTCCTAAATGAGTCATTGATGCGCTCTAAGAGAAATTTTGGTGGGCTAGCAACACTTTGGAAGATTCGGCATTGTTGCCAGTTTTCAAAATTTAGAGATAATGGCTCTTTCTTTGTCGCCTGCTTAATCCTTTAAGGCTGATATACACTGAAAAAATATAAATTTAACTGCATTTTCGAAGATGTTACAGATTTCAAAGATAATAAACATAAATCAGTCAACTATTATAGATTAATTAGATTAATTTTATATAATTGGGGAAACAGGCACGCATTTGTTCGTAAGATTCCACCAAAAGAGCAGATGCCGTGTAATGAACGAACAATCAGTCAGTGCCTTGCATGAACAATATGACACATCACTTTTGCATTGAATTGGTGAGTATGTTGATTGCACCCTGTGGAATGTTAAGGCACTCCTTTTCAAGAACTGAATGAAGTTTTTTTTTTTAATTTATTCCTAATTTTTTAATATATTTTAGTTTTTTAAAATGTATTTATTTTTACAGGGACAATGCATATTAAAGAACATTTTACGCAAAATGTAAATAAGCCAGATTGTAGCCAGAGGCTAATTCACATTGTCCCTGCGGCAAGTTGTTGATAAATGTAGAGTCTCTGGGGAAAGGAGGAAAATAACATATATAACACAAGAACAGGAAGAAGTTGTTCAATATTGATGCAAACTGGTACATGCTGTCGTGTGTGCCAGTCCAGAGCATTGTAAACATCCTCAATTGGTGATATGAGTATGGAGGCTGCGAAAGACCAGGAAGATCTTCAGCCTCCAGGAATTCTGTGCAGATCCTTTCGATATGGGAATGTGCATTATCATGCATAAACATGAGGCGAGGGCAGTGCATGAATAGCATGACCATGAGCCTAAAGATGTCATCACGATATCTCTGAGAATTCAAATTACTGTGAATGAAATCTACTTGAGTTCACTGCCTGTAGGATATGCCTGTCCATATCAACACCCCACCGCCAACATGGATCATTCGGTATGACTTCAGCAAACCGCTCACTCACACAATGCCATACATGCTGCCTGCCATATGTCCTGTACAGTTGAAACCATGGGTGGCTACCTTAACTAGTGGTAGTTAGCTTAGTTGCAGTTCTGTTGAACGGTAGTTTACCTCTGGTGTTACCGTCCGCTAAGTTTTTCCTTTGTATCGATTGCTGAATATGTCTTTTCAGTTGATAATTTAATTTTATCTAGCAGGGGTAAGAGAACTTCAGCCTAATTTTGTAATCCCGCGTATTTTTTTTTTTTTTTTTTTTTTTGATCTCCTGGTGGATATTCCCACCCTGAGTTTAAAGTCTCAGCAACATGCTGTGTGTTATAAGCTGTGGAACTGCTGTTGAATAACAACTATACCGCATGAGCAATGGTGTGATTCCTTCAGTATCGAAAATGTCCAGATTATGTCGTTGAAACAGATATGAGACAAATGGTTTTATATTGATATCTCAAAAATAGTTGGAAGAGAAAAGTCTAGAAAGAAAATGAGAGCAATAATAACTGGTTGCAAAACAATCAGTTTCCTATACATTTTGTAACTGGGTTTTTTTTTTCTGATGCCTTACATCAGAGAGGCCCACTGCTGTTACACAAACGTTACACAAAACGTTTTCACTGGCCACTGGGCCTCTCCTCTCCAGTTACGCGGCACTTAGGTGCATACCAGGGTCATCAAGAAGATGAGGAAAGAACAAGACCTAATGAAGAAAACTGATATTAAATGAGACTGAACTGAGAAAGAGAGAGTGTGTGAAAGCACAAGAAAGAGTGAGAAATTCAGACTTCTTTATGCGCCGAGGACAGTTGGTTGTCCTTACAGATCTCATGTTCCCCAGTTCCTCAGAGACTCTGGTTCCAGTTTCATCCCTGTTGTTTAGCTTTGAAGTTCACACTGTACTCTGCTTTGAGAGGTTGGCTTGTGCTGTACTTTGCCAGGAATCCATATCAAGCCGCACTGGCTCACCGCCGTTCTTATTTAGATTCCGATTAAATACCACAAATGTTGCTTTGAGTGGTGTACACGCGTTTGGATTTCTGCTAATGAGATTATTAGGCCCCTTGATAATTTCCATAATATTTCTTTCATTATGTATTTGCTGAGCAGGTGCTAACTCGGTATATTTAGCTTGCTGAAACCTGAGTGAGCCGCACTCTGATTGGCCCTTGGGAGCACATGATAGCCGTGAAGCAGGGCTGGCCTGCCGCTCTTACCCACAGTTTCTCTGGAGGGAAGAGCTGGGGAGGCTCTGGGGTGAGGGAAACCTTAGGATCACCGGTAAGAGCAATCTACTTTTCCTCTTCTCCGCTTCCTTTCTGCATGGCCTGGATGTATAAACCACAGGAAGAGAAAAGAGAAAGGGCTCGTAAACAGAACATTCGATGAGCCCCGGACTTGCTAATTGCTTGCGGGCAGGTGCAGGTCACCCTGGGTCACTGCTGACATCCACCTAGCATGCCCCCTAACCGACGCTAAAAACAGTGGGTTTGATTAACCTCCCCATTGGCCCTGTTTTTGTTTTTTTTCTTTTTTTTGTGTAACGAGTGAATTCATCTTTTTTTTTTTTTATAAGAGGAATGCCCGTGACTGTTCTTTAAAAAAAAGGGAGTGGAAGATGTTCCTATATTTAACCTGAAGCCTCAGAAGGCATTGAAGTGCAACCAGCTAAAGATGACCGTCCAATCAGGCGCTGGCATTAGCTGACATAACATATTTCTGGGGGTCCCAGGAGCAGCTGTCAGGGCCCTTCACCCGGAGCTGCAGAGCCTGGGGTTTTAGGTGTCACAGCCTCTGGCTTCAGAAAGCATTCAGAAAGCATTCCAACTCCATTTAGCCAATTTACACTTTCTTTGACCTTGTGCATTTTCCAGGGTTTTTCCTCAGCAGTAATTGAATTCAATTTTTTGTTGTGGTCCTTGTTAATTAATTAATTTATTTATTTATTTTCTTAGTTTTTGAAGAACTGCTGGGACATAAAAGTGGAATAACCTGATTGGGGCCCTTGGTGGATGAGAAGAGAACAGCTTCCTCACTGAAGGTTGCTGTACAGTTTTTGGAAGTTTTTTTTTTTTTTTTTTTTTACCTGAAAGGTAAGTTCTGGCTTTTTCGCCATCAGCATACCTGCGTTATTTTTAATGTGTTTACTGTTGACTTTTTTTCTCTGCTGTCCTAACGTAAATATTTCTGTCATTCATAATTCAACCATAATTCTCTGTTGAACAATAAAGTAGACATTGTTAAGGACACTGCTGGCTGTAAGAATTGCCGTCAAATTACTGCAAAATCGCATTTAATTCCATTTTAGCTGGCCTCTTTCTAAACTTCCTCTTTTTCTAAGAAAGAAAAATCACTCTATGGCTTCCAGGCATGTATATGTACTGGTGTCTTCATTCTTGTGCTGTGAAGTGAGGAATTTAGCTCATTGCTTTAAATGTCTTTAGATTCTCTGAAGCTGCATAATCATGGAGATAGAAGAAGAATTTGAGGAAGAGTATGAAGATGAATTTGAGGATGAGCTTATTGAGGTGAGTTTTGAGTTCCGTGTGTGGCATATCTCTCCTTCACACAGCTTCACATACCTGTTGCGTTTTAATGCAATTACGATACAAGCTATGGAGCAATAAATTGGGCCTCAGTGCCTTACTCGAACCCTGGAGCTGTAGGTAAGCTATGCCTGCAGGTATAACCAGCCTATGTATAGCTGACTCCTGATAATTTCCAGGTCAGCATTTCACAGACCAGGCATCTGTGAGAAAGTTAGATCTTGTTTCAGTGTGGCATCTCTTTTCATGTAGACGAGCATCCGTACTGGTGTAAATCACTTCTAACATAAAACATCTGCCATCTTTCTCATTTCTGTTGGTTTTCCCAGTATCTACAGGCCGCCAATATCAGCTATAAATGCCAACACAAAGCTACCATTTGCAAGCTACCTGCAGACACATAAGAGTCACGTATGCATACAGCAAACCGACGGTTACACAATGCAGTTATGAAAGGCAAGAGGATATATAAGGATGTTCTCTCAGTGCAAGCAGACTCAATGGGGATTCATCGTTTTATTTAAAAACTTATTTGCCCAAGAGAAGACTTTATCAGTAGTATGTTAAGACCAGGCAGGCCAATTATGTCAAATTGTCAACAGCATTGATTCACACAGTGGTTCTCTATAGAGTGATACTCTGAAACAAGAACTGAGTTTATTTATGAACACTGATCTCAGCATCGGTGACTGTGACTTTCCTGTACTCTCATGAGGTCCATTGCTGTTTTGCGCTTTGTTATTTGCTATGTACTTATGTAAATACTCATACTTTCTTATTATTCATTTTAATCAGATATGCAGCTGAATCAATGCTAAATGGAAGAGTTCTAGTGGACGGAAAACAATTTAAACTCGCATTTTAGTTCCATAATCTCACATCTTTATATTATAGTCTATATCCAGAGGAGGATCTTGCATATGGCTTTGTTATCCTTATAGAAATGCAAGCCTGATTCCATAAATAACTAAAATGACCTATTGTTATATAACTACCAAATAAATTCAAAGAACCTACTTTATTTATTTGCCACAAGAGCATGAATTACCAGCGAAGTAACTCTTCTTTGTACGAAACAGATAAATGATAAAGCTATTTTGGAATCCACAATTTGTTTCATTGTATTTTATTCTGAGGTCATAGTTTAACCTGTCCAAGATTGCATGTTATCGTTGCCCTAAGCTTCTAAACACGATACCAGGAATCTGTGAAAGCTCTTATCTCACATGATTTGTTGGAGTCGATGTTTTCTGACTCAGTTCTGTGTAATTTATGCTATGCTGTATGCTGTTCTACCATCACTCCATATTTTATCTGTCCATAATTTTGAGAATGAACACTTCGCTCATTGAATCTATGGAACGGTAGAACCAGGGTTTTTCAATGTGTCTTGTCCAAAACAAATCTCATGGAAGCATTCACTGAAAATTGATATTGCTTGTGTGGATATATTCAGTGAAAAATTAGGCCGATTCTCTGTTTCTAAGTGGATGGCACACTTTATTGTCAGATGTTACGAAAGTAATATTGTCTTATTAATGTTGAAAACACAGGTTTGATTTGTCTTGAGAATACTAGCTTTGGATACCAGAACTGGACTCTGGGAGAGGAGGCCGGTCCCAGGGTTCCGGGGGGAGATGAAAGATGGGAGGTATATTATCGTATATTATCGACCCTAAAAAGGGGAACAGATCCCGTCTGAGTTACTAGTGTGGATTCTGTTGGAGGGAACTGGCCACAGCAATCATACTAATGTGGACCAAGATAGAGGCGACTGGTTATAGCAGGCATACTGATGTGGACCCATTTAGAGGAGGGACGTCAAACTCCAGCCCTGACATGGTGCTTGTTGCCTTTTTTGCTGTGTTCGTGCACTGGTGAATGATGTAGCTAGGTTATTTCTTTCTCAAAACACTCATTGGCAGCTAACTGGAAGATCACAAAAACCAAAGACACTGTGATCTTCCAAGACTGGAGTTTGATGCCCCTAAGTGATAGGGAGGGATGTTGTTGTACTCCCCGTGAGGGGGACAGGACCCGGGAAGGTACTTAAGTCGACTGATGAGTCCTGGCAGAGTTGCCCATGTGGACCGAAGGAGAGGGAAAACAGGTTTTGGCTAGGATACAAGCATTGACCCAGGGAGAGGGAACATGTGTCAACTAGGATACAAACTTTGACACAGGGATTGGGAACAGGTCGCAATTAGGGTACAAACATAGATCTAAGCAGAGGGAACAGGTCTCATAATGGGTAAAAACATGGACCCACGGAGAAGGAACATGTCTTAACTAGGGCACAAACATGGAGCCAGGGAGAAGGGAAAGTTCTGGACTAGGGTACAAACATGGACCCAGTTATAGGAAACAGACCTCAACTGCGGTACAAACATGGACCAAGGGAAAGGGAACAGGTCTTGACTTGAGTACAAACATGGACCCAGAGAAGGAATAGGTCTCAACTAAGGTACAAACATTGACCCAGGGAAAGGGAACATGTCGCAATTAGGGTACAAACATTGACCCAGGGAAGGGGAACATCTCGCAATTAGGGTACAAACATTGACCCAGGGAAAGGGAACATTTCGCAATTAGGGTACAAACATTGACCCAGGGAGAGGGAATAGGTCTCGACTAGGGTACAAACAAGGACTTAGGGAGAGGGAACAGGTGTCGACTGGGGTAAAACATAGACCCAGGGAGAGGGAACAGGTTTCGAGTAGAGTGCAAATGTAGACCCAGAGAGAGGGAACAGGTCTTGACTCGGGCACAAACATGAACCCCGGGTGAGGGAAGTGTTCTGTACTAGGGTACAAACATGGACCTTGGAAGAGTGAACAGGTCTCGACTAGGGTACAAACATGGACCCAGGGAAAGGGAACAGGTCTTGACTAAGTGCAAACATGGACCCAGGGAGAAGGATTAGGTCTCGACTAAGGTACAAACATGGACACAGGGAAAGGGAACATGTTGCGACCTCGGTACAAACAGTGACCCAGGGGGAAGGAACAGGTCTCGATTAGGCTACAAACATGGACCCAGAAAGAGGGACGAGGTCTCGACTTGGGTATAAACATGGACTCAGGGATAGGGAGCAGGTCTTGACTAGGATACAAACAAGGACTTAAGGAGAGAGAACAGGTCTCGACTTCGGCACAAGCATGGACCCTGAGAGAGGGAACAGGTCCTAGCAGGGACATTAACATAGCGCCAGGGGCAGGGGACAGGGATTCTATAATGGAAGGGCATCTCTTTTTCAAAGCAGGGAGAGGTCAGATGAGACGGCGTTTTAAATCATAATCAATGAGGTCATTGCTTTAACTTTTAGCTGCAGTATGGGGGGGGGGGGGTAGTCGGGCAAAGTTTGTGGTGAAGGAAAAAACATCTGTGGAATAAGGAGTGCAAAATTTATGGGGCTATGTGCACATTTGCTCTATTTCCCATGATCCTGCTGCTCTCTACCCCTTTTCTTTTTGCCTGTCTTTCGAGTAAAAATTTGCTATTTTTAACATAGTTTATTGTCACCATTCATATCGCAAATGCAATTGGTGATGTGGAATGATTACAATAGACAGCACGCCTATTGTAACTTAAGTTTAATTATCACGAGACTGAGAGAAATATATGGTGGAGTGAAGAACCTATAACTACTGTTTCTCATTGTTATACAAAGACTTGCCACCCTAGCCTGTGACACACAGACATAAGAGGGGGAACTTGCACACCTACCGATAGCCTTATGCTTATGCTATAAAACACACAGTGGTGAAACACACATTTACTGGTGAGAGAACATAGGTGTGGAGTTTGTGTCTCTGAAGTGACACAGCTGGCATATTGTGCATCAGCGCGGTGGATTTTCCCGTCGGGACAGCTGTGCACTGTGCTCTCTCGGCTGAGAAGGCAGGGACGTTTAGGAGGTTTTTTTACGTGGACTGTCCGAGCGCCAGTGTCAGGTTCTGAAATCGAGAGTGCTGAAATGCCATCGGCATCGTTCAGGGTCATAAAGTTAAAATAGTCGCAGGCTACTGGCAGTCAGCATCCTGCCCTGTCGGAGTGGAATATTGTCTAAAATAACAGCTCTTAAAGGTCTAATATACAGCTCCTGACTGCCAGGGAATGTTCATGTATACAAAAATGAGGATATTATTGCAATATTGCAAGAAAGTACCGACATCAATCAGCATGACGGTAAAAACTAAAATTAACAATAATGATGACTTTTTATGGATTTTTACGCTGCAAAAAATTAAAAGTTGACTCAATTTAAAAAGTAAGGCAACCAGCTGCAAACATTTTTGAGTTTGCTCTGCTTAAAATTTCCAAATTCTTTCAAAAATATGTTTGTGCAACTACTGGGACCTGAAGTTGAGCAAATTCAAAAATGCTTTCTGGCTTGTTGCCTTACTTTTTACAGTTTCTTAAAAGTTTTATTTTTTACAATGTGGCTAAGCTTTCAAGATTCCTTTCGGAACTAACAGAGAAAATAATCTCTGTATAAAAGTACAGAATAAACACATTTTGGCAGACTTCATGCAACCAAAATGCTCCACTGCTACTGTGCTGCAAAACATTATGTCCCCCCTTTCCATTTTCTCTTATTTTTGCATATTATCACCCTTAAATGTTTCAGATAATCAAACTGATTCTAATCGTAGAATAGATTACCCAGGTAAACACAATATGCAGTTTTTAAATGACGATTCTATTTATGGAAGGAATTGGCCCACATGTGCCACATTGGCCCAAATGAGAAAAAGTAATCCCCCCCTTAGTTACTAAATCAGCAATTTAAACAAATTTAATTGATAATTTGGTTTAATTATACTAGACATACCCAGGTATGATTACAGTCAGCCCTGTTGAATCTAAACATTATGGCATATGCGGTAAGAAAAAAGCAGCACATGATGCCACAATCTCAACAAAATCAAGAACAGAAACGAGGTTACTGACATCGATCAGTCTGGAAAGGATTACATCGCCAATTCTAAGGCTTTGGGACTCTATCAAACCACCATAAGAGACATTATCTAAAAATGAAGAAAACTTGCAACAGTGGTAAATCTTTTCAGGAGTGTCCGGCCTGCTAAATTTCATCCAAGAGCGCTTCAAAGGCTCATCCAGGATATCAAAAAAAGACCCAGACTAACAGCTAAACAACTGTGGGCCTCACTTGCCTCAGTTAAGGTCAGTGTTCATGAATTCACAATAAGAAAGAGACTGGGCAAAAATGACATCCAGGGGAGAGCTGCAAGGCAAAAACCATTGCTGACCCAAAAGGAGACAAAGACTCATCTCACATTTGCCAAAAAACATCTTTATGACACCCAAGAATTTTTGGATAATATTCTGTGCGACCAGTGAGTCAAAAGTGGGACTTTTTGGAAAATATCAGTCCTTTTACATCTGAGGTAAAACTAGCGCAGCAATCCTCAATAAAAACATCATACCAACTGTTAAACACAGCGGTAGAGGTGTGATAGCCTGGGTATGCTTTTCTGCTTCAGGACATGGGTAACTTGCCATAATTGATGGAACCATAAATTCTGCTCTTTACCAGAAAAACATGAAGGAGAATGTCTGGCTGTTTGAGACCTAAAGCCCAAGCGCAGTTGAACTATGCAGCAGGATAATGATCCAAAGCACACAAGCAAGTCCACCTCTGAATGGCATAAAAGAAATAACAATGAAGGTTTGGGAGTGGTATTGTTAAATTCCTGACTTGGATCTGATTGAGATGCTGTGGCATGATATTAAACAGCCAGTTCATGCCTAAAAACCCTCCAATGTAGCTAAATCAAAGCAAATCTGCGAAAATAGAGGGCCGAAATTCCTCCACAGTGATATAGAGGAATCATTGCCAGTTATCGCAAATGTCTGACAGCAGTTGTTGCCGCCACAGGTGGCACAAACGGTTATTATCCCCTGCCACAAAGTGGATGGGGGATAGAGGAATGAGTGTTGCTCTTCTGTGTGTCTGTCCTTCCATCCGTGTGTCTGTCTGTCACGCTTCTTTTCTGGGCCAGAACTTCTAAACTGTTAAAAATTTTTCTGCAATATCTATAGTGAAGATACATTTTATTGTGTAGATATACCTTTTCATACTTCCATCCATCCTTCTGTCTGTGTGTCCGTCCCTTCATCGCACTTCAGGCAGAACTCCAAAAGCATGGCAGGGGGATCTGAGTATTTCATGCTTGTTAGATTAAGGGAGAGCAATTACATTGTATTTTTTCACATGCGTGATACAGGTTTTGAATAACTCTTTACCTTCAATACATCAAATGATCATTTAAAAGCTGCATATTATGTTTATTCACATTGTTTTTGTCTTATATTAAAATGAGTTGGATGATTTGAAACATTTTCAAATGACAAATGAACAAAATAGATGAAATTGGGGGGGGGATATTTTTTTCCTAGGACTGTATTTTAGTCTGTTTGTCAGCTCAGTCGTCAGACTTACACGTGAGCTTTTTTTTCCTGGTAAAGTTGGCCACAGTGGATTGATAAACAATTACATCAAGCATCAAGTCTTTAAGCAGCTGCATAGTCTCCAGGGTTTGTCACTCAAACGTAACAGGTTGGTGGTAACTGTATCCAGATACACAAAAAGATCACTCATTCCAAGAGCTTTAACATATGATTCATAATCTGCTATTAAATGGACTGGTGACTCACTTATCACATTTTGAGTTTGAATATAGAGCAGTGACCCAACACCCATGGGTTTGAAGATCAGAGGCCTTGTTTAAGAGATATATTGTATACATGTGCACATATGTTTGTATAACAAGATTAGATTTCCCTCACCTCCTAAAAAGCAGTACAAACAAAATATTGGCTCACCCTTGTTTCACATCTTTGTAATAATAATAATTTTTTAAAAATTGGTCAGCTGTGGACAGATGTGAAATGAGAATTCTTCTGTCTGAGTTAGTATCTGGAGGAATATATGAAGAGTTTGTTTCCCAAAATGCAATAAGTGCCAAAATGACAAAAATTGAGATAATACCATAGCCCTGTGATTCTTACACATGGTGGAAAAAAATAGAAATTCATATTATAATGTGTTTTTTTTTTTTCATGGTCAAAGTTTGTGTTTTTCTGTAAAATGCAATAGGGGCGAACACAGAAAAGGCTGATTTACTCAAAATGAGTAAAATGGATATATTGCCTTTTGGAAACAAAGTCTCCATATGCTTGTCTCAGTCTAAGAGGACTATATCTGACCCCTGAATGCTCAGGGATATGACACAGACCTCCATAAACAGTCTGCTGTAGTGGCGAGGGTGAAAACCTCTGTACAAATACCCTCTGCACACTAGACCTGGCAGAGTCACAATAATATAGCAACATAAGAATGTTCTTCTTAATTAGTCGTGGTGAAAAACTTGAGTTTGTCCTGTTATTGCAGTATTTTGAGGAGGGTCCAACAGAGATCACGCACACATGGGTCGTGGAGGTAAATATAGAAATCCTGCAGCCCTGGAAAAGATGCATGCTCATCAGCAGATGCTTTGCATTGTAGAGTGGGGCTGGTTTTGGGTATACCTCACAGAATGAAATATATGTATCTGTTTTAACACAGGCTTATTTGTTCAAAAGTTATGTGGCCTCTGCTACTGTATTTATTTATTTATCCAATATATGCTTGAATGGCTGCTACTTGGAAGCAATACAGATCATTTGCCAACCATTGAGCCCAAATGGTGCATTAATGCATCTTTTCCTGACCTGTCTCTTTTGCAGCTAATGCAAATAACATGGTGTCGAAATCCGGGGGGTGCACGCTATCTGTCTGCACTGGCTATTCAATGTCTGCTTTGATTTGTTTGCTAGTGTAACACAGAGGACTATGTTAGTTTACTCTGAACCCTTGTAATATTGATATAATCAAGGCTATGTTCTCTACTGCTGGCATCTCAGAATGGCTTTTGCCCCATTTTCTATGTTTCTGTCCAATATTGTGTTGAAGTCGTGTTGTGTGCATACAATACTTGTGAAGTAGTAATGCTAAGAACAGATCACAAAACCAGATCTGATTGAGTGATTTGATTGCCGTTTTGTTTGTTGGCTGTTGTTGGTAAGTAAACATGGTCATATCTCACTAGTAATCACACCATTATTCCATGAATTAAATGATGGATGCATTCCTACCATCTGAGTTATTTATTGCTTCAGTTTTGAGCAATAGATGAAGAAGAATTAATTTATGTACGCAAATTAACTGCATGAATGCTAAGACTGAGAGATTGCTGCAGTAGGAATATTGCAATTCAAATGCGGCAGTTGATATTCTATCTCGCACCTGAGCATCACTATCGCTTGGCACTGGTTGTTGCTGGTGTCTGTGCATGACATACACCTCACTGAGGTTCCTGACCCCATGTTCTCCTCAGGAGAGAACAGGTGGAACTTACTCTCAGGAGAGGTCAGGAGGAAGTTACCATGTGGAGAGATCAGGAGAAAGTCACCATCACCATCAGGAGGGAACAGGTGAAGGTCTGCCGGTGAGGAGGGTACGGCGGAGGGTGAAAGTGGACACGTCCAGGTTTATGACCCCTTACCTGGCCCACAGCAAGAAGATGATGGACCTCTTCAGCCCCGTAAGCTGCCCGTCCCGTCACCTCGGTTTATCGCACCAGTCCTTGTCCTCACCTCCTCAAAACTGACCCTCAGAGGCAATTCTGTGCTTTTTTTCTCCCCCCCATCGGCCCCGTAGAACAAATACCGCGAGGATTACGAGAAGAGCAAAGGTCAGCCCTATGACATCACGATGGACACACCTGAGATGATTAGAATTAAGAAGGCTCAGGACCAGCTGAGTCAGGTGTGTTGAATGTAAACCCCCCCCCCAAACACCCTTAATGAGTTTAACCCTTAGAGCCCTATAGGCAACTGTGGCTGCCCAATGATGTAAGATATCAAAATCAGATGCTGTTAAAAACCTATCATGTGGCAACCCCGCGGGAGCTCTTTTAAACAAGTTGCCACATGATGGGTTTTCAACAGCTCAGGATAATTACATATTTAATCCCTTGACAACTTAATCAGCGCTCTAAGGGTTAATGTTGTGCATACAACATTGTGAGTTTGTTTGCTGTCTGCTAATGAGACCTGGGGGGTTTTATTGCCCTGAAGACATGTGGTCTTACAGCTCCTTTTGTCTTTTCTGTTAGCACAACACATCAATTTTACGTGACATTTCCAGTCAGCCAATATACGTACATATTTGTAAAAGTATCTCATTTTCGAGCCTGGGTCAGACCAAGTTGTTTGTTTATGATAGCAGTCATTTCACACGTATTACACTAAAGACAAAATACATGCAAAGATGTGATTCCAACTGCTGTTCGTTGTACATACAGGCATTCACACCAAAAAAATTGAGACTTTGGATCAAAGTGAAGATATTGCATCAATTTATTACGTCTAAATGTTCTCAGTTTTCTCCACTGATTTTTTTTTCAACAAATCAACTTTTTTAGAAACACAAATACCTAATTTCATTAATAGAATCCACTCTTCACATAAATGGCAACCCATGATGACATGTTTCTCAGTGTAGCATAAGGTCCCTGAATCCTGGTCTGCTTCCTCCTTAAAGGTGCAATATCGCATGGGCGCTTTGGAATCCATGAATGAAATCAACTACGATGGAGAGGCCAAGGACATCGCCCACGCTCAGCATGTCAGCGACCTTGTCAGCAAGGTAAGTGATTGGTAGTCACTTCGAAATGCATGTTCCGTTTAACATCGCCTCGAGTTTCTCAAAGGTAAAAACTTTAACGACTGCCAAGTTCAGGAACTTAATCTTGCATTATATCACTGGAACAAGTCTGCCCAAATGAGAAGATTTCTATCAGTGAATGTATGAATAAATAAATACCCAGCAAATTAATTGCCTTGGATAAGAATGTATGTATCTGTGGTGGAGTCACAGTGAAAGCTCTGGCGAAAAAAGAAGGATTATACAGCTATTGCTATGGCATGGCAGTGAACATGGTGGCTAGTGTTGCATTTTAAACAGGATACAGTGTGTTGTTTGTGGCCATAATGTGTAGGTGAGAACTCACCAGGTGGTCAGAGCGCCTGCAGAAATGTGTTGCTCACTTCAGTAATGCAGCAGCAGTTGCGTTGGTGTGCTTCAGGTGCTATACAAGCAAAACTGGGAAGAGACCAAGGACAGGTACCTGCTGCCACCAGATGCCCCAGAGCTGGTCCTGGCAGTGAAAAATTCCGCCAACTACAGCAAGGTACCTCCCGCCGAGAGGAGCACTGATGCCACCTTGAATCAAAACCATTTTTAATGTAAAAATAGCGAGAATCACATCTCAAATTCTGATGTCGTTTATTTGACTTGCTACTCGCGCACTGTTTTTTACACCCCTCTGCGCAGATTTAGATGCCGGCGTCCATAAATTTCAAAATTTAATTGCTAAATAATTCTGTAATTAAATTTCCAAACATCTTGCTAGACAGGAATAATTTTCCACAGACTCTGTGACACAAATACTGGTTTATAAAGCCTTAAATTGGCTCATGCACAACAGGAAAAATTGGCAATATTAGTGTTCTGCACATAGGGGTTAAATTATAATCAGCCAGTCATTGTAATCATTTAGCTCATACAGTAATAACAGTATATCCCTGAACAGGTGGCAAAAGTTTACGGTACAATTTATTGCAACCTGGACAGCAGAGGAGACAATTGCAGGATCGAAGATGAGCCACTAGGGTGCGCTGATAAATAGGAAGATGAGGAGGGATGGAGGAAGGCTTCGAGAGCCCAATGTTACTAAAAATTTGCTCTTTAATAATTGTGCTCCCTGGAAGGGACCCCAGGCAGAAGAACTAGAATTCAGAATAAACCATTGGAGCAAACCCTTAGATTATGACAAACCAACAAAATAGCAGCATATATGCACTGGACAGTCAGAGTAGCTAGCTACAGCTGATCACACTAAAGGGATGATGGGACAACCAATCAATTACCAGGAACAAACTGCAAGACTGCTGGATCAGGGGAAGAACCAATCTGCAAACATACGGGCGGAGTCAACAATTGGTACTGACATGAGCTGCTTGTTGATTAAGCGCATGTGAAAGTCAGTGCAGCGTGGTGCTTGTGTGTTTATTTACACAGAAACAGTACACGGAGCAATGGGACGAGGAGAAGACTATGTACTTTCCCTACAGTGACAGTCCAGAGCTCCGGCGTGTGGCTAAGGCCCAGGAGATCCTCAGTGATGTGTGTACATCCTCCTCTCCTCTTTCAACCCAACACTCCCATTCCACTCCATTTTTACCCCATCCGCACTTTCCTCTCCTTTACATGAGCCTTGCATGTTGATATCCAAACTGAACTTTATTGTAGGTTTAATCAATGATTTAACCTCACATATATGGGTCCAGAAACTGTAGCTGCTGAATTCAAACTTGCGAAACTTCAGGCCTATTTTAAATTCTAGTAAGATCGCAAGGTTTCCATCGATCTCAAATAGGTCATGCTGATTTACATGGAAATGTGCACAAAATAATGAATAGGACCTGAATATTTTTCATTTGATGTAATGCTGTGGCCATGAAAACGTAGCATCCTTGGTTTGAATATTTCTCTCAATATCAGAGTGAAGTAACTTCAGAGAAGTGCTGCGACCAACAGATACAGAATATGTGTGTAACATTATCCTACAATATGAAGAAAATGCCTCTCTAACTTTCAAATGACTTGGGTTAAACATAAGTGAAAAGTTTGTGTTTAAGAACTAAACGCAATGACATACCTCCACCTTCTGTTTGATACCACATTGCCAAACTCATTGTTCATGTTTTCCCTGCCCGTTCCCTCCCATAGATCCAATATAAGAAGGGGCATGACGAACGCAAAGCCCAGTACACCCCACTGGCAGACCCTCCAGAGGTTGAACTGGCCAAGAAAGCTGCTGACCAGAGCAGTGAGGTGAGTGCAGCACTTAGCTATCTCAGTTCAACCCCTGCACTATAACCTGTGTGTCCCAAACTACGTCTACCCCAATTCTACACTGATCTATACTTTACTTCCTTAAAACACTTACCCTGTCTACCCCAATTCTACACTGATCTATACTTTACTTCCTTAAAACACTTACCTTGTCTTTACAGCATGTATTATCTCTGCCGAAGCATTACAGTGACATCACGGCTGTCTCAAGGAGACGATAGGGACAATTGCACTGCCTTCACAAGGGCGTCTTGCGTCACCTGACTTTTAATCTTAAGTTCTAAATTTTTCACGCACTGGGGACATACCTGACCATTGTGATGGTGTTTCATGTCTGCTTCCTATTTCAGCTCAAATACCGTGAGGAATATAACACGTATCTTAAGGGCCAGTGGTGCGAGACACCATATTTTGATATGGCCTATGGAAAAATGGTGCAGGATAACCTCAGCGAAGTAAGTTTCTCCTTGGAGTCCACAGAAAAGATATTGTGGCATGGCTAAATGCTTGTTACTGCAGTTCTTCGCCGTTTTGTTTATTAACCCTTTAACTGCCTGCTCAACCTTTTGGCTGAGCACATTTTGAGTCACTATTTCTCATTGAAAGATGTGTTGAACTTAACAGATCAGATTTTTTTTTCAGCATTACAGACTGCAAATGATTATTGGAGAAGGGTTCATCGGGCAAAGTTCAGCACATCTCTCAATTTAATACAGCGACTCAAACTGTGCTTGACCGAAAGGGAGCAGGCAGTTAAAGGGTTAAACAAATTATTGTATATTTCTCGCTCGTTCAGAAGAGCCAATCTGCCACTTTCTATGGAAGCCAACTTGTCCCCTCCCACTTTTTCAGTTCCATTCTATTGTTTCTTTTTCTCTCCAGAAAAAATACACGGCTGAGTACGAGGACAACAAAGACCAGATATACTTCATGCAGACAGAAACTCCACTGTACGACACACAAAAGAAAGCTGGTATGGATGCCAGTGATGTAAGTATCAATGGTGGTGAGCGTCTGTGCGTAATTATGTGCATTTCTTTAGCAATTACACTGCATTTCTCTCTGCTTGCTCCGCAGGTCCTGTACAAGAAGGATTATGAGGATACCAAAGCTGATTGTGATTACAACTACCTCCCAGCTACAGAAAACCCACTTCTGCGACAGCTGAGATATGCTGGCACTATCCTGAGTGATGTACGTTTTTTCTGAAAGATCCTTTGGGGTATTTTATGCCCTGTGTTGAATTCAGGAGTGATTATATGATTACAGAATTAGTTTCATGATAAATTTCAGTGTTAGGGTCTCCGTGCACACAACCTAGCCTCTCTATTAGTGAATGAAATCAGTTCCAATTTCAATGAAAGTTTTATAAAATCCTCCTATTTTACATGGGTTCTGTCTGGTGCGCTGTTGAGTTAGACTGCATTATATCATCATTATTTTGCTGACACTTATTCAAAGCGACTCAAAGTTTATTTTACAAAACAAAGCAGGGCCCAATCCCCACTGCAGCAATGCGGCAATAAGAGTCTCGGCTAATTTCAACATAACAGAGAATTCTCTTACTTTTCTCATGGCCAGTGCTTGTGCTGTTTTGTTTTTCATACAGAAAGTTTATAAGGAAAATTATGAGCAAACAAAAGGGCACAGTATCAACTACTGTGAAACTCCAAAGTTTCAACTCGACAGCGTGTTAAAGGACTTCAGTGATGTAAGTATGGATCTCAACATAGAAAATAAATCAATAAAGATTTCCTGAGTTACTGTTGTGATCTGATCTCATTTCTGTCTTCTTCAGGTACATTATAAAGATGCGTATGATCGCGAGGTAAAAGGACGTTATGTTGGCAGCTATGAGGATGTCTACATGCTTCACTGTCAGAAGGTTGAGGAGCTTAAGAGTGATGTAAGTACAAAATGGTTCTCACCTCCAGATGTCACTCATTTTACAGCCCCTGGTGGCTGTACACAGCTCACTCACTGAAGACAATATTTTCATGAAAGTTGTCATAAATGATCATCTTTTAAGCATGTTTAGACAAGTGCTCCTAAAGCAAATTCACATTTCTTTCCTTTCTTTTTCAGAAAAATTATAAAGCTGATTATGAAGATATAAAGACGAAATGCTATTTCCCGCAAACCCTAAGTCCTCAATATGAATCCTTGAAGAAGTTAGAGGACTATAAAGATGTGAGAACTCTTCTTTTAAAATGTATCCTCTTGACTAAGAGTGAATGCTTATTTTTACAGAGTCTATCTGTCTGGAGTTTAATCCGGTTGTGTGATCTTGGCGACCTTTCGGCTCTGACCTCTTTCATCGATCCTGTCATCATTTGAGGCTATGCGGCCATATCATTCCATGATTACCACATCAATGGTGCTTATTGTTGTCTTTATTATTTGCCCTGTCTCCTTTCAGAAAACGTACAGGCAGCACCCAGATACAGTCCCCTTCACGCAAGTAACGGACTCGCCAGTCCAGCTACAGGCTGCCGTTAATGCCAAACAGCTTAGTGATGTAAGTTTAACAGCTGTCTTGTGCAACTCCACGTTGGTGCCGTAAATTTGTATGAAGTAATTCATAGTGCTGCCTGGTCAGAAATAACGTAAAAACTGCTTATGTAATGTAGATGTTTGTGGAGCACACACCAGTCAAATAACTCAAAATGAATGCATAGTACTACTAAATATTGGGTCGTGGCTGCCACCACAATCACAGATGATAATCCCACTCAGAACATGTAATTCCCCTCCCTGGCAGCAGAGGGCCTTCTTGTATAAAGGAGAGTATTGTGCCCTAACATTCTGTGTTTGTGTATTGATTTTTTTCCCAGCTCAATTACAAGCAAACTTATGAACAGGAAAAAACTCAGTACTCCTTGCCACCTGATTACCCCGCCTTGCTTCAGTCCAGAGTGAACGCCTACAATCTCAGTGATGTGAGTGCAACATAAACTACCTGAGAAGACTAGGTGTTGATGTTCCAATTGTGATTCCTTGCATTCTCCATGATAATATGGCCTGATATATCCTTTTTCTTCATATTTAAAACTGTGTGAATCACTATCAGCATGTCATGGTTGCCTGTTTCCTTTCAGAATTGTTATAAATATGACTGGGAGAAAGCAAAAGCGAAGGAGTTTGAGGTGACGTTCGATGCAATTCCCATCCTGGCAGCTCGAGCCCACACCAACATTGCCAGCGATGTAAGTGAAAACTGGTTTTGGTGCCTACATAAACAAATTATTTACCTGAACAAGGTGAGCCTGTTCAAGTAATTTTGGAGGGATTAAAATGGTTAGTACTAAAGCAGGCTAAGAAGCTGTGACGTATGTTCTTCCCCAGGTTCAATCTTGCATGATGCACCCTGCCTCGAGCAGTTTGAGATCATTGGGTTGAATAGGAAATTTTCAGGACATTTGTCCTTTCTACGGCATGCACATATCTGTTCTGTTTTGTTTCAGGTAAAGTATAAGAAAGAATATGAGAAAAACAAAGGCCAGATGGTTGGTGCCCTCAGTATTGAGGACGACCCAAAGATCATGCACTCTGTCCACGTGGCCAAAATTCAGAGCGATGTAAGTCTGGCACCATTTTTTCCATGTGAAACAAAATCCAATAGCGCACCCTACTGGGCATTACAGCTCCAGCTCCTGTGAGCTGGAGCTGTATGCTAGTAAGTGTGACCGCTAATGAAACTGAAGTTAAGTCTAAAATCCACAAATGATCAAGACATTTATTTGTATGTTTAGATACATACTGACCTTTTGGAATTGGAAGGACACCAGACAGTGCAACCAGTTTTGAGCAAAAATGTCCTTGATCTAAACAAAAAGCTTCATACCTACCTTAACTGAACAACATAAGATACTTTCCCAATTTTTTTTTTCTCATGGCTTTGATGGCTAATTTGCTTTATGATGTCATATTTATGACTGAATATATCATATGTGTATGGTACCACAATGTGCACAATTCATGAATGACACAACAAACTTTACATTATTTTGTATTTTCAACAATTATCTTATAGCGTGAGTACAAGAAGAACTATGAGAAGACCAAGACTGATTACCACCCAACAGTGGACATGATACCGCTCACTCTCGCTAAGAAAGCGCAAGACATCGCCAGCAACTACACGTACAAGCAACCGCATCACCGCTATTTTCTGCCCCCTGACAGCGTAGCACTGGAGCTGGCGAAAAAGGCTAATACGATACAGAGTGATGTGAGTACCATCAGCCACCGTGCTGCCTGGGGCAGGGTCATCAGCAAAACTCAAATTCCAAGGTGGACTCCACCACATTCATCCCCATAAGGACTCATATATGGGTCCGTCAAATGCAGCTGCTGTATTCAGACCTGTGGAACTTCAGGCCTATTTTAAATTCTATTGGAGATCCCAAGGTTTCCAACAGTTCCAAATATTTCCACAGGGAAATTACATTAAATTAAAAATTACAGGGAAATATGTATAAAATGATGTCCGAGATCTACTGTTACATTTTATGTAATGCCGTGGCCATAAAAACATGGCATCCTGGGTTTGAATATTTCTCTCGATATAAGCGTGATGTATCTTCAGTGAAGTGCTATGAACTAGCAGATACAGTATATGTGTGTACCATTTTCCTACAATATGAAAAAAAATGCTTTTTCTGACTTTGAATCTACTTAATCCTTTGAGCGCTGAATAAATTTTCAAGGAATTAAAAATGTAGTTATCCTGAGCAGTTGAAAACCTATCATGTGGCAACTTGTTTGAAAGAGCTCCCAACAAGTTGCCACATGATAGGTTTTCAACAGCATCTGATTTTGATATCTTACATCATTGGGCAACTATAGTTGCCTATGGCGCTGAAAGGGTTTAGGGGAAACTTAAGTGAAAATTTTGCTTATCAGGTTGATGTGCTACCTTTTTATTGTCCTTACTACAGAATGACTACAAGTCTGAATACAATACTTACACCAAAGGAACTCCCTGGATCCCCTCCGGGTCCATCGATGTGGAGAAAGCCAAGAAGGCAGCTGAGATTCTCAGCGAGGTGAGGAAGAAAAGCTGCCATGCTCATTCAAACTTCTTAAACCGTGTGAATTTTATACCATCAAAGCCTAAAATGGTAGCTAGATTAAAGGTGAATCGCTAGACCTTTAGACTGTAAAGGAGATTAAATTAGGTCCATTCAACGGGTTAAATTCTCAAAATTGTTGTTGACTGACAAAGAAAACCTTTTGGCGAAGGAACATTTTTTTTTGCTGGAGAAAATGGGGGTTTTGATGGCAATGACTATGTTGATGCAAGTTCTTGTAAAACTAAACTTATCAATAAAATATTTATCCCTTGGTGTGATGTGCTTTGTTAGTATTTGAAAAAGAAGATAACCTGTCCATCTCTATATGTGTCTGTGCCATTCTACTATAGAAAAATTACAGGCAGCATCCAGACACCATCCCCTTCACTTCAGTTGAAGACAACCCCGTGATGGTCCAGGCCCAGGTCAACCAGATCCAAAGGAGTGACGTGAGTTTTCATATTCATCTTAGCGACATTATATCTGTCTTAAGCCCTCGCAGTAGACAGGAAATCATTGAGATGTAGGTATATGCGGTGACAGATGGTATATTATTGAGTCTACTGAATCTATCACGGCAGTGACTAAGTAAAGTGGAAATATTTATTCGTACTTCACTGCCTCTTTCTCGCTCAAAAGAGTCATTGCTGTCTGACGCATGCAGCAAACAGCCACTCTCATTATTTCTCATCTTTGCTGAAATTGTTGGCCTTTAAACAATATTGAATAATCCACTATCTTTTTCCCTTAACAGCTGAATTATAAGAAGGGGCTGGATGATGTCCTTCAGAAATACTCTCTGCCTGCTGAAACTCCAGAGCTGCTACAAGCCAAGGTCAATTCTTACAATTACAGTCCGGTATGTAAAGCGACTTGCTCCCTCCCTGTCCACGAGTTCATCCTCAAGATTTAATCATTATGTGAAACTTTGCGCATTTGATCCAGAAGTGCCAGATTCTCTTGATGATCTCTTCCAGAAAAACTACAAGTACGACTGGGAGAGAACCATCGCTGAGGGCTACGACTTGAGGAATGACGCAATTCCCATCATCGCTGCGAAGAAGGCGCGCCTCGCAGCTAGTGATGTGAGTCCCACACGTGACATTCGCAGCAGACACACATTAATATACACACAGTTTAATTCTCTACTTTCCTCCACTCACAAGCGTACTATGCCTCTCACATTACAAACAAATCATGACAAGCAATGACTCAGTATTGCTGAGTCATTGCTTGGTATGATTTAACGTGACTCACGAAACGCGAGGTGTGATTTCCTGCATCATCATTTACAATATTGTGCCTTGGGATACATCCTTTTCACAGTTTAGCATCCATTTTTTTTGCGCTCAGTGCAACTTGATTGAATGAATAACTTGCTGTACAACATACACCTACTCTGTGCTGAGGAAGTTGTAGCACTCCTTCTGACAGGATTGCTGTTTACTGAGACCGAAACAAAAAATAAAATATTTGTATTTTGTTGGGTTTTTCTTGCAGGTTCAGTACAAGAAAGAGTTTTTAAAAAATAGAGGCAAACATGTGGGCTGCCTTAGCCTGCAAGATGACCCCCTGCTGGTGAACTCCATGAAAGTGGCTAAGCTTCAGAGCGACAGGAACTACACAAAGGACTACCACCAGATAAAGCTGAAGTACCACTGTCCCGTGGACATGCTCAGTGTTGTACAGGCCAAGCAGGCCTCAGCTGCGAGCACAAACATTGGCTACAAGCGAATCCGTCACCAGTACTCCATGATGCCGGACGCTCTACCCCTGGAGCTGGCTCGTAACAGGAGCATCATCGCTAGTGATGTGAGTCCCTGCCACTGATTCACTGTTCAATAATTAACCTTGACCTACCGTCAGTAACATCATCATTCACTTATCTTGGTGTGTTTATTGTGCAGAACAACTACAAATCAGATTACGAGGAGAATGTGAAGGGAATAGGCTGGGTTCCCTTTGGCTCTCTGGACGTGGAGAAGGCCAAGGCAGCAGCATTAGCACTGGATGAGAAGAAATATCGTCAACATCCCAGCACCCTCAAGTTCAGCCTCCCCTACGACTCCATGAACATGGCTTTGGCCACAGCTAACAGCAGACAGCTGAATGAAGTAAGCTGAGTCTGCCTGATTCTTTACTTTACAGGGAAAATAGGAAAATATATATGTTGATATTGCATTGTACGTTGTGAAATGGTGAATGCATATTTCTTCTTCTACATACTGTTAGTCAATAATACATAGACAACTCGCCCTTATTAACAGTTTCACTTCCACTTTGAGAAAAATAAGACAAAAACGTTGGTTTGCTCCACCAAATGGTTGAGCAGGAACTGAAAGGATGAACAAAGAAAGACATAGCTATGGTTTTTGTATAACTTAAATGAGGAGCCACAATTGCATTTTGATGATTAATTTACAATGCTTGTTCAGACCACAAATTTGTGGTCAGGACTTTCGTGCGGTCTTACAGTTAATATGTATTCCTATGTGCCAAATAGCAGTTCAGAGTTCAGGCTATCATAGAGAGTGTGGGACGGGTGCTAGAAAAGGCTTCCGTAGCCCAACTTGGATCTTCTGTGCTCACGGTGGTATTGACTATGGAATGTGGAGGACCCTGATGGGGTGGAACAGTCTGTCTGATCTGAGCCCTTGAAGTGTCATTATTATTGGATATTTGCACTTGTCATGGTTTGTTCCTAACATTCTCTGTGTTAGGAGACAAGGATGTTCATGGTCTAAATGGTACCAAAACAAGTGGTTTAAATGGTCAATGAAAAACTACTAACTTAATAACTTCATGAGACTAAGTCAAGAGAAGTCAAGCGACACTTGTTCAGTGTTAGTGACATAAGTGTTACTGTCTCCCCTCTTATTTCTGTAACTAATGTACTGAATCTCAAGGTGTTGCAAAGGTGTAGAATATGTCCAGATCACGGACGTAGGGCTGGTTTCTCTGCTGCTGTCCTTCTGGCCTAATCAAACTGTGACTGATGCACACCAGAAAGTTCTGCAGCTCAGAATGATCCTGTTTGGAATCTCCAAGTTGCTCTGACCTTCTGCTGGGGGAAGATAGTTGGTCCTCTTTCATTGAAGGCAGAGTGACTGCCCCTGGTGGAGGAGCTCATATATCTGAGAGTCGTATGAATGAAAGAGAAAAGAGGAATCAGGAGAAGAGCCGTTGTGTAATTGTTGTGGCCATGATGATGCAAGCGTTACATCAGAGGCTGGTGGTGTGGATGAATTTGAGCAAGAGGGCAGAGCTCTCAGTTGGCTAATTAATATTCATCATCCCTACCGTCACCTTTAGTCTCAAACTATGGACGTTGACCAAAAGAGTGAGATGGTGAAACAAGTGGCTTTTCCGTCAGGTAGTAGGGTTTCCTTTCCTCAATAGGATAGAATCTCAGTCATCTGGGAGGCCTTCACTGTAATACCAACCCTGTGTGGATGGAGAGAAGTCAGTTGAGGTAATTTGGTTTCCTGATAAAGATACTCCCAATGGGAGTCTCGCTATAAAGGTGTTCCAGGCACTTCCACTTGAGAGAAGACCCAGGCCTAGGCTTAGGTAATGCTGGATTGATTATGTCTTCTATACGGCCAGGGATTACCCTAGTGTCCCTGGAGATGATTTAACCTTTGATAAAAAAGTAATCATGGCAGGCCGATGGAGGGTCAGGGCAGAGTTTGAACCCTAGACTCCCAAGTAAGAGTCACACACACTGACAACATCACCAAATGGCCAGGCTCGTTGGCTAAGTAGCCAGGGCGTGCACTTACTAGGAGGCATTCTAGTGACAGGACCCTTCAACTGTCACATAATTATTATGCATTGGTTTGCATGGATTATATTCATATACAGCAGTTAAGGGTACATTAAAAAAACTTAAAAAGCCTTTTGTGTCTTCCAACTCAATAAGTTATAATGTACAGTAATAGTTGTTTCTGAAATTCAATAGCTAAGGGTACCTATGCAAATGAAAAAATAAATTCATCTTGTTAATATCGTGGCTGTAACACATTGCATTGAGCAATGCAGTTTTATGGTGATGGAGCAGTATTTGCGGCTGCTGACTGTCTGCTCACAATGCCAGTATTCTGATGTAATGGTATGTACTCATTTTAAGATGTACTCACCTCATAATACAAATGCACACATCTCCCTGTCCTTCAGATCGCATACAGAGCCTCTGGAGAGGAATACAAGCACAGTTACACCATGCCATTTGACGCCCCGGAGTTCATCCAATCCAGATACAATGCTTCAAATTACAGTCCGGTGAGTGTGCAACAACCACAACCTCTGCGGTCGGCAAAGATCACTACCGGAAGCGGAAGTCACAAGTCACACATCGTCCCCTGTTTTTGGGGGGGTTTTTAATAGCAAAATGTGTATACATTACAGTCAGTGTTAACTTTATGTGTGAATTCTCAGTACTCTATTCATCTACTTTGGTTTGGCTCTTTTCGTCACCCAGTGTATCTACTGCAATATTTCTTTTTTTAACAACACTAGACTGATAAGCAAGATATAGTATGAGAGGAATGATGAAAACATATTTCTCCCCAGAGTTTCTACAAGTACTTATGGCAGAAAGACATTGCCAAGGGACATCACTTCGGACCAGATGCTATTCCAGTTGTTGCCGCTAAGCATGGAAGACACATTGCCAGCAATGTAAGCGTGCATGAAGGGTGCCGAACATGTCACTCTTTACAGTAGATATGATTAGCTTTATTTCTTCCTTCTGTTCAGTTGGACCGCTCTAAGAGTGCAGTCACATTTCTTCCATGACTGGATCTTTCATCTCCATTGCAGTTCCAGTACAAGAAAGAGTTTGAGAAAAACAGAGGTCACCACATTGGCTGCAGAAGCCTACAAGATGACCCCCTGCTGGTGAACTACATGAAGGTTGCCAAGATGCAGAGCGACAGGAACTACACAAAGGACTATCACCAGATAAAGCTGAAGTACCACTGTCCCGTGGACATGCTCAGTGTCGTTCAGGCAAAGCAGGCCGCAGCTGCGAGCTCCAACATCGGCTACAAGCGAATCCGTCACCAGTACTCCATGATGCCGGACGCCCTACCCCTGGAGCTGGCTCGTAACAGGAGCATCATCGCCAGTGACGTGAGTCCCTGCCACTGATTCACTGTTCGATAATTAACCTTGACCTACCGTCAGTAAAATCATCATTCACATATCTTGGTATGTTTATTGTGCAGAACAACTACAAATCAGATTATGAGGAGAATGTGAAGGGAATAGGCTGGGTTCCCGTTGGCTCTCTGGACGTGGAGAAGGCCAAGGCAGCAGCACTGGCACTGGATGAGAAGAAATATCGCCAACATCCCAGCACCCTCAAGTTCAACGTCCCCTATGACTCTATGAACATAGCTTTGGCCACAACTAACAGCAGACAGCTGAATGAAGTAAGCTGGATCCGCCTGCTTTTCATCTTTAGGGGAATAATGAAAATCTCTGTATCAGTAATGTGCTGCATGTTATTGAGTCTAAAAATTGCAGAAGTCACCAATTTCCTAATGGACAACAGCTTTTACAGCGGGGGATATTGGGCTCCAGATGTCTTATTGCTTATAATAATACAATCTTTTTAGCAGTTTCACTTCCTCTTTAATAAAGCAAAATAAAAAGAAATAAAAAAAATAAAGCAAAAACACTGGTTTTCTCTACCAAATGGTTGGGCAGGAACTGAATTGATTAAGATAGAAAGACATAGCTATGGTTTTCGTATAATTTAAAAGAGGAGTCACAATTGCATTTCGATGATTAATTTACGATGCTTATTCTGACCACAAATTTGTGGTCGGGACGCATGCGCGCTCTTACAGTTAGTATGTACTCCTATGTGCCAAATAGCAGTTCAGAGTATCAGGCTATCTTAGAGATTGTGGGACGGGTGCTAGAAAAGGCTTCCGTAGCCCTACTTGGATCTTCAGTGCTCACGGTGGTATTGACTATGGAATGTGGAGGACCCTGATGGGGTGGAGCAGTCTGTCTGATCTGAGCCCTTGAAGTGTCATTAATTTGTAACATTCTCTTTTTGGAGACAAGGATGTTCATGGTCTAAATGGTACCAAAACATAGTGGGTTAAACAGTCGATGATCAACTCATTACTAACTTCATTAGACAAAGTCAAGTGACACTTGTTCAGTGTGGGTGGCAAAAGTGTACCTGTCATTCCTCTTATTTCTGGTATTAATGTACTGAATCTCAAGGAGCTGCAAAGGTGTAGAATATGTCCAGATCATGGACGTAGGGCTGGTTTCTCTGCTGCTGTCCTTCTGGCCTAATCAAACTGTGACTGATGCACACCGGAAAGTTCCACAGCTCAGTATGATCCTGTTTGGAATCTCCAAGTTGCCCTGACCTTCTGCTGGGGGAAGATAGTTGGTCCTCTTTCATTGAAGGCAGAGTGACTGCCCCTGGTGGAGGAGCTCATATATCTGAGAGTCGTATGAATGAAAGAGAAAAGGAGAATCAGGAAAACAGCCATTGTGTAATTGCGGCAGCCATAGTGATGCAAGCATTACATCAGAGGCTGGTGGTGTGGATGGATTTGAGCAAGAGGGCAGAGCTCTCAGTTTGCTAATTGATATTCATCATCCCTACCGTCACCTTTAGTCTCAAACTATGGACGGTGATCAAAAGAGTGAAATGGTGAAACAAGTGGCTTTTCCGTCGGGTGGTAGTGTTTCCTTTCCTCAATAGGATAGAATCTCAGTCATCTGGGAGGCCTTCACTGTAGTACCAACCCTGTGTGGATGGAGAGAAGTCAGTTGAGGTAATTTGGTTTCCTGATAAAGATACTCCCAATGGGAGTCTCGCTATAAAGGTGTTCCAGGCACTTCCACTTGGGAGAAGACCCAGGGCTAGGCTTAGGTAATGCTGGATTGATTATGTCTTCTATACGGCCAGGGATTACCCTAGTGTCCCTGGAGATGATTTAACCTTTGATAAAGAGTAATTATGATGCATTGGCTTGCATGGATTATATTCGTATACAGCCATGGTTAAGCGTACATCAAAAAACTTCAAAAGCCATGTGTATATTCCAACTCAATTACATATAAAGAACAGCAATAGTTTTTTCTGAAAATCAATTGCGAAGGTTACTTATGCTAATGAAAAAATAAATTCATCTTGTTAATTTTGAGGTTGCAACACATTGCATGGATGATTCCATTTTTTGTGGTCAATGGGCAGTGTTTAGGCTGGCTGACTATCTACTCACGATGTCACTACTCCTATGTAATGATGTGTGCTGATTTGAATATGTTTTTGCCACATTGCACAAATACGCTTTTCTCTCTGTCCTTCAGTTCGCGTACAGAGCCTCTGGAGAGAAATACAAGCACTCTTACACCCTGCCGTATGACGCCCCGGAGTTCATCCAATCCAGATACAATGCTTCAAATTACAGCCCGGTGAGTGCGCACCAACCACAACCTCTGCGGTCGGCAAAGATCACTCCCAGAAGCCACAAGACACACCTCGCCCCCTATTTCTGTTTTTTTTTTGTAAATAGCAAAATGTGTATACATTACGGTCAGTGTTAACTTTATGTGTGAATTCTCAGTACTCTATTCATCTACTTTGGTTTGGCTCTTTTTGTCACCCAGTGTATCTACTGCAATATTTCTTTTTTTAACAACACTAGACTGATAAGGAAGATATAGTATGAGAGGAATGATGAAAACATGTTTCCCCCCAGAGTTTCTACAAGTACTTGTGGCAGAAAGACATTGCCAAGGGACATCACTTCGGACCAGACGCTATTCCGGTTGTTGCCGCTAAGCATGGAAGACACATTGCCAGCAATGTAAGCGTGCATGAAGGGTGCCGAACATGTCACTCTTTACAGTAGATATGATTAGCTTTATTTCTTCCTTCTGTTCAGTTGGACTGTTCTAAGAGTGCAGTCACATTTCTGCCATTACTGGATCTTTCTTCTCCATTGCAGTTCCAGTACAAGAAAGAGTTTGAGAAAAACAGAGGTCACCACATTGGCTGCAGAAGCTTACAAGATGACCCCTTGCTGGTGAACTACATGAAGGTTGCCAAGATGCAGAGCGACAGGAACTACACAAAGGACTATCATCAGATAAAGCTGAAGTACCACTGTCCAGTGGACATGCTCAGTGTCGTTCAGGCAAAGCAGGCCGCAGCTGCGAGCTCCAACATCGGCTACAAGCGAATCCGTCACCAGTACTCCATGATGCCGGATGCCTTACCCCTGGAGCTGGCTCGTAACAGGAGCATCATCGCCAGTGACGTGAGTCCCTGCCACTGATTCACTGTTCGATAATTAACCTTGACCTACCATCAGTAACATCATCATTCACATATCTTGGTGTGTTTATTGTGCAGAACAACTACAAATCAGATTATGAGGAGAATGTGAAGGGAATAGGCTGGGTTCCCGTTGGCTCTCTGGACGTGGAGAAGGCCAAGGCAGCAGCACTGGCACTGGATGAGAAGAAATATCGCCAACATCCCAGCACCCTCAAGTTCAACGTCCCCTATGACTCTATGAACATGGCTTTGGCCACAACTAACAGCAGACAGCTGAATGAAGTAAGCTGGATCCGCCTGCTTTTCATCTTGAGGGGAATAATGAAAATCTCTGTGTCAGTAATGTGCTGCATGTTGTGGAATCTAAAAATTGCAGAAGTCACCAATTCCCGAATGGACTTCATTTTTTACTGCGTGGGAAATTGGGCTCCAGATTTTTTATTACTTACAATAATTTGCCTAATTGTACTATTAATTTGACTATCAAAATATCATAATAAATATAATATTTACATATATTAAATAATATTAATACCTTGGGGCACCATCCTTGTTCAGAAGGGAAAATGATAGCCAATTAATAAAGCCTCAGTCTCAATATTCAATAAGCAAATAATATGGAAATTGATTAAAAATTAAATGAATAATTATAATCAAATTACCTTATCAATAGTTAGGTTGAAGGATTTGGAGTTCTACATAGAAGAGGTTAGCAATTTCATTCACTCTTGTACAACATTCAATGACCACAGCATGTCTTTTAAGAATTTTTATTTAAATAAAACAAATAAAACACAATCTAGACTACACTAAACACTAACACTATATTCGCAATGGAGGAGGGGCAGTGTGTGTGTGTGTGTGTGTGTGTGTGTGAGAGAGAGAGAACAAAAGGATGATCAAAGGTGTGAACGGAGGTGCCTACTGTAACAAAGAACGAAGAAAAATTTAGAGTGTTTAAAGTCAGTTTAAATGACTTAAAATGCTTAATGTTGTGTTTGTGTATGTATTACATTAATATGAAGAGATATGTGTGTGTTTTGCACAGGAAAGGTACCATGTTAGTATAAAAGAGGCTATTTGCATGCAAGACCCTGTCTGCTACACATGAATACCATCCAGCCTGAACTAAAACAAAATCCTAAAAACGATCACAGCAACTATTATTTTACAAATACATACAGTCAGTCTTATTCTTAAAAGAAGGTTTGAATGCCCAGTTGTTACCAGTCCTAAGTAGAGGAAGGAGGTTTTGTGGTTGCTGCTCGGTGGAGGATCAGATCATGGAAGATGCTGATCCGGCTGGAAAGAGTGGTTCTGGTGCTGGAAAGGTCTGTGTCTTTGTTGAGGAAAGAGGAGGGAGGCTGGCTGCTCCTCAATAGCGAGCTGTTGCTTTCTAGGCTTGTTCTACTCCATGTGGAATGGCTGATGCTTCAGTATGGCCCCTCTGTACTGAGCCACGGGGGAGGGAGAGGCCCAGAGGTGGGGGAGGAGTACCCCAACCTGAGCAGTCCCCAGGGGTCCAGGAGCCTCATCAAGGGGGGAAGAGCAGAGCCAAAAGAGAGCTGAACTGGTCGAGCATTGCTTTTATCTGTCTGGCCTGCTAGTGGGAGGGGCTTACAGGCAGCAAGTGGTCATGGGAAATTCTCCCTTTTGAATTTCCACACATATGAAAGTTTTCCTCTATGTGAACCCAACAACAGTAACGGACCAATGATTGAACCCTGAGGAACACCATACAGAAGATTATGCTTGCTTTCATGATGCTTATTCAGACCATAAATTAGTGGTCAATACTTACGTGCTCTCTCACAGTTAGTATATCGAGGGCTGACTGCAATAAACAGTTATGTCCAATACATAACATCTGGACATAACTGTTTATTGCGATCAGCCCTCGATATATTCCCTCGTGCCAAATAGCAGTTCAGAGTATGAGGCTATCTTAGAGAGCTCGGGCCTGGTGCTAGAAAAGGCTTCTGTAGCTTATTTGGAACTTCTGTGCTCACGGTGGTATTGACTATGGAATGTGGAGGACTATGATGGGGTGGAACAGTCTGTCTGATCTGAGCCCTTGAAGTGTCATTATTATTGGACATTTGCACAAGTTTGTCAAATATCCAATAATAATTTGTAACATTCTCTGTGTTAGGAGACAAGGATGTTCATGGTCTAAATGGTCCCAAAACACAGTGGGTTAAACGGTTGATGGTCAACTCATTACAAACTTCATTAGACCAAGTCAAGAGAAGTCAAGCGACACTTGTTCAGTGTTAGTGACACAAGTGTTCCTGTCTCCCCTCTTATTTCTGTAACTAATGTACTGAACCTCAAGGTGTTGCAAAGGTGTAGAATATGTCCAGATCACGGACGTAGGGCTGGTTTCTCTGCTGCTGTCCTTCTGGCCTAATCAAACTGTGACTGATGCACACCGGAAAGTTCTGCAGCTCAGAATGATCCTGTTTGGAATTTCCAAGTTGCTCTGACCTTCTGCTGGGGGAAGATAATTGGTCCTCTTTCATTGAAGGCAGAGTGACTGCCCCTGGTGGAGGAGCTCATATATCTGAGAGTCGTATGAATGAAAGAGAAAAGAAGAATAAGGAAAACAGCCATTGTGTAATTGTTGTGGCCATGGTGATGCAAGCGTTACATCAGAGGCTGGTGGTGTGGATGGATTTGAGCAAGAGGGCAGAGCTCTCAGTTTGCTAATTGATATTCATCATCCCTACCGTCACCTTTAGTCTCAAACTATGGACGGTGATCAAAAGAGTGAAATGGTGAAACAAGTGGCTTTTCCCTAAGGTAGTAGGGTTTCCTTTCCTCAATAGGATAGAATCTCAGTCATCTGGGAGGCCTTCACTGTAGTACCAACCCTGTGTGGATAGAGAGAAGTCAGTTGAGGTAATTTGGTTTCCTGATAAAGATACTCCCAATGGGAGTCTCGCTATAAAGGTGTTCCAGGCACTTCCACTTGGGAGAAGACCCAGGGCTAGGCTTAGGTAATGCTGGATTGATTATGTCTTCTATACGGCCAGGGATTACCCTGGTGTCCCTTCAAGATGATTTAACCTTTGATAAAGAGTAATTATGATGCAATGGCTTGCATGGATTATATTCGTATACAGCCATGGTTAAGCGTGCATCAAAAAACTTCAAAAGCCATGTGTATATTCCAACTCAATTAGACATAATGAACAGTAATAGTTGTTTCTGAAAATGAATAGCTAAGGATACCTATGCGAATATGCGGATGAAAAAATAAGCTAATCTTGTCAATGTCGTGGTTGCAACACATTGCATCAAGGAATGCATTTTTTATGGTCAATGGGCAGTGTTTAGGCCGGCTGACTATCTACTCACAATGTCACTACTCCTGTGTAATGATATGTGCTGATTTGAATATGTATTTGCCACATTGTTCAAATACGCTTTTCTCTCTGTCCTTCAGTTTGCGTACAGAGCCTCTGGAGAGAAATACAAGCACTCTTACACCCTGCCGTATGACGCCCCGGAGTTCATCCAATCCAGATACAATGCTTCAAATTACAGCCCGGTGAGTGCGCACCAACCGTAGCCTCTGCGGTCGGCAAAGATCACTCCCAGAAGCCACAAGACACACATTGCCCCCTATTTCTTTTTTTTTTTTTTAAATAGCAAAATGTGTATACATTACAGTCAGTGTTAACTTTATGTGTGAATTCTCAGTACTCTATTCATCTACTTTGGTTTGGCTCTTTTTGTTACCCAGTGTATTTACTGCAATATTTCTTTTTTTTAACAACACTAGACTGATAAGCAAGATATAGTATGAGAGGAATGATGAAAACATGTTTCCCCCCAGAGTTTCTACAAGTACTTGTGGCAGAAAGACATTGCCAAGGGACATCACTTCGGACCAGACGCTATTCCGGTTGTTGCCGCTAAGCATGGAAGACACATTGCCAGCAACGTAAGCGTGCATGAAGGGTGCCGAACATGTCACTCTTTACAGTAGATATGATTAGCTTTATTTCTTCCTTCTGTTCAGTTGGACTGTTCTAAGAGTGCAGTCACATTTCTGCCATTACTGGATCTTTCTTCTCCATTGCAGTTCCAGTACAAGAAAGAGTTTGAGAAAAACAGAGGTCACCACATTGGCTGCAGAAGCCTACAAGATGACCCCTTGCTGGTGAACTACATGAAGGTTGCCAAGATGCAGAGCGACAGGAACTATACAAAGGACTATCACCAGATAAAGCTGAAGTACCACTGTCCCGTGGACATGCTCAGTGTCGTTCAGGCAAAGCAGGCCGCAGCTGCGAGCTCCAACATCGGCTACAAGCGAATCCGTCACCAGTACTCCTTGATGCCTGATGCCATGTCCTTGGACCTGGCTCGTAAGATGGCCAACATTGCCAGTGATGTGAGTGCAGCCTAGCTTCCTCTGTCATGAAAATAAAGCTAATACATGTGTTTTGCAGTGTTGGCACTCTGAATCTGTGACCGAAACCGTAATAATGCTGTCAAGCAGGGCATGCTGGTTTTCAGAAACCTTTGAATTTTGTCACTTAATGTGACCCAGAGCTCAAACTGTGATTAGATTTTGTTCCATTGTTTACTCTATTTGTATCCTTCAATGTTTTATTGATGAAATTGTGAGCTCCCAGGTCACTAGCTTGCATGTGCAATACCAGAGTATGTAGCCAAAGGTGTTTTGCATGATTGTCCATCTTACTGTATGCATTGTTAACATTTTGAATTCCTGCACATTATATCAACATGATTCAGGCACATTCATTTTGTCTTGTTCGCCATTTGACTTAACTTGAACAAATGTTTTGTGTTTATCTAAGAATGCACATTACTTGAATGAATGTTCTGTGTTTGTTTAAGTCAGAATTACATCTAGCCTAATGTATGTAGAGGTGACAGCACTACTGCAATAAAGCTATCTTTGTCATTGGCCATTTTGTCTCCAGAATGAATATAAGAGCGACTACAACAGCTCTATGCGCGGAATGGGCTGGGTGCCCATTGGTTCACTTGGAGTGGAGACTGCCAGGGTTGGTGGAGAAATACTGAGTGAAAAGAGGTACCGCACTCATCCAGCCAACTTCAGGTCCAAGAAACTGATGGACTCCATGGATATAGCTCTTGCCACCGCCAACAACAAGATTATGAATCAGGTATGTTCTGACTAAAATAAGGGTTTTTGAAAAGCAAATTCTTTTTCCTGTCATGATGGGTCATTAGTCTGATCACCACTTCGCCAAATATTTTTCAGAAAGCGTATACGGAGGCTTGGAATAAAGACAAGCTCAAAATCCACATCATGCCGGACAGTCCAGAGATTGTTCTGGCAAAAGCTAACGCAGTCATCGCCAGCAATGTGAGTTTCATTGTGTCTATGGCAGCTCTAGACCCACTTTATATTGTGCCAACTTTGTAATACTAGGCACTTTACAACCACAATAATCGCAATTACCATAAGCAAGGTAACTTGCAAATTATTTAATAGTTATACCCATACTTGTACTAAATTAGACAGGTTAGACACTGCGTGAGGTGGGATATTTTCATAGTTGCCGTAAAGATAAAGCGGCTAAGGAACCCAAAACTCTGCTTGTTTCCTTTTTCAGAAACTCTACAAATCCGGTTTGGAGGAATTAGCCAGGAAGGGCTATGACCTCAAACCAGATGCCATCTCAATTGTGGCGGCAAAGGCCTCCAGGAATATTGCCAGTGATGTAAGTTGAATTTTCTTTTTTTCTTTTTTTCGCAAGGATGTGATGCAGGAAAACCCAAAATAATCAAAAATATTTTATTCTATTACAGTACAGGTACAAGTCTGCCTACATGAATTCCAGGGGCAAATACATCGGCTTTCGTTCCCTACAAGATGACCCCTTGCTGGTGCACTACATGAAGGTTGCCAAGATGCAGAGCGACAGGAATTACACAAAGGACTATAACCAGATAAAGCTGAAGTACCATGCTCCTGTGGACATGCTCAGTGTGGTACAAGCCAAGCTGGCCTCAGCTATCAGCTCCAACATTGGTTACAGAAACATAATTACATCCAACAAGCTTCTTCCTGATGCCATGAGCTTCCAGCTGGCTCGCAATAGACAGACTATTGCAAGTGATGTAAGTACTGGTAAATCGATTGTGGTAGACCCCAGTATCTTAGGGAACTACATAGCCCTACTGTAAAAGGAACTTTTTTTGTGATGATTGACCAAGATGTAGTTGAGTGTTTTTGGGAAATTAGCTGCCTTATAAATGACAAAAAAAAACCTCTAGTTTTCTGAAATGCAAGCATACCACCCATTTCTTTTGTTGTTGTTGGTTGGACCACGGGCAGACTTATCGTGTAAAAAAAGCCCCATGTAAATGCAACTCATGTTCATGATCTCCACAGAATGTGTACAAAAGTGACTACGAGAGCTATGTGAAAGGTATTGGATGGGTCCCCGTTGGTTCTCTGGATGTTGAGACAGCAAAGGCAGCAACTGCCGCCTTGAACGAAAGGAAGTACCGCCAACATCCTAGCAGCTTCAAGTACACAAAAGACATGCTGTCTATGGACGTTGCTCTGGCGACAGCCAACAAGAAGATTGGTGACAAGGTGAGAAAGCTTTGGTGGGTCTCCACTACCCGGGAAGCCAATTTCCATGACGTATTCTGACTAATAAGATTATATCCTTCAAATGGAGTTTTGCAAGGTGTAGTTGTGTACGTTTTAAGAATTTAGATGGCTATGTATTGGTGTCTGCCTTTCAAAATGTCAGTACTTCATGTGCTCTTATATTCTACAGCATGCATATGTTAAGGCCTGGGAGAATGACAAGACTAAGGTGCATATTATGCCTGATTCCTTCGAAGTGACTCTGGCACGACAGAACAAGACGATCTACAGTGAGGTAAGCCATGTGCACAGAGGAAGAACTTCAAAATTTTACAAGAAAAAAGACATTTAAAAAGAAATTGAAAGTAAAACTTTTCAAACACACTTACATGAAAGTATGAATTTCTTCTATATGAAACCCTTAAATCTGGATCTCACATTCTTATTTTCTTTTTAAATATGCAGACATGACTGCAGACATAGCCATTAATTGCGTTTTTCCCCACAGAAACAGTACAGACTTGCTAATGAATTGGCTAAAAGGAAGGGCCACAACCTCCGTGAAGATGCCATTCCCATTCGTGCTGCCAAAGCCTCCAGAGATATTGCCAGCGATGTAAGTTTCTAATAATGATTTCCTGCACTGATTCTGCCATTTTCACAGTCCAAATCATTAAAAAAACTCCAATATAATACTCTTCTTTTTCTCTTTGCAGTACAAATACAAGACAGGATACCGTAAGCAAGTTGGGCACCATATCGGAGCTCGCAGCATCAAGGACGATCCTTTGCTCATGCTGGCCTTGAACTCGGCCAAGATCGCCAGTGATGCTCTTTATAAGAAAGATTTTAATGAGTCCAAAACTAAGTTCAATCTCCCTGTGGACATGCTGGAGATTCAACAAGCCAAGAAATGCCAGATACAAGTCAATGACTTCAACTACAGAACATACCTGCACAAGTGGTTCTGTCTGCCCGACGCAAATGATGTTGTTCATGCTAAACATGTTTATGACCTGCAGAGTAACGTAAGTACGCATACATCACCCTAACAATGAACTAACAAGTATTTTATCCTATTTATTTATTTTTCACTTACTTATCAAAAAAAGAAACATTTTATCTTTTACATTATCACACAGTTAATGAATTACAGACCACACCTAAAATAGTAGTTAACAACATTTTACTGAATTGAATAAGCACGGGAATTTGTAGAGTGTAGAGTGGAGTAGGTGGAGACCAGTGCAGGAGACTCAGGATGGGGTCACATCTCTTCTTGGAGTCATAAAGGCTCTTTCAAGTCCCCTGGGGTTACAGAGTGATGATTAGAGATGAACAGAAGGGAACAGGAGGGAGTGATGTTGAACGAGACAGACAAGGATAGAATGAAGGCGGAACAAATAGCCTGGCTGGTTAGGACTTGGATGAATGGAGAGACGTTTTAAGGCATAGTCTGGTTCACTAATCTATGTTTTAGACCCCATTTAGTGCCAGATTTCATTGCATGATTTAATTGTTTTTTTTAACTCATTGTAGCATTCCTAAAACATGATCAGTCCTCAAAATTTTAAACTTCCTGCAACCTCTGTTGTTTGTTAACTCAGAATATGTACCAGGCCGACCTGAAATGGCTGAAGGGTTTGGGTTGGATACCCGTTGGTTCACTTGATGTTGAGAAAGTGAAGAAGGCAGGAGAGATTCTGAGTGAAAGAAACTACCGCCAGCATCCCAGCAACTTCAAATTCAAATCCTCAATGGAGGACATGCCACAGGCTCTAGCTAAAGCTAATGCACTAACCATCAACAAGGTATGATGCCTGCCTCATTAAAATTCCAAAAAACCATGTACTAAATACAATGATTCTCAGTGATAGTCCTGGGGATGCCTTGGATGACACCTGTTGAGTTTTTTTTAAATGAATTTCATGCAGTATTTTATCATTTTATTCACCTCTGATAATTTTTGAGGTGAGAAATTGCCTTTCTAGTTGTTTGGCATTTGCCGTTATGTCAGAAAAGATGATGAATGTAAAATTTGCTCCAACATTTTTGGAGGTCAGAATCTCCACAACATTAGCCGACAGCAAGCTAACGTCTCCCATGGATACGCTAAGACCGAGCTGTGAAGTACACCGTGCAATTACGAGGCTTCCTCATAGGAGAGTCTCATTTCATGTAACCATGTGAGAAGCTGGTTCCTATGAAGGAACGGTCTTAACCAGGAACCAAGGTGATAGGAAGCCTCCATGAAAATGAGATGATGCGTGCATCCAAATTCTTCAAACAGAAAGGAACCTTCTTCACAAAAAGGCATGAACCAGAGGTATTTTGGCTGGTAGCCAAGATGAGGAGCATCCATTTTTTCTATTTCATGAAGGAAAGGGGACAATTGACTCCTCCATTGCTTCCTTCCAGCGAGGAAACACAAGACCACCCTTGGAAGAAAGGAAAGATCAAATATGGACCACAATCCCTTGCGGCTGTAGCGATTTGGTGCATCATTCATGTCACTAAGTTTTCTGATGAATTACGAAGGCTGTCTTCGCTGTCCAGCTCATGACATAGTGAACGAAAAGACATCTCAAACATGTCTCAACATACCTTAAAAAATCTCCCCACCCCTTTCCCTTGACCCATACAACGCTTTCTTGTAAGGTCAGGAAGGGGAGAGAATAGGAAATACGATTCCAATTTTGGAGAATTCGGATGTTGCCCTCATTTTAAAGCCAATTCCGATCATGCACCGCAATTTACCAACAGCTCAGAAAAATACTAAGCTCCTTTAAAGGTGTGTTATCCAGCTTCCTCATGCCTTGGGATTGGAGAGTGTACACAGTCCGGTGTGCCCTGTTACTGACATATTTCCTTCCCGGTACAGACCTCAGACCTGTCTCTGACCAAGGCTTGCCTCATCTCTTTTTATCCTGTTCACCTCTCGCCTGACTTGGACCGCCCCTGACCACTCTACTGCCCAGTGCCTTTTGAGTTTAACTTTTGTTTGTATCAAATGTGGCTTCTATATTATTATTTAAAGTACCCCAGCGGCTTTTCAGTGGATCTGTGCCTGGTTCCTCCTCTGCTGCTCATAAAAAAAGGTCCTAGTGAAGAAAAATGAACAGTTCTTTACAGTTGTCGCAGCAGCAGTGGTTGAAATGAAAGCCAGCATTAATGGGCGTCCCCAGGACTGATTTTGATAACCGCTGTACTAACAACTTAATAGTGGGTAAATGTTTTGGGTTTGCAAAATAAATGAATGTTTAATTACTTTTAATAATTGAAAAAAAACTCAATATAATAACTTAAGAATGCAAAAAAATTATTGTAATGATTGTTACACCCTATACAGCGTTTGTATACTCAAGCATGGGATAAAGATAAGACCAAGGTACACGTCATGCCGGATTCAATGGAAGTAACTCTGGCTCGACAGAATAAGGCCATCTACAGCGAGGTCAGTCATGCATGTGAAAGAAGACGTGTGCTTTTCTGCCATGTACCACTTCTTCTATCTGTTTGCAATGATGTTTACATGCACAACATCTATTCTTAAAAACAATCGGGGGAAAAAAAGACTTAATTCCAAATAAATTGTCGAAGGATGAAGCCGTATTTTCCTGTATTTGCTTTGCATGTAACTGTTCAGTGATTCTGCTCCATGTTGTTTCACGATTCAGAAATCATACAAAATTGCATATGAAGAGGCTAAGCTAAAGGGTCACAATCTGCGCGAAGATGCCATCTCTGTTCTTGCAGCCAAAGCCTCCAGAGACATTGCCAGTGATGTAAGCCTCCTCTTCCTTAACTGCTTAAGTACATATTTTCTGTTCTGTAAAGACAATATGAACTCCTGTGACCATAGAAAAGCTCACTAAATAAGTGTTTGTCCCTTGCAGTACAAATATAAAGCTGGCTACCGTAAGCAAGTCGGGCACCATATTGGAGCACGCAGCATCAAGGACGATCCCTTGCTGATGCTGGCTTTGAACTCGGCTAAGATCGCCAGTGACGCTCTCTATAAGAAGAATTTCAATGAGTCCAAGACTAAATTCAATCTCCCAGTGGACATGCTGGAGATTCAACAGGCCAAAAAATGCCAGATTCAAGTCAATGATTTCAACTACAGGACATACCTGCACAAGTGGATCTGTCTGCCCGATTCTAGTGAAGTTGCTCATGCTAGAAATGTTTATGACCTGCAGAGTGATGTAAGTATCAACACATTCATTGACTAATTATCGAAAATGCATGTTCACGCATTTTGATAGCTTTCATTGATTTCAGTTTTACTTGTCATGAGATGTAGGAATTCATCTTTATTTCCTCATCACATATTTAACACCTTAAAAAAAATTTGCACATCAATCATCACTGAGTTTCTGTAATATGGTCAGTTTCTACAATCTTCAGTTTGACCTTCTGGCATCTTCTATGGTTTCTCTACTCAGCACATATACCGGGCAGACCTGAAATGGCTCAAAGGGTTAGGTTGGATTCCTACTGGCTCACTTGATGTCGAGCAAGTGAAGAAGGCGCAGGAGATTCTGAGTGAGAGAAACTACCGCCAGCATCCCAGCAACTTTAAATTCAAATCCTCAATGGAGGACATGCCGCTGGCTCTAGCTAAAGCTAATGCGCAAACTATCAACAAGGTATGACATTTGCCCTCTCAAAATTCAGCAATAGAACTTTATTATACCTTACTTGTTGGTGTTTTATTTTTGGTTAGCAGAATAAATGTTGCAATTGCTATTAAAAAAAATCAAAACTACACTCAAAATAATAACTAAAGTACTTGGAAAAAATAACTTTAATAATTATTATATTTGATACAGCGCTTGTACACCCAAGCCTGGGACAAGGATAAAACTAAAGTGCACATCATGCCGGATACATTTGAAGTTACTCTGGCGCAGCAGAATAAGATCCTCTTCAGCGAGGTAAGCCTTGACATAGGGGAGAAAAGGCTTGTGTGCTTAAAGAATAAGTTTGTTTGCTTTGTGCTGCTTCAAGAAAGGATGGAATGTAATTCTGCAAAGACAAAACTGATATTCGAAAGTGAAATTGATACTTTGCTAATATGGGTAATATGAAGATTGCTGTGCGCTAATCTGTTTCATTTTACCTCTGCTGTCAGAAACTGTATAAACTTGCTAACGAGCGAGCTAAGAAGAGGGGCCACAATCTCCGTGAAGACGCCATCTCGGTTCGTGCGGCAAAAGCCTCAAGGGACATAGCCAGTGATGTAAGTTCTTTCTTTTTCTTGATTTCTGATGTATTATATTAGTTGTCCCGACTGAAGCAACAGTATAAATTGCCTTATTACCAGCACAACCCTGTCAGCACTAAGCAGGTATTCGTCTCTTGCAGTACAAATACAAAGCTGGTTACCGAAAACAAGTTGGCCACCATATAGGAGCGCGGTGCGTCCAGGATGACCCCCTGCTCGTGCTAGCCGTGAATGCAGCGAAGATTGCCAGTGATGCCCTGTATAAGAAGGACTTCATCCTGTCCAAGACCAAATACAACCTTCCAGTAGACATGCTCGAGATTCAGCAAGCCAAGAAATGCCAGATTCAAGTCAATGATTTCAACTACCGGACATACCTTCACAACTGGACTTGCCTGCCTGACTCCAATGATGTTGTTCATGCTAAAAATGTATATGACCTCCAGAGTAATGTAAGTATGAGGAGACTTTGGCCAACAGGATATTGTTTTATCATGCATCTAAATTAAAAACAATACCTTCTGCCCAAAGATGATGGAATGCTTATCACAGTGTAAATTCATAAGCATTAATTCTGTATATGTTTGTACACGACACTGATGCCCCTCTTAGAACAGAAATTAATGTGTTACAAGGTGAGGATTAGCAGTGTTTTAATTCGATGCGATTGCATCAAAGTTCATTAACTGATAGCCCCTTGAGATGAATCATCTCGTTTTTCGAGAGGGCCCAATGCAGAATACAATACAATAGACAATCACATACACATATGCTCTCATTTAGCGACCTACCCACTCCTCATTCCCATGAACCCCGAATATCCACCAGAAATAACTCGGAAATAGATGCCACAAGACACGTAATGCCTAAATGCTAATAATAATAGCAATAATTACCATAGCAGAAATAACCGATACCAAATGCCTTACAATGTTTTGGAGCAGAATGTCGTAACTGCTAAAAACAACAGCATGATGTTTTAAGAGAGGGTCATATTGACTCCTTGAATCACCTTTTGTTGTCTCTCTTATGAAGCTGTCATACCACGCTGACCTGAAATGGCTTCAGGGGTTGGGCTGGGTTCCCATTGGTTCACTGGATGTGGAGATGGCCAAGAAGGCAACAGAGATCCTGAGCGACAGGAATTACCGCCAGCATCCCAGCACTTTCAAGTACACTAGTAAGACTGACTCCATGCCCATGGTCCTGGCTCAAGCCAACAATAAACTCATGGATCAGGTACAGTACACATTCCCAAAAGTAAAGAAGTATGTGGAGCAGTTATTTGGCTTATTTTGGTCAGAAATTGTTCTACTTTGCGGATTTACCGCATAATCAGGCGATGAATCAACACCATTCATGCGCTCACAATGTCCAGATTCCATGATTTTTTCACTCAATTCTGTTCTAAATTTTTCAGCGTTTGTACACTCAAGACTGGGACAAAGCCAAGACTAAAGTGCACATCATGCCGGACACGTTTGAAGTCACTCTGGCACAGCAGAATAAGATCCTCTTCAGTGAGGTACTGTGCTGCACACATTTGGAATTATTTCACTGTTTGTAATTCCATCCATATGCGCCAATACCTATGTTTATGATGTAGCAATATGCATAAGATGAAACGAAACGAAATTGATTAGAAATCAATTTTAACAAGTAGAGTTATTTAGATGCCCATCTGTTGGATGTTGTTGTGATTGTTGTACGGTTTCAATTGGTACACTCATTTGTCCTTTCAGAAACTGTACAAACTTGCGAATGAAGAGTCCAAGAAGAAGGGCCACAACTTACGGCATGATGCCATCTCTGTAGTTGCTGCAAAAGCCTCCAGAGATATCGCCAGTGATGTACGTTCTTTTCCTTTTTTTGTTTTATTTTACAGTAACAAACATGTTGATATCTGAAGAAAATATTCAGCCAATAACAATCTTTGCAATAAACTGATCCTCGTGTCTTGCAGTACAAATACAAAGCAGGATATCGCCTGCAGCGTGGGCATCATATCGGAGCACGCTGCGTAAAGGATGACCCTTTGATGGTGCTGGCCGTGAATTCGGCTAAGATTGCCAGCGATGCTCTCTACAAGCAGTACTTTAATGAGTCCAAGACTAAATTCAACCTCCCCGTGGACATGCTGGCCATAGAGCATGCCAAGAAATGTCAGATTCAGGTCAATGACTTCAACTACAGAACTTACCTGCACAACTGGACCTGCCTGCCAGACTCCAATGATGTTGTCCAGGCCAAGAAAGCGTATGATCTACGCAGTGATGTAAGTTGTTCTCGAAGTCAAAACAATTGTGGCCAAATACTGACTGCATGTACTGATTGTACAAGGTGATTTTTTTTTTTCTACATGCTCTTTTTTGACTCCTACGGTCGCTACCTCATTTTCTGACTGGACTGTTTCCTGATCTCTAACCTTCGACCTCAGAATGTCTACAAGGCGGACATGGAATGGATGAGGGGTGTGGGCTGGGTTCCCGCGGGATCTCTAGAAGTGGAGCAAGCCAAGCGGGCAACGGAGATCCTGACTGATAGACACTACCGCCAGCATCCCAGCACTTTGAAGTACACCAGTAAGACCGACGCAATGCCCATGGTCCTGGCTCAAGCCAACAACAAACTAATGGATCAGGTACAGTACACGAGCCTGATGGATGGTTTAGATGACCAGACTGGTTTCGTTTTTGGTTGTACCCAACAATCAGAAATGAATCTCAATACATGCTAGCACTGACTAGCCTGAAGCTACAAAGGGCAGAGCGTAAGTTGACGCATAATCATCCAAGGAGATGCCACGGCACGGCAACAGCTTCCTTTCGTCACTGGGGATGGCTGAGGATCACCTCTGTCTAATGCTGCTTTTGCTTAGTGTTGCGATGGTGCAGCCCAGATGGTGAACTGTGCTTCTGTTCAGCCTCTCTAATGCGCTATGGAGGGTGTGGCCTGTAGTTTTGATCTCTCAACTCTTTTAAATTCTCAGTGGCATAAATAGTCAGATGTGATCCTTTTTCTGTTAGGTACCTTACATACGAACATCTGCCAAGAGAATACATTTCGCAGTGAAATGGCCACAGGAAATGGCCCATATTACCAATTTCTCTATGGAACAAGGGGTGTTGTTTTTAGTTTGGGTTCATCCATCTTCGTCCATGGATTTATGTATTGAGTTGGTTTTTTTATGTTCCCTCTGAAACTGTTCTTTCACAGAGAGCTTACCATGAAGTCTGGGACAGAGAGAAGATTAAAATCCACATCATGCCTGACACGCCTGAGATTCTGCTGTCCCGGCAGAACAAAATCAACTCCAGCCCGGTAAGCCCTCTCGGTGTTCAGTTAGTTTTGCTTTTAGAAGGCTTTGTCGGTCACAACGCTGAGATTGTTGCAACTTCACTCACTTTATGCCAGTGATTAAGTTTCTAGATTCTTGCTTTGGAGGTTCTCACCTGCTCTTTGTAGTATACATGTCTCATAAGCCTTATTTCCACCAAGCAGTCAGGTTCTGTTCATTTCAGTTCGTTACACATTAGAATGGTTAATTTTGCGTTTATATTGTCAAATGTTGTGGATGGTACCAAAAGAACCATTGCAATCTGTTGCTTTTTCGTCACTTTTCCATTGAGGTAACTGGTACTGACCCGATACGAAAAGGTGGAGCTTGTTTATTGAGGCATGGCCGACAACGGCCTCAATCGCACATTTGTGCTCAATCATTCTCCTTGATAAACAAACTTTCATATGATCAGAATTAGCCATCGACTGTTAAGCACGCAGCTTCTTCCTTAATGCTATGTTGCAGCCGTTAAATAAGGAAATGTTTTCTTCACTTTTCCAAAAAAATGATAAAACAACTATGTTAACTTCCATGTTTGCTTTCAGCACATCCTGCTCTCTTTTGCCTTTGCTTCATGATTGTATCATTACACCAAAGAAAATGAAGGTTAGGAACAAGTGTCCACAACTGAATCACTTTAATTAATTAAATTTTGTGTCGAAATGACGCATTTTATTTCTTGTGTAACCCTAACAACGAAAACTGGCCACACCTGATAATGTTGAGCTTTTTCAGAGTTTATGTAATGTTAATATAAAGAAATAATTAAAACAGGTCGAGACCAATCATCGGTTTCAAGGGATGGTCTGTGCCTTCTCTATTTTTAGATCACCAGCCACGACTATTTAACATTTCTGTTCAAACCTGCGTGATACACTCAACCCTACCTACATTTAATGCTAAGTCTGTGGTGGAAACAATGACCATATTTTCAGTTTAGGTACCTGTCTGAACAGGAAATGTGCCAGTTCTAAGTGCATTAATGGGAAAATACCTGGCGGGAAAGCGATCGCTTTTTTCATTCTTATTTTATTTTAATTACTTTTTTCACAGCAATATTACAGACGGGGTTATGAAGAGCTTATTAGGGGTGGCTATAAGCTACCTGCTAATGCCATCTCGCTACAAGCAGCTAAGGCCTCCCGGGAAATTGCCAGTAATGTGAGTATCTACTACCCAGAAGGATGATCTAGCTGCAGATATATAAATTTAAGCACCTTAGACACCTCTGTTGCTTTGTTGCCTGTTGGATTTTCAAGTGAGGACTGTTCACATTAATGTACACTGGGGTTCGGTATTATTGGGACACCTTAACATGTTAACAAGATCTTTCTGGTTCAGGACTTTACTCTGCAAATATGGGAAAATTAAATACAAATAGTATTTGAATATGATTAAAAATGTGACAAATTTAATAAATAGTGTTTTGTACTATCATTTACCCTTTGTTTATGTGCTATATGTTAAGTTTTGTGGACCAAGAGTTTTGCCATTCACTTAACTTTATGACACAAACACAAGAACCAAAATTGGGATTTTTTTTTTTTAATTTCCAGCAAACATTTCAATTTCATGAGCAGCAAACCTCATGATTCATGCGATTTCTCTAAAACATGGTGCTCTAGGTAACACAATTTTACAGTCTCAGTCAGATATGTTGCTGCTTTAATATGATTTGTGAACATGAGATAAAACTGGGGTATCCCATTAATACTGAACCACAGTGTTTGTCCAGTGTTGGAACTAGAAATGCCATTACTGTAACATTGCATACATTATTTTTCCGCAGTACAAGTACCTTGCAGGTTACCGGAAGCAACAAGGGCATCACATTGGAGCGCGTAGTGTTAAAGATGACCCCTTGATAATGCTGGCCATAAATTCGGCTAAGATTGCCAGCGATGCTCTCTACAAGCAGGATTTCAACGAGTCCAAGACTAGATTCAACCTCCCAGCAGACATGCTGGCCATTGAACATGCCAAGCAGTGCCAGATTCAGGTCAATGATTTCAACTACAGAACATATCTTCACAACTGGACCTGCCTGCCGGACTCCAACGATGTCGTCCAGGCCAGGAAAGTGTATGACCTGCGTAGTGATGTAAGCCCTTGAAAACTACTGTGGTTAAATGCTGACCATCCTCAGATTGTCTTTGATTTGTGTTTGCTGACTTATTGTCTGACGTTGCCTTCTCTTGATCTCTGATTTTGGACATTAGCTTGTCTACAAGGCTGACATGGAATGGGTGCGGGGAACAGGATGGGTACCTGCTGGTTCACTGGGGGCCGAACAGAATAAGCGGTCTTCTGAGATCCTGAGTGAACGTCTGTATCGGCAGAAACCAGAAACCTTGAAATTCACGAGTGATATGCATGCAATGCCAATGGTCTTGGCGAAAGCAAATGCTGACAATATTAACAAGGTCAGTGGTTTTCTTTCAATCCTATAAAAAAAAAGCGCCACAGAGTCTCAGAGGATCATTTTCGAAAAAAGATTGTTGTGCATGTAGAAATTCACAGAATATAGTACTGCTGAATGTAATAAATAGTGTACTCGTAGGAATATGCTAGTATGCCGAATGTACTTCTGATAATATTGTATTAGTTCAAGGTCGTTGCAGCAGACGATTACTGTATGTCTTCATTCAGTAATTATCATATTTTCTTGACATTAAAATGCATTCTTATTATGAACTTTGATAGGCATTTAAATTGAAGGCTTATTTTAAGGAAAACAACATTCTTTTCAGATTGACTTCAATGTCAGAGTATCTATATTCACGTTTGAAAATTAAACAGATTTTAGCTTTGTTCCTCCACTCTCTTAAATCAATGTGTGCTGCTCACGAAACGCTGAGCCTTGACGCATTTTGTGTCGTTGATGTTGTTTAATCACAGCGCTTGTACATTGATGCCTGGGAGAAGGACAAACTGAAAATCCACATGATGCCAGACCTTCCTGAGATTGATCTGGCAAAGGCTAACGCTGCCAACCTCAGCAAGGTTAGCTTTTGAATTTCATGCACCAGCACACCAGCAAAACTCTGCAAAAAAGCACAAAGATGGGCTACTAAATTAGTGATAATTTAATTACTTTAAATGCTTAGTTAAATTCCAATTTAATCCAGTTTCAGTTTCATGAAAAGATATGAAGATGTTTTGAAAAGACTGAGGATGAAGATTTTTAGCTAAATTATATTGAGAAGGGATATCATAAAACAGACGGGCATATTTTTGCAATATTTTGTGGAGCCGGTTATGAAAATTTCAGTTTTTTTCCAATGCTAAGGCTTAATCAGCAGTTCTAGTTCTCCTCTGCATGCTTCATGTCCACACCTGGGATTTTCTTCAGGATAATGTCGCCAACCACGGTATCCTCTTTACAGAAACTTTACCACCAAGACTGGGAGGAGACTATCAGAAAAGGCCATGATATCAAACCCGATGCCATATTTATTCGATCAGCCAAGGCCTCCAGAGATATTGCCAGTGATGTAAGTATGATCTTCACCCTTTCTACGAGCTGTATGCCCAATTTACTATCGATATGATTTGGTATTGTACCTCATAATGGAAATGCACAGCATATCTCAGTTGAACTCCGATAGTCCTTGCATGCAAACAGCTACTACCCTTTTTGAAGAAAGTCTGAATGTCAAATCTATAAAAGTTATTATGGGTGTATGGAGAAAATATGACATTAATAGAATGATGCGTAATTGGGCATCACTGACCTCGCTGGCGAAGAAAAATTAAAATAAATTTGTTTGTTCAGCCAGTCAAAGGTGGATGATGGAGAATGCTTTTTTTTTTTTGTCAATGCCAGTTTGCCATTATGATTAAAAACTGCACTTCGTCATTTTAGCAGACATTTCACACTGTCTAGCTTCCGTCTGCCAGTCCCAGCTTCTCTCTGATATGCTCTTTCATATTGTCTTCTGATTCATCGCCCATTCAAGCTAATAATGAGAGCTACTGTTTTTCTTTATGATAGTGTAATCAGAGAATACAGGCCTAAATGAAAAGCATGGCACTGCATTATGATGTTGTGCCGCAATACAAATTTTGGCATGCTCATAACTTGAATGTTATATCTAAATGCATTTTTTAAAAATTGAAATCATGCTTGAATAATTACGATGTTTAAGGGTTAAATGAAGTGGTTTTTATTAGCTGTGGGCCTGATGGAATTGGGCACTGAGGCAATGCGTTAAAAATTTGAAAGATATTCATTGTGGTCCATCACAGTACAAGTACAAGGCAGGATATCGGCAGCAGTGTGGACATCACATTGGAGCACGCTGCGTCGAAGAGGACCCTTTGATTGTGCTGGCCATGAACTCGGCTAAGATTGCCAGCGATGTTCTTTACAAGCAGAACTTCAACGAGTCCAAGACTAGATTCCACCTCCCAGTGGACATGCTGGCCATAGAGCATGCCAAGCTGTGCCAAATTCAGGTCAATGACTTCAACTACAGAACTTACCTGCACAACTGGACCTGCCTGCCAGACTCCAATGACGTTGTCCAGGCCAGGAAAGCTTATGATCTGCGCAGTGATGTAAGTACTTTGAAAACTCAAAACCATTGTGGGTAAATACTGACTGCAAGGGGTGATTTTCCCCTGTAAGAAAGTTGGTCTGTTTTGGACTCCTACAGCCGCTACCTCAGTGTCTGATTGGACTGTTTCCTGATCTCTAACCTTTGACCTCAGAATGTCTACAAGGCGGACATGGAATGGATGCGGGGTGTTGGTTGGGTCCCCTCTGGGTCTCTAGAGGTGGAGCAAGCCAAGAGGGCATCGGAGATCCTGAATGAGAGACACTACCGCCAGCACCCAACCAAGTTTAAGTTCACCAGCAAGACTGATGCCATGCCTTTTGTTCTGGCCAAAGCCAGTGATCACTTAATGAATCAGGTAAAGAACACAAACCCAAATAATGATTAAATACAGTCAGTAGCAGTGAATTTAAGGAGTGTGTCATTTCTCTGAAGACATGTTGCTGTTTCTGAAAATGTTTCACATTCCCTGGTCACAGAGAGCCTACCGTGAGGTCTGGGATAAGGAGAAGCTTAATGTCCACATCATGCCCGATACACCTGAGATTTTGCTGTCCCAGCAGAACAAGTACAACACCAGTCCGGTATGTGGACCCAAAACCATTGCAAGGCAGCAGTGCAAAAAATTTTAAAGACCTAATTGATGTCTCACTGACATATATTTGTCCCTGCTTCTGACCTAGTAGCATCTTTCACTATTAGAGTGCACCTATATATCCAGCTTTTTGCTTCATCTTGAGAAAGAGAAAAGTATTGCAGACCTAATACTCTAATTTATATTTAATGAAATTATTTTAGTGATGTTTTAATGCTGTAATTTTTTATGCTCTGATATTTCCCCCAAGCCTAAGTTGAAGTATTGTTTGACTGTGTAGCCAGATGCTTACTAAGTTAATTAATACTCATTGAAATGCCACTAACATTATTTCAACACATTGTTTTCTATAGTCATTAAACATAATGCAGAGTTATTTTTGCTCATTTTGCATGCACTCTGGCTGAATAGCGCATTTGTTGTGCCCGTTTAAGTCAGTTAGGAAAGGTTTACGTCACGTTGGAGCATGCAAACTTAAGTACCATTCCAACCCTTCAGAGGTGCTTGACCTGAATTGCATCAGTACCCAGTCAATTCAGCCGAGCACTACCCCAAAAATATACTATTTTTAGAGTGTTTGTGCAATGTAATAAGTTTAACTCATAAGGTTGTTTTGAATTCTTTTGCAGAGACACTACAAAGAAGGTTACATCGAACTTATCAAGAAGGGTTACCGCCTACCCAATGATGCCGTTTCTCTTGTTGCAGCTAAGGCCTCCAGGAACATTGCCAGTGATGTAAGTCTCACTTTGTGGGAGATATACTTGCATCTACAAGTGGGCTTCACAAAAATAAACTTTAAACTGAACCGGATTATGAAGCCAATAGGCTTTTATCAAATTAATTTTGATTGTCAATCTGCGAGTCAATAATTAAACATCAGTCACAAACAAAAAGACCGCTGATGTCAGTGGCTTCTGCTACCAAAAATGGCCCCGCAGAATGAGCAGGTGAAGAGTTTGTTACCAAAATACAATAAATTACAAAAATTGAGATAATACCGTAGAGCGATAGCCCTGTGCTTCTTACACATGGTGCAAAAATTTGTTTTTCGAAATTCGTACTATGAGGTTTGTACTATTTGTGCTATTTTCTCATGGTCAAAGTTTGTGTTTTTTCTATAAAGTGCAACTGGCGCCAACATAAAAAAATTGAGTAAAATGGATATATTGCTTTTTGGAAACAAACTCTTCACTTGCAATTTTATACCTGAACGAAGTGGAGTGTACCTCACAGTAGAGATTCCATGTTGATTGGATACAGAAAAATTCAAACTAATGAATGACCTATAGCGGGTTTTGGAGGGAAATTAAATGATAACAATGAAAGGGGGTAGTGGGGGATGACAGGCACTGATACAGAAGGGGGAAGAGGGTTGAAGAATCCATTCATCTTCCACACCTGAAGCTAGCTGTGGCTGAAGAAAACTTGACCAAGAGCCCCAACATGCTCAGCTGAGCTAGCTGCTTAACAAGGTTAATGCACGAAACATAACTGGGGAAAGAAATAATTGAAGCTTCAAACCTTTTGCCAGAAATAACATTTACCTTGATAAGCCAGTCGTGAGTACTGAGGAATTTAAGTGCTCTCCTCAGATTCTAACTATGAATCATTTAACCCTTAGAGCGCTGAATAAATTTTCAAGGAATTAAAAATGTAATTGTCCGAAGCTGGTGAAAACCCATCATATGGCAACTTGTTTAAAAGAGCTCCCCTGCAGGAGACCATCATGAAATCAGGACATGATTGACTATGAAACAGTTCACATTCCAAATCATGTACACGCGCACATATTAGTTATGAATGCAGTACTCCTTCACATAGTCTCTGTTTTGTTTTGTGTTCTTCCAGTACAAATACAAGACTGGATACCGCAAGCAACTAGGACACTATTTCGGTGTGCAAAAACTCCAGGATGATCCTAGGCTTGTGAATGCAGCCAATGCCGCCAAAATATTCAGTGACCTTTTGTACAAGCATAATTACAACGAAACCAAGACCAAGTACCATTTCCCAGTGGGAACGCTGGCCGTGGATATTGCCAAGAAGTGTCAACATCAACTCAGTGATATACTCTACAGGACTTACCTGCACAACTGGACATGCCTGCCGGATGCCACCGAATTAGTGCACGCGAGGAAGGTGTATGACCTGCATAGTGACGTAAGTGAAACTTTTTTTTAAAGAGTCTCAGTACGCAGGCGAAGCTCTCCGACTTTAGTGGTGTCTAAATACACTGGTACAGCACAGAGGTTGGTTGTATCTCAGACTTTACTTCTATTGCTGTACCAAGGCAGACGCATGGAGTTGAACTCTATCTGAGCACAGAGTTTCAGTACGTTCAGTTTAAATGTTTCTCATTGAACTGGCTCAGTGCAAAGTTAAATTGCGACTCGGTGCTCAGCTGATCCTCTGACGTTTCTCTGAGACAGGTTGCGTATCAGGCGGACATGCAGTGGATTCGGGGTTGTGGCTGGATACCTCACGGCTCCCTGGAGGTGAACAAGGCCAAGTATGCTCAGGAGATACTCAACGACAGGCTCTACAGGCAGCATCCCAGCACCTTCAAGTTCACCAGTACTTCTGACTACCCTGCTTTTATTTTGTCCAAGGAAAATTCTCACAACATCAGTCAGGTGAGAAACTCATTACGTTGAGCTGTCGTATTCTCCCTCACTGTTTTTTCCTCGCTCTCTCATCCTCTCGTACCCCCACTTTCTCTTCCACCCCTGGCTCTCGTTAGACCATATGTCCATTTTTACCTCAGCCAAACGAAGTTGGCAGGAGGTTATGTGATCGGTGCCATTTGTTTGTTTGTTTGTTTGTTTGTTTGTGAAAAAGATGACTGAAAAAAAGTCATGAACGGATATCTCTGAAATTTTGTGGGTGCGTCACTATTACATCTGGGATGGACCCTATTGATTTTCACCGCGATCAGTCAAACAATATGGCCGTCACGGCAGCCATCTTGAAATCCTATGATTTCATATAACTGAACTTTGCTACCACTCACCAAGATTTGGACTTTGCTGCCTTGGCGGAGGTTTGCGCTCTAGGGTTGCCTCCAGTTTGACACAGTAAAGTTTGGGGCAGCATGTTGCTTGACTCCACTCTTGTTTCTCTTGTGCAGTGGTTATACAGGGAAAAATGGGATAAGGAGAAACATACGATTCACATGATGCCTGATACACCTGCCATTGAACTAGCCAAGGCTAATGCCCTGGGTATCAGCCACGTATGTACATGGAGTTTTTATATATTATACTTCATAGTTGCGTGAATCCCACCCATATTGTCTGAGCCTGGTTATTGCATGACTTGTGTCTCTCTTGTGTCATATTTTTCAAAAGAAAATATACACCCAAGCTTGGGACTCCCACAAAGCCAAAGGATACAACATTAAGCATGACACCATCTCAATCCTGAGTGCCAAGGCTTCCCGAGACATTGCAAGTGATGTAAGTGTGCAACATAAGTGCGCTGTGTTAAGTTAGTCTTCATCTTGCAAAAAAAAAAAAAATAGAGATGTTTTGGCTTACTTATTTCCTTCTTTGCAGTACAAATACAAAGCAGGATACCGCAAGCAGGTTGGACACCATATTGGAGCACGCAGCGTAAAGGATGACCCATTGATGGTGCTGGCCGTGAACTCGGCTAAGATTGCCAGCGATGTTCTTTACAAGCAGTACTTCAATGAGTCCAAGACTAAATTCCACCTCCCAGTGGACATGCTGGCCATAGAGCATGCCAAGAAATGTCAGATTCAGGTCAATGACTTCAACTACAGAACTTACCTGCACAACTGGACCTGCCTGCCAGACTCCAATGACGTCGTCCAGGCCAGGAAAGCTTATGATCTTCGCAGTGATGTAAGTTCTCAACAATGTTGGTAACAAAGCATGCTGTACTGTTTTGTGACTTTCTGCCCATAAAAATGCCCATTTTCAATCTGTCATTGTGTCAGGGATGTGTGGTCGGGGTAGGCAGTGACTTCTCCTTTTTTATCGCTAGATTTTGTCAACCTGTTTCCACGTACTATGCCTGATTGTCAATCAATCAATTTGACCTTTATTCTGGTCAATTAAGCCTGTAATGATTAAGAGGTGATAGTGACAAAAAGTTTAATTTACCTTTATGCTTTGATTTGAGACTGCAAGGAAGCAAATCTTAATAATTATTAGGAAAAAATCTCAACTCTCTCGGTAATTCCGTATATTGTTTTGATCTTTTGTTTATCAGATTATGAAAGAAGACTGAAAATAAACTCCCTATTTTTTAAAAATGGCATTAAAAAATACGTGTTTAAGGGGGGAAATATTATCGTAAACATATTGACCGCACATTGAACACCGCATAAGAAAGGTTTTAATATTTGTTAATGGCATTGCGTTAGCTTCCTCTAAGCAAATTTGAACAAACTTGCTGTCTCATGAGCATTTTAAGTTCGATGCACTGAGCAATAATGTCGTGGTTGGAACTGGCAAGCCATTCTGCCGTTTAGTCTTGTAAATTAGTTAATCAATCCTCAGATTGCTAATCAAGCAAAGTAATAGAGTTATCGTTTGTTTAACGATGAGGATTCTGCCTACCCTAACTGACCTCCGATGGCACGTCACTGCATTTTGTATCTGTCTACAATTGCTAACTTTGCGGGAAAACATTAATTGTAGCAATGCCATAAAAAGGATATCATATTGTGTATAATCTAAAGTAAATCTTTCAACAGAAAAAACCATTATGCCATATTACGATAAACTACAACCCCAATTTCAAAATGTTTACAACATCATGTAAAACTCAAATAAAATCAAGGTGTGATTTTAACAACAAATTATTTGATGATCTGTTGTGAATTTATTTTCTTATCAAAACTGTACAGCACATTGACTGAAAAAAAGTTCTCAGTAAACTTTTTACCACTATGTGCCATCAACATGTCTTCTAATCACACACATTAAGCATTTGCAGACTTAAGACATCAGTTGGTTAAGTCTACCCAGCAGAATTTTCCCCCATTCTACCATTATCTTGGTCTTCAGCTGTGCAATTGAATTTGGGCTTCGTTACTGGATATTTTGCTTCATAATGATTCAGTCAGAGATTGATTAGGACTGCAGTCAGGCCTATCTAGCACCCACATTTTCTGTTTAGGCAGTCATGCACTTGTAATCTTATCTCAAAATTGCACATTTAAATTCTAGACATAAATAGTGACGGTGGCATTTCATATTAAGTGATGGCGACTCTTGTGGTTTACACTGTTGTTGTTGGCAGGCGGTTTACAAGTCCGACTTGGAGTGGCTGAAGGGAATCGGTTGGGTCCCGAATGAGTCTCTGGAGGTTCTCAAAGTAAAGAACGCTCAGAATATTCTGTCTGATGTAAGTCTGATGTTTTTTATTTTCGCCAAAACTGAAGTCAAATTATCTCAGTTTGATAAGTTATTTGTGAACTGGACTGTACTTTTCTTCTTTTTCATCTCCTTTACGCAGAGAGGCTACCGAGTCAAGCTGGATGATCAGAAATACTCTACTCTTATGGACAGGATGGACTTAGTCTGCGCCAGAAATGCTTCTGAAGTCCTCAATGATGTTAGTGGAGTAGATTTTATTCTGCTTGTTAAGAACCTATGAGTCATCTCGAAGCCATAATGTTCCCTTCTGTTTCGCGAAGATAATGGCTATGAAATATGCGATACATGAGGAATGAGAAATAATGTGCTGTTCTCTTGTGCATGCTAGTTGTCTTATTTTGACGAAAAAAAAATTCATAAAGAGATTTCAGTTAAGAAAGGGAAATGTCTAGTGAATTAATGTGGAGCATTTTTTTTAAACATTTGTACCTGAAAAGATTTAAATGTTTTAAGTTCCTGCTCCTCCTTCATGGAATGAGATTCCTGATGTCCCCTCACTTATTTTGCCCAGGCAAAATATCGTGAGAAGTGGCACCGTGACAAACTGAAGTTCACCATGCTGGACACCCCTCTGTTTGCAACTGCGCGAGAGAACGCCAAAAACATCAACATGGTATGCCAAAGGGAAATTGCATGTTGTGGAGATGAAAATTGCTGAATGCAATCTTTAAGTACAGTATTACCACACATCAGAGCTTTTAAAATTTTATTCGTGGGGGCGGGGGCGCCTGTACGTATAGGAAAATTACTATCCCACCCCCCTAAAGGGGTAGGGTGAGGGTTTTGTAATTGCCTGAGTTTGCGCGTAAGTTTATTAATTGTTAATTCATTCATAATTCACTCATTCATTCATTATATATTATCATTAAATATTGTTATTCATTCATTGTTATGGTGAAAAGTGCATAGTTTCAAATATCGGTAGGGGTCAAAGTTCGGGGGTCTTTGATCTGAATCGCCTTATTTACACTGACTACTATGGATAGCCTATTGGTCTCTATTAAACAAATGTAGGAAATCATGCGGGAAGATTACAATGACACCATGACCTTTGATCTTGAGTGACCTTGAAAGGTCAAAGCAAAGATTTCAGAAGACAGTATCTCAAAAACTATGGTACATAGCCTCTTGGTTACTATGAATCACATATGGCAACTCATATATGGCGAGGGAAATGAAATCATATCCTTTTGTCCTTGAGTGGCACTGAAAGGTCCAACCTAAGTGCACATGTACTCAAAAAGTGGATCAACTCATTGAACAGCTAAAATATGTGCAAGGGACGGAGTTTGCCGTGCCTGTCACCGCATGTTGTTTGATGTTTGGACAAAATGTTTTGATATACAGTTAATGTCGATAATATGTTTTGTTATTAGTCCAACGATAAATGGGTATGTAAGCACCTTTTCACAAAGGCTCTAATTATTGTTTATCAAAATAATGACTGTTGCTGTGCCATTGAGCAATATAATCATTATTTTAATGTTAGCATTACAATAGTCATTAAGTTTCTCCATAGTGATTCGTATCCTCTGATCTGCAGAAACTGTACAAAATGGACTGGGACAAAATGAAGGTTAACAACTACTCGATACCCCCAGACACAGTTGGCATCAAGCGGTGCAAGGACTCCACACGTATGCAAAGTGATGTGAGTGCTCACGGGACGATACGAGCAGGGATAGGTACCTACATATTTTGGTGAGCATTATTTTAAGATTTATTAACCATTCTAATGTTTGCTGTTTCAGTACAAATACTTGGAAGCGTACCGAAGGCAACTTGGGCACCGCATTGGAGCCCGCAGCGTCCAGGATGACCCCTTGATCATGCTGGCTATGAATTCAGGAAAGATCGCAAGCGATCTCCTGTATAAGAAGGACTTCGCTATGTCCAAGACGAAGTACAACCTCCCGGCGGACATGCTGGCCATTGAGCATGCAAAGAAATGCCAAATGCAGGTCAATGATGACCTTTACAGAACTCACCTGCACAGCTGGACCTGCCTGCCTGACCAGAATGATGTCATCCAGGCTAGGAAAGCTTATGATCTCAACAGCGATGTAAGTTATAGCTTAAATGTTGATCAATTTAAAGTCTTGGGTCTTTATTATCTGTCAAATGCGTGTAATTATGCATTAACGGCCAAATGTACAGTGCAGTCTGTGAATATGTGGCTGAATGGTTAATATCTTAATAGTATGTGTTGGCATATACATGCTCCTTCAAATTTCTTCAGTTATATTTTTCTTAGATGCATGGACCATATTGAAATAGCCTCATTCATTCTCTGAAAATGACAGACTTTATGTGCCACATTTCAGGTTATTTACAAAGCAGACATGGAATGGATTCGGGGATGTGGCTGGGTAGCAATGGACTCCGTGGATCATGTCAAAGTTCGGAATGCTCAGCAGCTCATGAATCATGTATGTGCTGCTTTCAGATATTTTAAAAACCAGTTTATTTCTATTAAAATACGTTTTAGTATTATCAAGTTGACCTTTTGGGTCAAAATCGGTCATGTGTTCATTACTTTCACTGTCGTCATCTCGCAGAGAGAGTACACCCAGAACGCCATTAATGACTTTGGGAATTTCACCCTCATAGTGGATCGTCCAGAAATTGTACTCGCTAAAATCAATTCTTTCAACCTGAGTGATGTAAGTATTCTCAAAACTTAAAGCTGAGTGCACTATGAAAATGTTCTACCAGAGCTTCAGCTGGTTTTTACACCACTTTCTCTCTCCCTGTTAGCTGAAGTACAAGGAAAGCTTCAACCTGGAGAGAGGTAGGTACATCGGATCCAAAGACGATCTCCATCTGGCCCACTGCAGGGATGTGTCGAAAAACTTCAGCCAGGTAAAATGAAAAACATTGGTGACTTCACTTTGGTTTTTACATTGTCTCTTTCAGAGAGAATTTTCTGGAAACAAAGGAGGAACTGTAAATGTATTTTGATCTGCATGTCTGCATCTACACATCTCACAGTGTTGGTTTAACTCTTTTTTGGTGTTGTAGAAACTGTACAAATCCTCATGGGAGGACAGCAAGGCCTTAGACTATCAGCTGGACCAGGATTACATCCCACTGGTGGCAGGAAAGCATGGCCGTGATATAGCCAGTCGGGTGAGTCACTCTTTTTAGCCTGATTTCCCACTCTTCCTCCATGTCGAAGATCTTTTTATTAGATGTTGCCATTTTAGCCGAAGACTAGCTTGCCTTTTTTCAATTTTACTCCTATTAACCCTTAGAGCGCTGAATGCAACTATTGTTACTCAATGATGAAAAATATCAAAGCTGTTGGAAACCTATCATGTGGCGACTTGTTTCAAAGAGCGCCCTTTAAACAAGTCGCCACATGGTAGGTTTTCAACAGCTCAAGATAATTAAATTTATATTTAAAAAAAACAAAAATGATTTCATCCCTGGAAAAAAATGTTAATTTGCTGATTTGTTGTTATTTCAGGTGAAATACCTGGATGCTCATGAAAAGACCAAGGGCCATTATATGGCCTGCATGCCTTCGGATTTCCCTGAGGTGATGCGTTGCGCGGACGTCGAGAAAATGAAACTTCCGGTACGCGATCATCTCTCCCTCCTCACTCTCTTTTCTCTTCTCATCTCTTCCTTTCTTCCTTTTTTAATTAAATTAAATTGAATTATTGCATTTCCAAAGGGCCCAGCTCCAATGAATTAGAGGTCTGCATATCTTATAACAAAAAGGGGAACTTTTTTGTTATTTCAGCCAAAGATATCCCAATAACACTCTCTTGCACAGAAATAAACTAAAAATATATGGGTCATAACATATGGGCAAAAAAATAAATCAATTTTTTCCTTTCTTGAAAAAGAGTGTTCCCTTTTGGAAAGTGTTAAACCCTTTGGAAACTCAAGGATTCAATTATTCTTGTGTTATTAAATGAATTAATGATTTTCATAGGCACAAACTGATATAGTATCCATGAAAATATATATGGAAAAACAGCACTGCAAATACAAAATCTTACCAAGCATTTTAATCTTGTAATTAGACTTGAGCCCTTATTTCTATTACCTTTTTTTTTTACCTTTTTTTCTACCGCTGATATGAGGTCATTTTGACTAATTTCAAGATTTGTCCATGGGGTTAGTGATTTTATTTTATCCCATGGACAAATCCAGAAATTAGTCAAAATTACCTCTAAACAGTGGCAGAATTTATTTTTTTTTTCAGAAAAAAAGACAATTGAAATAAGCATTCATGTCTACACACGAGATTAAAATGCTTGGTAAGACTTTGTTCCGTGAAGTAAAATAAGTAATCATTTTAGTCATTCTATAATGACCACCAATTATATCAACAATAGCAATAAATATGAATAATAATTGTGATGATTAAATGTAATAATGAATCAGATGCAGTCCATTCTGGCTCCTCCTGCACCCAAACAGGAAGAGTTTAGTGTTAACCGTTCATCTATCCTACTACAAATCATTCCTGGTGATTTGATGTGTTCTCTTGTACCATCGCAGAGACTCTACCATGCAGACTACGAGCAGTCAAAGACTAAGCTTCACATCCCATTCGACATGATCAGCCATGTGGTGGCCAAGCGCTGCCAGGAGATTTTAAGTGATGTGCTGTACCGGACCTACCTGCACCAGTGGACCTGCCACCCCGAACAGAACGACATCATTCGCGCTCGCACCTCCAATGAGATTCTGAGCGACGTGAGTTACTCCGTTTTCCTGCCCGCCCACTCTAAAAATCTTGACACATCTCTTCCACTGGCTCTTCCAGAACTTAATCCCCACAGGAAGTGCCAGCATGAGCGCTTTCACGTGAGATAGCCATTCAGCGGTCATGTCTTATTTTCTGTACATTTATGAGCCACTTTCCTGAACCACATTATAAAAAGCCAACGACCGTCACGTTAGAATATCTTATGAAGAGTATTATCTATTTCCTAACACAATTTATAAAATTGAAACGGTAAATACATGAAAAATCCCATAGTATATGTATGTATTGCAGACAATACAGTTTGCCTGTAATGTGGTTTGCTGTAGTCAGACAGTTTGTTTTGATTTCTACATTTCCAGATATTCTACAAGGAGGACATGAACTGGATAAAAGGCATTGGCTGCAATGTCTGGGACACGCCGGAGATCCTTCGAGCCAAGAAGTCCTATGAGCTGCAGAGTGAGGTGTGTGTCGTTATGGCAACCTGCTTATTGTACCTAGTGCACTCATCTTACCAGTTCTCTAGTCTTCATAACCTCGAACTGATCCAAACGGTCTTGGGTAACAATAAAAATTTGTTCTTAAAAGAGTTAATTTCACATTTACTGCTGTAATATACCAAACTACAATTCAAAGTTAATGTACTCTGTCTTTTTAAATGATAATGACACTCATGTGCAGAAAGAATTTTCACAAAGAGCAGGATGTTAAGTATCCATCACAATTAAACAGCACATCAATGAAATTGCAAATCAGTGACCGAAGAGATGATTTTATATGTTTTTAACTCATCCAAATGTGTTCAACTGGAAGCAAGTTATTGTTTTTTTTTTCTGTCGTCATTCTCATGATATTTCTCGGTTTTTCGTCCTCGCAGCTGAAGTACAGATCCGATGCAAAGAAGGACTTCAATAACTACTCCATCGTGACGGACACCCCAGTCTATGTCACTGCTATTCTGGGCCACACCTGGGCCAGCGATGTAAGTTCATTCCCAGTCCTGGTTAACCGTTAACCAGTTTATGGGTACTTTTTTGCTCTTGCAATGTTTTAATATTGCCTGCGTAACGTTTCTGTATTTGCATATTTCATGAAATTTGTAATGAACTGTATACCTGTTTACAGCCTTCCAGGTGGAACATGAGTTAGATTGTGAATTAATGTCCTTGTGTTATTTTAGCTGAACTACAGAGAGGCTTACCGCCTTGAGAAGCATATTTACACGCCTATCCTGGACACCTTCGACTACGTCAGATGTCATAACCTGAAGTTCCTGTACAGCAATGTAAGTAGTAAAAATAAACCAAATGTGTGTATTGCTCTTCGTGTCTGAAAGCACACCTGGACAAACTTCTGTCTTTCCTTTCTCAGAGAGTTTACAGGGATGCCTGGGACAGGGTCAAGGCCAGCGGCTACACTTTACCTCCAGATTCGCGAGACATGGTCCACGCTAAGCACCAGAAGGTCATGCAGAGCCGTGTGAGTTATCGCATCATTTATTAACCATTTCCACAGTTCTGCAGATCTATCTACCTGTCTGTCTGCAAATGTGGCTTGAATATTTTTTTTTGCGGTTTATAAAATAGCTATTTGGTTATATTGAGAGTGCATTGGTGCAGTAACCTCTTGGGCCCAGTTTGAGAGTTTGCAGGTAATCTTGGGTTTCAATGCTTTATATAGGTGAAGTATCGTGAGGACTATGAGAAATTCAAGTCCCTGTACACACTGCCTAATTCCCTGGCTGAGGACCCGGTGGCATCAAGGTGTATCCGAACTGGAAAGTTCATCCTCGACGTGAGTCTCAGTGTCCATCCTTATTCTGAAAACCAAAGTTTAGGTAATTATGGTAGTACCGCAGTGTAGGTTTCCCTTTCTTGCATGATTTTCATATCTGCTGTGTTTCTTGTGATCCTTTTTATCGGCATGTCTGTATGTATGCCTTGACCCAACTGCCATCTAACCCCCGCATCGTACATGGCCTTTGTCTGTCTCAGCGTCTGTACAGAGAGAATTATGAGAATTGTAAGGCGAGAGTGCACATTCCACCGGACATGCTGGATGTAGTGACCAGTCGCAATACCCAGAACAGCGTCAGCGAGATCGGCTACCGCACGTACCTGCACGAGTGGACCTGCCTGCCGGACATGAAGCAGAACGTCCAGGCCCGTATAGTCAACACGCAGCTCAGCGACGTGAGTAACCTGCTCTTATACAGTACCTGATTCAGCACATGCACTGGAGCAGTACAATCCATTCCTTTAAACAGCTCCACTCACTCACAAACTCAAGTACTTAACAACCCAGCTCTTACAGCAGTTCATACATTAGTACAACACAACACTGCTCCGACACCAGCCCTGCTCACACATACTCTAGTACAGCACAAATCTACTCTTACACTAGCTGTTCTGGCGCACAAACTCTAGTACAGCACAAACACACTCTTACACCTGCTCTGCTCACACACACACTCTGGTACAGCACAAATCTACTCTTACACTAGCTTTTCTCACACACATACTCTCTTACAGCACAAACCTACTCTTACATCAGTTCTTTTTACCCACAAACTCTAATATAGCACATATCTACTCTTACACCAGATTTGCTCATGAGCAAACTGTAGTATGGCACAAACCAGCTGTAACGTACCTGATCTTTTTTTCACAAGTGCACTAGTACAGCATCAGTCATCTCTAAAACTGAACATTTCGCAGAAGCACGGACCTTCGTGATAAATAAGGCTGAATGAAACATTTATAAGTCGTAAAGACTTAAACAAAATGGTTGTCCTAAATTTTAAAGGATATATATATACTGCTTTGAAATGGAAATGGTATAATGGTGTACAGGATGCAGCATGGTATAGGAAAAAGGATGAAACATGAATGAAACGTGCTAGATAGTGTCTGTGACTATGGTAAATAAAGATGTTCCTCTGTCATCTCAGATTTTCTACAAGGATGACCTGAACTGGCTGAAGGGGATTGGATGTAACGTGTGGGACACGCCGGAGATCCTGCGCTGTAAACATGCCGATGGCCTACAGAGCGTGGTGAGTGTGACACGCGTGTACACGTCCGACCCCAACACCTCCATTTCCTCTTTCGCTTCTCCCCTTTAATTCACTTCCGCATCATCATTCCATCTGTCTCTATGTCCTCCTGAAGCTCGGTCCTCCCAGTTTCCTCTCCCCCATGTCTGTTATTCCTCTGCATAATCTGTTACTTCTTCAATGCGCCAAACCCTTTCTCCTTCCCAGTTTTCCTCTCCTCTATCTTAAGCCTTCTCAGTAAACTTGAAAAATAGTGGATTGATCTGTGAATGTTCACCCCTCAGAATAAATACAAGCGGAGGGCCTTGGAGCAATTTCAGGACTACACCGTTGTCATGGAAACCCCCGTGTACGAGACCTGCAAGCAGAGCGCGATAAACCTCAGCGATGTGAGTAACACATCTTAACACTCTTTGCCTCCATTTTACCCAGACTATCCGTTAATGTGACTCATTAGATTTTAGCAAATGATTGCATGATATACAGTTGTCTGTACGTTACAGGAATGCACTGCAGTTTCTAATGATGCACATTCTGAGGATAATGTTTAATCTCTTTCACTTTCCTTCTCTCTCTCTCTCTCTCTGTCTCTCTCTCTCTTTCTCTCTCTCACAGCATGTTTACCATGAAGATTTTAAAACTAACATTAGGGGCAAGCATTCATCTCCCACCGTGACCGTTGACTCCGAGAGAGTGAAGTTGGCCAACTACATTCAGAGCGACGTAGGTCCCCATTTCAAGCACATGTGAACCATTCTCAATTCTGTGACCAGCTAAAGCCCACCTGCACTGCGATTCCAGCACGTTTGAAGCACACCTGCACTTTGTTGCTATGAGCACTGTGCAGCGAGACAGACACTGTAGTGCAGGTGGCCAGTGTTACATGCATCACATAATATTAAGCAGAGATATTTTTTGCATAGAAGGTGTTTAATCTGTACGTAAGCTTAAAAATCTAAATGATCAAACAGAGTAGCTTTTGGTCTGCATTAATGTGATCTCCTTGGAGGAAACTATCTGATATATCTTTTCTAATTTGGCAAAAAAAAAACAGTATAGGTATTAAATATTTAATATACGTGTAGTTATGGATTAATCTTGTCTTTGTGCAGTGATGCTTCACAGTGCATACCTCTCCCTCTCTCACAGTACATCTATAAAGACGCCCATAAGAAGTTCATGCCCACCGGTTACACACTCCCTCCGGACACCCCTCTCAACAAACAAGTCAAGATCAACAGCGCGATGACCAGCGAGGTAACCTCCGGACTGGTGCCAAGTGCGAGAAATTAATGTTTTTGCTTTGCACATAAGTCCATACCCGTGTTTTTGCCGTTCATCCTTTGTTTATAATTTCTATATTATTTTCTTAATTTTTTGTAATATACAAAGTCACATTGTTTGATGCTTTTTTTTAATGGGGTATGTGTATATATTTTTTTATTGAAGATGAAGTACAGGGAAGCGTATGACCGCACTAAGGCCAAGGGCTACACTATTGATCCCGACGGCGTCAACTTCGTGCACACCAGAAAAGTCAATAATATCATCAATGAGGTAAGGCCCGGCAGAGCATGCCTAGTTTTTGCCTCATCCGACAAAGTTGTTTAAGGTTATGTATTTCCCTATGTCCATTTGTTTGTCCAGATAATATCTCTTAAATTTCCAGTGATATTTTGTGGAAGTGTGGGCTGTGGCCCAAGGAACAATCCATTAGATTTTGGTGGTGATCCCGATCACCATACAGGTCCAGGAATTTCATAGAGGATTTTTCACCATTGCGGGATTGCAAGATTGGAATAAATGCAATACATCTTAAAAGTCACTAGATGGTAGTAGGGTTCAAGGTGAAAAAACTTATCCCATTGCACAAACACGATGGTTGCCCATGCAGATTTGCATATCATAGACGAGTAGACTTTTGGCCTTGGCGGAGGTCGCTACTCTCCGAGTGCCGCTGTAGTTGGTACATGTCCATGGTCTCACATTCAGACCTGCTAAGGCATATGAGGAGGGGAAACTGCTCCATGCGAAAATGGCTGCAGGTCCAAAAATCTGCTGAAGCAATCCACGCATTTCCAGTCTAGCTGTGGGAACCAAAAGTTAAAATTGCAGGACACAAATAAACCAAATCCTAGGTCTTTCCGCAGAGTATCAGCAGTGCAATGACTGACAGCCCTCTGACCCCTCTCTCCCTCCAGCGCCTGTACCGAGAGCTGTACCAAAAACAGAAGGACAAAATTCACCCTTCCAATGACACGCCCGAGTTAAGACAGGTCAAGGCCACCCAGGAAGCCGTCAGCGATGTACGTACACTGAAAACGCGCATGCCTATATTTACCATTGGCCTCACCAATTTTATTTGCTGGCTTTTCAGAACTCATTTCTGGCCAAGAACTGAGTCTCTTGCTTTTTTTTCCCCTTTGACAGCTACGCTATAAGGAGAAGTACTTCAATAGCCGAGGAATCCTCATATCTCTGCCGATCACACCACAGTTGATGCACCATTATCACGTCAGCGAGATCACCAGCGATGTACGATGCCTTTCAACGGCTTTTCCTACTCATCCTAAACTGCTGTCCCTGTATATGTTTATAAATCTGGAGCATTTGCAGAAATCACACAGTGTGAACACCAGGATGTTTGTGTAGTTGCTGAAACTTCCATGGTCAAACTCGCTATACAGAGAGAATGTTCAGAAATTTCCACATTCGGCATTGATTTGAGCACATTTGGTGCGTGTCCTGCGATATGTGAGTGTGTTTGCATATGTTTGCGCCCACAGAATCGATACAAAGAAGACCTGCGCTGGCTGAGGGGCATTGGCTGCTTCCTGTACGACACTCCTGAGCTGAACCATGTCCAAAAAATGACCAGGTCACGGGTGCGTGTTCCCTTCACACTCAACACTTCCCTAAAGCCCAAGGGAAACTAGTGCTATTGAATATCCTTTGACATGTCCACAAATGCTGGCTGCATACATAACTTGTTCCTTATTTTCCGCCAGTTTGGGTACAACACCGTGGCAAAGAAGCTGAATGAGCACCCCCGAGTGGTGCTGCACACTCCTGAGTACATGCGAATCTCCGAACTCAAGCTCCACTTGAGCGACGTAAGTGGTCGGAAAGAAAGAGGGGTTACATTACAATGTGTGTCCGCATTACTAGTGATACTGCAGCTGGGCTGGTGTGCAGCTGCAAACCTCGGTAACGGATCATTGTGTCTCTCCTTCAGCTGGTGTACAGAGCTCATGGCAATGTGGAGAAGACCAAGGGCAAAACCACATCAGACAGTGTGGATATGAAGAGGGCCAAGTGGGCACAGGAGCTGAGCAACAAGGTACAGCACCCTGATCTGTGCTAGCTGACCTCTCCTGCCCAACCAATAAAAAACCGTATTGTACTGATCTTTCAAATCTGTAAACTCACAAGTGCTGTGCTGTTGATGCCGTCTGCCGGAACACCCATCTTCAGCGGCTACTGATCTTCGGCTAGTTAGCCGCACGTCGCACAAACAGTTAGCTAAAATATAGTTTCCTGTAAATTGATATGAATATTTATTTATAGTTAGCGCCCTCAAAGGCTTTGTGTGTTTCTATTTGTCAGGTAGCGGTAGAGATGTATTTCCTGAGGTATTTTTAACTTCTGAGACAAGGGGATCAGTCTGGAGTTAATGGATTTTCACAAACAAACAGACTAATGTTTCGACACAGTCATTATCATATCAGAATCAAAGGCATTTCTGAGAACCGCTGTATTAGTAGTGATGTATTATGTATTGTGATCATCTTAGTATTTTCATGGATATGTGAATGTCACTCCTCTATTTCACTGTAGCCTACCTATGTAGGATACAGGAAATGATGTGCAAGGTGACAGAGTGCTAAGCCAGTCCTGAATATCTGTGTGCTCCCTGTCCCCTCTCTCTTCTTTACAGTACCTGTACACAAGCGTGGCGGCTAAAGAGCGACCCTTCTTCACTCTGGAGGTTGAAACACCCCACATGAAGCTCTCTCGCTTTATGAAGGGCCTAGTCAGTGAGGTGAGCCCTGTTCACCTTCCAGTACTGTTTTATTTCACTCTAGTCTGCTTAACACCACCTTACAGGAGTTGTTTTTCTCTCTTCAGTTCTGCCAGCCACTGTTAAGGGTTTGGAAGGATTTATTTATGAAATTACGCTAAATGCCGTTTTATACACTATATACTCACATTCCAATGAAATAATCTGGCAAATTGTTTTTACCAAGGAAGCAATCCACTTTTTTTTTGTTTTTTATTTTTTATTTTATTTTATTGTTTTTTTTTTTTAAATAAATTTGGCATCTCCAATCCCACCCGAATCTGGAATGCCCAATTGGGGAACTATGTACAAGACTTGCTCATATGCGACCTCGTGCTGCCAACTCAGGAGAGTGAAGACAGTTTGCGGCTCTCCTCCGAAGCACAAGCCTGTCAGCCTGCTGCTTCTTATACACTCATTGGTTGAATCTTCGCAAATTCAGAACTAGGGCAGAGGATACCCGAACATGCACAAGCTTAGAATCTTCCTGACGAGCGCCCTTAAGCAACAAATGAAGTGACCATTTGTATATTACCCTTCCCGGCGGACCCTTCCCAATTTGAATCCCTGTAGCGCAATGGCCAATTGTGCGCTACTCTGAAAAAGCTGCCGACCACTGCCGGTTGGTACGACCGGGGCTCGAACCCGCGCCGTGATAGTCATCTCTGCTTCGCAATGCGATCCTTTAACCGAGTGAGCTATCCGACAGCTAGCAATCCACTTTTTAACTGGCCATTCAATGAGCGCCACCATGACACCCAAGAAGTGGAACACACTACTGGGCAAACTAACAAACAACAGGCGTGTAATGCCAGAAACTTTTTAGCCCTCTAGCAAGCTAGCTAAAATCAGATTCATATTGTCTGTCACTCAGCCGAAACGAGTAGCCTGTCATGAAAATTGGTTTGGACAAAAAACTACAATAGCTCATAGCTACTGCTAACTTTATATTGGATGAAAATCTTGATTATGGGCAATTAGTATTTTAATTAGTCTTAGCTTCATAAGATTCCTAGTAAAGTCTCGTCTTTCATTTCTAAATAGCGAGCATTATGGCTACCGTAATTCTGGTGACCAACTAATTAGCTCTTAACGTAAAGCTATAATAGGCAAATACAACCAAAAATATGATGGTAACATTGACGTGCAATCTAGCGGCCAAATCAACATCAATGTATATATGTCTACGTCAGGATAGCCAGCTCAGTGGCTTACGAATACAAACAACACTGACATCAAGAAATCTCTTTCACTTCTATCGTCTTTACTTTTTTTGTATGCTATATGTTCCTCATAAAAAGGTAGATAGTGGCACTTGCTGAAAGCTGAATGGAACGCTGGCATGACTGAACTTGCTGCCTGAGGCTTGGTTGAGTGATTTTATATGGAATTTTTCCATCCCTCCCTTTTAGAACAAATACAAGAACCAGTATGAGAAGATGAAGCACAGGTACACCGCCATTGGTGACACACCCTTGCTGATAAGAGCCAAGAGGGCCTACTTGAATGCCAGTGATGTGAGTACACCATACACCTGGGGAAAGTTACTTGCCTTATCTCGGCCTGGTTCATCACCAGTGACTACGCTGGAGGCCTGGAGCTTGCCTCATACATGTTTGTTTCGGCTTCACTGCAGCTCCGTTACAAGGAAGCCTTCGAGAAGGCCAGGGGGCACTACCACACTGTGAAGGACGCACTGAACATTGTCTACCACCGCAGGGTCACAGATGACGTCAGCGAGGTCAGTGCTGCCAGCTGGAGGACATTTTGGGGACAGTTATTTTGTGTTACGTCCTTGCTATAAGCCATTGGTTTTTCGTATGCTGTAGCTCCAGAGATTCATTTCAGTTGCGGTTTGAAGAATTTTCAGACCTTGTTCTCTAGGCCTTCTTTGGCTACTGATTGAAAGCAGAGGCAGAATATCACTTTCAACCTATTATTAGGCCTGACTTGCTCTCAATGACTCTTCTTAATTAACAGTACGTTCACTGCGGCAACACTCCAAGCTATCAAGTGTTGCCATTTCTCCTTGTTAAAGTAAGACGAGGAATTCAACACTTCATTTTGACACACAATTTGTTGCTTTTCCATCAGCATTATTCAAAATTGTAAAGGTATGAAAGAGTTTTAAATCTTTGTTTTCTTAGATTTAATTTGAGCAATCATGAAGCACAGGTCCAATTTACCTGCATCGCAGATTGTGCCAAAAAGGTTGCGCTAAGTTCCATCATAGTTTACCATGTTTAGAAAGTGTAGGATACTTTGTAAGTATCTGGAGCTGTTACTAAATCACCAAAAGATTACTTCTTATAATTGGGAAAAGTGTGATTAAAGGGAAATGAATGCAAACAGGTCAGGACTTATAATCAGTTTAAATGGATGTCGTTTGCCCACATGTTTTTTTTAGCCCTGGCTTCACCTCTGACTGAAAGGATAGCATAAAAACCTGTAATTATTCTTCCCTCCTGGTCTTGCCTGTCGTTGCTTTGCAGGTTGTTGGCTAGTAATCTTCGTAAGGTTGTTAGACTGGATAATTTGCAGAAATACATCGGTGATTATATCTGCTGAGGAATTGTCATTCAGTTACCTTTGTGGGACTGTACTCATACATTTTCTCTCTCTTTCTCTCGTTATCACTATACAGGTGAAGTACAAAGAGAAGTACATCGGCTCTCGGGGCCTGTGGAGGTCCATCCCCGACCGACCTGAGCTCTTCCACCACAGGCTTGTGGGAGTAGCCGTCAGTGATGTAAGTGTTGTCCCCTCAGCCTGTCTCCTTCATTAGTCGCATTCACCTGATTGGCCGATATTGAACAAGGGCCACATCTGAGTAATTTCACCTTGCCACTACAACCATTCCATTCATTTTCAATGATTGACATAGCCATGTAAACATTTTTCAGTTAGAGATGGAGTCATTTGCCCTGAATCATGCACAGTGGTTCTGTATGCAATAGCTCATTGATCAATTGCTTTTACATTATATTAAAAGTAAAAACTAAGGAGTCTTCAAGTCATCATGCAGTATGTCGTGACCCTTGAAGTGATATTCATTGATTGTGATTGAAGGGACGTATTTATAGTCATATCAATGAAATGTTATAATCTGAATATGAAATTCCTATTGTTTTCCCCTCTAATCAGAACAAGTACAAAGAGGACCTGCAGTGGCTGAGGGGTATTGGGTGCTACGTCTGGGACACCCCTGATCTGCGACACGCGGGCCAAAATAAGAAGCTGTACAGTGGGGTAAGCAGGCCTGCCGTGGGGTTACAGAGGAGCCCAATTTCTCAACCTCCATGCCTACGACTCAGCATTAACACTATCCATACCATCAGTAGATTGTGGGCAGCCTACCACAAAGATAAGCCCCAGCCTCATACTGCAGGCAGTTTGTAGGCTGCATACCAGAGCATTTTCAGGCTGCTCAGAGGACTGGGGCTGCTGTAGGTATTAGTCTTTATATTGGCAAAGTTCTTTGTTTGATAGTCCCTGTTACATGCCTTCTGATTGGTTGATTCATCATTCTTTAACAGGATTACCCCTGCATGAACCAATCGTAAGTTGTTTAGACCCTGGATATACGCACATATGCGTCGATGGGGTTTCCCATAATGGCGGTAGATGCGCATTTATGCGGCAGTGGTATTCTACCTTGTCAGCTAGCAGCGCATATACGCAGCAGTGGGATTTCACTGCATGGCGAATTCAACACATGTATGCGTCTGTGGTGTGGATAGTGTTAATTACATCCATTTTACATCTGAACTTTGATGTTCTTCGATACGAACTGGAGTCATTGCAATCTGGCGTGACCTGCCTTATAGCAGTAAGCACGAACATTTATTGAAGAGTCATGAGTCTTTCTCTTCCACTGAGATCTTATCCCTGACTTGTCATTCATAAACAGAAGCTGTACAGAGTCGGATATGAGAAGAACAGAGATAACTATAAATACACCAGCGACTCGCCGTTCTTCCGGACCGTCAAGCATGTCAACAAGCTAATCGATCACGTAAGTCGCACCCGATAGCACGACCACAACAAATCAAGGTAGTGTATTACAGTGCCACTTTAAATGAGCACACATACCCGCGTGGTGTGGCTAGACTTATTTCACCTACATCAGACAGATAATGTTGCTTGTGTACTGTATTACCAAAATTTATGAATGTGCTCTCTTTTGCTTTAAAGTAAAATTTACGTACATATACTCTATGTAGAAACAGACATTCACTTGCATTAGTATAATTCATAAGTGTTCCCTACTTAAATTATTTGCTGTTTTGAACCATGTTGTTGACATGGGCACTGGACCCTTTGTTTGGTTTTCTGCATTAGCAGGAACATTCTGGCAAGGGGTTTCACTAAAATTTCCAATAAATGAACACTGTCTTTTTTTGCCTAGTTTTATTCTTTGATTAAATATCAACAATGTTCTGCTGCACCCTATGCAGCGTGCTTAACTGCACTTTTTGTCTCTCCTGTGGTGGTGTCGGTGTGTTTTCTGAGCAGAAGTTATACAGAAGTTTCTATGAGCAGACCAAGGATAAGTACACATTGGTTCTTGATGAACCCAGAAGCATCCTGGCTAGAGTGGCTAAAGGAAGGAGCTTGGTAAGCCCCTCCCTCTGGCCAATCAGAGCTCTGTCTGAATGCCCTGACGTCTGTTTATGCTAATTATATAATGATGATTAGTTTTGCATGGCAGTGAGTGCATTGTACGTACGAGCAAATTATTTTTACATTGTACATGTTTTTTATGCATACTTCAGTACTGCAATTGCAAGATGTGGTGTGGATAGTGTTAATTACATCCAAGATGGTTTTTGTTTACATTTGTACAATAACAAAGCTTATTTGCATGTATAAGGAAAAATAATAATAATAATAATAATGGTAATAATAATTTGCTCTCCTCCCTCAGTTGAAGTACAGAGAGCTGTATGAGCGTACGAAAGACAAGTTCACATCTATACTGGACACACCCATACACAAAGTTCATGTGCGCAACAAAGACGGCAGCGAGGTAAGTCTCACCTGCATTCTGTCCTCTGCATCTGTGGGACACCTTCTGTCCCTGCCCTACTGTCCCAGGGAGCTGTGAGGACGACCAGAGAGATGAAACTGTGACAGAACATATGCTTTTAACGTTGCGCCCCCTCATACATGTCTTAACTCAGGTATAAATTAGTCTGCTGTAACTTGCCTACTGTAGAGCAGATCAGTAAGAATGTTTGATCAGTTTTGTTAGACAAGACTTGTGGACAGCCAATGAGGAGTAAGGAATAATTCATGATTGGCACAGTTTTATCTGAGAAGCGAAGTGTAATTGTGAAGCCTTGAAAAAAATCATTACTCTGCCCAATACATGCATTATGTGGACTTGCATGATAGTAGAATAATAGGCATTTGAACAAAGTATATGAATATAATCATGTGGAATATGGTGACAGTGGGGGTGCAGGACTGTTGTATGAGCAGTGAATGAATTGGATGGCTTACCAGAAATCTCATGGGTATCGCTCTATATCTTCCAGTTCAAGTATAAGCTGGAGTATCACAAGACGAAGGCTAAGGGCTACACCTTGGGTCATGACACGCCATTCCACAAGCACGTGAAGAAGACGACAGATATTCTGAACATGGTATAGTACCCCCTAGCCATCCTTCTCACATACTGATAGGCTGTTGCTCACGCACAGCAGCTCACAGGCTTGACCTCACAAGCAGGATGTTGCAGGATTGATTCCCAGGTGCAAAACTGCTGCCGTACCTCTGATCAGAGTATTTACCTTACGTTTCTGTAAATACTGAGATACTGAAATGCATGGTTATGAAAAATGTAATGTCCTTCAGCTAATTCTTTATGAGATTCCTGCGTGTGAGGGTCATGTTTGAAGATAAATTAACCCTTAGAGCGCTATACGCAAACTATAGTTGCCCAATGATGTAAGATATCAAAAGCAGATGCTGTTGAACCTGCAGGGGAGCTCTTTTAAACAAGTTGCCACATGATAGATTTTCAACAGCTCAGAATATTTACATTTATAATTCCTTTGAAATTTATTCAGCACTCTTAGGGTTAATGTGTAGATGATGTTTTCTTCTAATGGGAAGTTAAGTATTGTTGCGTACTGTGCTGAACCCCTCTGTCCCAGTGTGGTGTTTTGATGCTTTTCTGTGCTTCTCTAGTTGAAATACAAGGAGCTGTATGAGAAGAATAAGGCTCACATTAATGTGGACCCAGGAGCGTTTTCCATCCGGGCTGCAAAGGAGGCCTATGGGCACAACACCAATGTGAGAACGCTGCACTGATCTGACGCCATCTCGCTCTCCAGCTGTGTCCCACACTGATCTCAGACCAGCTCGCTCTGATCTTAAATCATTCTGCACTCTGATTTCATGCCATCTCAAACAAGGATCTCATTTCAGCCACAAACTGATCTCAATTCAGCTCACTCGCTGATTAAACACACTGATCTCAAACCAGCTCTCAAACTGATCTCAGACCGGCTCGCTCCGATCTTAAATCATCCTGCACACTGATTTCATGCCATCTCAAACAAGGATCTCATACCAGCCTCACGCTGATGTTACGCACTGATCTCAGACCAGCTCACACTCTCATCTCAGACTTCCATTTGAAACCATCTCATATACTCATTCTGTGATCCCCAACTGCTCCACTCCTGTACCTGATGCCACACTGCCCGCTAAACCCTTCATATCTCATCTCCTCTGTCTATTCTCCCACTGTGTGGTTTCTACGCAGCTTGGGTACAAGAAGAAGTATGAAGCCACGAAGATGAAGTGGCACTGGAGCATGGACAAGCCAGACTTTGTCAAGGCCCTGAGGAATACTTTCGAGCAGAGTGATGTACGTACCGCCCTGGCGCAAAAGAGTTCCCAGTAAACGCATAATCGTTCATGATATAATCAAAAGTTTCAAAGTGTTAGATCTGATGTAAAGAACTTGGGGTTATTAAAGCCCAACTTTAGCTGGTTCGTTATTATTATTTGTGGATTAGTTAATGACTGAGGCTCCCCATCCCCACAGATTGAGTACCAGTATGACAGACAGATGCTGAAGGGCTGTAAGATCTCTGTGCCAGAGGACAAGAACCTGGAGCTGTACAAGCATAACACTCAGATCACCAGTGAGGTGGGGAAGTCCTGCGAAACACTGCACTCAGTTCGACTCACAACAACAAGCGCCCAACAAATATATACCAATTAAAAGGCACGTTTCCACCGAAGAAGTTCCTGGTAGTATTTGTGGGGCAGGAACTACTAAAGGAACATCCTCTCACTCGGCCCTCTCAGCTGCCGTGTCTCCACCGAGAGGGCGAAGTAGAAGGAAGGTTTCTGTAAAGTTGTGTGACGTCCTTTTAAAAATGCAACCCCTCGTCGTCTGCTGAGTTTTAAAAATGCCGGCTATTTTGTCGCTTTCTGTTGATGTTACATCCCGCCCTGAGTAAATCCAATCGGCGCCAAGTAAACCCCAAGCCCCACCCAGGAGTTTTTCGGGGCCGTTCAGAGTACCTACTCCGAGGCAGGGACTTTTTTAGCCCCTGTAAAAGTTCCGGAACTCTGTCCTTCGGGAGTGGTTCCGGCGGTGGAGACACGCAACAACGGCCCTGGCCCCGTAAAATTACCCCGAAGTTCCTGCAGTGGAAACAGGCCTAAAGACACTCTTTGTGAAAAAATGTAGAAAAGTTGATTTTCTTGTTATCTATCTGACAGTCTAAAGAACTCATAAATAAGAAACCTTGCCCATATTATATGGCTGGTTGTGGTCTTTTTCAGTACGAATGCAGTAAAAGAAGTATGAATCTGCTGAGACTTTTTCATTTAGGCCAATGCTTAACAGAGACGCTTTGGGTCATCTGACAATTTAAGTTTCTGTCATTGGGGGAAATGAAAGTGATTAGTCTTCCTCATATCACCGATCAATGATGAAGGTTTTTGATGAAGGTTCACTCCATGGAAACAGCGAAATATGCGGAAATTCCAGTTTTCATAAGATATCCTCCTTTAAGCACTTAAGTGCATATAATACATGTTTAGCACGATCTCAAATATTCATCGTTTGTAGATGTATTCATTTTTTGTCTGTATATACTATGCCCCCGTCACAAAGTGGAGCGAGAGATATCGCAATTGCGCTCGTCCATTCGACTATCTGTCCGGTTAAGAGGGGACATGTTTTTCCAGAAACAACTTTACCTAGATTAATTAATTTTTGTGTGTGCATGTTACTAGTCATGACCTTGATGGGGTCTGAAAACGGGACCCCATGGTGGAGAGAAATATTGACAACAATATCTTCTAGTTTAATTTATTTCAGAGCTTGCCCATATTTTTCACTGCAGTGTCTGTAGGAGTTTATTTGAAAGCAACATATCATTGAATTATATTTTTATTATGTTGCTGAATAAAATGATAATATAATGGAAATATATGCATAAATGGAGTATAGGCAGTACATTCATGTGTAGCATATATGAGTAGCAGCAAACACCCATATATGCATTTATATTTATTTTACAGAAATGTGCTCACTCCATAATCTTTCATTTTATGGACGGGTCTCATGTTAATATCCTCTTGTGTGTTTCCTCAGCTGAAATACAAGGCGAAACATGAAAAGGAGAGAGGACAGATCATACCAGTGCCCGACACTCCGCAGATCCTCCACGCTAAATCAGTGTCCTCCCTGTCCTCTGAGGTAAGGAGAAATCACTCCCACGGCTTCACATAGGGAGAAACCATGTGAAAAATTCAGAAAATAATCATGAAAATTGTCTTTTTTATGAGGCATTAATGCTATTATTAACTTATTGAATATTTATGGAAAATAAATGAATAAAACATGCGTTCATGAAAGAAGTCCATACACAATTCTCAAATAAAAGTTTTAAAACATGGTTGATAGGTTTAGAATGATGTCACTACATTGGGCCAATTACAACATACCTTCAGTTTTTAGAATGCTGTGTATTATACTGACAGTTGTATTTCGCTGACAGTAATTCTACATACTTCATGATCTTCTGGTAGTCTGGGGTTGTTGCTGGAGTTTACATAAATTTCAAGACACTGTATGATTGAGCTCGTTCAGTAATTTAGAGTAGAAGACGGCACAAAGTAGTGAAACAGATCAGCCATTGTAAATAGTACATCACATCCAGGAAATCTCGAAAACCTCTTGAAAGTCCCATGGAAGCCTCCAACTTCAAGGTTCCCTGCAGCTGGCCCGTAGTCCTTGCAGAATTTAGATTGTATTTGCACTTGTATGCATTGGGGGTACAATAAATGTCTTCTCCCTTCTCTCCTCCTACTCTCTAGACTAAATACAAAGCAGCCAGTATAAAGGCTCGGCAGTCTGGATCCTTCACCACCATGCCAAAGACGCGTGAAACCGCCCATAGCAGAACGGTCACCAAGCTTGTGAGCAAGGTATGTCCACGCATGACGTCCCATCCAAACACATGATCTCGCATAGCGTCCCGTCCAATGGGAGCATCTATCCTGGGTTTCATTTTGTGATTTCCATGCTGAAAGAAGGGTATTTTCCGAGAACATTTTGTGCCTAGCATGTTGTTTCTCACTCACTCCCTCATCACTTTCTCCGCAGAATGTGTACAAGGAGAAATTTGAGAAGGAAAAAGGCAAGTCCAAATACAATGTTATGCAGGAACCACCAGATGTGAAACACGCCATGGATGTCATGAGGAACCAGAGCCATGTGAGTGGCTTTTACACCTTCCCCACTCCCCTGCAGATCAGGCCTCAAACAAAATGGCTGCTTTTCCCAAGTTTATCATCAGTGAACCCGCTCTGTCAGTTAGAGGGATTATTATTTTGTACTGAGTGCTAAGTTGATCTTCACATTGAGGAGGTAAATCTGGGATCAGAATGTAAAAGTCTTTCCAAGCATTTAGTTATAATCATCCTGAACTACTAATTAACATGTTTCATCCACCAGAAAGTAGGAAGATTCACAAAATCAGCTGGCTTAGCTCATGGTTAGAAGAAAGATGTTGTTATGGTCTTGCTTTTACTGACTGGACTGATAATCTCTGACCACACGGTGAATTATCTGTCACTATTTTGGCCATGCCTTGTTGTTTGGGCCATTCAAGATGAAGAACGTGATCAATTCTGGAGATAATAAAACTAACAGGTTCTGACGCAGTGGTCCCTCTCGTTCTGTTGCAGGTAGCCTACAAGCAAGCCTCAAAGGCAAAGGCACAGTACACCCCCGTGGCTGACCGGCCTGACATAAATCGGGCCAAACGTACTGCCAAGCTCGTCAGTCATGTGAGTATACCCGGTGTACCTGAGCTTCGTCTTCAGGCTGTGATTCAGCACATAAAGAACATCGTATCACACAAGGCTGGAGAAATCACGCAGCTGTCACTATGTGCCATTAGACGATAGGACTTTCGTCTTTTAAAGTGTTTTCAGTGCAGAATCTTTTATGATTGGTTCGATCAGGCGTTCGATGTAAGAAGAGAGAAGGTGAGCCAAAATCAAACTTCTGCCATGTGGTGATGGAGAGGGCTGGCATCGGCAAAGACAGAGGATAAGTTAGCTAGCACAAATATTGTACTAAGGAAGTTAATAACGTGATTGGAAAATATGCAAATTTACAACATTTGACTTCGCTAACTTACCTCTCATTTAGACAGTGTCAGCTCTGCCTGTCAAGACCTCGCTTGAAGTTTGAAATTAGCCCACCTCCTCTGTTTGTTCATTGGTTACCAGATTTAACTGTTCATGACACTTGCAGCCCTGAGCAGAAGTGTACAATTTGTTCGCCCCTAGCTGAGTAAGAATTGGGCCCTTGGTGATGGTGTGGTGCTTTCCCTGGCAGATTGGTTATCGTGACGAAGCTCTCTCGCTGGCACATCGCGGTGGATCCCAAAAGGAACGCCCTGACATCAAACTTGCAACCACTGTGTCTAAGCTGAACAGTGAGGTACGGTCTTCACAGCCCCATCTGCCACAAACTTGCACAGAACTGCTGGGACTCTCCTTTTTTTGGATGTGTACCCTTTTTCCCCACCCTGAACACAGCCGAACTGTTTAGCCCACCGCAAAGTGACCTGCTACCATTGACTCAGGAGGAAGATATTGTGGCATTATCCCTCCAACTCATGTGACAACTAGCCCCCACCTCTTTAGACTATAAGGTTGCACCAACAATTACATTTCCATCGGAAGATCATGTAGTCTGCATACACCTTCATTCATACAGCTACATGCTCCTGGCCGACCAGAAGCGGTTACTACAGAGTGATGAAGTAATGAATGTTAACCGGCTTAACCCCTATTATCCCCAGTGAGGCTGTGCCAATTGTTGTCTTGCCTATGCAGACCTCCGGCCATAGCTGGTAGTGGCATGGCTGGGAATTGAACACCTGACTACAGGGCTCACAGATGAATGTCTTAGATGAATGTCGAGCCATCCAGAGGTCCCACTGATGGGACTGTCTGATCAATATGTGAACATTTACTGCCATTCTAATTAACTGCCCATACTCATCTTTCCTTTTGACCGCTACTTGTTATGAATTCCACCTACAGGCACTTTGTCGTTGTCACACATGGTCATTAAAGTCAACTGTCTATTTAAAGACATACAGTATGCTGTTTAATGAACTAGTCTCAATTAAGAATAATTTCTATTGAACACAGAACATTCAATAATGAATAATGAATCAATGTCACAATTGTCAATGAGTCATGACTGAATAGCTGTTTAGCTATATTACATTGTGTTAGTTTTGTAATGCGTTGTTAGTTGTCTATCAAACCTGATAAGGCCAGAGGATCTACAATAATTATCAGTACCATGCAAGCTGATTGCTAGATGCAAAACAGGACCTGTGTGAAATAAAATATTTGGTGGGTCGACAAGGCCGCCTTGTGGAGATATTACCACGCTTTGCGTGGCTCTTTTGAAATTTTTGGTTATAATAGTTTTTCACCCGTCCTAATATTAAGTCATTTTTCAAACATATTGGCTCTGGTTCCTTTTGATCGTGCTCTTTGTAATCCTTTGATTGTGAACTTTTCTTTTTTTTTTCTGGTTCTCTTCTTCTGACTTAAGCTGCGTTTCGCCTGTATTCGCGTCTTTGCATTGACTTTGAATGTAATCTGTCGTGCGAAAAATTCGTTTCGCGTCCATTGTGAAAGCGGTTTTAATTTCACATTCTTTTAATTACTACATCTCAAGAGGGCAACCAACAAGCAACGTGCTTTATGGATGTGACTGTCTTTCATACATGTTACCGTTGATGCTTGCCTGGTCAGTGTGTGGTTCCTCTAAGATCAATGTGGTGTTCATTTTATATCAGGTCCAGAACTGTGTCGCTTGTGTACATTCATTTCCTCTATCGACATCTCTATACTAGGAAGTCTGTGCAAAGGCTGAGTGAATGATTTGTGAATTACAAGATCATTAGAAGCCATTTATCGCCATACATTAATCCTGGATCAATATATTCCCTCAGTGCACTGAAGTTAGAAACTAAACCACATTTAGAAACTAAATTGATTGTGGATTGGATTATCGAAGCATCAAATGAGATATGCTGCATAGAGCTGCTTTGGATAGATTTGTGTCTTTCTGGCACTAGATGGCAGCATCATTGCTTCACTTGGTGTTATCATGTTCAAATTGCAGCATCAGAAGTTGATGCTGAAAAGACAATATTTTTGATAACAAAAACAGCTGAAATGAAATGAACATGTGTAAATTAGGCAGTAGCTGCATTGTTTAATTCTTGAGTTCGCAAGATCCTTTTAGTTGAGATTAAGTATGCTAATCTAAAACCCCTCTTGGTGTAGATGTCATATAACCCATATTTTGGAAAATCCAGGTTAAGATTGCAAAGGGACGTAGCCATTGCAGGTACTTGGATGTGTTACAAGTGACATTAACAACATTAAATAGCTGCGTTAATGGTGGAGGAGACACAAGGCAAGGGTTGCTATCTGACCCCCCACCCCCCACCCTCCCCAACTTTCTACCTCTCAACACTGCACACTCTCATGAGCTATGCTCCTCCACAGGCTCTGGCATTTCCACAGAAACACACCAGAGATATTTTTCGTGCACATAGAATATATACATTGTGATAATGCCAGACACTGTGTGCAGGAGGCATCATTGTCCGTCCATGAGTGCGCTCATCAAACCAAACGTCACTAATACCTTGTACGCACTTTATCTATGGAAGAACAGGAGGGATTTTTGACAAATCAGACATGGTAACTCCCTGCGGAGGGTATCTTGACTCACTTGGTTCCGGAGGTGTTTGGGTCAATGGTCTAGGTCACGTAAGGTCAGTTGTATGTGGGGGCCAAAAACCTTTAGGTCAATCAACACTTTGTGTGGAGTTATACTTTGTTTTGTCTGTTTTAGCTTTTTCTGAGAGTGCCTTTTGGAGCAGGGCATGTATTAAACAAATTAATGAGTGCCTTTTTGAAAACTAGCGCCACACAGTACCAGCCCAAAAGGCAAACTGCTGTCCCCTATTGTAATTTGTTACACTTTACAGTAAGTGACTTCACACAATCGACTGAACAGTGTAGAGCTTTCGTTATCTCTCCTGTGGCTGCTGTTGTGGGATCTCACCTATTGTAGTGTTTCAGCAATCATCATATATGTCTCACTGTAATTAATACATTTCCTTACTTATAAAGTGCCTTTTAACTGTCTAGGGCTTATCGAACACTGCAGTTCCTCAGGGACCTGACAGATTACTTTTATGGTGATAGAAAGTAATGCTGACCATGTGACCTTTACAGTTGAAGTACAAAGAGAAGTTTTCCAAGGAGTTTAAGGGAAAAAGGCCTGATTTTGACCCGAAGAACAGTATGGTGTACGAGACCATGAAGGGAGCCAACATTCTGGCGAGTGAGGTGAGAGTTGTTGCAATTCTGAATGTGTGAGTGCTTGCGTGTGTGCGTGTGTGTGTGTGTGTGTTTGTGTGTGTGTGTACGTGCGTATACTTTCATCTCTTCAGGGAAATGTAATGCCTATGTGATTGCTGGTTTTACTATGTTGTCTGAAAGTATGCTTGTAAAAGTAAGCTAGTACACAGTATGCTTTTATATACCCTGAAATAAAGGCAGTCTGTACTTTTTTCACATATTCATCTTTGTTGTCAATTTTTTATTCAATTTTACTTCATTGCCATACTTTTTAAGGGCACTGTATACATTTTGTGTATGTTCGTCATAAGTAAAGTATGAGGTTGATATGCGTGTCACTCACAGGTGATTTACAAGGGTGACCTGAAGAAAATGCACAAGCCTGTGACGGACATGTCTGAATCCCTGGCCATGCAGCACGGCCTGAGCACCAGTCTGCTGTCCAGTGAGGTAAGGAATCTTGTTAACCCTTTAACTTCCATTACCTTCATTAATTTGGAGCTTCGCTTCACCAAATAACATCCCACAATCCAATGCATGCAGATTACTATCAGTATACAGTGTATTGCATTAATATTCCACTATCTGTTAACGTCTCAGTGTAGCTATTCACTGGAAGGTTTCATTGCTTTGATATTCAATCTAGTTATTAGCATAATATTACAATACTTTGTTGATGTAATTGAGAAGTTTCATGGTCATTTTCATACTGATTTAATGATGGCCTGGGCCACTTGTGGTATCATTTTTTGAAGAGTTTTTATGTGATCAAAAATTATATATAATTCTTTATTTTAAAACTTAGGTTAGAATTGAATGATCTTTTAAATGTATTTAACAACTTGCTATTTTAGAAGGTCTTATCTGGCATGTTGTATGAAACATTAAACTGTTGTATTGTGATCTCTTTTTAAAGAAATGTTGGGAGATCCCACGCTTCCCCACCAGTGGCGGCTGGTGAACTGGCGATAAGGGAGGCTGAAACCGATCCCGTAAAAATAATGATTGGTCATGATCTGTTTTCAATCATTCATTTAAGTTGCCATTTCAGAAACTCCGAAAACTCTCAACATTATCAGGTGCGGCCAGTTTTCATTAATAATGCATACCTGTCAACTCTCACGCATTTGGCGTGAGTTTTCGTGGCACATTCACGTTCCCCTACTGTAGTCAGCAATTATTCAATCAAAGCATATGTACGAGATTCTCGCGCGGAACTGAAGTCCTCGTGCATGGAGGTTTATCAGTTTCACCTGCGTTATGACTCCGGATTTCTCACACTTTTCTTTACTCAGGGGTTGGAAGCAATGCATGTGTTTCATGATCGTTTAAATTGTTTAAATGAAATAAGATCATTTGAAAAGACTTTATGCAGTTCCATTGCTTCCAATGATCTTATTTCATTTAAACAATTTAAACGATCATGAAACACATGCATTGCTTCCATCCCCTGAGTAAAAAAGCGTGAGAAGTCCGTAGTCATAAGGCAGGTGAAACTGATAAACCTCCATGCACAAGGACTTTAATTCCGCGTGAGAATCTCTTAATTATGCTTTGATTGAATAAATGCTGACTACAGCAGGGGAACGTAAATATGTCCCTAAAACTCACACTGAATGTGTGAGAGTTAACAGGTATACGTTATTAATGAAAACTGACCACACCTGATAATGTTGAGAGTTTTCGGAGTTTCTGAAATAGCAATTTACATGAATGATTGAAACCAATCATCATTTTTAAGGGATGGGTTTCAGCCTCCCCTATCGCCAGTTCACCAGCTGCCACTGTTTCCCGTGGAGTTTCATGCGGGGCCATTTATGTCATAGATTAAAATACATAGCGGTAATATTTATGTTTTAACGTATGGAAGATGATCCACTGTGATAATGGTTCTGCGAAGGCAATTGCAAACATGACAAACTGTCACAGTTAAAATGCAGTCCTATATTCACAAAGAGTCCGTGTGGATGCAAATTGGAAAGATCTAGAAATGCAAAGGGGAAAACTCAGTGTATTATTTAGGAGAGATTTTGAACATGTACTCACTATCTTCGGGGAGGGACAAACAAGAAATACAGTTTGTTTAAGAATAGAGAGTGTCATTGAATTGGCAGGAATTAGAATCACAGCTGTGTTGACAGGATCACACACCACGGCGGATTCTAGAATAAACACACTCAGATCTGTCCCTGCCAGGGGTTTCAGCAACAGTAGCCCACCCTGAGGTAGTGTGTCGCTTCCTGTGCTGTTTGACCTGTAGGTGAAATACAAAGAGAAGTACATAAAGGAGAGAGGAAAGGCCATGCTGGACTTCGAGACTCCCACGTATGTGACGGCGAAGGAAGCCCAGCACATGCAAAGCGAGGTATGTGGACTGCCTCGGGGACGGGGGATATCACACATCTCATTACACAACAGGAAAAGAAAAATTGAGAAGAAAGTAAACTGTTTATACCTCAGTGGCAGTGATAGAGACCTTAGCCTGCTGGGATTTGGTTGATATTGTCCCCTTGTAATTCCCTTGTAATGAAAAGGTGCCAGCGAACCCCTGTAATACATTTGCAAGATGATAGTTTGATGCTAATGTTAAGTGTGCGCTATTGAGGGCTAGATTTGGTTGGAAAATACTCATATGTGTTTGGTTTAGGGCGGTGTTGAGGTAGACAACCACAGCAGTAAATTTCAAATCTCGAAGGAAGGATGTCCAGTGCTATTCAGCATGCATTTCTGATGGTCAAGATATTGACTTGACACATTGACACAGACACACTGTTCATCAACCAAAGGAAGAGTCACAGAACAGCCCTGCAGTTTTACATCAAAGTTTCAGAGAAAACAATGATGTTTACCCTTGAGTTAGGGAATAATTTTGTTAGTTTGCTCAGAGTAACAGAAAATCAATGTTGTTTCATCTCAGATTTTCAGAACAATCATGCTGTTCCAAAAGCTACATAAAGACTGTGTTGTCTGACATGAAGTTAGAACACAACCTCGCTGTTTCACCTCAGTATACAAACAAAAAAAAATGAAATGTTACATTTACTTAATATTGTTACTACAACTGGTTCTGCAAAGCTGAGATAAGTACAATTGACTCAGTGTAATTAATTAAACTGGCCAAAAATGTTAGAATTCAATTATAAGTAACTTGAAGCAATTGTGTGGAACCAGTTGACATAACGTTTTTAAATTAATCTGACACTTTAACTTTTTGAGTGTACAATAGCCTTACCATTTTACCTAATTTGCATACTTTTGGGGTGAGGGGTGACTGTTCTTTGGGAACCACATGTTTTTCAGGTGGATTTTGTGCTCCTGTCTTTTGAGGAGCCTGTTAAAGGCTGCATCCTCTCATTATGAGACACAGCAGCTGAGTGTCTGGTGAGGTATTTACTGTAAACTTCCTCCCATCTTCAATAACTTCACTGTCCCTTAATCCAGTGAGGGCCTTCATATCACCCTGGTTCAAGCAGTTATCATGCATGATTCACTCTGCTGAGATAACTGCCAAATTAATTCACCCTTCCTCTTTGCAGATCGCTATTCAATGATTTGTCTGGCCTTGTCATATTTTTTCTGTCTTCTGCTCTGGCTCTTTTATATATATATATATTGCAAAGAGTTTGATCGCCCGTGAGAGAGTTTGATAGTGTGTGAGAGAGGTTTGAAATTGCATAGGAGAGAGTTTGATTTTGCTTCAGAGACAGTTTGAAAGTGCGTATAAGTGTCTCATAGTGCTAGAGAGTTTGGCATTGTGTGAGAGAGAGTTTGATATTGCGTGTGAGAGATTGAGAGTTGTGAGACAGGTTTGAAAAAGTGTGGAAGAGAGTTTGGTGGTGCTTGAGAGAGCGCTTGCTCGCAAGTCGGAGAAAGTTAGATGGTGCGTTAGAGTGCTTGATAACATGTGAGAGATTGCAGCTGAGAATTATGGCCTACCCGGCCTCTCATAGCCATCTTTTGCCTCATTCGGTATTTGTGTGTATTCACTGAGAACATACGTGCTAGATGCTACTCCAATGCAAGAAAATGGAAAACTCGACAAAATGGAGAAAAGTGATTTGTGCCAGCATTAAGGCACCATTCACAGAAAAGGAGCCTCGGGTGGAACTTCCATCTTCCTCGTTCTGTCCTGGTGTATCTTCAGCCTATAGGGCCGCTCCATTTTGAGCTCCGCCCATTAATGACATCACTAATGTTCATCCCTGTAACTTCCCAACTCTGACATGTCATCCTGCTTGTAACTTCCTCTCCCATATGATCCTCTGCAGAATCACAGCTCCAGATCACTTATCCTAACCTCTCTAATGGTTCCCAGAAATCTTCCTTGGCTAATTCATTATGTTTGTTCCTTTATCTGAGATAACATGGAATTTGTTTTGATTTTTTTATTGCTGCTATTGATTAGTTTTATGCAGTTGTCTGTCTTGTTTATCCATTATGAATTGTAAAAATTCCATCCTTTTCCCACGTGTCCTTCAAAAGTCAGTTAAATTTCTATGTGTTATATGAAGCATTGTGAGAAATGTGCAGAAGTGTTGACATCTGTGGGGTTATTTTGCAGAAAGAGTATAAGAAGGCTCTCGAACAGGAGATCAAGGGCAAGGGAATGTTGGCTTTAGCTTCGGACACTCCTGACCTGCAGAGGGCGAGAAACGCCACTGATATCCTCTGTGAGGTGCGTTCCCACTGCCCACTGCTGCGCCCTACCTGTTAGCACTGACAGGTCGCCACGGGAAACTATTCACATAGCCTACATAAGAGGGCCTCTGAAAGTAAAACCCAATGCGTCTTTGTCAAACTGCGCAAAAAGGCTGTCAGGGCCCGCATAACTGTAATCATTCCACCTCAAAATAATCCTCCGCTATCTCCAAAATCAAACTCATAAAAGGTAGAACAAACTGATTTTAGATGTATATTGAGGTCTGCAGAATTTGTTTCTCATGCAAACTAAAGCTTTTAAAGATATTTTTTTATGTGAATCTCTGTAAGTGTGAGTTTTTCAACAAAAAGGCCCTACGCTTGGTATATGGGCACAATAAGAGGCCAAAATGCGCAAAGCACTTCCACAGACCTGCTAAAATACACAGTAGGGCGGTTTGACTTTGTCTCATGGTGGCGTCCTGAATCCTGGTCTCTGTTTTTTAGACTAAGTACAGACAGACAGCTGACCAGGAACGGGCCAGCTACACCTCTGTGCTTGACACTCCGGATATCCTGCATGCCCAGCAGATGAAGACCATTTTCAGCCAGGTGAGGGGGTCAGAGGTCAGGGAGAAGCTGGCGCATTTCGTTCGCCCTTAATGAGCAGTGGTGTGTCTTGGCTGCCATTACAGCACAGTATTTTGGCAGGTTAATTGCTGCCTGCTTTTAACTTCCAGAATTGTGTGTGGAATTGTGTGTCATTGTGTGTCATTAAAGGTCACTGAAGTATTGTACGAACACTTATGAGCACTTGTGACTCCTAAAGTATTGGTAACTAAAGATTTTTTACAACAAAACTAAAAATAGAGCGACAAATCGGTAACTAAAGATTTTTTACAATAAAACTCTAAATAGAGCGACAAATTAAAATTCATTCGTTATAAGGAGCTGATAAATCAGTGAATCAGAAATCTGTTTTTGGAAATTGACCTCCAGCCCGATAAAACACACCTCATTAAACAGGTAAAGATATCCTTAAGCTGTTGGTGGAATAATTATTTGGATCAGCTTTGCAAAGTTAAAATGGAAACTGGTTTGATATTATCTAGGAACAGGATTGAGACCCACAGCTAAACAGATACTGCTGTGGTCTATATCTGGTCTGGATTGGTAATGTATTTTTTTGTTTTGTTTTGTTTGATAAAGTCTGTTTTTGGGATCCACAGATAAAGTATAAGGAGGAGGCCGAGAAGACCAAGTCTCACTATGTCCCAGTTGTGGACACTCCAGAGATGCTCAGAGTCCGTGAGAACCAGCGGAACTTCAGCTCTGTAAGTCCCAGGAATGAGAGAAATGGGGTGTTTAGTTCTGCTTTTGGGAAAAGCAGGGCAGAAAAACAGGCCTGGTCCATTTTAGTCTTTAATGTTTACATATTCTATGATCCACTGAAAATCCATACTGCATTCATTCCATATTTTCAGTTACGGCAGCTAGCTTTAAGCTACAGTAAACTACCTTTTACTGTCATCTGCCCACCTTCTCCCATATTAGAAGCACCTTCTCTAGGTACACCTTTATAGTCAGATTCTGTCAACATATCCCATAGTTTCCATAATGAAAAACATGAATCTGTTTTTCTGGGGAAATCAGTGAAGATATACTTTTATGTGACTGAAACAGGAGCCATCATGGAACTATATTCTGCCCTACCATTCCAGTCAATGAGAAAAGCAATCCTATAGGATTTTTAATAATGTTTTCCCCCCCTTTTTTGGCAGCAAGCTGTGTAAAGACAAATTATAACAGAAAAGTGTTATTTTCTAGTAAAGCACAAAAGTAACTCCAAAGAAAGACAAGGCTTTCATTTTGGCATTCTATATTTCGGCAAAACGTACTTCCTTAGGATGGCATAAATGTTTTGCCGAAATATAGAGCACTAAAATGAAAGCCTTGTTTTTCTTTGGAGTTAATTTTGTGCTTTGTTGCTTAAAACTATTCGGTGAATCGAATGGCTTATTTTCTACGATGTTTTGATCCCCTCTTGATTGTTTTCCTGTGTATTTTCAATCTCACTGATCATGATAGACAGTTGCTGAGATGTAGGTGTAGGCCTGCAGATGTTCAGTTGTAGGTTGTTTGCAGATGACGTCACGTCAAAGCGGGAATTGCAGATGGGGGGCAGGAAGTGATTTCTCCATCGAGAAGCGCTGTCAAAATGCCAAAGTTTTGTGCTCTTTACGACTGTGCCAACCAATCGAATTTGGACAAAAAACAAGAGCGACTTTAGAGGCCCAAAGGTACTGACACATAAAAGCGAGAAATTTAAAAAAACTTGTGGAGAAAGGGCGGCAGACATGAATTAAAAAAGCCGGTTTAAAGTCTCGAGGAGCGGAAACAGACAACACTCGTGTATGCAGTGACCACTTTGTGAAAGGTAAGGCTACAATCATTTAGCTCACTAGAGTTTTACATGTCTGGCTAAAATCTAAAGAAATACAGACCGACGATTCCCAACTGGCATTCTTCACTTCCTGACCCCCATCTGGCTTTCGCGTGTCATCGGGATCACGTGATTGTAAGGAAGCTATAGGTCTGCTTTTGTCCCTTAGGTGTTGTATAAGGACCTCACTGCCAAAGGCACCCCCATGGTGTTCACTCCCGAGATGGAAAGAGTGAAGCGCATCACGGGACACATTAGCTCGGTACACCACTTGAGTGTGCTAGCACACATAACCTGCCTAACTCCTCCCTCTAGTGGTTTATTGGAGCTGTATTAACGATTAAAATGTTCTGCTATATTTAATACTACACTGACATGTTAAGTGTAATTCATGACTAACTCAATCCCCGTACCCCGTCAGTGTTTTTTCTTTTTTCGGTTCCTGTGTGAGATAGTCCCTCATTCCTTTACCATTGTTACATAGTGTAAATAATGTAAAGTGAAGTCAAGAAAAAAACTGGAAAATATTTACGTTGTATAATACATCGGTGTTGGTAAAGTATATGGTTTAACATTATTGTAAAAGTAAGAATTTACCCTCTGACAAGGTGAGTTATATCTAAGGGATGTATCCACTGACCTTCACAGGGTATGTGGTTTTCGGAATTTCGAAGATTTGGTATGTGGAGCCGTTTCATTTGCGATGAATTATTAGCGTCGCGGTCTGTAGAAGGAAATGTATCTGAGACATGGGAACGACCAGGAAGAAGTTTTCTTCATTGCTCTTGACCCATTTTGGCATGGATTGAGAACCAAGGAGAATTTGCACTCAGTAGCCGGGTGTAAATATTTCCCTGGCCCATCTATGTTTATGAATCATGTCACTGTGATCCTAGTTCTATATTATAAATTTTCTTCTCTCTACTAGCAGCTTGCCCTACGCTTATTGCAGAAGAAAGAGGCATAGCTTTTTCCAAAATTTGGCTGGAGAGAAACAGAATGTTTGAAAGTTGATGTTTCTTCATATTTATGTCACAGGTTTACTCCATATTTTTCCCAGATTGTGATTGGTCCCTCTGTCGCATATGTTCTCAGTACATGTTGCTGTCTGTCCAAAGAGCATAGCGCTTTTCTGTTGCCGCAGTGGAGGCCCGGAGCATTTGGCATCCCTCGTTTTAATGAAAATAATACTAAAATATAGCCAGAGGTAATACTGTAGTTGCGTGAAACTTGACTATGAATGGTCAATGTGCCACACAAAATACCAAGGGAAGCCAAGTTGCAATTGGCTTTTCACTGCTCAAATTCACCTTTAATAATAAATGTCAATGTCTGCAGCAGTTAATGTGCCCTTAACATGGCCCCAACAAGGATATTTTGCATCCTCAGCCAGCTCAATAGGATGTGGTTTTACCTGCCTTAACATTAACTCTGTGCTATGGGATTCATACAAATGTGATAATATGGCACTTAAAATTGCTACTTATCTATGTTGCCAACAACATTCTTGTATTTTCTTGTTTTAATACTGTTACATGCGTGTCTATTTACAATTTGTTGAAAATTTATTTTGCTTACTTTCAAGTTATTGTTTAGCCTGTGGTATGCGTAGGGATTTCTTAATGTTTTTAGTGGTCGATTTTTTTTTCCAGCTATACAGGACCACTTTTTCTTAGAAATAAACTAAAAAATTACTATAATGTAACAACAAATCTTCTTAAAATCAAATAACACACTTTTTTTTTGTATTTACGGTTTGCCATATCTGCGGTTACAATGAAGACTTCAGCAAGTGCATGAATAATGTAGCTCTACTGGATAGCCAGTTGTGACAAAAATTTCTTTTTACTGGTAGAAAGGTTAATCCCTCCTTTTGGTTACAATGCTGCAAGTCTGTGTAAAGCTAATTGTTATTTGTCAGGTGTTCTTCACGTTTCCATCCCACAGGCAGCCTCCTGTGGTGACAACTTTGTCCAACATACGAGACACATCTTATCATTGGTCATGATGGTCGGAGTGTCTTTGTACTCTCTCGTCTATAATTTTTGTTGTTTTAATATTATTAGTTTTTGCTGGCTTGGCTTATGACAATTTTGTCCATGTAAAGCTACTGTCAATTAGGCTGCCAGGATGTGAGGGCAATGTGCGTGCAACCCAACCCCAGTCCTCCCCATGGTTTCTCACAGCCTCTGGGGGGCGCTCTCCTTTTATCCCACAGGTGTATTATAAGGACCCTTCAGCCAAGGGCACCCCAGTGGTGTTCACTCCTGAGATGGAAAGAGTCAAGAAAATCCAGAGGCACATCAGCTCGGTACGGCGCTGCAGTGTGTGTGCGTGCTTAACTTGTCTAACCTCTTCTGGTGTTCTATCACAGCCGCATTAACGATTAAACTCTGCTGCATCTCAGAATATGGGCTGTGTTATGAAGTGCTCATTATCACTAACAGTCCTTGTATCACTCTGTTCTCTCCCGCTGGAGTGAGTGATGCTATCGCAGTAAACAATGGACAATGAAACAAAGAAGTGAAAACAAGATTTAAAAAATATACTGGACAAAGAAAGTTAGGGATCACCCAACTTTTCAATATTAAAATATGATATGGAAAAAAATACAAACTATCAAATATTTCAAATTCAAAATTTGGGGTGATCCCTAACTTTATTTGTCCAGTATAAGTGTTTGGTCAAGAATACTGTCTTTTATCATCGATGTTGGAATTTATACGTATTTTAATTAATATTTTAATGCACAGACAGTGAGTTATATTCAAGAAACCTTTCACCAGCTAATTTTACTAAAGATGTTATTTTACTGTGTTTAACCCTTTATTGCATCATGGTTACTAAAGTGACCAAACCCACCCACCACCCTTAATAGGCAGAGAGGAAAAGAGTCATGCAACAAAGGGTGAAGCACATGCCCTTTCATCTACGTGGCAATTTTTAAAGTATTTCTGTGACGGTGCGTTCAGGAACCACGCGCGAGAACCGAAATTCCAAAAATCGTAAGCCTTTATTGCAAAAATGGGTCGAGACCAGAAGACACAGGAATTTCCAAGCCAAAATCAGAATCCAAAAAGCGAAGTCAAAATAACAGGCAGGGGTCAGAACCAGAGAAGCAGATGTGCAACGGTACATAAACAGTAATCCAAAATCGTAGTCAGAATCCAGAAGGGTAGGTCATACACAGGGCATCAAAAACAGGAATCGTGATCGTACAGAAAATGGGTCTAAATCCAAACAGGAACAAACAAGAACAGCAAGGGCAAGGCAATCTCAAGGTCTAACAAAAAATGTCATAGGAGAAGCAATAATCAAAAGGCATACAAGGAGCTCTGCACAAGTGAAAACTGATCAACGTTCTGACAGGGAACAAACTGCAGTGAAGACCTTAAATAGACAAGAGGGAAGTCACATGCTATGCAGGGCCAGGTGAATTGGATAAGAACTAATTACAAAGGGAAGCACACACAGGAGGTCCTAAACCACAAATAATTGGCAATAGCCAAGACATGGACAGGATCCACAAAGACAACCTATAACAGATAAACAGCTCCGGTCAAGGAGTTCTACATGCACAGACAAGGAGTGCAGGATAGCAATTAAGCACGTGCGAGAGATCTCGTGGAAACACAGGAGGATGCAGGGAAAGTAAAGCAAGGGGCGGAGACTAGAACAGGGCGAGAGCTGAGATTGTATTAATAGTAATTAGTAGCAGTGCAACTTTACAAATTAACCCAAGTGCTCGTTAGTTAGTTAGTAATATGTATATGGATTAGTTAGGTTAGTAACCTATGATGCAAAATACAAATGTTAGTACTATTAGTAATCAAGGAAAGTAAGGCGAAGGAAGTAAACAAGAATAGAAGTAATAATATGAAACACCAGAAACCACTGAAATCACCCGAAGCAGGTGAGCACACAGACTGGGAGAACGGACTGAACCAAACTGATCACAAGACAGGGATGACAAGTGCAATGAATACAGAAATGGCATGAACAGAAAAACCGGGATGTATAATAAGCAAAATGGGCAATTCCAGCATTACTCACGTTACATTTAAAGCACGGGACTCTTGAATAAAGGTGTCTCCCTATTTTGTGAATAGACTAAACATTCTTATTTTTCACCCACGAAAATAACTATAGGCCACGTGAATAATGCTGACAAATGACAACATTTGAAAAATTCTGCTAGCAGGTTCTTCTAAGGCTGACTTTTGTGAGGGCATATAGTTATCGTTACGTGAAAAAATAAGAATGTTTAGAATATTCACAAAATAGGGAGACAGCTTTATTCAAGAGTCTTGTGCTTAAATGTAACGTGAGTAATGCTGGAATTGACCAAATGAATAAAGAAAAGACACGGCAAAAACCCAGAATCATGGCAGTAAAAACACAGAACCATAACAATTACAATGTTGAAAACTTTTCTGGTCTGTATCCTCTTACATTTGAAATACATTTGTAATGTTTTGGTTGAGATATATGTCAAAAATACTGTAAAAAACCTTTCATGATTACCATTGATCCATGCACAATCTGATATTTCCGTATGTGTTATTCAAGGATCAACAAAATTATTATTAATGTTTGTCCAGGAGTAAAATAATAGTCCACCATTGAATAGCAGCTCTGATCTCTCCATTCTCGTTTATCTTTCATTGATGGACTATAATGGTACTCCTGGACTAATATTATGTTGATCCTGGAACAACACTTGCAAGGCAATATCTCATTGTTCGTTGATCCATGGTATGAAGAAATTATTGTTTGCCTTAAACGTTCTGATAGAAATGTCTACTTGGCACATCTCTGTCTGAAACCTATAGCAATCTAAAGGTGCTCCTGGTCCTATTTTGTGCTCTGTTTGGTTGTACATTACTGTCCCAGCAAATAACACTCCACTCCTCAGTATTACCTGTCTCTATCCTGTCTCCCATTCTTTCACCTCAGGAACGCACTGTCTTCAGATGAACCTTCATAATCAGTACCTGTCCAAATATTCTGTCATTAATTTCAGGCTTTCTGTGAAGCATAACCCAAAATCAACTAGATAGCAAACAGTCTGGTCTGGATCTATGCTGGTTAGATATAACTCTTAGCCTGACTTAGCCCAGATCTCACCAGAAGTCACTTGGTATCTGGTTGTCTTTACGTGACGAAACAATAAACATCAGTAGATTCCTGACAGTCTTCACCTCCACACGATTGGTAATACCAAAACGGATAGTATTTTACAGTGTTTTTTGATATGTTTTTTGATTATAACAGATTATGATATGTTCAACTCACCCTAAGGTGGTTTCCTGTACTGGGCAGTTTTAGTGTTTGTATCATGCAGAAGGTGAGGTATAGGTGCTGGGGCAGGGTGCACTGCTTTGGAGTGCTTGAATATCCTGGTGATGCAGCAAAAACCTGGTTGTGCAGAGTGTTTGTGTGGTTTTGGCGAGCCCCCAAAGTTTTTCATTTCCTCAAGGGTGTTCTCCTGTCCCGTAGGTGTTGTATAAAGATGCTTATCACAAGGGCACTCCCGTGGTGTTCACACCGGAGATGGAGAGGGTGAAGCGATCCCAGGAGAACATCAGCTCGGTATATTATTGAAGCATGTGTACGAGCCCAGTCTCATCCCGACTCATCATAAGGTGACGCTCCCTGACCAAGCATCGATACGCAATGAAAAAGGAGGCTTTTAGCATCCTTGTTTGATGCCAGTTTGAAACAAACCTTATGCCCTAACCCTTAACTCAAACCCTAATCCTAAACGTCTAATAAGGATGCCAAAAGCCTCTTTTTTTGTCTTGTATCAACACTTGGCCAGGTAGCGTCACTATGTGATGAGTCGGGATAAGAATGCGTTGTTTGTGTAGACTGTCTAATACCAATGGTGGTTTTATTGAGCCGCTGTATTTACTAAAACTGGCTGCTATGTCAAGTTTACATCATCACTAACTAAGTCTCCACACCCTTTTGTTTTACTCGGTTGAAGTTCTTCCCACTGATGCATCCCTCTAAGGCACTTTAAGTTCACCATCCGATGAGACTGCCTGTGTTGTGCCACCATTTTGGCTCTGTCATTCATTCCATGTAGCTCATCTTAGCAAATACCACATCATCGTGTTCTCCATTATCAAGTGTGTTCTGCTCCCCGACCCCCTGTCCCCTCCACCCTACAGGTGCTGTATTCGGACAGCTTCCGTAAACAAGTCCAGGGCAAGGCGGCCTTTGTTCTCGACACGCCCGAGCTGCGGCGTGTCAGGGAGACCCAGCGCTTTATCTCAGGGGTGAGCCGAGATTCTCCGTACCTCACTCTTCAAAGATGGGTGTGGAGGGGGGGGGCAGCACAGGTCCTTTGTGACTATCTTTCATTCTTTCATTCCAGCAGAGTTTAGGTTCACAGGATAACAGTTAGCATATTGATCAGACAGAGGCTTGTATTTTCCCATAAATTTTAGGGAACACTGAAAAGTTGTTTTGACAAGTCTTCTATTCTTATAATGAGAGTTAACTTTCAAATTTTTCTGTATAAAGTACTGTTGGACAAATTGGCTTATTATAAGTTACCGTTTACATGACAAGTCAAATTTTCTCATGCGATTGGCAGATCTAGAAATGAGTTAAAATTACTCCACCTCATTGGCAAAGTTTTGTCTTATTGAAAAAACGTAGTAGAAATAAGTGGTTTTAGTTTTCAATACAAGAATAAAATGCTTGGTAAGATAGTCTTATTTTCATTTTTAGCCATGGACATACATATACAATTAACCTCCTTCAGAAATACAGTTCAACAAATTAATTTTGATGTGGTGATTCTGGGGCAAAATCTCAAGCACTTGGATTTGTTTTGGCTGGCAGGTGAAGTACCACCAGGAGTTTGAAAGGACTAAAGGTTGCTTCACCCCTGTGGTGTCGGATCTGGTGACAGAACGCGTGAAGAAGAACACGCAGGACTTCAGCGACATCACCTACCGTGGCATCCAGAGACGTGTGGTGGAGATGGAGAGCAGGAGGAGAGCAGAGCAAGATCTGGAGACTACCACAGGTCAGCGCAACCACCTGCCCTTACCACTGTATATTAGTTCATCCACCTGCCCTGACCACAGTATATCAGCTCAACCACCTGCCCTTAGAACAGTATATCAGCTCATCCACATGCCCTGACCACAGTGTATCGAGGCTGGTAGCACCTGTAGCAGAAATCACTAATTCTTCTCCCGTCCTATAACTGAGCTGAATAGCTCATCTTCCTTCCACCGTTGTTTACATGGTACTCAACCCCTTCCCATATTAGAGTTCACTACCTCCCTCTGCTTCCTGTTTTAGAGATCAGTTACTGCTCTCCTTTGCTGCAGTAGGCATCAGTGCCTTCCCCCTTCCTGTAGCAGAGGTTAGAAATGCTTCCCTTTCCTGTAGGCAAAATGACCAACCCCCTCCTTTCCCTGGTACTGAGCTCCTCTATCTGGCTATAGCAGAACTTATTAGTAACCCCTCCTTCAACCTGTATCTATTTGAAACTTCAACCCCCTTTCTGTTGTAGACTTCAGTACTTCCTCCTGCTTTTCTTGTGGAGATCAAAACTTCCTCCTCGTTCCTTTTATGGACATCTGTTACTGCTCTGTTTTCCTGTTAGAGAGATCAGTACCTCTTACTGCTTCCTGTTTTAGAGATCAGTTACTGTTGTGTTTTCCTGTAGTAGAGGTCAGTGCCTCCTCCTGCTTCCTGTTATAGAGATCAGTTACTGAGCTGTTTTCCTGTAGTAGAGATCAGTACCTCCTCCTGCTTCCTGTTGTAGAGATCAGTTACTGTTGTGTTTTCCTGTAGTAGAGATCAGTGCCTTCTCCTGCTTCCTGTTATAGAGATCAGTTACTGCCCTGTTTTCTTGTAGTAGAGATCAGTAACTTCTCCTCTCCTCCCTCGCAGACCTGCGCGTATGGCGCACTAACCCCGGGTCCGTCTTCGACTACGACCCGGCCGAGGACAACATCCAGTCCAGAAGTCTGCACATGATGACAGGTATGGAGTACAGCTCTCATTGTTGTGAGGGGTCAGCAGCTTTTTTCACTGTTGGACAGCAGGCCTGTGCAACTGCGCTGATTGGGTTACTACCTCCTACAGTCACGGTTCACCGCCGCAGCAAAGAGCAATCCCGCTCGACCAGTGCCATGAGCGCAGGGGACGAGAAGTCCGAGCTTTCCGGACCCAATCACTTGGGCCTGTCCCTGTACAGCGATGGCTTCAACACCTCGTCCATGGGTAAGCCATCTCTACAGCTATAAATGAGCGATGTATAGGTATCAGACTCCAATGAAGAGTCTTATAGAAAGAGCACGGCAAGGGTAAGAAATCTAGGACATACCTCTGGAGAAGTTTCGCCAATCAGAATAGTGCAGTTCTGAAAGAGGAATTGTTCAAAAAGAGGATAGCCAAAACTGTAATTGTAAAATCCAAAAACCGATGAGGACAGGCAAATGAAATATCTGCTTTAAAGGGGCATTTCACATGAAAATCGGGATTTCCTGGTATTACGCTGTTTCTATGGAGTGAACCTTCATCAAAATCGACTGGGGAAATAAGTAAGACAAATCACTTCCATTTCCAAAGGCGGAGGCTTCAATTGTCAGATGACCTGTTGGTTCTCTGTTAAGCATCAATTAGCAGAGATGGAGAAATCATAAGGGATTCATACTTCTTTCACTGCATACATACTGAAAAGACAACTAGCAGCCATATAAACTGGGTAGGGTTGCTTATTTATTGGTCCTTTAGACCAGGGGTGGGGAACCTTATCCATGAAGGGCCGATGTGGGTGCAGAGTTTCATTCCAACCAAGCAGCTACACTCCTGATAATACTAATCAACCTCTGGAATTATCGCTAAGGACCATCATTAGTAGAATCCGGTATGTAACTACTTGGTTGGAATGAAAGCCTGCACCCACACTGGATAAGTTTGGATAAGATTCCCCACCCCTGCTTTAGACTGTCAGATAGAAAACAAGCAAATTTATTTTACAAAATTTTTTCACAAAGGGTGCCTTTAATTTTGAAAATGAGCCTAATGGTTTTTACAACCCCCCCCCAGGCTACACACAGACTAAGACTGTGCAACTGCAGCAGCGCTCTTCTTCAGTGGCCACCCAACAGACCGCCGTGTCGTCAGTCCCCTCCCAGCCCTCCAGCACCGGGGTAAGAACACTGCTCTGCACTGTCTCAGAGAATGGCCTCCAGGCTTGTCCATTTTCTATTCCTTATCGAGCTCTGTATCATAGCTGAGAGGGTGTTGAAGCTCCCTCATGAAGAACCCTTGAAGAAACCTTGAACTAAATAAGGTTTTTCTGTGAAATCACAGGATTCCATTTGGAACCGAGTCACCATTTTTTTTTCTATGTGAATTACCCCCTGTGCACAATTTCAGTGCTCTTTTCACACTCCTGCTGTCTGTTGTGTTCTTCAGCTGAATGTTTTGCAAAGCCTTCAATGCTTTTCCCTTCAGAACAGTGATGGTTTCTTGGCTAACATCAAAGGGGGATAGAAAAATCCTTTTTAACTTACAAGTAGTCCTGACTTGATTTTAATCCATAAACAGCCTCTCCAGTTATTAGAATTATCAATCAGCAGTTAAACACACAACTTCCTTCTAAATTCAATGCTGAGATGGTAAAACAAACTATGTAGAAAAATATTTTATTCACTTTACAAAAAAGATAAGCCACTCAGCCAGCTTATTGAAATTACAACATAGAAAACAAAGGTTACTGTGGAAACAAGTATCCACATCTAAATAATGTTGATGGAAATGCTATTCTGCATCAAACTGATGTGTCTTACTTTTCGTCTTACCTTCATGAGAACTGTCCACACCTGATAGAGTTAAATGTTTTCAGAGCTCATGCAATATTAATTGAAATAAATAATTCAAAACAGGTGAAGACCAATCATTAGTTTAAACGTATGTTCTCGTTCTCACCAGCTAACACTGCTGCAGAACTATGTAGCCGCCTTCGTAACTGGCAGCTTTGCCTCTAATATAAAGTTTAATGAGCTAGTTACAAAAGATACTTCGAAATCCTTGGTATTTTTAAAGCAGGACTCGAGGTCGTCTCTTGCTCCGTTTGGGAGTTTCAAATCTAATTTTAATGGGCCAGATGTGGGTGCGTGTTATCTTTTTAGCAAAACGGCAACATTTAATTCAACAGATTATGGCGCGCAATCAAAACTCCAAAACTCTGGATAGATTCAGTTGTCTTGGTTTGGGCTGAAAGGAAAACCTGCGCTTGCATAAGGCGGGGTTTTTTAACCATTGAGCGCCGAATACATTTTCAAGGAATTAAAAATTTAGTTATCCTGAGCTGTTGAAAACCTATCATGTGGCAACTTGTTTAAAAGAGCTCCCCCGCGGGAGCTCTTTTAAACAAGTTGCCACATGATAGGTTTTCAACAGCATCTGACTTTGATATCTTACATCATTGAGCAAGAAAGGGTTAATTCAAAATTATTACAGAAATCCTGGAGCTGAAGAAAAAATGTCCTGTGGAACCCAAGCCTCCTTCACTTTATGATTTACACTTTTGGCTCGATGGCAAATGGACCACGGTGGCCGGCACTCACTGGGCGAGTGATGTAATGATCAACCCGTGTCAAAGGTCACTGTGGGGGAATCATCCAGATTTATTGCTCAGAATGGAAATACAAGAGGAAAAAGCTCTACGCAGCTTGTCACAAGCTGGCTTTGTTTTGCAGATGTGTGGAAATTATTTTCTTTTCCTTTGTATATCATCAAAGCATCTTATTTCAGTCCTTTGATTTAAAGAACCTCTAAGAAAGGGGTCTTTTTTGCTCTTGCTCTTGCGACATGAATGGAATTCAGAGCTCTGTCAGGTTTGGTTTTTAGAGCCTCAGGGCTTGTAATTGTACAACAGATTCCATCAGGGTTGTAGGCATATATTTGGGAGACATTCATGCTTCATATCTTCCAGAAACAATTGAGTGGGTGAGAACCAGACGCTACAATCTAGCATTCAGTAATAAATGAGTCACGTGCGTGCAGTGCCCTTTGATTATGCTGAAATCATAAATATTTAACATCAATTACAAGCTCTTTCAACCAGAAATATAAACAATCTGGTTAACATCTGAATTTACAGAAAGCAGAAACTTTTTACCTGTTTCTCAGAACTCTCAATTTGTGGGCTAGTAGACTCTGGTTCTCACCTACTCAATTATAATGCAAACCCAGTGGCCTGGTCTTTCATTAGAAGGAAAAAGATCCACCTCCTCACTTCTAAAATGAAATACTTTTAATGTCTAATCTGCAGTGTCTCTTTCCTGTCGAACAGTTCTATCTACAGTCTGACCTCTCATCTCTTTCTTCCGTGACTTAATCTCTTTTACCATCTCTTCTCTTCCTCCCTTTGCAGAAAACTGTCCGTGCCATTTATGACTACTTTGCCACAGATAAGGATGAGGTGTCCTTCAAGGACGGTGATGTCATTGTGAACGTCCAGTCCATTGACGAGGGCTGGATGTACGGCACCGTCCAACGCACTGGCAGGACAGGCATGCTCCCAGCCAATTACGTGGAGGCAATTTAGGAAGTTGTCCTGGTCCCCACCAAATCACACCCACTCCTTCCAAGAGTGGGTACAGCACACATCCATGTTGTGGAAAGCTCACCACTTAAACACCATCTTTGGTAGTTAGTTGCGGTAGACTTTTTAGATTCATTTAATCTCAGATAGGAAGTGACTCAGGGCATATCTGTACTATTTCTGGCTCAAAGCCAGACAGAGCAGTTACAGATCCAGCCACGAGTCGCTGCCTATCAGGGATAGCTAGAGTTTCATTGTAATGCTTCAGTATAATGTGACAGGACAGCATAGGGTTGGATTGCAGTAAAATGCTATTTTGTCAGACTGTTCGTTTTGCTTTCACTGGGTAGATAACATTGATAGGACACAATCCTCAGCCTGCTGTAGAGTGTAGTCCAAATCCATGTCAAGGAGAAAGAAAGAAAGAGAAAGCTTGTAATTTAGTTTATGAAACCATGTGCTAGCACCTTTTTCAGAATTGGTGCAATGAAATGAATTTCTGTCTTTGAACACTTACAAACATATAAAGGGATGGTTGTAATCACTGCACACAAACTTTTCTATGCTTTCATTTGGAAAGGACCCTTGTAGAAATAATATCGACCCCCATCTCAAACAAATCGAATGTTAGGAAATTAAATGTGAACTGAAGAGAGAGCGCTGGTAGATGCTGAGGAGTCAAACCGAGGCCGAGGTGTTCAGAGGAGCCCCTTCCCCTCCATTGCTGAAGGCTGGCCACCTGTGCACGTGTGTGTGGGCACGTGGCGGGGTGAAGCCATGTAACCAGAAGTAGCAGCTAATAAAGCACACTGAGTTTCCGCAGCCATTTCCCATGTCTGGCTCATCACTGCGTGCTTTCCATCTCATTGTTATAACTGTGCTCTGCTGAAAATGGGACATTTGAAATGGCCACTTCATAGAAAAGAGAACTGGGTTAACACCATCTTTCCACTTATATAGAAATAATGCTGAAGATATTGCCACTTTTGACAATTCTTTTTTAAAGTGAGCGGACTGAATCACTGGAATGATAAAGCCTAAAATTAAATACAAAATTAACTCACACCATGGGGCAAAATGTTTCCAACGATTTGGTGGTCCAACTTGTACTTTCCATAACCCCCGGTGAGAGAATTAAATAAAACTCTCGACCACACCTGTCCCAATATGGCTGTTGTATGGACCTGTCTCTGTTGACTAGAGTATTGTGTAGCAAATGCTCAAATAGTAAAAGTGGGAATTGATATGAGGGTTATCGACAGGCTCGGCCAGAGGAGTAGTTCAATTGTACAAATGACTGCAAAATAACTGCATAAATAATTAATTTTGCAAGTATTTTTCAGGAGAAAACACAATGCCATTTATTTCAGCTTTTGTTCACAATTTTGTGTCTTGATCATGAGCGAGACAAAAATAACCCGTTAAAAAGAAATCCATGTGTGAAATGGTATTTTTCTGTTTTGTTCAAGTATGAACAAACTGCTATCATTTCAAAGTCAGAGTTAATTTATTTTCAAAATAGCTGTATTGCACCACCAAGATCAATCTGATTCTCTGTGTTTTACATGAGATTAGCAAAGCCTGAAATGTATGACGGAGACCATCAAAAGTATCTTATACTTTTTACAATACTCAAACTGGTGTTTTCCATAGACCTGCTGCGGGTCTGGGCGGAAGACCACCAATGCTGGAATTACCTTGGAAGTAACTACAGGTTTTTAACTTTTTTCCGCCTATTAGCTGCATAATTAACTAAATTGCATATACAGAGGCTGGCCTTGAATCCAGAAACACACAGGGCCCACCTTGCCATTCATGATGTACACAAATGCAGCACCACTGAGGAACACTATGTGGGGAAACATCCTGTCTGAACAAAGCATTTGTTCTGCAATTTGCCTCAGAGCTGGGGGTTGAACAGAAACAGACTGATCCGGCCGCGCAAATGCTAATTTGCAGTATGTAGTTTAGTTTATGTGAATCTCTCACTGGTTTCAAGGGGGAAAAAATCCTCTGATTTATATCTGTTTTCTGTACCTCCCGTGGTTTGGCTGAATGAACCACAGTGCTCCAGGGAAATGGGACAGCCAGCTGGCACCGAGCTGATGCGCTGTCTTTTACGCTCTGCTCACTGGCGAATTCATAATAAACGCTGATTTATCGAGGCACTATTGATGCCCAATGTATTGCATATTGTAAATATGACTACATTAATGAGGAAAAACTGGAAGAACAACAGAGTGAGTCCAAGCTCATTTGAATCGCTAACTCGGTCCTACAACACAGAGTCAGCATAGCCCCTCACAATATACAATATTACACACACACAGATACACACACACACACACACACACACACACGTGCACACATGAGGGCATACACAGCGGTCTCTAGCGTGTGCATGTATTCCACTCATACAATGCCCCCAGTGTTGCGCACACATTCACATCAGGGGGTAGCTTATGTCTGTCATTACTTTTAGACCCCACTAATAATGAAACTGGGCAAAAGGCCACCTCGAGCCAGGGCAAGAGAATGTGATGTATTACCGACACCTCCACACAAATTGCTTCACCATGTTCTTAATTGTGGTGGTAAAACATTTTTGGGCTACAGCCACTGATTCTTACACTAATCATAATAAGATGTACAGTGGACACAGTTATAGCTCTTCTAGGCTTTGGCTATGAACATGAAATGTAACACTCCAACCACTTTACTGATGATTTAAAGAGTCAAATGACTTGAGAATCAATTGACTTAAGGTTTTGGGCAATTTTCCTCATGTTGCAAGCAATTTGACATAAATGGGCCTATGAAGCAAATACATAATACAAAGTCACAGCCCAAACGTACTGAAACGACCCTCAGCGGCATTCAGTTACTCAAGTTTATTTACTTTTCTATGTCAAACAGTTCACTTGTTACTGATTTTCTTTGAACAGACATTTGGTATATGTGGTTGAAGCCCCGTAAAGGAAGTGAATGAGGAAGGTTATACCTGGTGTCAGCAGCTCAAAAAAAATCAATTCACATTCCTTGGAATTAACTTATTTTCATAACCCTACTCTACTGTTTATAATTGCACCTGTCAGAGTGTAACATATTTACAGAACAGTTCACAGGAAAAATCACGTTTCAGTCTTTTGAACTGGAACTTTCAGCTGACCAGTCACATTGACATACAGCGTAGTGCCCTCCACTCTTGGTAAATATGAACAAAAGTTGTTATGAATTAATGCCATTTTTGTTCATACTGTTGATATAAAATTCAAAATATTTATAAAAATAGAATCTCTAATTGAAATATAATAGTTGGCAGAAAATGATTACCACCATGAAACAAATATTTCCTCAAAAACATGTAGCCTGAACTATGGTGATGGACAACAAAGAAAAAAATTACCCTGTGTGTTACCTCATATTTATACCCCAGGGAAACAGGAGTTCATGGTTGACCTTTCAAGTTTTCCTAATTGTCATGTTGAACAAAAATAAGTAATACATGAATGGGAGCATACTCAATTAGATATTTCTTATATGGTTTTCTCAAGGTGCCGATGACTGCAGCACATGTTTTTGGGGAATTAAAATTATTTTCCTTAAACCATTTCCTTAAAGTAGATTGTCAGACTTTTGTTAACATTTTGAATAAAAATTTGGGATGATTAAGAACAACATTTTTTTCATGACCTCTTTAGCTAATATTTACAAAAAGAGCCAATAGTAATGGAGGGCACGGTATGTGATTGATAACATACATAAATTAAATTGACTAACAGCAAATATAAAACTTTTTTAAATCAATATTACACAAATAAGACCAGATCTGTTTCATACGCAAAGTAAAAATTAAGTGGTGTACAGTCAGGTCCATAAATACTTGGACAATGGCAAAGTAATTCATTTCAGCTGTTTAAGGGGCCTTCCCAGGTTAAAAATGATTTTTTCCCCTTTTTTTTCAATTTTTCTTTTTTCCTCTTAAGGTTCACTAAGATGTGTACTTTAAGAAAATTAAAACATTTTGTCATTAATTTCATCAATTCTGTTAAAAAATTACTTTTTTTGAAGCTCTCCCACCTCAAATAATTTTATAACTCAGCTAAAATCTGTTGACTTTCAACACTTGCGGCGCTGATAACTTTTCTATTTTTTAGCCAAACTGCTTCAAATCTTGGCTTTAGACTTGTTGGTTGTTTCTGCATGCAATCGCATCGGCTTTTTCTGATAGGGCCAAAGGTATCAAGTTCATAGGAGTGTATGTGTCATCCAACTGACCCATTTGAGGAATTTTTTTATCAAAACCACCAGAAAAAAATAAATACACAAAATATAGAAAAATCCTCACGTGATTACATAGGTATGACATATATCTAACAGGGAAAAAAAGAATTTGGTTGGGCGGTTAGGGAGTAAGGCTTGCCACAATACGGACCGTGATTTTGCTTATTAAGGTCAATTCCATGGTAACAATGTAAATAAAAACCAATGGAATGGTACATTTTTGTGTTGAACTAATAAACTGTAGTGTTATTATACCCATATCTGTGCTGGAACAAGGTAAATCAAATGAACCTGGGAAGGCCCCTATACAAAGTATATTGGAGATGAAATTGATTACTGAATATTCGCTCACAGTGCACATTTTCAGCTGTAATTTGAGCATAGTTACATCCAAATCGGGTGAACAGTGTGGAATTAAAACACTTTTTACACATGTTCCCTCCTTTTTAAAGGATCAAAAGTACTTGTACAGTTGGCCGCGCAGCTGTTCCATGGCCAGGTGTGTGCTATTCCCTCATTAAATCATTTATAAGTAAGCAGAAATTCAGTTTAAGAGTTATTTTCAAGTGCGGCATTCCCAATAATTTGCTGGTAACTCTCCACAGGACGTCCAAAGAGCTATCACGATCGGTGAAACAAGCATCCATCTAGCGGAAAAATCAAAGCAAAACTGTCAGAGAAATAGCAAGAACGTTTGTGGCCCGATTTTCCAGCACGAGCAAGGTCTTATTATACAACCTCAGACAAATTGCTGCCTCTATTCCAATTTTGGATGAGCTGCTAGGAATGATTGGTTTGAAACAGCTGTTACTTCCTTTCAAGCATTCATCTTTTTTTAACACAAAAACACACCAGAGAACCAAAACAAATGAAAATAAGTCAACTTACTGTGCGCCTTCCACTTGTCCGTACGCCAAAGGCCAGACATAACATGGCAGTATTAGTATTGAAGTTGACCCAGCCTCTTTAAATGGACTGCTCCTTTTATCATGTCAACTAGTGGCAAACGCATGCTCAGGTACTTAACCCTTTCAATACTGAACACCATTATACAAATCAGAGTTACCCACTGGATATATATGTCACTAAATATACACTGTATGCCATTTGCACACAATTGCACTCAATTGTCATACTAGACCTTTCAGGAATTGATACAATACATTTGGGACAAATATGTCCCACTGACTAATACTGGGGAGACAAATGCAGTCCTATCCTTTGTTACTGAGCAAGATACAACTATAAAAGTCGGAATAACCATCTAAATAGTTGTAAAACAATCTATAATCTGTAATATCTCAAATTCAACAAACAATAAGCAAACTGATGCTTACTTACCAAGGACTGCAAGGATTTATAATCAGAGAGAACTGTCAACATACTGTACAATTACATCATACGAAAAGCGGTCATTTGCAATTACCCATAATTCCCTGCTGTCCAAATTTTCATCCCAGCATGAAAGAGGTATTCCTATATTACGGAACTGGCCCGAATGCAAGGGTTTCCGTGACTCATATGTTCCAAAAGGATACTAAAAAATATTATGGGCCATAGATGTCCCATGAATACTGAAAAGGATAAATTTACACAGAAGAACCACTCCCATTGATGGAAGGACGAAACCAAGGACAAAACCCAGTATTTAGTAACGTCAAGTGAGTTCCAGACTTCAGGCAGTCATTGACTGCAAAGGATTTGAAACCACATATCATAAATGACTAATTAATGACGTTGGATTGTTCAATTAGTTTTCAGGCCCAAAAATAGGGAAGGGTGGTGGGTCAACATTTTCTCAGCCCGACTCGTCATTAGGTGACGCTACCTGACCAAGCGTCAATATACGACTCAAAAGGAGGCTTTTTGCGTCCTTATTTGCGCTTAGGGTTAGGGTTCGGGTTAAGGGTTGGGGGTTAGGGGGTAGGGTACCTTTTAAACTGGCATCAAATATGGACGGCAAAAGCCTCCCTTTGCTTCATATAACAACGCTTGGTCAGGTAGCGTCAGTAGGTGACTTGTTGGGGTAAGACTGGGCTGGGTGGTTATGTGTAAAAATGGTAGTGATTCCTACAGATTTTATGATATAGTTTTTGCAATTAAATGCAATTAAAGCTGAAGGTATTCCCTTATATCATGTCCTGATTGGTTCAATTCAAATCAATTTTGGTGCTGTACAGAGCCAAATAAAATACAATTGCATCACTGTAAATATTTAGGGACCTGACTGCACATGCCACACCATACAAAAGGTAGATGTTACAAAAGTACAATATAAATATGACAATATGTTTTTAGAAAGTACCGAGTCCTGTACAGCCAAAGCACTCGGTCATCTGTCGGTCAGTTAACTAAAGGGCTCAGTGGTGTTGGAGAAGTCTTCATTAAATGAGCTGAAGATCTCGTTGCCGTTGGAAAAATCATCGTCATATGAACTTAAGAGCTCAGTGGTGTTGTAGAAGTCATCAGTGAATGAATTATAGAGCTCAGTGCTGTTGTATGAATCGTCAGTAAATGAACCGAGGACCTCTGTGGAGTTGTAGAAGTCATCAGTAAGTGACCTGAAGAGCTCAGTGCTGTTGGAGGAGTTGTCTATCATTGGACTAAACAGCTCATTGTCGAAGGAGGAGTCAGTGGGGGGATCAGTCATTGGAATAAATGGCTCCGATGCGGTGGCATCTGTCTTTGGAATGAATGGCTTGAGAGCCCTGGGATCAGTCACTGAAATAAATGGCTCCGGTGCGGTGGTATCTGTCTTTGGAATAAATCGCTTGGGAGTCCTGGGATCAGTCGCTGGAATAAATGGCTCAGGAGAGGTGAGGTCGGGAATATCAATAGCCAGGTACTCCAGCTGGAACCCGCCTGCCGTCACCGAGGAGTCTGACAAAAACTTCAGAGTCATGACATTCCCTGTGCAAGAGATAAGATGGATAGAAAGAGTTTAATGTGCTGATCTCTTCACTGAAAGGAGGAAGTCATTCCTATTCAGCAACTGATAATGCATGTTTGAAATGCTAATCATTCACTTAGATCTCAGACAAATGTCTGACTTATTATGGACTAATGATGATATTTTTGCCAAAGAACTACAAAATCTGAATTAATATGAGCTAATCGGAAAAAATTTTAGCTCGCAGTATTCCATCTCGCAATACAGCACTTTTCATCAGCTATTGTGAAAGATTAAAAATAATTAGGGATAAAATTTAATGGACACTAGAGTTTTATGCATTAAAAACATATACAGTAAAAACATGAAGCAAAAAATATATTTTTCTGACCTTGAACCAACTAAAGGGAAAACTTAAGTGAAAAGTTAGAGTTTAGGGGATTAAGCATTGCAGTTAAAAAAAGAGGAAGACAAGTTTGGGTATGTACCTGTACTCAGTATATCGTCGGGAAGTTCATCACCACAGAATCTGAAAAACATGAAAGTATCAAGTTTTCTGATAATCTTGTTTGTGGAGGTCAATTAGAGCTATTTATTAAGCACTTATTTACTATGGAAAAAGATATGAACTAGAATGTGTTTTTACTCGTAAAAACGGACATCTCCCCCCCGGCCCCCTTCCCTGCCTAACCCACGGGACAGACGGACAGACAGACAGGCACATACCAAAAGGCACCACTGCAGGTCCTGAGTAGTAAGTATGCAAAGTTTCGTTAAGATTATGCAAATGGTTTATGAGTTATGCTCCGGACGGAGTTTTATTACATCCAGACAGACGGACGGACAGGCACATATGGCAAGGCTTCACTTCAGGACCTGAGTAGTAAGTATGCAAAGTTTTATTTAGATCATGCAAATGGTTTTGGAATTACACTCCAGAAACGAAGTGGGAACGCTGACACGGACGCGAACGCAAACCGAGCATAAAACAATATGTCTCCCCTCTCCCTCTGGGGGGGGAGACATAAATAAATTAACAAAACCATCATCTCTTTTTGCTCGGGCAAAAGTCATTCAGAAGTAATAGCAAACACAAGAATTTGAAATCAGTGGATCACACAGAACTTGTCAAATGTGTACATCAGAGGTCGCGTAAACCGAATATTTTCCGTCATTGACGGAATTTTTTTAACAATGACGGAAAATTTTGAAGGCCGTCCGTCATTTTGACAGAATGTAATTCACACCCCCGTCCAACTGGTGGTGGGTGTCATATTGTCTCAAGCATTGTCTTTGATCTGTATGACAGAGATGCCAAGTCTCACGCATTCGGCGTAGGTCTCACGCATTTTTTAGGCTTATTCACCGTAGTCCGCAATTATTCAATGAACGCTTATTAATGAGATTCTCACGCGGAATTAAAATCCTTGTGCATTGAAGTTTCAGCTTCACTTGCGTGAAGGTGGACCTCACCACAAGTAAGATGGAAAGCGATGATGACACCGAACTTCTCATGCTTCTCTTTACTCAGGGATTGGAAACAATGCATGTGTTTCATGATCGTTTAAATTGTTTAAATGAAATACGACCATTTGAAACGTCTTTATGCAATTCCATTGCTTTCAATCCCTCAGTAAAGACAAGCGCGCAAGGCCAGCAAACTAAGAACGTGAAGTTAATGAAAACATGGGCTGTGGCAATGAGCACCAAATTAATAAAACTGGGCATTCCGAACTTCGGTAGATAAAAGGAAAAGGTACAATAAAATGCAGACATCACCTCCCAGCAAAGCCCGAGACGTCATCATAGCTGTCGTAGATCTCCAGATAGTCTGCGAGACAGCCGGTGTCGTCCTCCACATCAAACTCGAGGAATCGCAAACGGACGTGCTGGCCGTAGCGCACTCGGATGTGCCAGTAACAGATCTGCTCGTCTTCGTACTCATCTGGGTACCCAGGGGACTGTATGACCCGCTGCTGGTCGGTCAAGACTCCGCCACACTGTTTAGCTGCGGTAGGAGGGGGTTACAGGGGAGAGAGACTGTCAATGGGAGAGTCAGAGATACTGTAATTATTACCTCCGCCAGGAGGTCATGTTTTTGCTTCCGTATGTTTATTTATTTATTTGTTTGTCTGTCTGTTAGTAGGATATCTCAAAAAAAGCTGCATAGATTTTACCCAAACTTTGCAGGATGTTAGAGTAGCACAAGAGGAACAAGTGATTAAATTTCGTCATATCTAGGCCAAAGTACAGCTGAGATATAGGTCAAAGTTCAAATCCAGCTATGCTGCCGGAGGTATGGGCTCTCGTGAGTCCAGCTCTAGTTTCAATTTGTATTGGGGTCACTCCACACTAAACTGTACAATTCACAGTTGTATGAGAATGGTCAATAAATTTTTTTTCATGGAGATTTAAATGATTTGCATTGTTCATATTTATTCACTCCCGGATTGAAGATATACATTAGAAAAAAATCTGTCACCGGTCCAAAAACACAGCAGAAAGAGTGGTGTCCTGATTTCAGCCAAGGCATTGTGAAGGACATATTTTGTTACAAAATTTGGCAGCCAACTTCATGAAACGCTCATGACATGTCTGTTGATACTTCAAAAGAAAGTGAAATGAAATATTGCAGAGGAATACCCATAATAACAGTTTCAATTGTCTGCACTAAATTATCGGGACTCGTCTAATCAGAAATGCAATTTGAAATGACCGTTGTGGGCGTAACCAGTCGCGTCCTCACGTGTTAAGTCCATCCCTGTGGGTTAATTTGCATAATATATGCAAATAGCGTAAAGATGACCTCGGCAAAATAAGGTACTCACTTCCTGCCTCAAAATTTCACAAGGCGTCAGACAATCATATATACCATGCTTTTAAAAGTAATGAAAATTTTTCCGCGCCCTAATATTTTGTTACGCCCATAAGAACATAAACAATATGCGCGCTATCACCATAGATTGTATAAAAAGATGGACGTAGCACCCGGGTCTAAAAAGTGAGACCAATGCGGAATTTGAATTCCATTTAATGGCCAGCAGATGGCGACGTCGGTGGTTGCAAAATTGGAAAAAGCGTATTTGAATTTTCATCACCATTGTAACAAATTTGCACAGTTTAGCATGGAATGAGCCATTGATCAATTAGAAAAACTATTTTCACTATTTAGGAAATCATCGACATCGACAAAAGTGCTTCCTGGGCCAAGCATTGTTGCAATTTAATACAAAAGTAGCGTCAATGTTCCTGCTTGCTGGCCGTGCCATTTTGAGAGATTGTATTTTAAAGGTCAAATTGGTAAATGAGAACATAGCATAGATGGTGACAGAACGATAATAGTTAAGAACCCCATCATGAAATATTTTTGAAAGTTTTAACAGTATATTGCTTAGAGCCTTGCCTTATGACAGCCTTGCATCTGCAAGCCAAGACTGCAGAATTCCAGTTGTCTTTTTCTGACTTTTTAAAACTTGAGGAAATATTGCATTGTGTTTTTTTTCCATAATGGGAAAATGACTACCACATGCCTCGAAGAGCAACTGAAGTATTTTCCAAAGTATTCTCCATGGGTTTTTGAAACATAATTGGCTTCAGGTAAAAAAAAAAATAATTTCATATAATGAATTCCACAGTTTCAAAAAATACCTAATATAATAATTAGATTTATAGCTCAGTGTTCCCATCGGCATTTACAATGCTGGCCATATTGTTGGTTTAAAAATACTTGAGAATTTTATTTATAGAATGTATGACAATGTGCCAGAAACAAAAATTGTTCCACAGAGAGACTTTGTTTTTATAGTCTCGAGGCAAATCAGCAATCGCTGCTCTCTGAAACCTGTACCGAACACTGACCCAGAGAGCACTTGGGCAGCTTTACAGAGTTGTTCTTGGCATCATTGCCTCTTGGAAAGCACTCGCTGCGGCCTAACCAAAACATTTAATGATGCTATTTATCTGCAGCTTCTGGGTTGTGCAACGTCTCAAACATAGAGACAATAAGACAAGTTTTTTCGATTCTCAGCTGGTTGGGAGGTGGGGACAGTGAAGCATCTCCTTCCATTGCCATGAACCCCGGGACTAACAGATTACCCACAATCCAACAGTGCTCACCAGTGGGGTTGTAGCAGTAGACATCCCACCTCTCACTCTTGTTTAGCCTGTAGCCGTAGTCGATGATTCCAGTTTTGCCAAATCCACAGTTTGGGCCAGGCTTAACGATGGGGTATCCCACACGGCCTAGATCAAACCAGCCAGCAGCACAAACATGGAGTCCTGTGGAAGTGTAGGGGGGAGGGTTGTTAATTACTTCCACATTTAGCGACTAAAAACCCTGTCTCAGATTTCCATCGCTGAGAATATATTTAAATGCCTCACCAGACATGCTTAACCAACACAGTGGCAGACACACTCGTAACAAACGTCATCAGCTTTGGTCAATGGTGACTAATGTGATGTCACTATTCAACTGGAGGAATATTAAGGTATTAATAAACGCTACTTGAAAACGGCCTCAAGGACAAAACCGCTAATGTTTCTCTGCCTTCTTTTATAATTCAGGACCCACAGCTGGGAAGGAAAAGCCGGCCTCCCAAGAAAACTGCGGACAGACAGAGAGTGACATTGCTAAATCATGCACAACCAAACCAAAACACTTCCTCATTAGAGAGTAGGGCTAAGCAACAAAAAAAACACTGATAACAGTGGTGGGGAATTGTGCTTTTATAGCCCAGAGGAAACCCTGCACCGAAAGGAGGACGGCTCCAAATAAGTTTCTGATAGATGGCAAGGGAACAAAAACACCCTTTCTAGTCGCATATTCCCCAGGCTGCGCTAGTGCTCACCACTGTGCTCCCAACAGGCCAGTAAACTACACAGCAAGTCGCTGAGTTACTGGCAAAATTTGTAAGAAGATTAACCTACATGTCTTAATGACAATACAAGTTCCTCACTGACTTCCACAGAAAAGCAATTTTTCACAGAGGTAACGAGGAGTGCACAGGTATGGGAAGGCAGTTTGGAGAGGATTGATTGGATGGGTCATAGGTGTGAGAAGGTCTGAAGGCATGAGTGGGGCATGTTGGTGCGACAGAAGTGTGACAGAGGTGTCCCAGGAGTCTGTAGGCTTCAGAGGACTGGGAGTACAGACCTATTTGTCTCGCGGCCTCCAACTGGTCATAGGTGGCCAGTTTCCCTCCCTCATATTTGCACACCGCTTTGGCCTCCAAGTAGGTCAGCTGATACCTTCCTTTGCGTGACTCTCGATGGTACACTCCAGCTGCTTGTTCTATGGAGATATTGTTATAGTCATTAAAAAGCTGTTAAATAATGAAAATGGGCACAGAACACTAGATTTTGGGAGGCCAATCTGTTGGAGGATGATAATGATAAGATATTCACAAGAAAAAGACAGTTCGGTCAGTCCTTACATCAGATTTAACCATTTATTGCGGGACGACCTGCATTTGAGTTTGGCGGTGACTCTGCTCGAGTGATACTCTGGAACAATCTGAGCAAGCACGACACAGATAGTCCCTGAGATCACAACCCCACGGCAGAGTCAGCGATTCTTTTGAATCTTGTGAACGTTTAAGTTACTGAACGTGATATGAACAAATGCTGCTTACGATGAACAAAGGCAATAATAAAGAAGGAGGCTGGGGAGGTGCAGGGAGATGAGAGGCAGATTTCCTAGTAAACCCGAGTGGGAGCGATGTAGAGGGCACGATGCCAGAGAAATGAATGAACACTACCTTGGTTATAAAAGCTCACCATTTAGGTGGGAAGAGCTAAAGTTAAAAACGATTGGACAGAAACAGGCTTGCGACCAGCCTGACTCCTGAGCCTGACTGAACTAAAGCTAAAGCTCAATTTTTGTCGTGACCTCAACACTGGAGTTATCATGCCTGTCTTTTTATAAATTTCATTGGAGTCTTCATTACCAGTGAATCTGCACCTCAGTTAAACATTCATGGAAACACTATTTCCAGCAGTAACATATTTTCTAAACAACATCCATGGATCAGCAAAACTCGGCCCAGTTTACATTCAGAAGGCAGGTCATACTCTATGAAGCGCAAAGCAAAGACAGCCCAGTGGAATAGCTGCTAGCACCCAGGGAGATCTATATCAGCATAAGAGCTCTGCGTTACACGTGAATGAGAAATCTCAAACAGGAGCCGTGTATAACATCTGGGCGTACATCCAGACGTGGCCGCAGTCTCAAGGTTATTTCCTGCGAGGGGAATGCTATATGCTTTTTTTTTTTCTTAACAAGGCAAGATTGTGCGAAGCTTGACACCAAGACCAAATTTTCTGATGCACCAATCTTTATTCTTTACAATCCTCTTCGCCATTTGCTGTGGTCACAACATGTTGGCAACCCAACTGCACTCAGACCTGTGATTCCAGGACAATATGGAGGTCATGCGGTACAGTAAACTTGCCCCTTATGGATTCCAGATGTGCACTGTGAGCGTGTTCTGCTCATTATGTCTATCAGACAACCTTGGCAATCCATTAAAATGGTTTACGGCTCAAGCCAATTTTGTTTTCACTCCATTAAACAGTAAACTTGTGATTTCTCCCCAGTTTCAGCACAGAGGCTACAGGAACAGACAGAACAAAAGATTTACACTGGAACACAGTGTTCTAAAAATGTTGACTATATTTCACACATGCAAGTCCAGTGAATGCTTCTGTCACATTCAAATGCACCTATGGCAAATCACAAACATTCCAAACGTGTTAATCTCCACAAGAACCTCCCAAAGAATGTTTTCCGACTGTATGCATATCCATTACACGGTCATAAGACCATGTATTGCTGCAGTATATTAATACATGCAAGTCAATAACCATACCCATCAGTCAATACACATACCACAGTGTAAGCACAGCCCTAACAATACAAGCAACACAATCTGAGTGCACATCAGAGGCCATGCAAAACTCACAGTCTACAAGCGACTCTATGTCCAATTCTTCCAGCTCTCACACCCCAAGAGAACGGTCCTACTGATTCTGCCAGTCTTCAAATGAACAGATGCACAGAACACAGCACTGCGCGCTAACCCTGTGGACACTCTGTTTTAACATGAAAACGCACCTCTCAATTATCAAAAAGGCAGTCAATGGTTTTATTTCAGTATAAAGCAATTCTGCGAACGGGTGACATAAACTACCCAATCCACTGTCACCACAAAGGCTCAGGGCAATTCAAAAGCTTCCTACACCAATGACATGCTCACAGCACATTACAAGCAAATAGCATTTAGGTGCAAGGTGAATGAATAGGCCTGTTTCATAAATGGTTGCGATGCGTTTAGTCTATAATAAACTAAATCTTAGAGCACAGACTAGGTCTGTACTAACATTTTTTTTTCCAAAAATTATATTTAAATTGTTATAGCATCTGAAAAGTTATTAAACTTAACATAATGGTAAATAGGCCACCTTGTCCCACTACCCAGATGACTAAGGCCGCTTACACACTGGACGCGAAATGAATTTTTCGCACGACAGATTACATTCAAAAGCCTTGGTTGTCACTGGGGCAGTACCCTCAAAGGTACTGCTGTTGTACCCATAGAAGTGGGTTCTTATTTGTTTTGGAACGTAAAAGTACCTTTTAGACCCTAAAAAGGTTCACACAGGTACCTTGAGGTCCTACAATTAACCCTAGGGGGTACAAAAGTGCTGAATGTACCTTGGGGAACAGAAATGGACCCCTGCTGTATCCCTATTTCTGAGAGTGTAGAGCACTAAAACAGCCCCATAGAACACTATACAATTTTTATAGTATACTACAATAACCCTTTAGTTCATTTTCTTGAGGAAGGTTTTTGCAGCAACACTGCATTGCATTGACTTCCATTACTTGTGAATAGCCTGACCTTAACCGTAGCTAAATAATGCCTAATCCTAACCTTAATCCGACCTCAATTCATACTTGACCCCTAGCCTTAACTAGTACTTCAGAAATGAAGTTTTTCTGCATTAGGACCGGGCGCTGCTCTCCATGGGGGGCAACTGAACCTGACAAGGTCATCGTATCATCCTCAACAGGTAACAGAAAAGCACTCTCAAACGCGCGCGCGCGAGCATGTATACTAACCGTGGTAATTTCTCTATCCAGATTTGCGTGTCTTTGGACTGTTGGAAGTATAACCGACACACAGAACATGCAACTTCCACAAAGAAAGCCCCAGGTCTCAAGAACCGAACGGAATAGCCTCTTTCAATGAAGAGACAGTGCTGTAAGTGCATACGGTGTTTGATGATCATTAATTAATCCAAATATTAAATGACTTCTCATGACCATGTAAAAGGTCTGATACGGAAAGGACACTTCAACATACCAGTCCAGCTCAAGAGTAAGATGCTTGATAGTATGTGATTCAGTGGGAAGACTACCCCCTATTGGCCCAAACAACCAGCTTTCCTGGAGGTCTCAAATCGGGGGTTATAGCCCAGACTCATTACGAACGGTTTCACATAGGCTATAGCCAACAAAAAATATCGCCAAAAAAACCAAGCGTGGCTTGGCTCCACAACGGAGAATAAATGACTGACAATCCAGAAAAACCGAAAAAAAAATATCTAAAAGTAAGGTAACTCCTCGGTTTAACGCAAAGTTCTCTGACTACTCAGTTTCAAGCACAAAATCTCTTTTTGGACTTAAATGGTGTAATCATGAATTCGATGTCCATCCATCAATTAGTGAAATACAAAACTTGGTCACGTCGTAACAGGAGGCATCATAAGACAAACTGATCAATCGTTTTAAAGGTAAAGCCGCTTTCACACCGGACGCGAAACGAATTTTTCGCACGACAGATTACATTCAAAGTGAGTGCAAAGACGCGATATTCGCGACTTTGCATTGACTTTGAATGTATTCTGTCGTGCGAAAAAAATCGTTTCGCGTCCGGTGTGAAAGCAGCTTAACACTTCCAATCTGCGACTAACTTTTCGCAAAAAAAAAAAAAAAAAAACCGGGGCTTACCCAGCCATATGGAGTTGTGCAGTATCCCATTCTCGTAGCCCCACGCCTGCGTCTCTTCCAGGACGAAGCAGGCGGTCCAAATGAGCACGAACAAGAGCATCCCAATGTCTCTCGCTGCGTAGAAAGGAACCCCAGTGCCTCCAGTATCTTGCGCTGCGCCCAAAGCCAGGGTTTTATTGCCGGCTTGTGGGCTATGGTCCGTGAGGTCAACGAAGTTTCTCAAAACAAGGAATTTCCTGCAGAGTCAAGTCAGCCCTGTCACAAGGAGTGAGAAAAAAATGCGTGTTGTTACCCCCTCGAAGGATGGTGCCGACAAGTATGCTAATGATGTCTATTCATAAAGGTCCTGGGAGGATGTGTTTCGCAACTTTCTCCCGAAGTTCAACTATTTGCAATCTGTAAACTGTCATGATGTATTGAACTATGGCGATCATTATATCACGAGCTCACGTCTTAAACCCCGCTCTATGTATTTGGTTGTATGTTCACAAATTATTTTGTGTGTGACTTTTAGGAGCCATTTCATAAGCCCTGGAAAAGTCGTTGCACACCTCAGAACTACATCATGAGAAGGTGAGGGTATGCCACGTATTGGACGTATTGGCAACTTTTTTCTGTAAAGTCGGTGGTTTCTCCTCATTTGTTCCCTCATCCTTTTTAGCCAAAGTGGTTTTCGGTAGCCCTCATGGTTCAGAAATGATAGATAGCCGACTTCCGATTGCGGTAAAATAAATAAATAAATTCATTCATACAGCCAGCATCAATGTTCACAGAACACCGTGCTTGGAATTAACTGCTGTGGTATGTAGGGCACAGCTTAATACTTTAACAACAGTACAGTGCCTCTGTGTGAGAAATAGACCACATTATAACAAGGAAGATGTTGTCAGCTTTCTTTGAGAAGTGGTTTCAGAGAACATTTTTAAAGCTATTTAAGAAATTTAGGGGTGTGGTCTGATATCAGTGATCAAATCAAAGTCAAAATTTACTGTAGCTAGAGTAAAACGCATAATATGTGTTGAGTCTTGCTGCTTATTACCCACATACCAAATTTCAGCTGAATCGCTGCAGAAATGATTGACAAATGGGCCAAAATGACATCTGTGGTGGCCATACTTAAAAAAGGATTGCAACGATTTGTGTTAACTTTGGTGTCCTCGGTGAAATTTGGGGTTGCGGTCTGAGGCCAAATCAAAGTCAAAATGTAGGCTAATGTTCTGAAAAATCCATAGTTCATATGTTGAGTCATGTCACTTAGTACCCACTTACCAAATTTCAACTTAATCACTACAGAAATTATTGGGAATCTGATCGTGATGATTTATGAGAATATGTGAATACTGATGTGGGCTCATTGGCTTGAAGATGATTGTAAAGTTTCAGCTTCATTGGCTCAACATTTTCAGAGAATAACGACAACGACAGCTAAAAAATAAATAAATAAAATAAAAATTAAAAATCCTGGTGTCTTAATTTGGTTTTGAATATTCCTTATTCCAATTATGCCTTGATATGGATAACAATATTTGGATCAAGGCTTTACATGACCATTTCATTCAGCTGAATGTTTGCTCTAATTGAGTTAATATTGGAGTGTTGGTGTCAATGTAATATTGTTATTAATTTATAAGACAAGTCTGTATTGCAAGTGAGTCATCAGAACTAAAAATGATGTCTCTCTACTCTGTAAACCCAGATACTGTGGTGGACTCAATTGTTTTGTGGAAACTGATTACCTCAAAAAAATTGTGTCAGCCAACTTAGTGATCTTGTGTTCAAAGCAGTGGAAAAACCTGGTCAGAATAACTTTTGAAAGTTTTTACCTTGTGTTCTTTAAGTACCATCCACACAATGCAATAAAGTTGGCTTACATAATTTTGTTTAGGCAATAGGTTTCCACAAAACATTTGAGTTCACCACACAATCTGGGTTTACAGTGTACCTGTAGCAAATACGTTAATTAGCTAGCTAGCTTAATAGCTGATGATGTTCGTAAATATTTGCGAGCCAGTAGTACTTAACAAGATGAAATATAGTATGTTTATGACTTGCAACATTCATAGTTTCCCAAAATATTGTAAGAGGAACTGGAATTTTGGTCCTGCTTTGGTTTCCCCTTCTGGTCTCAGAACATTAGTCAGAGTGATTCACTGGGTATTTATTGACTTACGAAACAAGTTCACTAGGCTATTCTGATTGACTTTTTACTTTATTGACAGTGTGCCACAGCAGTATGGCAGCTGCAGCCTAATGGCTGGCACTTTTATCTTGAGATATTGGAGGTCCAAGCCTCAGCGTAACTGCAGCAAGGTCAGTGCTGCTGTTTAGCAGTTGAGTGGAGCCTTTAATCCCAAATTCTTTTCAGGGGGTTTGATCCCTGCTTTGTCTAATCAACTGTAAATCACTTTTAATACAAGCAGCTGTTAATAACTGCAATGTAGTATGCCTGTCTATAAATATAAGGTAATGAGCCAATACAGGGGTGCACTGCTGTAAGAATTGACACAGTATGACTCATATTCCTCGATTAGTTTAGCCAATATTATGCAATTATTGACTTCAGTTGAGGTGAACCAATGATTTATCCACCTTGGATGAGTGATATTCACCGAGGCTAAATATCACTCATCCAAGGTGGATACATCATTGGATTCACGGATAACTGAAGTCAATAACCGTTCTATTACTTGACCCTACTTGAAAATATAAAATAAGAGAAGGGCGACAACTCTAACATAAAGCTCCTCACAGAGACGAAGCCTAATCTATTTTTAGTTTGAGGTCGTAGGATTTTTATACTCACCTCTTGCACACTTTCGCATAATGAATATCACTATTTTCAGTGACCGGCGGAGTTCGCCTCGACCAATCAGGAGAGAGCGAATCCTTATGTCATATAATAATAACCTTTATTACCCCGCCCCGCCCGAAGGGGGAGGGCAAGGGGTATTGTTTTTGGTTCGGTTTGTTTGTGTGTGTGTTTGTTTGTTTGTTTGTTTGTTAACACTTTAGCAGCAAAATTAATGGCCAGATTCACCCCAAATTGGGTTTAGGGATTGCCACTGACCCAGAATAGATGCCTATTGAATTTAGGAAAAGTAGGTCAAAGTATGTGCGAGGGGCGGGGTTTGTTGTGCCTGGCACCACTTGTTGCATTTCAAAGGATTAGACCTTAGCTTTGATGTGTGACAATCCAAACAGCTGGATTGGAAGTCACTATTCTGAATGCAAAATACTGTTTTGAAATCAAAGAAACTGTAATTAGATGGGGGTTAAAAGTCATAGGTGTCCACGTGTGATTTGGATCCCAATTCCCTGCTGGCATACAGGACTTCCCAGAAACCATGGCTGTAGAACTTGGTGAATTTCTACAGTATAACAGACTATGAAAGAGCATTAAGTTGTTCCATGACAATGTCCCAGAATCAACTACACGTTTTCCAAGTAATGGCACTGGCTGCATTTTCCTTGTTAGAACAATTAACTAGTTCACCCCAAACAGTCCTCACCCAGCATGCACAAGACAAACAACCATGACTGCTTTAAACATTTCTTAAGAAGTTTGACAATGACCAATTACCATGCGCCCCGAGGAGGAGCAGCTGTCCACAAGCTGCTGCACTGTCCACCAATGGCTGAATTCAAACGGATGACTTCAGCTTTATTCCTCAGGGCTAGAAAGTTCAAAATCTGTCATGTTTCTCTGGAAGTGTATCTCCAGTGAAACCTAAATCATGGGGTATTCGGTGACTGAAAGTCACCAAATGGAGTACTATCTCACATCTCCTAATTTAGTTAGAATTAGGATTCATTTGTTAGAAACCGTATGGTTTCCTGCGCTTTCTTATTTTAGCATGTAGATAAATGTACGCTTTGTTCTTTTAGTGCTCAACTAAGACATCTGGACAACATGAGCAGTTTTAAATACTCACAGATTTTGCAGTTAAAGGGCTCATGAAAAAAAAAGAAGATTCTCTGGTTTGTTTGCTTTCTTCTCTCTGATAAAAACACGCAGTACTTTGTGAAAAAATTAATTTGATTGGATTTTCTGCCTTTTTAGAACTTAAGTTAGTGAGACATGGAAATTATGAGCGATACCACCTGCCATTCTGTTAAAAGAAGTTGTCATAAACGATTTAAATGGGAACTTTCTATGATCAAGATAAATAAATTTACACTGAGAAGAGCTGGGTGTATGGTGTGATTTCAGCTATTTCTGGTCTTTCGTGCTTGACAACTGTATGGATGGTTTCAGGTATTAAAACCTGTAAAATAAACCAGGGTGTTGCGTATGATTGTAAATTTTTGGTTTCCGCAGTTTTCCTGACTCAGTTAGATTTTTATGTCTTCACGCTCTGGTTCATTCATATATTTGGCCACGGTAAAATATTTTGGGGCACCAACATATTTTTCAGCCAGGATTTGTGAATGCATAAATGAAACATGAATTCAGTTAAACACTATGTTATTAAGAGCTGAGACAAGAGAAACTACAGACCATCTTGCGACGGGGTCACACCAACCGCTGTTCCTACCCTCGTACCTCTGTTGCCCTCGCTCAGACCACGCCCACTTTCATACTCCATCTTCATTTTGATCTCAACTACTCACCTGTTCAGTTTTGTGACTACATCTTGCACGTTTGTGGCTCTATTGCCTTGACAATATCTGTTCACAGAGACATAAACACCTGACAAAGTACTCAAAATTGAAGACCCTAGAGCGTAAAGTGCATAAGTCACAAAATGTCTATTCTGAGAAAAAAAAAAAGGGTCTGAAAATATAATAGATCCATAAAATCTGCTGATTGAAGACCCCAGTGCTAAAAGGACTTAAGTCACTTCAGTCCATTTTGAGAAAATCGTCTATAAAAGACATTTTCCCATCCTTACCTCACAGTGTGTGAAAACACAACACAAGTTCTTTTAGCACTAGGCCCTTCAAATGCTTCTATGGTAGTTCTGCTACAATAGATGTCTCCAGGGCCACATGGGCACATGATGACACACACGCTCGTACGATGAAAGCAATGCCACCCAATGCTGTTGTGGCTGATAACAATAGAAGCCACTTGCCAGTAACAGATATGAACGAAACTTTTCCTGAGCACTCGCATTATAGGACTGCATTAATCACATGTCTGCATTAACAGTCCAATGATAACACAAACCTTTAAAGGAATGAGCCGTCAGTATTTGTCTCCATGTGTCTCATTGTCACTAAATTAAAAATATTAAAGAGGAATTTTGATGAAAACAATATTTTAATAATATTTGTCCTTATTTAAAAGTACTGGCAGACAAGCTGTCAGACAAAAGTAGGGATGCAATCCTCCGAAAAAATGAACTTAGCTGAGTGGTTCCCTCTTCCAAAGCAGTGAAGTCATGAAATAATGAATTAACTAAAAATGACACAAGTGTAATGGAGGTGAGGATTGAGAAGCTTCAGTCCCCAGCTGTTCTTACTGTGCTGTTGCTCTATGACATCACTTCCTGTGATAGGTGGGTGCCAAGTTGGAGGTGGTATCCTCTTTGGGTGGAGAGACTCTCACAGTTTATGGTACCTTCCCATATGAGTCATAAACAGCTTTTGGCTTTCGCTTGTCTCGCAGGGGGTGGGGCCTCCATCGCTATGTACGTATCACTTAACTCGATCCAGCTGTTAGACTTGGACGCCCCTGCTTAAATTATATCTCCCCCCCTTTCAAATGGTTTACAACACTCGCTGACATCATAGGTCTCCTCCAACCACACTGCCACACCCGTATTCCCCCCCCCCATCCTGCCTGGTTTTGGGGGGGGTTGGGAAGGATGTTAGCTTCTCCCCGCTCCCTTCCCTCCCTCCCATCTTGTACAGCGACCGCAAAAAGCGAGGTATAAATTACTATGGTTACTTTTCGTGCCTCAGCACACCGCCCCCTGCCAAGCCCAGCTGACAGCTGACTTCCGAACACTACCTGAGAATGATGCGTGTAAAAATGAGCCGACTGCTAAATTGTCTTTTCCCAGACAGATTGTAGAGACTTCGTTAACCCTGTATGAGTCACTCCTGTAGATATTCTCTGCATCCAAACGCAGGTGCTATAAAGAAACATTCACCAAGAAACCCAGACTATTTTTTTGCCTCTTCTGCCGCCCTATCGCTCCCCAAATTCTGACGTGTCCCGACTGTTACTAACGAGCCAAAACAAATGACCAGGCAAAATGTGGTTGAGTTTCCTGCTTTCGGCATGACACTTCACCCAGTCTCTTTGCGTCTTTCTTTCCATGGTTCTTTTGCTCATTCATGCTTCACCTCTTGTTCTTACAACCTTTTCCTGTTACTCTGATGACTTGCTCATACTCTTTGCGCTGGGCATATGGTTTCCATGTTTTCCTTAAATTTCTACAAGATGAGGCGTTTGCAAAGTCAACGTCCTCAGGAGCCCTTTGATCTATTAACAGGGCTATTCAACATTACCCAGAGGGGGGCAGTGTGGGTGCAGGCTTTCATTCCAACCAAGCAATTACACACTTGATTCTACTAATCAACCCCAAGAGTCTTAGCTAAAGAGCTTGATTAATAGAATCCGGTGTGTAACTGCTGTATGATGTTTGAATAGCCCTGATCTAGACCAACGTCAACCATTGAGTGATATTCCAGAGAGGAGAAAACCCTCAATTTTTTTCAAACTTGAGTAAGTTGTCTCCACATGGGCTGCTGTAAGGACTGGAAGCTGTGAGAAACAGGTGCTGGATCATGGAACAGATTGCATTGCAAATATTTAATGCCTCGGAAATTTTGGAATTTCTGTGTGGGTGTTAAAATGCACATGCAATAATGCCCCTGGCCCAATGTCCTCGCCCCACATCACATCACTGGTGCTGCAAACACAATGTGAACTTTGCAAGTTTTCTTAACTGCATTTGCTTTTACGCAGAGCAAAGCTGAAAAACAGCAAAAAGAAGCTTTTTGCATAAATTCCATGAAGGAGGTATATAAACTTAAAATGTTTTTAGCATTTCTGAATGCCACCCTCAGCTGTGCAGTATAATTCACTGCTGTAAAGCATGGTGCTTCAGCAAGGCAAGGAAAACACAGCAGTGATAGATCAAGGGTCATTTGCAGTTGGAATGGTTATTTTGTTTGAAGATGCAAATATGAATGTTTTACAGAGGAAAGCACTATCATATCATCATTTTTGGATTAATCGCTTATCAAGTCCAATTATGAATGATCAGTCCTGCAAGAAGTGCAGTGGCCTGACCCAGCATTTATTGGACAAGAGGTTGGATTACAGCCTGGACAGATCACCAATCGAGTGCAAGAAATGCACAAACAACTGGCAATTTAAACGCTCTATTTAACCGAACTTGCGTGCCAGTGGATTTGTGGGACTCAACAGAGGGGTGTACAACCCCTTATGAAAAATTACTATAGTTCCAAGCTATAGTAATCCTATAGTAAATGGATGGAATTTCTGCCACCATAGTATAGTATTACTTTTGTGATACTATAGTCATTCAAACTACAGCAATACAGTTGTGTGGACTATAGTAATATCATGGTACTGTTGACTGTAGTACTACTGTAGTTATAATATGATGTCTGTACTGCTCTAGTTATACTATGCAAACTATAATAATACTATAGTTATGCCAAAAATACTGGCATTACTAAGAAATAATCATAGGATATTTTCATAAGGGATGATGCGAGATTAGTGGGTTAGTGAGGTATATTGAGCCTTAAACCAAATTTTCAATGTCATGAAGGTGGCTCTCTTTTAAGTCGCCATAGTAACTTCTGGTATCTCTGATTGTGAGTTTCGCATTTGTCAAGCCTTTCTCAGGAAGAGAAAGCCTTGATAATGTTGAATTTGCCTCATAGTACAACCCTTCAGACTAACCGGTGTCACAATGTTCGAACATTATCATAATTTCCTCCTTTACCTCTCTGTCTCCCATCGAGAAGCATGCAGAAGTAAAGAAGGCTGGACTTTTTTTTTTTTTGAGGGGATGCGCTAACAGAGAACACAAACTCCACACTGAAAAGCCCCAGCCAGGGTTCTGACCCAATGTCTTTTTGGTGTGAGGCATCAGCGCTACCTAATACACTGCTACACTGCTCTACTAATAATACAAAAATAGAGAGCTGACCTTACAGAGATGCCTAGTCTCATGCATTCGGCGCGAGTCTCTCGCCTATTAGTGGCATTCACATTCCTGTGCCGTAGTCAGCAATTATTCAATCAACGCGCACTGAAGAAATTCACTCGCGGAATTTAAGTCATTGCGTATTACGTTAATCAGTTTCACGTGCATTACGGTGAATTTCCCCACTAGTGGCACGGAAATCGATTATGACTCGGGAATTCTCACGCTTGTCTTTACTGAGGGATTGAAAGCAATGGAATTGCATAAAGACATTTCAAATGGTCTTATTTCATTTAAACAATTTAAACAATCATGAAACACATGCATTGTTTCCAATCCCTGAGTAAAGAGAAGCACGATAAGTCCGGAGTCATAATCGCTTTCCATGTTACTTGTGGTGAGGTCCACCTTTACGCAAGTGAAACTGAAACTTCAATGCACAAGGATTTTAATACCGCGTGATTCATAAGCGTTCATTGAATAATTGCGGACTACGGTGAATAAGCCTAAAAAATGCGTGAGACCTATGCCGAATGCGTGAGACTTGGCATCTCTGGACCTAAAACATTACTGAAACATTACGATCAATGCATTTGCCGTTTTTGCACTCATTGTGCATAATTTATAAATGTAACCACTAGAGGGCTCTTTTGTTCCTTCAGTCACCATTCTATTTCAGATTTGCTTTAAGTGGTCAAGGACTCACAAAAATGTCTACGCGTTTATCTTTTTTCTATCAATTAATAACGCACGAGATTTTTTTGAGCCGTTGGTGTGACCTAGAGGCATATTTTTGGCATGTTGATGGTAAAAGTCTTAAAGAAATAATACAATCACCGAGTTCCAAGAGTTAAAAATAAGGAAGAGAGAGTGGGTGCAGTGTATATAGGCTGTACATTCTAGCATTATATATTTATCACGGGTGATCCATTTTTCACAAGACATTTACCTTTATACAGCAACTGTACCTGCAAAGCTTTTAATTGTTTTCCTTTAATGAGGACAAAGCTCCAATACGCCACTGAAAGGGGACATGCCAGTTATTTAGTGCCTATTACTGTCTTATCTTGGCTGTTTCTAACATGCAGGAAAAAAGTTAATGTCACTCACCCGAGCCACTGAGCATTGTATGCAAAGTTTCTAGTCTTAAGGGCCCTATTTACACCTTGCATTAACTTGCAATGCATTCCTGGGTGCGTTATCCACGTTATGAAAATGCATGTAAATACAAGGTATGAATGCAAGAAGATTCAGTCTCACCCAGATCTAAATGCAATCCGTTCACTCATTCGGAAAATAAAACCTGCTCATGCAAGTTGAATGTTACCATGCCTGTTAGCTGTTTTATATATATACTGTATATATATATATTTTTTTTTTCTAATTGGATATGGTCAATAATACAGAGTTATAACTTGTCTGTATAGCTACAGCAGCAAGGGAAAGCGCAATCAAGGTCAGTTTTATTTTCTCACTTTATTAGCTATTAGTTGTTATTAATTTTAGTTGCAGTGACATCACAACTAGCCTGACGCCCCTGCTTCTGAGGTCCAATCACATGTAAGTCACAACATCAGATACTGTATCTGTATCCAGATTATGTACCAGGATACAGAGATCGCAGGCTTATGCGTGGTGTAAATGGGGCCAATAAGTCACTGGGTATTCTGGCTTTCTCTGCCTTGAAGTCAGTAAGTGGATTAGCCGGTTACTGAGCAGGACGGGGAGGGTGACTGAAATCAGGTCAGATGAGCTAACAGCGATCAAATGCTTTAATTTATCAAGTAAATCCTGATTAAAGCTGCTTTCACACCGCACAACAGATCCTGTGAACACAAAGGGATGTACACATATTTATGCCGCATACAGCACCTCTATAAAAGGTCACTTGCAGAAAAGCGCTGACTGCGAGGACCTGGTGTGAAAACAAATTGTCTTGCATGACCAAAGTGAAGTAAAATCAGAAACAATGTCGTACTAAGGGGAGAAAGATTTGTTGCAAAGAACTTTAGAATTATTCAAAAATGACAAAATCAGTTGAGAAACTTGTGATTGAGTTTCTCTCCGATTTTAACGTTGAGTAGAGGATTGCCGAGCAACTCTCCTGCGTCTTAAACACCATCTGCAGCATGTCAATAGCACCTCGTTCTACGTGCTGTCAGTGTGATTGTGTAATATGGTCCCATGTCCTTTAGGATAAACTGAACTCGCTGGAGCTCCTGAGTTGTTGTCACAGTGTTACAGAGCAGTAAAACGTGCCGACGGTCATAAAGTGATCCTGCTGAACCAGAACTGAAGGAAAATGGCAAAGGACACCGGAACTGAGGGAGAGGGGAGAGTTTTTATTGTTGGCAGATCAGGGAACCCAGCAGAGTTCATCACACTGTATGAGGAGCGAGACAAACTAGACATTCACTGAACCGAAAGTTCATACAATATGGCTCTTTCAACCTGAACAGACTCCCAGCATCATACAAGAAAGGCTTCAACAGGTAAGGCCCCACCCAACCCCAATCCACCCACAGCACCAACTGCACATCTGCCACTTCCGTGCAATTGCATAAAGTGAGATCCAAAGATGGATCTAGCAAAGAGAAGTATCTAGAATATACACTGAATGTAATGCTGAGGTTTGTCCCAAAATGTTATGTTGCTGGATAGAACTCTGAGGCAGGGAGTTGCTGGTGTGTGTGTGTGTGTGTGGGGGGGGGGTGCATTGATTATTGAGCATGTGCTGCTTTGCCATACAGTAGGGCAGCCAAACACCACTCCAAAATACAGAAAATCCTTCCGCAAAACTTAAAGCGTGTTTAACCTATACTTGTGCACGATACCTCTCGAGTTCATTTACTTAAGATCTGAACAGTCCCTCCCCCAGGGCGTTTAAGTGAATCTGCATTGAGAATTGTGTAGCAAAATATTTTATTGAGCATTAGACGATGAGTCTTTACCAAAGTTGACAGTTTAGGAGGTAGTGATTCATGTTCAGAGTGCGATGCTTACAATTTACGGAGCTGAGCGCATGCTGTGAAGGCTGAGGTTTAACTCGACATGAATTCATGCTGTAATGCAGTACAATGTTTAAACCAAAACGGAAATTTTAACGAGTGGTGCTCTGGTCCCATAAAAACCCCTTAGTTTCATAACAGCCGAAGTGAACAAACCCCAGGTAATTACAGTCGCAATTAAAAGGCGCCTGGACGTAAAAAGCCCACATCTACTGGCATGTTCTAGTGGAGTGGTATAACCCACACTGAGCTTCCATTACATACAAGCCATATTTACAGTAAATACACAGGTACGGATCAGGTCTTCAACAAAAGGACATACAGATTAATTTTATTCTTTACAAAATAAAGCCCTTTTTAGGTTTCATTTGAGTTTTAGTGTTTTATGTAAAGCAGCATAAAAAATTACAGCAGAATACAGATTCTCATACTTTATAAGCTCATTCTTAAGAAAAAGAGATTGTCAGTACAGATTGTTAGGTACGGATCTTGTTATTCACTAAGCAAATTGTGCCAGGCTTCCAGTGCTGCAAGTCTCCTGCCAATCTCCATGACAACACAGGCCAGTCCCTCCCTTTTCAGGCAAGCGCTGCTGTCATTGGAGCTCAGATTGTCAGTGCCTCCTTGGCCTGAGGTGTAAATATGGGAGCTTCTCTGGAGTTCATGAGATCGGAGACCACAGATGGGGCGTCAGGTCCCCCCTGTGTGAGAAGTGGAGGGGGGATCTTGAGGGCTTCAGTAAACATAGCCGTCGGGAAATGGAAGTCCCGTGTGGAACTGCTCCGCTGAGTCGGGTAGAAAGTGGGACCTGTCGTCATAGTGGGAGAGGGGGATGGTGCGATCCTCACCAGGCAGACTGTCAGGATCAGGCTTTATGCTGGCTCTCAGGCAGTCGTTCAGCGTCATCGAGATGATCGCCTCCGGCTCGCACACAAACTTATAGACGTACCTCTCACCAGCCACCTGAGCAAAATGGAGAGAGAGAGAGAGAAAAGCCTTATTCCCTGGCTTTGTGACTCTACCGCCCAGTAGGTACCCCTGCTATCAGAATATAGCGACACTCCAACAGTCTGCATAGTGTCACAGTTACCCTGATGCATGTTCTCCATGAAGTCATAGTAACACTGCTGCACCTTCTGCACAATGTCACAGTAACCCTGCTGTAACTTTTGAATGTCATAATAACCCCATCAAACCTTTCGCATGTCACTGTAATCCTGCTGTATATTTTGCATGATGTTACGGTAATCCTGCTGTACCTTTTGCAAGATATCACAGTAATCCTGCTGTATATTTTGCATGAGATCACAGTAATCCTGCTGTACCTTTTGCATGAGATCACAGTAATCCTGCTGTATGTTTTGCATGAGATCACAGTAATCCTGCTGTATGTTTTGCATGACATCACAGTAATCCTGCTGTATATTTTGCATGATATCACAGTAATCCTGCTGTATATTTTGCATGATTTTACAGTAATCCTGCTGCACCTTTGTATAATGTTAGAGTGATCCTGCTATACCTTTTGCATAATGCCCTTCTCGTAGTAGTAGCGCAGAGATCGGCTGAGTTTATCATAGTTCATGGCCGGCCGATTCTTCTGCACCCCCCAGCGACGAGCCACCTGAAAACAAAGAAAAATCAGTACCCGTCTCAAAGGAAAAATCACCAGCTACAGAGCTGATTGTATGCATTCACTGAGCTTTATCCAGAGTAGAAAGCAGGAGAGTTCTTACTATACGGAACATTTCAGCATTTAAGTTTGCAGGGACTGACCTCCTCAGGATCGAGGAGTTTGAACTCCATGCCGCGGCCCGTCCAGACGATAATGTGGCCGTTGCTGGGGTCTTCCAACAGAGTGACCAGGAACTGCCAGAGCTGCATTGAGCCACGTCGCTGGAAGGGGGCGCTGTCACGGTACACAGAGGGCTCCTGCTTCACTTTCACTGCGTGGGGAGAGGGAAACGGAGGAAGAACATTAGCCTTGGACGAGCAGGATGTTACAGCAATGCAGTAAAACAATAACCATCACAAAGCTGGTCTAAGGTGGTTAACTAGGCTTGAACTCCCACCATCCTATAACTGAACAGAAAATGGATGCCCGATTCAGGTAATGCACAATTTTACTGAGGATTTATTCTCCGAATCAATGAATGATTTTATTCTATAAACTGGACTGAATAGGTGGCCTAGCATGACCCAGGAACTTGAGAAAGTGGAGATTAGGCAGCTAATACGTACCTTCTGGTTTCTCTGGAACCACACAGGCATCATCAGAATATGTGGGGGAGTCTCCGTTGAAGCCAAAGCCTACAGAGGGAGTGGGGGAGAGGGGGAGAGAGAGAGAGGGGGAGAGAGAGAGAGAGGGAGAGAGAGAGAGAGACAGAGAGAGACAGAGAGAGAGAGAGAGAGAGAGAGAGAGAGAGAGTGTGTGAGTGTGTCAGTGTACTGCTGGAAAGTGTTTATCCACCAAAACCGTTTCCAAACACAGTAGGAAATTTAATTTAAAAAATGGGCTCTTGCATCATCCTACCAGATGTATCACAGTTTGAAGTTTACACAGAGAGAGTGGAATCGGTGAAATATGAAGACATGACCCCTAGACAACGCCTATATGCTGATCTTTCTAGCTAAATCTAAATGTTACAGTAATTAAGCGTTTTGCAATATCCAAACCCAAATGAAAGTCCAGAATTCGTATAATAAAGGGACCCCTCGCGCTTCAGCCCCTCTATTACCAGAGGACGGTGCTCACAGACGATGACAAAATATGAACAAATGAAGGAACGGACTGGAGCCCTCGAATCACTTGCATCAGTTTATTGAGATGCCAAGACTAGTCTTGGCATCTCAATAAACTGATGCAAGTGATTCGAGTGCTCCAGTCCGTTCCCTCATCTGTCCAGAATTCGTATGTCATCACTTTCCTGTTGTGCCACTTACAATTTCGGCTGCTCTGGTAGAAATCCATGGCTCCACCAAATGAAGACTGGCAACTGGGCACTTCTGTTTAAAAGAAAAGGACGGATTGTGACGGAACAGCCAAGGCCCATGCCCTGTGCTTCAAGTACAACTCTAAAAACGTTGCAGTCTCCGTGGAATCAGATTTTTAACTTTCTTTAGATTATTCTCCCCTTCAACTCCATTTCTCAAACTAAGCCCTTACGAAAATATCCTATGGTTATTTCTTAGTAATACTTTAATGTTTGCGGCAGAACTTCAGTATTAAAATAGTTAGTATGACTAAAGTTGTACTACAGCCATCACATTATAACTACAGTAGTACTACAGTCAACAGTACCACGATATTACTATAGTCCACACAACTGTATTGCTGTAGTTTGAATGACTATAGTATCACTATAGTAATACTACACTATGGTGATGAAAATACCATCCATTTACTATAGGATAACTATAGCCTCGAACTATAGTACTTTTTCATAAGGGAGTGCATGAGTCAATATATTACACTCTTAAATCACAGAGGCCTGTTAGTTTCATCACAGACTGCAGAAATGCATCGGCCAAGATAAAGCACATTTCCCCACCCCACACACACACACACACACACACACACACACACACACACACACACACACACACACACAGGCGAGGTCTTTCACGGCTAATTGAAACCCAATTGTAGGCAGGGGTAAGGATGCTTACGCAACACACTGACGCAACAGCAGGGCTGATGGGACTCCACATCTGGGACGAGTGACTAGTGCTCCCTCTAAACCTTTTAGATTATTAAGCCTGCCGTAGGACAAGAGCTTAACCCACCAATCAGCTGATTTGTATTCCTCTCCTTTAGCATATTCAAATCAATGCCTCACCATCTGCTACTCTAAATCAATGACCTCACTTCCTCCCCCCAAATCTGTGTTTAACATGTAGAACACAATTCACACATGCACCCCTGATCATACAAGCACACAAATTCTGTTCGCGCGCACACACAGGGGCTTTGCGTGGATGTGGGTATTTAAAGGCTGTCCAACGCTAAGAGGATTTGAAGTTACATCACTACTCTTTCCACAAAGACGGGAGACCTTGCCAACAAGGGGCAGTTTAACCCATTGAGTGAATGAGTGCAGTTGAGTGTGAATGTGCACATTCATGTCTTTGTGTGTAGCAGGAACAGGGCCTACATCATCGCAACTGTGTTCCTCATTACATAATCATCTTAGTCCATTTCACACACTCCCAGAAGAGTCCAGATTGTCCAGTCTTATTTAAACAAATGGGTGGATTTCTCAAAACAGGTGTACACAGCTGGCTAAGTAGTAATATATTGCAATAGTATGTAAATAGTTATATACTGTAGGTTAACCCTTTGCTATAACCAGAGACCATCCGGAATTCCATCATTTCATTCAGCAGGAATGATCTGAAACATGGCCTCTGTTCTGTTCATTCAAATGCGCACCTACGCACCCATATATGGGTCCATCAAATGCAGCTGCTAAATTCAAACCTGTGGAACTTCGGGCCTATTTTAAATTCTAGTGGCGATCTTAAGGTTTCCAACAACCCTAAATATCTCCTGCTGAATTACAGAATAATGTGTATAAAATGATGTACAAGATCTAGATGATTTCCATTTGATGCAATGCTGTGGCCATAAAAAGCGCATCCTAGGTTTGAATTTTTTTCTCAGTATGAGGGTGACATAGCTTCAGTGAAGCGCTGCAACCAGCAGATACAAAATAGGTTTGTGTCTTTGTCCACAATATGAAAAAAAAGCTTTTTCTGACTATGAACCTAGTTAAGGCAAAACGTAAGTGAAAAGTTATGAGTTTAAGGGGTTAATAATACAAAAATGATATCTGGTAAAATAGGCTCACAGCTTTTAATATTGTCAAGTAATTGTGCTACAATCAGTTAAGACTTGTGTATTCTAGTTTCACAGCAGCGATAGCTTCATTAGCATGGAGCAGCAACACCGACCAACAGCTGCCTTAAGGGTATTTCTCCCGCACCTCTGTCACTCACCTGAGTCGAAGCTGAACTCCTTGGGCTCCTGTTTGATGAGCTGGGGATGGAAGGCGGGGTGCGGGGGGGCCATGATGGGGGTGTTGTGCTCTGCAGGGCAGGAGTTCAGCATCTCCCGTTTAAACGCTCTGGGGGGCACTGCCACAAGGGGCTCTGACATTTGGCGATGATAGGGCGGCCGGCCATCGCGGGTTGGTGCGAGGGGGGGCCCCTGCGGGGAGAACGAGGGGCACCTCTGCGTCTCGCTGGGGGGGTAGGCCAAGCACGGCTCAGATAGTTGTCTTTGGAACCTGAGTGGGGAGAGGGGGATAAATTACTCAATCTGTTCTTAATAACGTCACACAGAATTCCCAATGGAAATAACGGTAAGAAAAAAAATATTGTAAGGAAAAAAATCCACTCTCAGCACTTCACTGATGAAAGCTCCATGATTATGGAAGGACCTTAGGAAAACCTCATTTACCTGTGCTCACTGCTATAGGCGGTTGCCAGGCGACTGAGAGGCGGGCAGGGCACGGCGAAGGGCGGGGTCTGGCTGTTCTCCGAGGGCAGAGCTTCAATCGGTCTGTGGAGGGGGTGGGGGGGCAGCGGCTGCACTTTGGGAGGAGTCTGGTCACAGAGTGGGTGCACGCCAGCCATGTGGGAGGGGCCAGGAGTCATGACAGGGGTGGAGGGCGGGGTCAATGGCTGAAACCCAATGGCTGGCTTTGCATCACAGGCACTGCACAGACAGGAATAAGGATGGGGTTTAGCTGGTTTCCGAGACAACGTTCTGGCAGTCTCATTGGTGTACAATGGAAATGGGTGCATCTCAAAGCACAGGCTGCATCCTTCAAAGGCTGCATTTTTAGGGGTCCTCATTTAACTCCATCCGCCAAACTGCCGTAATGTCATTTTATCTACGTTAAACAACTTTGATTTAAGCGAGTCATCACTGGTTTCCCTAAACTCAACCTTAACTCTAATGCCTAACCCTAAACCTAGCCCTAAACCTAACCTTAAATTTAACCTTGTCCCTTACCCTAAATGTCTGTTTGGCAGATGGAAATAAGTGACGACCCCTAAAAATGCAACCTTCGAAGGATGCAGCCTACGCTTTGAGATGCACCCAATATTTCAAAATGGTGTCTACATTTTAACAATTCATCTGCTGTCTGAACTGAATGTAGCAAATGTGCTGGACACTTCATAGTTACAATGAATAATAGCGGTACCAAGATACGGACAAAAACACTCAGAGATTGTGTTTAATTGCATAAATAATACGAACAACTATAATACAAATATTCATGTACATACAGTACTGTGCGAAAGTCTTAGGCACATTTAAAGCAGTTTTGTTGGGCAAATATGCTTGCAAAAATGATGAAATGAAAAGGTTCTAATAACTGAGAAATGTGTTATACAGAGCTGTAAACAATTAAAACTTAAATCAATCAATATTTGGTGCAGCTACCATTTGCCAAAAAATCTGGGACACTGTCGTGTATAGTTTTATAAGATGATTGGCTTTTGCTTGTTCTAAGCTGAGTGGAAAACTTGCCACCATTCCTCTTCACACACTGACTGTCTCACTTGCATCTATCCCTACAAGAAATTACAAACAGCCATGATGATGTTGGCATCAAGGCTCAGTCAAGACTATATATCTGTATCGATTATTTTTAATGGAATACAAACATTTATGAAACTTTTCTTTAAATTAGCATTTGGGATTTCAAATTTACTTTTTATCAACAGGAACTCTAATATGGAATCAAAAAGTAAACATGTAATACAGATTTAAATTTTAAAAAGTTCAGGGTGCCTAAGACTTTTGCACAGTGCTGTATATCATACATAAATGTTTCCATGCGATCAGGGATTGCATGATTTTTCTCCTAAATGCACCTGTAACTGTAGAGGCACGTCTCTCCGAAGGGTGTGAGAGTCCGGTCCCGCCCACAGGGGGACAGGTCACCTGGTGGACATGGTTCTTGCTTAATCTTGGTGGACGGAGGACCATGAAACACCTCTACAGACATAAAAACATGATCGCATGTATTCAGCCCATTCCGCAGAGATAGGGCCACACTGCTCGCATACTAACAGACTGCCAGCTCATTCTCTGCGAGCCAACAGTACACATCACAAGGGCACTGCACAACCAAACTGTAGCAGTTTTATCAAGAGCACACCAGCATATGTAGCAGGGCCTGAGAATAAGCAACTACACTAGCTTCCAGGGATGGCAAATTTGAAGCTCTGAAACAATGCAATACATTCAAATCACTGTTTTGAAAAGTAACAGAAACCTGCTCGCTCAACATTGGCATCTACTGGCAGATGCTTGTCATTGCATCCATTCATTATTGTTGACATGTTGAAGCCTCCCTTTTCAGAAACGCATACATATCAGCTTTGATACAGAAACAATCAAAAAGTCTCTCATTTAGTTTTTGAACGGTGATTACAATTTCTTATCGTTATGTGACATAATGATCATCATGGTCCTATGCTAATTTTTATTTGTCGTGCCATTTAATATTTTCATTCGGTCATTCATTCAATGAAAATGACTGCGTGTAGTCAGCCTTCCATATATTAATGGCCTTGACTATTAAAATTATAGTTATATTGCATAGTTGCTATTGCACCGCACCGTCAATGTACACATCAATAACAAGGTGATATAAGGATTGACAGCGATCATGTGACGTTCCAAAACGTGTCGAACCATGAGTCCGAAACCAGAAGTGACAAAATGTTTCAAAACAATTTGAACTTCTGTTTAAAAATTGCCATCTCCAGAAACCTCTTTGTAAACACTCAGGCCAGCCCCTGGAGCTGCTCCAATCAGGACGTTCTGTGAGAGACTCCAGCGGTTTATGAGTATGCGAGCGTGAGATGAGATTAGCAGGCAGCTCCCATGTGACACGCTCCAGGGGGGGAAAAAAACAATGTGTAAATAAGGTTACGTGCAATTGTGCGTGTGCGCAAGTGTCTAAGCATTTCTGTTCACACAACTGAGTGTGTGCCAGTGCTTGACTGCGTGAACACAAGTGTGCATGTTAGCAGAGTGGTTTGGAGGGTCTTGCAACAAAGCGGCAGCAACCGCAGTGATAACTGAGCCGCGATAGAACACCCTGTTAAGACAGCCTCCCGGAAAAGCAAGCAGGTACGATCGACTCGCGTAAGCAATTCACCGTCTCATAGAAAACATAAACAAGCCATTCACGAGCACACAGACAGTACCACCTGCACAGCTGTAACACAACCACTCTCGCGGGAGAGGAATTCACTCTACAGGCCTCCTGTCTCAGCAAAACTCATTCTACTGTAAAGCAGTGCTCTGGCCCGAGCACCACTACTCTATAACGCTTTCCCCGCCAGTAACAAGATTTTCTGTCAATCAACGTTTTTCCTGTTATATGGTGGCGGGGGCTGTTAAGCGTCTTCTGACAAAATTAGGTCAAATGAACAAGAAAACGGCGCGTTATGGTGCACCTCGCAAACATGTAAAGACGGAAATTATGGGTTTATCTTGAGCGAAGTTCAATCATCACAAGCTTTTTAGCGAGCTGTGACGAATCTGCACAATACACGTGGACAACTTGAAAACAAAGTTGCAGGTCAATGCTAAATAACATCCATACACTTTTCTCAGCTTTTTTGCCCGAAATGTGGGTTTTTTTCTGCATTATGAAAATGGACAATTTTCAAGTGTTTGTGAAAAACGAATGAATTAAGCTTGAGGGAAATGGTTGATTGCGTCTAAAACTTGAGGCTCCATTCTTTCCGTTTACATATTAATAGAACTGAATATTTCGGAGGTGTTGAAGGATCTGTGAATATTATCAAAAAAAGCTGGTGGTGGCTATGAACTTTAAAAAAATAAATAAAAATACTGTGGCAGGGAAAGTGCTAAAACTCTAAAATCTAACCACAGGAACAGATACCATCTTGCCACTCAATACACTCCTTGATGTGCGTTGCACAATCACCCAGATCTGCTGACACACTGCAGGAAGACGTGTACAGTACAAGTACAAAGACTCTCTTAATACAAACCCATCCTTACAGCCAATATTGGAGTCTTCATTTCACAGTGAAGATGACCGTTGCAGCAGACCACGAAAAGCTGGGTCAACCTCCCACTTAACAACCCACCCAAACTCGCCCACACAGGCTCACGCTGGTTTAAATAATACATCGAAAAATTCAAGATACTCACGATTATCCAGCTGGAAATCTGGGACAAACTGCTCGTCATCAGGCACCTGGGCTGTGAACATCGAAAGAATGTGATGAAGAGAGGCACCCAGCTCGCCTTTGGTGTATTTTCCACACATTAAAGTACACAGTGTCCCTGATTTGGTCTAAATTTTGTGTGCTTTGCTATCAAAACATTAACACACAGAAGCAACACCACAGTATGCCACAATATAACCATTTTCATAATCCCAAAGGTTAGTTTTTGAGTACACTGAAAAATTGGCCCTCATGTGGTAGGCTCATAAATGATTTGCAAAGAGAGATTATTTCCTTTATCATAATAACAGTGGGTGGCCTTTCATGAGTTGTTTGTTCTTTGCAAACATTAATGCGTGGGCTGAATTTTAGAAATAAATAATGCAGGGATGGCCACATAAGGCTTTCATCACCACAAATGCTTATTCAGATCAATTTCCTCTGTACTCTCTTGTAACAGAAAATACAAATTGTGCGAAGACGGGCTAAGATCTAACATTAACTCATCTTACACAGGCTATAAACTCCCTGCATGTGCAATGGACTTAAGTTAGGCCTAATCTGCAGAGTTTTTAGATATGGTCTGCTTCTCAAAGTTTATAGTACAACCACAGACTCTCTCTTTCTGCCCCAAAATGCACGTATCCCCTAAAATACAGTACCTCCCCCAAAATTCTTTTCCACAACCCCAAATATTTCTACTGAACGGGTGAGCAATGGTACACCTTATATTGCGCTTGGGAAAAACCAGAATTTACAAAGATGAAAAGAAAGGAAGCAGTCAGTTATAAAAGTACACAATGTCTTAACACACCACAGCTGGAGTAGTGTAAACAGAAAAAGCTGGCGAAACCTCAACTACTTTAGATCAAGCCTATTTACCGTTACTGTTAAAACCAGTGTAATGACTTCTTTTAACCCCGCCTACATTTAACAGCACTGCCTGCACTGGAAATGTGAACCAGGTCTTTTTTTAAGGTTTTTAAGTGCCGGTCCGTACAGGTTAAGTAGAGGTTCTAAAAGGTATGCCAAAAGTTTTATGTGGAAATGTGGTGTTTCTGTGCCCTCAGCCAAGAAAGAGCTCACCTTCTGCAATCCACACTTCCTGGAGCTGGCTCAGATCCTGGAACAGCTCTACAGACAGGACAACAGCAGAGTGACAAATTACTGCACTGTATCATTTTTATTACCCTTATAACGATCAACTTCATGAAAACATAAAACCAATATACAGTATATTTGTAGGACAAAAGACTGGTGTCAAAAAGGTGAAGAATATTAAATGACGAGCAATAGCAATCAAGTTTTTCCACCAAGAAGCGCAGCTCAGTATGCACTAAGAAACAGTTCTCCCAACAGTCCAATAGTGACACAACACACTCTTGTCTTGAATGAGAATCAAACAGACTGAAAGCAAAGGGGGGCGTTCAAAATGTCCGGTCTTGAAAACTATGCTTACTTCAAACAATTTGTTACAGTCTTTGAGATACGTTGAACTCAGTTTGGAGGGCAAGTCAGGGGCATATCCATATTTGTGGCATATTTACAGCTCATCATCAAAGCATACACAGTTAGCATAATCAGCAGCCATGGTAACCATACGCAACAGCCGGACATTCAATATGGCTCCATTTAATTTTATATACTGAGGCACGGCTTTGTAACAGTCAGGCAGGGCAGAAATGAATCTAGGTATGGATGAAGTCATGCTCAGGGAAGGAATGATGTCACAGGCACAGTTAATGGGCTGTGGTCAGTCTACTGGTGACCTGGCCTACAACAGAAATGGCTGATTGAACTGTCTGATTACCCTCTGAGTCCTGTGCAAGTTCAATGTCCCCAAACTTTCTTTTTCTGCCAATTGGTCTGCTACACATCTCCTCCGCCAGGGATCTCTCCTAAAAATAGACAGACAGAGCTGAGCATTACAAGACTTGTTCTCCTCCCTGTCAAAGTCAAAGACTCAAAGGGAGACTCTTGCCATATTAGACAAGTATAATAAAGCATTCTCCAACATTTATTATGGGAATAAAATTTGAATTTAGGCTTATGTTTAAACTATGGGCCAGAGAGAATGAGGACCGATACGCACACTTGCTGGGGGCAAAAACGGGACCTGTTGGTCATAAAATCCATCCATGGTGTGGGGTCCTCTTTTCTGTTCAGAGGGGCTCTTGCCAAAGTTGGTCCGTCCTTTCTGCAGAAATCGGAGAAATGCAGCAAGCGAAAGAAAAATTTCACTTTGCCAGTCAAAAATTTCTGAATTTCACATCACGCAGATAATTGGCATCACGCGACCCAGAGGGCCCAATGTGGCATGTCAGCTGCAACACCGCCTAGTGTCCATTGACAGAAGTGCAAGGATCATGAACTTCAAAATGCAAACACAGCAAAGAATTAACTGGCATTTAAAAACACTCCATGTAAGTGACAAATTACAAACCGTAGCCACCCGTGCTTACTCATTCAATTATGACTACAGAACGGACTGTACAGGGGAAATGTGTCTTTTTTAATTGCCATCGGAAGTCTAAAGGATAATGCACCATAAGCACTGACGTGCGAAAGGACTTTGATCACTTTTTAAAAACGCAGCGAAGTGTGTTTGACAGGAAGGAAATAACTTGAATATGCAAGTTCCAAGCGCATACGAAAGCCAGTGTTTCAACTCACAGCATCACCAGAAGACAGGTGACTCGCAACACTCTTTTGCCCATGGGAGTGGTGATTCATTTCAAAACATTAAAATGCTTTCATCACCAGGATACATCCGTACATTTTTCAATAGAGCAATCAAATGATCTTATCATCCAGGGACAGCCAGCCTACTTAAACAAGTAGTCCACAACTTGTTCATCCGATACGAACAATTGCAAATAAGAGACAAAAAAAAAAAATCAAGCACCAAATTGCGGAAGAGCATGCTACAGTAACTGCATAACAAACCATTTGGGTGAATTCATTTTCACACTGCAACCAGTTAAAACGTAACCCATTCAACAGACTTGCTATGGAAGCTGAACTGTGGAAGACAGCCGAAATATCGGGAAAGCACCAATAGGGGGCGATAGAAAACCTAAGATAACCAACAAATGATGAATTCAGAGTGCATGATGCATTAACTTTTCATGAGCTATACTCAATTTAAGCAATCAGAACCATTTACACAGATTTATTCGGATAATTAGTCAATCTAAATTTGAGCATAACTTAACTGAGGCACACGAAAAAAATCAAACGTCACAAAGCATGCAAATCATTTTCCGTTCTAGAAGGGGGCAACAACCACGATTTCGTCCCATCCGTCACTTGTTTTTCTCAATGAAGTGAAACTTGATCGCGGGGAGGGATCGAGGGAGAAAAAACCCCGACCACTCCATTCATAAATCAGAAAGACAAAGCTTTACTAACCTCGTCAATTGTACACAAAGTCAATATTTGTACATACGATTAGATAAGACTGCGTCCAATGCATGCCTCTAATTTAAAGACAAAAACTCATATGATTTTTACGCAAAGACGCATAAAATGGTTGCCTACGCAGCTTACATGTTTGCAAAGAGAAAATGGCGTTCGCTATGGCCAAATTCTCTGGGTTGTTCAAATTCATAGCTACAAGTTAGTAAACTTAATCGCTGTCAGCGCATGGTTTTACGGGATTAACGGTTTTCAAACGACAACTATTTTCAAAAAACGAGACTCACCTTGCAGGTGTTATTTTGAGTTCACTTGGTTTACTGATCAAACGAAATGTCCATCAATTTTGAAAGAATGAAAACGCTGAGTATTGTTTTACTGATCAGCTGATGTGTTTATTCCTGCACTAACTCTTCCTCCTGCTGCTATAACAACGATACTTCGACTTCGCGAACACTGAATGCGCTTTTCTCAATGAAGTACGGGGTTCTCCTTGTGGTTTGTGAGGAGCACTTTTTGCATTCCCATTGGCTTTCAGTTAATAACATGCAAACTATCAACCAATGGGAGCTTGGAGCCTGCTGACTTGTACTTTAATCGCTCGAAGACCAATCACAGCGTTGGTCTTGCATACTTACAGCGTCACTGGTTTCATTCAGAAATTTTTTTTCTCACTTCTCTAAACATAGCGCACACGGGCTTTTAAAGGACCAGTCGTCCATCAAATGTTTGGAGCATTATTGGAGTTTGGTGCAATTAAAGTGTAGCAATGTATTTTATTTAATTGCATTGCAAATATATAGGCCTACAATTTTCTGAAAATCATCACAACAAAACAAAACGTGGCCAGCTTATAGAGCAAGGTGTAAAGCCATTTATTTCATTTATTGTAAGAACACTGAACAGGGCATGTGTATATTATTATTATTATTATTATTATTAATAATAATAATAATAATAATAATATCTATCCATATTCTGCTTCTTCCTCACTGAGGTCAGGGGGGAACTGGAGCTTCTCCCAGCTGACTGAGGGCAAAAGGAAGGGACCCACCCTCAACAGATCACCAATTTATCACAGGGCGCACACACCATTCACACACCATTTACTCACATAGTCATACCTATGGGCAATTTAGTGTCTCTAATTAGCCTGATGTGCATGTCTTTGGACTGTGGGAGGAAAGCAGCGTATCCTGAGGAAACCCTTGCAAACACGGGGAGAACATGCAGACTCCACACAGAAGTGCCTCAGGCTGGATTCGAACCCATTACTTTTTTTGCTATATATATTATTATTATTATTATTATTACTGCTGCTACTATTATTGCTTCATGGATTCACACAGTAGGCATGCCTGGGGCAATTTTCAATGGCTAGATACAACTGTTGTCAGGTAACACAATGCATATGGTTTAATTCGACAATCAAGAAGATTTGGAAGATGTACAGCGCAAACATGTATGCAACAGTATATTTTTTGTGTCATTCAAAAGAGACAAAGTAACACAGAGACAGACAGTAAACAATGAAACGTGAAAAAACACATTCACACATACAAAAACACACAAACTCTCTCTCACTCTCACACGCACGCACACGCACAAAGCTATTTTATGCTTACGGCAATATGTTCGCGAGATGGGCTGACTCACAGACTATTATTAGCTCAGAGACATATTTTCTACATCATTGCCTCTGTGTAGGCAGAGCTGCAGTGCTGACTGTCATATAGACTCCCAGGGTGCGCTATTCCTCTTTACATTGTTTGATTTTCCCTCTTTTGCATCTATACAATTTGCAAAGAAAAGGACAGAGTGCAATAATATTGTGAAAACAATAACACTTGTCTGAGAAAATCAGCGGCAGAACAACACAAAAAGCAGTTGTATTTGCAATGTCACAAGTTCTGAATGAGGTGAGTCTAATGTTGCAGTCAATCAGGACAATCTGAACTGTCTCCTTACTCACTCTCTCAGTCTTGCAGTGGCTCATTCCCAAGGTCATTGACCTCACTTAGGTTATAGTCACATTATAAGCACATGTGGCCTAAATTCAATTTTTTTGCCCTCATGAGACACGCAACTGATTTTATCAGAGGAGTGTTGTCAGGAACTTCAGAGCAAGACCCAGGTGCAGATCCATAGAAAAAGCCACAAGGGCGCTTTAAGGAAAAAATACCTGACTAGCTGCAATAGAATAATAGAATAAATAGAATAAATAAATTGAAGAAGAATAGCTTGCAAATTAAAAATCTCAACATCGAGGATAGAAGATTAGTGAGAGATGACTAGGCACAAAGCACGACGAAGGATGCTTACCAATCCAGGAAGGAGGAGACCAAGACCGGGAACTTAAATACACAAGACAACAATTCACAAAGAGGAGGAGCAGGTAAGATAGAAGGGAATGAAACAAGGAGGGAAGGGAGTAGAATAAGGCAATGTTTGGTTTACAAGAATAACAAAAAGGAGGCTGACACAGACACAAATTACTGGAATGTGAGGAAAACTATTTACAAATAGAGTGAGACGTGACAAATGTGGACAAAGAAATCCAATTTTTTTCCGTCTTGATCTCAGCTGCTTTCATTAGTGGACATAAAGCTGATACGTATCCAATGCCTGGCCGTGTGACTGCTGTGAGAACGGTTAAATCGGAATTCACGCATTTTTTTCCCCCATACATCCATAGTTTTTCCACAATATTTCCCTGTGCAGGCACAAATCATGCACCATACAGTGGCGGTGCAGTTCGTTAACTCCAGATTAACAAAAAAAAAAAGAAACACAAAAAAGAAAACAACAAAATGGAAGAGGGTAGTCAGTAGGGAGAAAGCAAGGTAAATTGATAGTGATATTGGAAGATGCTTCTATTCAAGCCAAGCTTGAGGAAGTGTACCGCAATCAAGTTGTTTTTGAAGAAATTGCCAAAAAATTGCAGCTTGGGGTAACATTAAAACTTGGTTGCAGCATCAATGAAATATCAAGCATCTCAAAGCTAAATTTGAGGAGGATAAGGACAGCAAGTAACACATTGGCCAGGGTCACACAACACGTCCTCTCTACAACCAGCTTGAATGTATTCCGAGAGCTAAACCAATCTCCCACCTAAAAAGACTGCTAAGCAGCTCATACAGTTTGGTTGAAGAGAGAAGAAATGCACAAGCCATGGGGTGCTTGCTCCACTTCATTTTTTCTAAAATGCCTGCCTCACAAATGTGAAGTTCTTGTTTCTGTTCCAATGCACTAGTGTGTGACATTATTGATTGCATGTGAGGTACTTCCTTGCAGAGATCCGTTAACTCTGATGTCAGATATGAGTCACTTCAAACATGAATTAGAACAGTCTAGGCCAAAAAAATTGAAAATGAGCATTAAGTTCCCTATTGTGTATGTAATTGCAGAATCTGCCCATTACCTCAGTATTTTAGCCGAATTGATCATCCCCTTCTCACACATTAAGGCCAATGACTACCTCCAACTGTCATTTTATCACTATAAGCCATAATGACTGAGTCACCTGTCAGGGCCTGTGATTAAGAAAACATCTTTGCATCATATGGAGTTGTATTATAATGGCTTGATTTGTGGGGCTATAATTTTTTTTTTTTTTTTTGTCAAAATGACATCTGTCAGAAATTCATTTAAAATTGTAACGCCCTCCCCTCACTTTTTTTATTTTAATCCTTTATTTATCCAGAGAAGGTAGAGGGTCTAGAGAGAAATGAGTCTGCCTTTTTCGGCGACACCCAGGGAGGAACGTCAACAAGATAATTATGATTCCAGAAACAAACACATTGAAATCACCATCATTCCCCATCTCAGGTGTTACAGGAAGAGGCGCAGACCAGCATACGAGATCAAATCAGCGCATTATTTATTCAGGGGATGTGTGGATTTAGAGCCATCAAAATGTCACCGGTATAGCTGATTTTTGTTGGCCATTGGGAGAGATATTGTGCACAGTATTCAGCCCCAGTTCTGATTGTGCTACTCTAGTGGGACAATGACACGTACATAGTCTTTATTTGCTGGGTGTAGCGCTTCATTGTAACTACATCATACTTATATTGAGAGAAATATTCAAAGCCAGAACACCAGGTTTTTATGGCCATCGCATTACATCAAATGGAAAATATCTAGATCTTGCACCATTTTAAGCAATGTTCATTGTAATAAAGCAGGACATATTTGGGATCTTCAGAAACCTTGGATTCATCAACGGAATTTAAAACAGGAATAAAGTTTCACTGGTTTGAATAAAGCAGTTCCCTTTGACAAACACTCATATGGATCCGTAGGTTTAATGGGGTTAAGAATGACATGACTGCAGATCAAAAGTAACAGAGAAAGTTGATGGTAAATGAGCTTCCAGAAGAAATCCAGCTTAAGCTTACATTATCTTTATTTGAGCACAGCCCTCTCAGTTAAACAGATCACTGCTGACCTATTTACTTCACACCGGCTAAAGGCCATAGTGCTCTGGCCATTGAAAACACCAGTGCAGGGGAGCATGTCTAAAGTAGAATGTCATGATTGATGGAAATATAAACTACATATTGCAGAAAGGGGCCATTCTTTTTCCTTATCTGTGTTTGGACTCCTGGACCTCAGTTTTGGAACTTGTATGTGGATCTATATCTGGGTTAGGCTTCTTTATCTTATGGAAGGCTTCATTTAGCATTTTATTCCAGGTCACACCACCAAAAACATGGCCTATTGCCCTCCCGTTATTTCTAAATGTACACCCATTGGCTTGTGAGTAGCTGATTAATGTAGACCCACAGGCCTGCATCATTACTAAATCGACATTAACCCTAATCAGTAAAACGCGGGTCAGAAATGACCCAGAGCATGAAAAAACGTTCATATTTTTTTTACAAATCTCAATCCATCAATCCCAATTTTTTTTTTTTTTTTGTGTACCAAATTTTGTTGTTTTACGGTGTGTAAAAAATTTTTAGGATCACTTGAGCAGTCTTTATGCATTAATAAAATTGTCAACAGGGTCAGTACTGACCCAAGCGAATGTTAATATTGGTTTTCTTTTGCAGGAATGTAAAGAAGTGAACCATGGCAAGTAAAGTAACAAGATATACAACCCAAAATAATATTCAAAGACTTTTTGAAGATCAAAGTGACAGTGACAGTGGTCAAGATAATCAAAGTTATTCAAGCTGAGTTATTGAAAGGATTGTTTAAATATCTGAGAAAAACAAACTTTTTGTTTACCTTATATAAATGGTAATTTTCATACAATGGTTTGACTGGTATGAGGTGCCAAAATCAGTCAAAATCGTTACTTTACATTACTTAAAAATTCATAAAAAAGAAACTACTTGTTATACTTCTTTCATATTTGGTATATACTTTCATTATTAGTGTACCAAGCATGAAATAAAGTGTCAACAAGATTGTAATTTTAATGTTTGAATTATTAAGGAAAACAAATTTTCAGTTTCACACTTTTCTACATATACGGAGAAATGTGAAACTTCCATATGGTTTTAGTCTCATTTATTTCAAGCTTACATAAAAGTGGAGAGTTTATCCTTTCAAATGAGCTATTGATCATTAAAATAGGAGCTGTATTAGATTTTTTGTGAATTTTTAAAATTTGGGTCAGTTCTGACCCACGTTTTACACCAATGTAAGTTTTTAGGTTTTACTGATGAGGGTTAAGCGGCCAAAACAAGGTTTTGGTTTTGACGTTCATTTCTTGTTTTCCTAAAGAAAAGATGCACACTGGAGCTACAGGACTACAGTTTGCAACAAATGCACAGTTTGTGTTTCCATCACCGGTTTTAATTTACAGAAGCTCAACTCCAAGAAATATTGTCACTGTATGCTGTTTCTTTTCTCTAATGTACCCTAGTATGTTTATTTTTAGGTATTATTTTGTGAAAAAATTAGTGGCAGTTTGTGTCACAGCCAAGTCATGTCGTGGATGAGCCATAATCCGCCGGAATTTTTGCCCATATTAGGTCTTCCTGTTACCTTACTGCACAGTTTCTGATTCCAATTTGGGCAACATGGCGGCAGCCGAAAGCTGCACCTCCATGGCATCATGATGCTTTTTTTACAAGCCCAGGGACAGTTTACGGGTGACATCACAGATACTCGGTTCATATGTTTTGCACACGAGCTGGTGTATAACAACTGTATTTAAATCCACTGCCTTATTTTATGTAGCCGGACATACAGCCCACCTGTTCATGTTCTTTCGGTGAAAGTGCCTTTCTTAATCAGTTCAGGTGAGCACAGATGGCTCGGATTACGTGTCACTGCTGACACCAAGATTGGCAGTGTTACAGGCTGCTATTCGAGCAGAACTCGGCGTTATGCCACTGACACGACCGGCCAAACTGCCTTGGGATCAGAACCAAGAGAAGCTCATAAGCCTTATGGTTCCCCCATCCCAGACCACGGTTTGATCCGTGACTCCTCCCGCAAAACAGAACTCCAGCTCAGTGGGACAGGTGGGTTCCTCAGGGCTTTACCCAAAACGGGCTGCTTTAAAACAGTGATGCCCGATGCGGGATGCATGGTACTGGACTTATATGGTAATCGGTAGTAAGGGTTGTGATGGTGGTCCCCAAATCACCATGGAGTCAACAGATTCCTGGGGTCACTGGCGCTCTCCATATTTTCACACTGTCTGGGCTTTCACCAAACCCCACTGTGGCACACACGTGGGTCTACGCACTGCAATCAGTACTGCAAGATAGTTTGCCTTCTTGGGGTTCTTAACCTTTCATCCTACCAAGTGGGGTCCATCTGGACCCCGCACCTATATATTTGTTTGCCATTGTAAAAATATGTGACATACTACCTCAACGTTTTATGAATTTGTCAGAATTTATGTCTTAATTAAAACACTAAAGCACTGGAAGATCAGCTCTTTGCATTGTGAAGGTATACCAGAGTAAAACTTATCTGTCTTTTATTTTATAATTGAATAGCACGCTGAAAATGAACCCTTTCATGCATGGAGGTCACTACAGTGTACAGCTGTTAAAAAGTGTTTTTTCTCTACGTATGCCTGCAATTTTGGGCACTGCTGCATATTAGTAAAAAAATCCTGCCTGAGTTTATCATAATTCATGCATGAGAGGGTTAACTTCTTTTTGGTTGTTTCAGATTCATAATGGCCAACAGACAAAGACAAGCTAGATACACAGCAGCAGAGGCCTTAAGGCAGATTCTGAACACAAACAATGAAAATTATTTTACAATTACTTTTTTGTTTTAAGTTCTGTAAGAAAAGACAGAAATTGTAATCCAGAATGTTTTTACAGCTGCATGAGCTGCAAAAATCATGTATATAATGCCAAAATTTCTTTTGTGGTGCTATAATTTGCTAAGTGTATGCTAGTTATTGCAATATTATTGCAATGTTATTGCATTTGTTATACATCATTGATATTCAGCAGTAGTGGATTTTGTTCATCAATAAAGTTATGTGTGTTTGCTGCATTGAATTTGTTCTTACTGCATTGATTTCAAGGTATTCCCTCCTGGGGTCCATACAGACCCCGCCTGGTAGTTTGTGTATGTAAAATTGGCCGGTAGGATGAAGGTTAAGTCTTCGGAGTATTACTTTGATGTTTTTGCACCATTGTTCATACAGCTGCAAGACTACAAACTTAGAGAGGATACTGATATTGAGAAACTATTGAGGGACGGTACTTTATTTGATTATTTTACCTGAATTGGTTTCTGGTCTAAATTGCTGAGTGATTCTACAGTGAAAATGGAATTTTATTATTATGGCTTGGCAACGTGGCTCGCTAGGACTACTGACAAGAACTGGAAGATAGTTACAGAGGAAATAAACCACAAAATCACAGAACATTTGAGCAAATATTCATAAGAGACTGCCACATCACTGCCACATCCTCAGTCTTCCTGAAAGCAAAACAAATAAATAAAAAGAAGCAAAATCAGCGCTGTTGCTGTGGGAATCTATCACCGCTGCATAGCCCAAATCCCTTCTCCAGTCGTTCTTGTTCCCTGTTCTACGCCTCTCTCCCTGTTACTGCAGGAGCTGGTATCTTTCCCTCCCGGTCTCATACTGAAGGCTGGCCTGCTCCTTCATCAGAGCCACAGCGAGGCGGTTCTATTAATAGCCGACTAAAGGCCTCTTACATAATCCTACCGGGACACTTTCTGGCAGCTTCAGCACACTCATGCAGTCCTGCAGGCAGCCGGAATCAGGGTTGCCAAATAGTGCTGCAGTGGAATCTTCCACTGATCACTGACCTTGGGGTTGGTAACAAACAAAGGATGTTTTTGGGAAAATATCGAATACTAGAGCCCAATTCCAAAAGTCTTTCAATATTATAGTCTGTCAAACATTTCTTCTTTTTTTTCTAACGAATAAGAGAAACTGTGAGAATGGGAAAACGTACAAAAATGAATTCAAAGCTATGTTGGCATCCTGGTACATAAATTTGTATTGATATTCACAGTGTGGCACGGGGCAAGTGCACAATATATCAAAGCATATACTGAAGTAAAACCTTAATGTTTCAAAAACATCTGTCATTAATTGAGCTCACAGAGGCTGGAGGGTGATCCATTATTTTATGTCCATCTCTTTATGCTTTTTTTTTTCATTTCTAATGCCTTGAGTAGTTTTTGCACTATCATTTCAGATGGCTGCGCAGGAAGTGGCCGATTAAATGATGGATTCATATGAAGACCATAGTGGAAAAATGATCAGAGTCACATTTTCACGTTGTGGAGAAAAGATGAATTGAAAATTCAAAACGATCTTGGAAACAAAGCTCTGAAAATATATGTTAAAAATATAAAATATATTAAATATTATAATAACATATATTATGATATATTATTATAATATGTAAAATATACAAAAATGCAAAATTTGGACTCTGATCGTTTTTCCTTTGTGGTCTTCATATGATTGCTAAAAATTTTATTGGGCGTTGAGGTTGTGAGTCTCTCTAGGTCGCTGCACCTGCAGGATAACTGTGACTCACGCATGTACACATTTTCACGGGAATCAAATTTAGCAGAGCGAAGCAGCCCCTCTGTCGCACACCCCCTCCAGGCACAGTGTCGAGGAGCGACCCGAGGAGGCTGTCATGCCGCACATGTCAGGTGTCTTTCACACAACCTGCAGTGAGCGTCAGGTACACTGTGTTCCGACAAACAGAGTAGCGGCTCTGCTCTGCTCTAGAGAAGGGCTTTTTTTGTTTTGTTTTTAAATGAACTGCCTAATCTAGGCCTAACCTAGGAAACAGACTGGCTCGATTTCAAACCTAGATGTAATCAAGACTCCAATGGCCTCTCATCCTTACTTCACTCTGTTATGGATGCTGTGCACAGCACCAAACCCACTCACATTTAAATTTAATGCTGTGGGCGGCTGCAAAAAAAAAGATTTTTGTGGGCGGTTGAATTTATTTCTGTTGTGTGCAAACAAGAGAAGCATCTCTCTGAAGTACAAATTTAATCAGCCCATACCATGACACAGATCTATTTCTGTAAGGATGCTAAATTCTTGCATCGTCATTGGACAAAAGTATATGCCCTTTTAACGTAAAAACAGGAAATGAACATTTTACATAAGCCTGTTTCTTATTGAAGACCTCATTTCCTTTTGACTTCTGAGAACCTCATACAAGCGTCAACCTCCGTGGCTTTTGGTGAGTTAAAGGATGAGAGTACCTTAGTATACAAAATAATTTTGGCTAAAGAGTATAGTTATTTGAAGGAAAATGCATTAGGGGCCTTCTCCACGAACTGTCATTGGCTGTTAACAGTAATTAGAGAGAGGCAGATCAGGGGATGTGACCCAAAAATTTCTCCAGTATGTCCATCAAGTCTGATTGTCTCTCCTCCTTATGGACAAAGAGAGGAAAAGAGAAGCATTACGTTTCAGAGAGTGCCTGTCTTCAGCCTCTGTTTTCTTTCTATGGAGCTTTCCAGCAAAAACATTTACAGCAATGTATTTACATACATTATGAACAAAAACGGGCAAAATTTCAACTAGTTCTTTTAGGGCCAATCAAATATGGCTGAGTACAGAAATTGGAAAAATAGCTGGGATGGAGGAGACTGATAAGATGTGGTTTCTGTGTTTAAGTGATCACAGATAACGTGTGTTAGCTCCCAGTATAATAACAAAGCAATGCACTGCAGCTTGAATGTGTTTCAGTGTGTGTGGTGGAAGAGAGAAGCATTTTGTTAAAAGGCGGATGGTGAACTATTTTTTGCACAGAATAAGTCTGAGGAGAAAAGGTAAGTTGCCTCATTGATGCTGATATGTGATGTTTATTGTGATAGGATTTTTTTTTTTTAATTTACAGTACTGTTCAAATGTTATAGGCGCTCTAGTTTTTTTACATTTAAATTTAGTCGTACATGTTTGTTTGTTTTTTTGTTTTGTTTTCCTCATCAATGGTTCCATCGATAAAAAGCACATTTGACACACTAACTGTTAATTTTTAAAAAAATCCTTCAAAATGTTTGTACTTATTAAAGACAGTTTATACGGACAATATCGCCTTGACAGAGCCCTGAACTCAACATCATGAAGCTTGACGGGATTTACCTGAGGAGACGGACACAATGAGACTGGGGTCCTGCAGGAAAACTGTGGCAAATTCTCCAATAGGGCTGGACAAGCAAATAGCCAATTATAGCCAATTATCTTCTAAATCTATAAAGCTGCAGGAAAATGTTCCTGATTTTTAGGCAGAAAGTAGTCACGCCAAATATTGATTGGATTTATTTTTAACAGTCCACATACAGTATGTTTACAGTTTATTTTTCAATATTTAGAAACCTTTTTTCATGATATTTGGAAGCATCTTTGTTTTGCGAAATCGTTTAACATGTCCTTAAAACTTAAGAACAGTTCTGTATATATCTTTTTTATTATTTACTGTTATCCTAACTTTTTTTGTTTTATTGATTTTCTGTATTTGTGTATAAAATGTCAAAAACCAAGATATGCATGTCCCTCCAGATCCATTCACAGAGTGTAATAATGAGGGCAGACATTTTGCTACTTACTGGGACAACGTCATTCAAATTGCCATCAGTAGCATTGCCATGGGGGCATGTGTATGACAAATATGTTATCGCTCAAAGTTCAACCTTGCAGCCTTGGTATTCAGGTATTAGCTTGGGTAGCATCATTGCCCTGCTAAGTTCTGTCTTACACTGTTCTGTGCTCCAAAGGCTGCCATCTTCAGTCAGGCATACATCTCCGCTCTCCTGCCATATTGTCTTGAGCTGGGAAAGCTGAGCAGTAGGTGAAGTGATCTTCCACAGTGATACTGCACCAAAGATATTGAGTTGTCAAGGTATATCATTTGAACTATAACACTTATTTTTTACCCCTCAGCCCTGAAAGAGGCTGTGGAGTATTGTCATCACACACGGCGTCCGTCTGGCCGTCCGTCCGTCTGTCCGTCCACATTTGATTCTGTGCGATAACTAAAAAACGCCATCACCAATCATCACGGTAGTTGGTCAGGACATCGGGGTAGAGTTACTACATAAGCCTATCGATTTCGGTCAGGATCCGAAATCAAATATGGCTGCCAGAGCCGCCATTTTGAATTTCCATTCCGTGAGATAACTGAAAAAGACCATCACCAACCATCGTGATTTTTGGTGAGGACATCGGGGTAGAGTCACTACACAAGCCTATCCATTTTGGACACGATCCGAAATCAAATATGGCTGCCAGAGCCGCCATCTTGAATTTCCATTCTGTGTGATTTTATCTGCTTCCATTCACTGTGTTTTACACGATAGGTACACACGCTTCGACTATGCACGGGTCTGAGGGGTCCCGCCCTCGTAAGCGCGGCTATTTCTTACATTCTGACAATATTTGTTTTTTTTTTTCCTCCCTGTAGTTTAGAAAACCAAACTTTAGGTTCAGGTATAACGACTAATTCCAAGCGGTTAGATGGTTGTTCAAACCCAGCACCTATTGCGTCTCCACAAAGACTTTTAATGCAGGTTAATATTCATGATGGCTTCACAGTCTTCCAAGCTTTGCTCACTTTCTCATTTTTAATTCTCTTTCTGCCTTCTACCCTTCCTTCTTCTCTCATAATGAGTTGTGCCCAGAGGTCTTAATGGAGACTGAGTCCATCTGGGCATGAGATGGAAGGAGAGGTGAGATTATAGTGAAAGAAAGGTGCCAAATCCATGTTAAGCAAGAATCCAGCTAGCACAGGTTGCTATGAGACAAAAATCTCCAGACCTCTTGAAATCATTAGCAATAAAAGAGCCCAACAGCTGTTCTGGAGATGCCATAGTGTTGCAACTGCTAAGCTGTTGGAAGTCAGCAGGTTCTGAATACTATCATGGTGGTACACTGCTTTGACATAAAAATGCAGTTTTTTTTGGACACAGCTGAACTGTGTCGGGAAAAATGTCTGTTGGATTCTGTGATGTGCTGAAGTACTGGCTGTCTGATGTGTTGAGAGTCTCTGAAGCTGAGTCTCTGGCTTTGTCCTTCAAAAAATTCAGTTTTTGAGGTTTAGCTGAGGATTTGTCAGCACCTAAGAATAGCCTGAATTGATGCCATGGAGTAGGAGCATATTGTGCTCTGTTTCCAAAAAAACCAAGTCTCTCTCTCTCTCTCTCTCTCTCTCTCTCTCTCTCATGCCTGAGGGCTCTACAATGCAGTCTAAAGCAGAACAGAATGCTGCTACATTGAGCTTAAAAATAGCATAAACAAACAGTAGCCTGTTATTTTAATATCAGTTGTCAGCACGGAGGAAACATTAAGGAACTAAATCCCTGAGGACGTCTTAAGATGAGAGGTTGAAATCTCTTAAATGCTGTAACACAGCAACCGTTTACAATGCCCATTAATTATATCAAGATGCCCATGCGCTGATTTTTGTATTATGTTACATTTCAAACTGAATTATTACTTAAATTCCATTATAGACCTAATATTTTATTTTTTCAATTTTTAGCAGTCTAATTGCATCTGCTACCCGGGAGCATTGCTGAATTTAAAGTGCAATGACTGAGCTATATTGTCAGTAGTCATTAAATCTGTGGAGGGGCCTTCACTTATAGTTGACAAAGACTGGCAAAAGGTGCTCGAAGGAGTTAAGGTACCATTATTGTGTGGAGGAAATGAGGACAGCCAGGCAGAGTCAGCCATGTCTATAGGGAAGACACACTAATTACACATTACCCTATGTGGCTAGCATCAACTGATTCAATATGAAACACTGCGGTGCATTCAAACCCAAGGACAGCATTTTCTCGGCTGGCATTTCATTGTTTATTCTCCTGTGAATCCAGTGAAATTTATTTGTATGTTCTTGAGGAAATTATTATTCAATACACATACCTTTTTAACATTAAAATGTTGATTCATAAGTGTTTAGGTAAGCTTTTTACAAACATTTAGCATAAGACATTGTAGCAACTTTTTTTTTTTTTTTTTTTTTTTTTTTTTTTTTTTTACTTTGAAACAAAAGCTGACATTATTTCAACCATATTTCAACGCTGAGGGTCAGTTATATGCCGGCTGGGACTAATAGCTATCACTTGATCCAGCTATACTTAGCATTTTCAAATGTCTGATGTCACTTTCAGGCAAACCTATGTGAAGGTACTTGCAGTAAATGGGTAATAGTATTTCCTTGCTCCTTTGGGCTGATTTGGCAGAAAGTAAAGAGGGGGTAGCATGCATCAGAGTCCCCATCATACCTGGGCAAAGATTCGCAATTATTAGACTGTATTTAATTACATTTAATTGTACATTTAAGGAGATGAGCTGTCTATGTGCACTGAGTCATTCTGTCAACTGTAATATTACAGGCTGGTCTAATGAGCAATTCTTTGCAGTATATGACACTCTCTTCTTTATATAGCTCCATCGCATTTTATGAGGTTTGGGAACCACTCTAAGGGTTTTCCAGCTTTGGGTCAGATGGGTTTTAATGTGTTTTTTCTGATTCTGTTTATACTCCTGTTTCTGAGAAATGATAAGGGAATTTGAGACAGATTCGTCGGTTGATTGTTAGCACAGTTGTGTCCCTCCAAAGCTGGTGTTGAACACTGACACGTCTGCTAGCTGCAGTAATCCTGGCTTTGTATGAGGGAGAACAACCAGGCTGATTCTCCTCACCAATCTCCGGCGCCAATGCGATCCTAAAATAGAGCAGCAGTTATAACGGCCTGCTTGGCTGCCACAGCAACCAAAAAACTCTCCAAGGTGACAGCAAAAGCAGGTAAGGAAAAGAAAGGGAACTGGCAACCCTGATTTCGGTGACAATGAAAATGGATAAAATCAGCGCAACTAAGCTTGCGTGGCTGCGCATCTTTCAAAATTAGTCTGCTTTGTGTATTACTATAACGTTGCCTCTAGGGGGCAGTATCACTGTGGCTATGAAATAGTATAATTGAGGGGTATCCCTGAGCTAAAAGTCTATGTTGACTTCTAATTTGGCCAATTAATTAATGTCAAAACGCATTTGGCTCCTTCCCAAGAAGATCAGCTGATCACTTGCCATGGACAACAGGGGAGAATATAATTTGTTGAATCGAAAAAAGAGAAAACGCTGAATGATCATCACTCACTAGAGTGGAATAAAAGTCTAGCTCTAATATGAGTTTTTCCTTCAAAGGCTCATGGTTCACAGGTTAAAAATAAGCTGGGGAGGTAGGGCAAAAATGACGTCACGTAAGAACAGCAATAGGAAGTGTACAGGAGCTCACTGATAGTGTGCCGCGTATCCCTGGTACAAAAAATACTCCATCCGAATGAACTGTTGCTAAGAAACTGAAAGATGGTTGTTCAGATCTGCGTTGTTATGGAGGCCTGTTGCTAGTAATGTTCCAGTCTTTGACTGAATTGTGACAGCTGGACTTAAACACTTCTGAGATAATTTTTCAAATCTAAAAGCATCATGTGATTAAAAAAATTGTACGATTAAAAAATCAATTTGCCTGCGTGCGCACGCCAACAGGCAAAATGGCACTTTAGTACATTCACATATGTGTTTGCACACATATATATTAAATCGTCAGGAAATAAATTATAAGTTGTATGGTTGAATCCTATTCTCATACTGCCAGGTTCAAATAATTCATTTGAATGCGCAACAAGGCAAACGAACCTCACAACAGAAAAATACGCGAATTACATTTGGATCCTGAAGTAGTGCAACTGAAATTGCGCAGAAAAGCAAATAAACTTGTCAAATTAACCTGGCGAAAACAAACGTCTCGTATGCCAAATGACGGGCCCACACAGCAAATAATTTATAAAATGTACACTATTCACAAGAGGGCGCTGTTGTACAGGCCTTAGAAATCCGCTGTTTCAGCCCTCTAGTGGCAGTTTAAAATATTGTGCTCGAGAACAGAATGAACTGTTTTCTGTAAATGCTTACGTATATCACAATAAGCTGGTACTGTAGAGGTACAATAAGATTAAGTTTTATAGTTTTAAAATTTTCATCAATCAAGTGAACAGAACACGAATACCAAAATATTATCGTGAGAAAAGCGCTTACATTATTAAAAAAAAAAAAAAAAATCAGCATGGTGAGGTTTGGTACTGTAGTGACAGCAGACTTCAGCAGAAGGAAATTAGCTGCACATTTGAGTGGCAGGCTGACACAGCCATCAGCAATGCTGCTGGATTGCTAAGTCCCTCCACCTACAAAACCACATGCCAGGTGCGGTTTTTCATTACACCAATGCTCAGGTAAATACAGGACAGAAATGAAAATAACTAATTTCCTTGGACTGTTTACCAGCTAGGACGGAGAGATCTGAGAGAGAGGACTGGATGGGGTTTGGGTAGAGGCAGGGCAGGTCATTTTCCATAAAATGCTTATCAGGGTGCTTTGTAATGCTCCACTGTTATTTCATCCCCACGTCCGACCCTCTGTGTCACGTCAGCACTCCATACAATGGCTCTGAATCCTCACAGTAAATTCCCTGAATCATCAGCTGGGCTCCAGGTCTGTTTGTGCCAAGGGATTAGCTGCGCCAATGCACCAGGGCCATTCTACCGCTAGTGCTCCGCATTCAAATGCCAACCCACCCAAGCCCCCCCACTCCATACATCTAATTATCAATCCCCCCTCCCCCCACCGCACCTCTTCAATGCATTGCCATGAATTAGCAATGCTGAGAATCATCCGATGCCATCGCTAAACAATGGGACAGATTCCATAGCACTCCATAGTGTCATCAAATCTTTGTTTATATCAAAGCTCCACCCCCCCCCCCCCACCACCACCACCACACCACCAGAGTTTACAAGCCTGTTTCCCACAAAGTTGAAACGCAGTGTAAAATGTCAATTAAAACAGAATGCAAAGATACGCAGATAATTTAAACCCCATATTTATTTGAAAATAGTACAAAGACATTTTAAGGGTAAATTTAGCACTGATAGTAGGAAATATTTTTTCACTCAGAGAGTAATCTCAGTGTGGAACACCCTGCCTAACCATATTGTTGAGCCAGAAACCTTGGGAATTTTCAAGAGCAGGCTTGACTTAAAGCTAGATATTACTGAGTCAGTGAGTATCTGAAGAGATAGATTCACTATAGTAATAAGATACTGGCGAGCCTAGTTGGGCTGAACGGCCTGTTCTCGCCACTCATGTTATGTTATGTTATGTTATGTTATATCAAATGTTGAAACTGAGAAACGTAATTTTTTTTTTGAAAAATATCTGTTCGTGTTGAACTTGATGTTAGCAACTTGTTTCAGTTGGAACAAGGGCAACAAAAGACTGAAAAGTTGTATGATGCTAAAAAAAAAAAAAATACACCAGGTGGAACATCTCACAGTTAATTAGGTTCATTGCCAACAGGTCAGCAACTTGATTGGGTATAAAAAGAGCATCACAAAGGCAGTCTTTCAGAAGCAAAGACGGCGAGAGCTTCACCAAAAAGACTGCATGGGCAAATAGTTAAAAATTTTAAGGATGCCATTTCTCAATGTAAAATTGCAAAGACTTTGGGGATTTCATCATTTATGGCGGACACAATCTCATCCCGACTCATCATAAAGTGATGCTACCTGACAAAGCGTTGATATACAACGCAAAAGGAGGCTTTTGGCATCTTTATTTAACACTTAGGGTAAGGGTTCGGGTTAAGGGTTAAGTGTTAGGGGGTAGGGTACGTTTTCAACTGGTGTCAAATAACAACACCTAAAGCCTCCTTTTGCATCGTATATCGACACTTAGTCAGGTAGCGTCACTATATGACACGTCGGGATGAGACTGGGCTCCTATGGCACATAACATCATTTTAAGATTCAGAGAATTTAGAAAAATACAGAGACAAGGCTGAAAAACAATATTGAATGCCTGAGATCTTTAGGCCTCTGGTAGCACTGTATAAAACATAGAGAGGATGCTGTGGTAGAAATCACTACATGGAATCAAGAACATGTCTGAAATTCATTGTCAGGAAACACAGTTTTTGCATTCAGAAAATGTCCTTTAAAAACCTGCTATGTAAAGATAGAATTAAATATAAACAAGATCCAAAAACACTGCCACCTTCTCTGGGCTCAAGCTCATATAACATGTACTGAGGTAAAGTGAAAAACTGTCTTGTAGTCTGGGTGCTAAACTGGCCTGCCTGAGTCCAGGCCTGTCACCCATTGAAAACATCTGGCAGATAATGAAATTAAAAATTTGACAAAAGAGGCCATGAAGTCCTGAGCAGCTGAAGTCCAACATCAAGCAAGAATGGGAAAACATTCTGCTTTCAGAACTGCAGCAGTTAGCCTCCTCAGTTCCCAAAAACATACAGAGTGTTGTTAAAAGACGTGGTGATGCAATACAGTGGTAGACATGCCCCAGTCCCAACTTTTTTGAAAAGAGTTGCTGGCATCTATTTCAAAATGAGCATACTGTATATTTTTCAATGAACAATAAAATTTCTCAGTTTCAACATCTGGAATGTTGTCTTTGCACTATATTCAATTAAATATGAAGTTTAAATGAATTGAAAATCATTGCATTCTGTTTTTATTTACATTTCACACAGGCATCCAAACTTTTTTGGAAATGGGGCTTTTAATATCACTTATCAGCTTTTGACGGATAAATGTAGGTTTACCTCCACAAGGCTTTTCAAGAAATTGCTCATTAAACAAGAAAACATTTACTATTCAAATTGTCCATGACAGCATTAGCATGATAACAATTGATTACAAAATTTTATGTTGTCTAATCATTAAAATTTTCCATGGAAGTATTTCATTTTATTTGTAGAACTGAAAGTTTGATATAATTCAAAAATCCACATCAGTCAATGCACTCCCAAATTTGTTCAAAAGTGGGTGGAATAAGCAAATCAACTGTGCTTCCATTGGGATGCTGATTAACTGTAAACTGCACAGGAGATAACCCAAGACTTCATGTAAATCTCTCAATGCCTGCTGAATTGTGAAAGACAAAAAATTCTAGTAAGTCATCCCTGCAAAAAATGTTCTATAGGACTTCTATGGAATTCTATAGAAATCTATGGAACTCTATAGAACATCAATGGAACTCTATAGAACATTTTAGTAGAACAGCATGTTCTATAGGATTTTCCGAGTGTTCTATAGGAATTTGCAAGAAACCTATAGTGCACCTCTATGGAAAAGAAAGTCCTATAAGATTATTGCTGTTCTATAAGACCTTCCTATAGAACACCCTAGTTGAAAAACCTGTTCTATAGGACTTTGATGGTCTTTAGGACCTTCTAATAGAACAAAAGCTTAATGGGAAAGACATCTTAAATAAAGGTTAAATAAAAATAAAAATAAATCTTTTGACTCCTTGCAATGCTCTGTCGAAGGGTCAATTTACCTTATGTGTACCCAGGTTCTAGAAGTGAGAGACCGGACTAATGGTATGAAAATGTGCAATATGCAGTGATATCCACTATACTGAAGTAGCAAGGATATCTTGTCCCTTTTAACTTTAAGATGTGCTTAAGCACATGGGGTACCAGGCACATACCAACTCATTGATTCTCTGATCAGACCATAGATTGACTGACTGACCGCACTTAATCGACAAGCAAAGCATGTGAGTCTAGACAGGGCAACACTCTCCATCCCCATTAATTGGTATAGAAATAGCGCTCTATTTTTGTCCCTTCGCAAATAACAATGCACAAGGCGGTAACGTCACGAAAAATTTTGCCCATTGCTAGCGACGTACTTAATGCCTTCGCCCAGTTTGGAAGTCTCCTGCTCTAAAATAAAAACATTTGTGTCTCAAGGGGTTGGATAACACAAAGGGTGGTGTGTCGATGCATAACCCTGGCGCTGTGCAATTTTCTTGTCACTGACCTGGTTTGTGTTTTGACTTACCCAAACTGCATTTTAATACAAACGCTCTCCCTCCAGAGTAGTTTCGTGGGACTGGATCACAGCCAGTGGAGATATTCACAAATAAATGCATATCATTTCCTTACTATTTTCGTTTTTTTGTTATGTACCTAATAAATAACAGCTTCAGAATGGTGGTGGGGTCTAAAATCAAGGGTAGGGTGACGGCAAATATTTTTACATGTGAATATTTTCTTTGTGTAGGGGAAATGCAAATAATTAACTTCAGTCCTTGTTTTAATAACACAAGTACCATTTTATGTACAGTTTAAATTGTCCTCATCTTTTCATACAACACCTGGTGACTCAACCTCTATTCTCTCAAATGCCTCCAAGCACTGCTACACTGGAGCACAGATTTTAGGGGACCTAAGCTGGCAGTGAGACAAGTTAGGTGCCTGTTTTTGACTGGATAAAATTGCCAGTTTGCAATGGCATTAACACACTGGTTTTAAAGGGAATGACAGCGGCTTATCTGATTGGCTTTAATGGAACCAAACCCACAACCAAAGGTAATTAACTTGTTTTAGTCCAACCATTTTCCAACCATTTTGATTACCTGTGCCTCAGCTGCACTATTGCTTCCTGTCTCAAAATTACTGGTGGTGTTAGACATGCCCAGTTTAGATCAGCGATTGCATGCTGACTGCATATAGGTTGTCACAATAGGACCTGTAATGTCATTTTCCATTCCCCTTCCACACAAGGAGAAAATTGGTGAAATTCCACCTGTTTTGATCCCTGTCACGAAAAGGTCTGTATCTCAAAATCTAAGAATGCAGGAAATATGCCCCGAACTTTTTTTAACCAGGAAAGCGCAGCTTTTTGACCAAGCGGTCATTTTCTACCTACATCCAGTTTTTAACACTTATTTTCATTAACTTATGCATGGAGAATATCCAAAAATTTGAAAATCAAATTCAAATTTTGGTGATTTTTTTTGTCAATGAGCAGCTGCAGGTATGGAGGAAATTAGACCAATCTAGAGTACATACACGGAAACAAAATATTTTAGAGAAAAATTATGCGGAAATCTTTGATGATTCAAATTTTAGGGCAGCAATTCAAAAACATAGAAAAGAGGCTATTTTCACCTGCTTTTATTTTATAGAAAGCCCAGTATCTCAAGCACTATAAAGGCCGAGAATATGATCAATGCCGTTTTAAAATTAGAGAAAAGTCACAACCCCAGAGTGAATGCCTTTCATTTCTCTTCGCATTCAGCAACTTACATGTCCATTAGAAGTACAGTATGTCCCCTTTGATTGGTTTATGTCTGGCATCTATTCCCCTCCATGGCTGTATCTCATTTCATGGCTATTTCCGAATGGTCCAGTGAGACAAATTTAAACCCCCTGCTTTGTGTTGCAAGTTGCTGGATTGTAATTTGCCATTCGTGTTTAGAACCAGCAAGTATTCCTAGTAAATACTCTTCATCTGAATTTATTGTAATGTTTAATGACAGCAATTCACAAAAGTTTTTCAGTTTACTGGAACAAGCTTAATCAGGGTCCAGGATTGGGACCACGTTCTTGTTAACCTTTCTAAGTCTGGGCCTCCATCCAGTTTGCTCCGAAGATCCCAATCCTTCTACAGTCATCAGGATTGGAACTAAGTTCCCTCAAGCAAATCCATCCTCCTATGGGACAGTTTGGCGCTGGCGACGTGTGCTCTCCACCAGGCTGTTATCCTGGAAGCCACTGGCCAGCGATTGACAGCTCAGCTTTGGTTACAACATCTGTACTGAACTGTGTTATCTTCATCTGGGGTCCCGTCCCCACAACTTCCTCTGTGGTTCCATCCTCAAATTACCATATAAGCTGTCAATACACTCTCTATTGAATTGTGCCCAGCTGCCACACCTGATTCCTGGTTTAAAACATAACCAGAAGCACACTTTATCCACCAAACAGCTAGTTTAAAGTCCATAATCTGATATTTAGTTTCAACAATGCATGTACATAAAATATTTCAGAAAATAAGAGGGGTTGCTTGCAATCGGGTTGTAAATTTTTCCCTGATGTGGTACAGCAGTTATAGATAAATTTACACTGCTTTTGGGTTTCTGTTCATGCTGACTACTTGAGTCAACAATAATATCAATATTTCCAACCCAAGAAATTAGATATTTTTATTCTTTACAGGCAAGCCACGTTTGGTTTGGTTACCAAAATGTCTTTACAATGAATGACAATTGTTATTTTGATAACATGCTTTATTCTTATGCTCTAGTGATGTGATAGCATGATAGATGAGACAGCTACAGATGGTTAAATAAACATATCAAAGCCATTTTAAATGTCCTAGTTATATCCAGCACAATGCCGTGTATAATTTTGGTGTGCAGACGGCCACTCTAATACATCTTAATGTGTCGCATGCATTCAGGAAAAACTACCCCAGTTGGAACAGCGATTGCATTGGGTGCAACTTAGTATGACAACTGAAGAAAAGGACTGAAATGTACTCATTACCATGTGAAGATGCAAATGGGAAGGCACTTCCAACATTGTGAATATAATGGGATTGGCCAGAGTCTCAATCGGTCAAGCAAGCAAATAAACCATGGATCTTCATTAAATCAACTGTTATGTTCAGCAAGCTTTAAAGAGAGAAAGTTTAAACCAATGAATGTCTAAAATGAGGTTCAGATAACATGGAAACTTGATGTGTAATGTTCAGTGTGATTTGCCATGTAACTGTCAATCACTTTCAAAACGTTATACAAAAAAAACTGCAAATAAGTAAAAAATTCAAATAAGTTTTTGTAGCCCAACAGCTTAACAATTTTTCAAAACCAAGTTTTGTGGATTATTATGATCTCAAGCAATGAATATGCAATGAATATAGGTGGTTGTACACCACTGTTTAAATGTTTTGATTGAGGCTATAACTTAATATTTTAACTGGAACAACAACTTGATTATAAAGAATGAATGTCTCTGAAGGATTCTGAATGTAAATATTGATGCGCTTTGCTAATTATATATAACTAAAACATTAAAACTGATTCACTCATGTAAATCCCATAGCACCAGGACTACCGCTAGGGGACAATGGGGTTTAAGGTCTCATATTTCACTATTTTTTTTAAGGTATTCTGTTCTTGGATGTCTAAAAGGGAAGGTTTTTTTTTTTTAATCAAAAACCACCATGAAATCCATGAGGCGTCCCGCCTATAATAATGAACTCTGCTCTGATCAGCTGACGAGCAAACCTAGAAGTGAAAAATATAACATAATGAATTGTTTAAAGGGAAAGAAAGCTGGGGAGCTTTAAAACCCCATAAAAGAGAGCAGGGCACACAGACAAGACCTGGTAGACGTGAACTATGTAGAGCAGGTCTGTTTGAGACTTCAAAAACAGCAGCATTTTCAAACTGCTTTTCTTTCAAACGTTGAAGTGGTAAACAGGGCTCTAAAGTCCTAAACTGGAGAGTATTAAAAGTCATCCTTATCTAGGCCGTTAGATACACAGGAGACCATTGTACAGGCAAACTGAACTGGCAAAAAGTATTTGCCATGATTAGGATTGTTTAAATGTGTATGAATGCATGCATTAGAACAAACATGTATGCATGTCCACAACCTTCAATTGTAGTGTATACCTCAAACACAGAAAGTATATGAGCAAAAAAACTGTCATTAAATATGAGAAACTATAAATCTATTTCTTAAACCATCACTTAAAAATGCATTTTGTGTTTACTCAGGTTACCTTTCGTCTAATATTAAAATTAGCATTATAATCTATAGCATTTAAATGTGACAAATATGCAAAAATAGAAGGAATCGAGAAGGGGGCAAATGCTTATTCACGTCCCTGTAGAGCAGGGCATGTACATCTCTCACACAGAGCAATCTTGTGGCTCATTTGGTCATGGTATTACTGCAGCTGGTTTTCAGTTAAGAGTTACCGCGCAAAATCTTCACAGTTTTCTCTATACCTCAGTAATATAAGTAATGAATATGTAACTTCATGAACAACAATTTTGTCATCCTGCATTCTCGGGTCAAAGCACATTAATGCACAACTGAAAATTTGACGAACACCTATGACATTTCATGCACCTAGATAACCTGCTCTAAAAAAAAAACAAAAGAAAATTTTTGTAATAATCATTTTAAACATTTTTTGCAGGATCTGATTAATTAGATCAGTTAAATAAATTATTAATTTCAGATAAATGGTTGAATGTCATCAGAAGAATTTAAGCTCAGCTTAAAAAGGACAGAACATGACTAAATGCCTCAGCTCTATGCGCTGCTGTGGCAGTGTGGTTGAAATTTACTGCTATCAATCCTGCTTATTCAACAGGTTGAGAAATTTAAATAACAAAAAGCAGCGCATGCTGTATGATGTATAAAAGGACCAGGTGACGAGTGCTCATTGGACAGTCTCCCACAAACAGATCAATCATGGGAAAGGTAATGTACGGACCAGACCATTTGAACGTAATGAGGTTACATAACCCATATTTTCAATGCGTAGCTTAACATTGAGAAGTAGGCACAGAGTTTAATCTGTTGAACTGAGGGGATAGCTTTGCTTTCTGTGCGGCTGATTGAGAGAGGAGAAATGCGCATTTATATCAATAACAGTCAGAGGCTTACTATAAACATGAGAATAATTATTATAGGGAGAAAAAGAGGAAACAATGTTGAGCAGACCCTCAACTTGCAGGAATAAATACACTTAATATTTAGACCACAATTTTTTTTTAAGAGCAATGTGTCTCAACCTATTTATTGTTGTTTTACCATTCAGGGGAGGAGCAAGGCCTTATAAAAGCAAATAAAACTATCAGGTGCGCACTAATGTGAACCAGGCATTTCGGTGTGTAGAGACAGTTATTTGGGTTTGTTGGGAAGTCGCAACTGAAATCATGTTGTTTTCTGTCTCCGATGGAACACTAACACCACATACTTTTGTCAAAATGTTCAACCAGATCATCTTCTACGAGGACAGGAACTTTGGCGGTCGCTCCTATGAGTGCATGAGCGATTGCCCTGACTTCACCTCCTACCTGAGTCGCTGCAACTCCTGCAGGGTGGAGAGCGGATGCTTCATGGTCTACGACCGTCCCAACTACATGGGGAACCAGTACTTCATGAGGAGGGGGGAGTACCCTGACTACTCCCGTATGAGCATGTTCGAGACCATCCGCTCCTGCCGAATGATCCCCATGGTGAGATTGTTTTTCCTCAGTTTTATAGCGATTTACAGGGCCTCCTGAGGCCATGCAAGTACCCTTAGAGACCATTTGTCAGTTTTTTCTTCCTTTTCACGACTGATGACTTAAAAATCTGTTAAATTACTGGTCGACAGCATCAACATTAAGCATTATGCAACGGTAAAGGACCTTGCATTAATAACAGTGGTGGACAACCCAGCTCCAGAATGTAAAAGTCCTTCCCAGTATTTTGTTGCAACCACCTGGATAATAATTGTAGCAACTCTTCAGCCCAGAGGTTGAACTAATTAGAAAAATCAGCTGCCTAAGCTCATGGCTGGAAGTAAAACATGGCCAAACTTTTACTTTCTGACCTCTAGAACATCCACCTCTGATTATATTAACAATTAATCCATTATATTAATATTATTAATAATAATAATGAGAAGTACTATTGAGTGGTGCAGTGGGTAGCACTGCTGCCTCAAGGTCATGGTCTTGAATCTGGCCTGGAGCCTTTCTGTGTGGAGTTTGCATGCTCTCCCTGTGTTCTCGTGGGTTTCCTCCATGTAATCTGGTTTCTTCTCTCAGTCCAAGGACATGCACATTGGGCTAATTTATTGGAGACTCTAGATCATCCATAGATATGAATGTGTGAGAGAATGATGTGTGAGCCTGGCGATGGACTGGAGAATGTATCTCTGCCTTCAGTCCATAGTCCAGCTGGGACAGGCTGCAGCTGCACCATGACCCTAGTGATGAGGAAGCGATATAGATAATGGATTGATAGCAATAATATTAATTATCCTTGGATTTTTTTATTGCCTCACTTCCTATCTACGGAGATAACAAGTACTAGGCATTGTCTCCCTGCTTCATTTAATATTTAAATATTATTTAAATAAATATTTTGGAAACTTTTTGGACCCATTACCTCACTTGTGGAGTTCAGTCAACATCTTTCTCACTTGAATTGACAGCAGTTTTTCTTTTCCCTATGTGATGTACTTTATATGAAAAATGGGGTGCAGCACGGATGCTGCTTTATTTTTAAACCCTGCTGAAACAGAAAGAAATTAAATGACTGTTCCCTTTAACTGGAATAAATTAATTTAAAAAAAATTATTGCCAGTTTGACTTTGATTTTATCTGATTGTAATTGCTAGGTTTGCGTATACACATTTTTTTTTTATAAGATTACCGAATAAAAACACTGAAACATGTGGCTTAATGTAAAGATATGAAAGTATGCAGCTTTCATAGGTGCTTCAACATAGCATATGAATTATTCAGTATGTCGTTTTAATGTGCAGACCTTTTATTTTCATCAAGAATGCAAATAATTCTGCATCTGAGGGTAATGCGAACAACTGTATTTGAAGTTAGTTGCACTTCCACCATCGTCCACTTGGAGTTCTGGCATCTTCCATCATTAGACATTGCACTAATTGCCTTTGTCTTTCATTGCAAACAGCACAGAGGACCGTTCAGAATGAGGATCTACGAGAGGGAGAACTATGGAGGTCAGATGTATGAGCTGATGGACGACTGCGACTCCATCATGGACCGTTACCGCATGTCCGACTGCCAGTCCTGCCACGTGATGGACGGACACTGGCTGATGTACGAGCAGCCCCATTACAGAGGCAGAATGATGTACATGAGGCCTGGGGAGTACAGGAGCTTCAGAGATATGGGATACAGCAACATGAGATTCATGTCCATGAGGCGCATCGTGGAGCCATGCTAATTTCAATTCTTTATACATGAAAGATGATTAAAAATCAATGAATGATCAATAAATGTAGCATTTTGGAACATTGGTATGACTCTGAATTCATTTTGAAGTGTGACAATTTTTAATCAAATTATAATGTGTTTCTGATTGGACTACTAAACTAAACTAACTAAAATAGGTACATTTTGTTTAAATAAAAGGGTATTCATAAAAGTGATAAAAAGTCCGGTAAAAACCTTAGTTCGACCTTCATAATTACTTTTCTCAACCACAAACTAGAACTGGATTTTTAGTTCTTGATATGCCACTTGATCTGTCAGCGGTGATGCAAAATATCACAATTCTATTTTAAGCTATTAATGCAGCATATTCTTTACGTTAAGCTTTCAATATTACTATGTGGAGCAAAGGAAGGACTTTTATCCTCTATTGAAAGATTATTCAGAGAAATTCTGAATAATTCTGAATCCATGACTGCCACAGGAACTGCTGGGTTTGGTTTTCTATGTAAAACAAAGTAAATGTAAACCCAATAGACTAGTGGCGAACTGCGTTATCATATACTTTAATTGCTTGAGTGTCTGCTTAGTAACAAACAAATAAAAATAAAAAAAACAGCATATGTTGTCACTCTTTTTGATGAGGATAAGGGAACCCATTTAAGACATTGTCAACCTGAAGACGACCCTCCCACCATTCCCCAATATTAGCTCAAGCCTCCATGAGAAAGATGGCCCCCACATTTACCGTGAAATGCACACTTTTTAAGGTTCAAGCCATAAGCATTATATGCAAAGATTTTTCTGAGTGATTTTGCTGCATTTATCAGCTTGGCTATATTTTGTTGTGATACTCCATCACATAATAACATAACTTAAGGAAGGTAAATATTTTTCCTGTATACAGCTCAAATAGCCAGCTGTAGTGCCCTTCTGTTTTCACTCAAGGTAGAACTGACTTCATGAAACACTATATTGCACACTACAAAATTATTAGGAAACCCAGTGATTTTGCCTTTTAGAAGTAACAACCTTTTTCCAAATTTTCAAAGAAGCCCAGAAGCTGTCATTTGTCTGTAGCTGCCAGTACTATGATTAGTATGGTAACCGATTGCTTCGCTACTTTGGCTTTTCACTACTGCACTTTCGCTACTGCACACGGCAGTTTCGCTACTATGTCGAAGTCCGTTCGCTACTATAATCAAACAAAGTGTTTGTTGCCGATTCGATATTTTTTTGATTGTCCGTATTGAGTCAGAACCCAAAAAAATATTCTGAGTAGTAATGCAAATGGTCTTTATAAAGTTTTACTACTGATTCTTAAATAATATTTACAATATGTTCTTAACTTGCATTTATTTATAGTCGCAAATGGACTTAGAAAGTGCAGTACCAAAAAGCCAAAGTGGCGAAACCACCGTAAACCATTAGTATAGATGTGGCCGCTATAAGAACTGTGTAATTAAAAGTAAAAAGGCTTAAACAAATCTCTATTTTTATTCGAAGATATTTGCACATTCAAGCATATATTACTCAGACTTCAAAAACAACTCCTTCAAAAAAATATTTATTTACTTTTTGAAGCAAATTCAACAACAGATGATGCGACTTTAGCAGGAATCTGTGATGCGCCTCATGGACATGAATCTCATGTTGCTGTATCCCATATCTCTGAAGCTCCTGTACTCCCCAGGCCTCATGTACATCATTCTGCCTCTGTAATGGGGCTGCTCGTACATCAGCCAGTGTCCGTCCATCACGTTGCAGGACTGGCAGTCAGACATGCGGTAACGGTCCATGATGGAGTCGCAGTCGTCCATCAGCTCATACATCTGACCTCCAAAGCTCTCCCGCTCATAGATCCTCATCCTGAATTGTCCTCTGTGCTGTTGGTAATGAATTCAAGGACATTAACTGTTAGTTAAAGCTGGAAACATACAAGCAGTCCATCTGGGGTCAACCAAAAATGGGTGAGCCATACGTATAGTATGAAATCACCAGTTCTCAGTCGAATTAGCTAACAGATGAGCCCAGTCTCATCCCATATCATCGATATAACTGACCATGCGTCGATATACGACGCAAAAAGAGGTTTTTGGCGTCGTTATTTGACACCAGTTTAAAATGAACCCTACCCTCTTTCCGCTAACCTTTCACCCGAACCCTAACCCTAAGTGTCATATATCAATGCTTGGTCAGGAAGCGTCATTACATGATGAGTTGGAATGAAACCGTGTTGAGCAGACAGATCTTACTCAACCAATTGTGGTGGTTGCAAAGTGCTAACTGTGCTAATACCACAGGCACATGGTGGTTCACCTTACTCACCATTGGGATCATGCGGCAGGACCTGAAGCAGTCGCTCATGCCCATACGACTGTAATCAGGGTACTCTCCCCTCCTCAGGAAGTACTGGTTCCCCATGTAGTTGGAGCGGTCATAGACCATGAAACATCCGCTCTCCACTCGGCAGGAGTGACAGCGGCTCAGGTAAGAGGTGAGCTCCGAGCAGTCACTGCTGGTCTCATAGGAGCGACCTTGGAAGTTCCTGTCCTCGTAGAAGATGATCTGGGGGGAAAAGAAACAATAGTACTTCAAAAATGAACATTCAGCTTTAAGCACATTTGACATTTTGCAAAACATGACTTAAAAATTATGGCATATATGCGTAAATCTTTTCTAAGTCATGGCAAAGTATCGTCATTTTTGTAAATGATCCACAATCATCATGTGGACAGTTTCATGACAGAAGCCTGCAGTACTGTAGGGGCCCCACCTACCCTGCCCATGGTCATAGCTGCTCAACCTCTAAGCTCAGCTGTGGCTACCATCAACCCCGGTCTCTTTTATACCTGCGCTAATACCCAAAGAATTTGTCCCCACATTGTATTAAAACCCTTACTCATCAGCCTAAACTGTTCGTGAAAGCAGACCACAAAGGGTTATCATGCGATGATGGTCACCTTGACAGTTTGCTGCACAAGGTTATTACCAAATAATTTTAATTGGCTTATATAAACCACAGTTGGACTCTTGTAACTGTTAATTTAAAATGTTTTCCCTATTAAATGTAACAGTACCCATATGCACATGAATGAGCCATCTCTAACCCGCGGTTAAGCTATGTTTTGCTGCTAAAAATCTAATCATTAAATTTGACATACTGGCTAAGAAACAGCAGATACCAAGGTTTACTGTTTATATGAACAGCAAACCAGCATGTAATCATATGTCTGCTTATTTTTGCTGTTTTGTTGTAGCAAACAATCAAACAATGTTACAATGATATTTTTTTTTCAGATAAAGATGAACACTGACAACAAAATGACACAGGAAACAGGCTCATATTTAAAATGTATTTAGAAACAAACGGGAAGCATTCTGGAGAACTAAAACCTTTCTTTCAAACAGGAAGAGAACAAAAAATTCTGAACACCCTTTAAATTCCAAAAAAAAAAACGGCGAAATGAAAAATTGTTCTTCCTGATGGAGTAATTCATGGGAAACAGGGACACATGGTAAGGAAGTCGAGTGAATTGACCATTGTCTGCCAGTTGTAATTTTTTCATTTTTTGGTCTTGTTTCATTTTATTTTTCTAGCAGATTTGGTTTATGATCGTCAAAAAGCATGTTATTATTTGGCTACCGGGTCAGCTCACCCAGTTAAGGCACTGCTTCCTGGAGAAGTTCTGAGCACCAGGGCCCGAGTTAGAGCCCGGATTGTGCCAGTGCCCGGTGGCCTTTTCAGAGCAGCGCACAACTGGCTTCACTCTGCAGGGAAATAAATTGGGAGGAACTGTCGGTTTCAGCTGATAGAATTTATAGCATTGTTACTTGCTTAAGGGCCTCCTGTTAGCCAGCCGGGCACTCATCAGTAAAATTCTCAGCTTGTACATGTTCGGGTTCCCTCCGCCCCTGCTCAGGAGTAATTTTCCCAAAAGCGTAGTTCAGGGGTCCATCTTTCCCAGAAAGGGCCGGTGTGGGTGCAGGCTTTCATTGCAGCTAAGCAGCTACACACCTGATGCTACTAATCAAGCTTATTAGCAAAGAGTCCAGGGGTTGATTAGTAGTATCAGGTGTGTAATTGTTTGGTAGCAATGAAAGCCTGCACCCACACCGACCCTTTCTGGGAAAGATTGGGGACCCCTGGCATAGTTGCTATTTACGTTAGCAACTTACATAGATAGACGACCATTTACAGTCAATGATTCCAACTAAGTAAGTTAGCAACTATGCTTTTGGGAAACGTTCCCCAGAGCTTGCTGCCTGCTCACTCACCCATGCCGGAGGCTCCAGTTCATGCTGGTACGCTTGCGGTAGCTGTCGGCGTTCAGCTGCACCCCAATCATTGCCGAATTCTTCCTCATTTTCCATTTCTCCTTCCTCTCCATCATTATCACTGTCGCTAGTTGTTGAACTTGCACTTGAATCATCCTTTTTAACTTCAATGTCCAAGTGAAGCAAAAAATTCTGACATTTTTAGTGGATTTCGACATCTTGCTTGCAATGTGTCATAGTTGATCCCGCGAGTGACATCACAGTTCTTGGCCCGATTCACAGTACTGTTCGCAGTTCTGGGGGTTCACACTACTGGGGGTTGTTGAAAGCCCGTTTTACATCCATGATTAGTCTATTCCACTATCATCTCCGGGTTAAAAGTGTTGGTAATTTGAGAGAGTATCACATGCCCTTTTGAATGGTACCAAGTATGACAATTTTTTATTAAGTTTCAAATCCATTCATGTCTTCTTCAAATAATCCCTCTTAATCATCACTTGTAACCCAGCAGAAGTGTATGGCGGTGTCTGTATCTCCAGGGACCCAGCCCTCTGCCTGAATTTTCTCATTTTACTTTCACCCTATCTAGACTGGGGGGTGTTATGCCCGTGCCAATTTTCCCGTCGTATAATTTCTGAGTGGCTTGAGCTAGGACCACCAAACTTGGTGAATTTTCCTAAAACTTGTCTGGGAACAATTTTATATCAATAAGTCAAGACCACCATCTTCGCCGTTTCCATGGCAACGGTTTTCTAACAGGTATGTCTGACAAAAAATCGCCGATTTCAGTTTCATCAATGAAGTTTCCAGATTTTCTTTTGATCATATACTTATTCCATTATATTTACAATATCTTCCGTAATTTAATGTCAGCTTTGTTAAGTAGAATTAATTCATGCAAATTTGATGACGTTATTGAATTTATTTTATTTTCCTATGATGAAAGCTTCTACTACCAACAAATAGACCTTTTTTTCCATTATTAAGGTGGTCTTTAGGCTCTATATTGAAATCAATATAGGCTACTAAACACAGTTACTGGGGCGTAAAAAGCCCCCGGCCCCAGGAAGCACCAAAAAGCCTGGTCTAGATAGGGTTAAACGGGACGTTTCTGGGCGTCAACTTTTGGGCAGTGGGTATGTGGCCTTGGGTAGCCCCCGGCCAAAAAACAGGGGATAAAGTGCAACATGGAGTTAGACTGTTTTCTGTTGGATGAGTAACTGCCAGTGGTTAGCTTAGTTAGCTAGCTAAAGTACCTGCTTTTTAATAATAACAAATGTTAACATTCCAAAAATAGTTTATAGTTTGGTGTGAAACTTTCCCTACAAGGAGTGTACGTGCATACTAAGTCCTACTCTCAACCAACACAAGTAACTTTACATGTTGAGAAAAAAACGCTTGATGAGTGTTGTGCTGAATTTGATCTTCGAATCATTTTCCGTTGCGCAAAAGCTGGCAATCGCAAACCAACATAGATGGTCCGTAGATCATGGGAGGTTCATGGCTCAGTGTCTGTAATGAGCAGGTGAAGCCCCCTTCCCACCTTCACAATTTTATAAGCCAAATCACAGCAATGTCAGATCGTGGCAAGTCATAGCAAAGTCTTGAGGGTGTCGTTGATGTACTTGGAGGAATTCCTGAACAGTCACAAACAAGTTGGCATCTCATTTTGTTGCACAATTTTCAAAGTGCTCAAAAAAAATTGTGGCGCTTCGTGTGCTTGTAACAGCTCGTGATATGTCATATCAATGTCATAGTGGTGTTGTATGAGTGTTGAGATGGTTCTTCAACATTCCAATGCAATCGTATCGTGGAAAATAGCCACGATTGTGGAAGATGTAATGACGAGGTACTACTAATACCAGCGACATAAAACGATGGGAACACAAACCGACTAAAGGGGCTTTCACATACAGTACATTTTATGTTGTACGATTTTAGCGGGTCCACAACAGAAGGGACTGACAAATGTTTGGGAGAGGAGGATTTGAAGGTTGTGTAGTAGCAGTTACATAACAATATGTCATGCTACCATCGTAGGAAAATATGTCATAAAAATATGTCAAACAACAAACGTGAAAGCCCCTTAAGACAGACCTACAATGAACAGAGATTAAGTGATGTCAGAAGGCGGATGGATCTTGAACATTCCTACGTCCATAGCCGTGACAGTTTTGAGCTCAACAGGCGGATGGATCGCGACTCATTATGACTCATTTATCGGTCTTAGTACATCACCACGAATCAGCAGAAAACTTGTGAAAATGGGCTCTAGGCTTACCTCATAGGCAAGCTGACAACAGCTAACGTTACTTTTGGCAATGTATTTTCATAAAGTTGTAGAACTGATATCGCAACATTGTGAAATACAGGATCAGTCTAGGACCACAGAGTAATTTTGAGCTAATTGCTAAAATTACATTTACGCTGGCTACTTAATGTTTGCACAGGAAGATAGTGTGTATCTAGCTCAAAGTGCAGTTGAGCTCCAGTTATGGTTGGGGGCTATGCGCCTCTGGTGTGGTTGAGCGGCAAAGCAGAGACTAACTTTAATGTAGGCTTTACGAACTGCAGCAAACATATTTGACTCAGCATACATTAAATATTTCATTAAGCCCAGTGACATCAACCACCATGAAGCAAGTATGCGTTTGATTTCGAGCAAACCTCATGGCTATGTAATCCCTCAGAGCCCAATCTCATAGAGTGTTGCAACTGCTTGAGGGTGTAGCTACTTGAGGGAATCACTATCCAATCAACAAGAGGTGCAAGAGCACACAATTATTTTATAAAATTTACAAAGTACATCACATATAATTAAATAATCCAGACTTTTCCATCAGGCAGCTCGAGCAAGTATGACAGGTCACAGAATTATGCTCACTTGAATGATTTTAGGGAGAATATTCTGTTCTTCTGCTGCCTGTGGGAGAACAATGTGGAAATAAGCCCTCACCTCCAAATGCATGACCAAATAATAACCCTTTAGAGCCTGTGTTAAACACAGCCTGAATGGGCAGATGAGTCAGGGGATTCACACAATGGGCACACAGACACCTCCAGGGGCATGATGGGTATATATTTGGTGGTTGGTCCGTGTGGACAGTGGGCACCAGAGCAGCGTTGAAAGGACACCAGCTACCACCATGGGCAAAGTAAGATACACATGGGGTACAGAGAATGGACCATCCGATGCACCGATTCACCTTGATACCACATTCCTTCTGAATCAGTGCCTTTTGTTGTAATTTGAATTGATTTCTTATTTTGTAAAGCTATTCAAACATTAATGCCATTTGGGACCACATTAGTTTGCAAATCAGTCGTTTGTTTATGGTCAAAAAATGGGGCATAGCTGGATTTTTAAAAAAATCCTCAATAAAGGGAGGTCGTGGCTCTGATTTCAGTTTGAGTTCTTGTTCAAGTGAATTTTCACGGTGGTTTTCCCTTTTTAAATTCTTTCTTATAGGTACTGTTTTTAAACAGATCATTTAATGAATGATCAACTTCATTATATATGTGCTTCAATGGTAATTTTTCTCCTAGATCATCTTCTACGAGGACAGGAACTTCGGCGGTCGCTCCTATGAGTGCATGAGCGATTGCCCTGACTTCACCTCCTACCTGAGTCGCTGCAACTCCTGCAGGGTGGAGAGTGGATGCTTCATGGTCTACGACCGTCCAAACTACATGGGGAACCAGTACTTCATGAGGAGGGGGAGAGTACCCTGACTACTCCCGTATGAGCATGTTCGAGACCATCCGCTCCTGCCGAATGATCCCCATGGTGAGTTCTAGTTTTGGGCCACGAGAAACAATGAGCTTTTGTGGCCCGTGTTTGGAATATTTGAAGGGTTTGTTTCCAAAATGTAATAAGTGCCAAAATTACAAACATTGAGACAATACCATGGAGCGATAACCCTGTGCTTCTTACACGTGGTGCAAAAATCAATTTTTAGAAATTCGTACCATTAGGCATATTTTTTCATGGTCAAAGTTTGTGTTTTTCTATAAAATGCGATCGGCGCCAACACAGAAAAAGCTGATTTACTCAAAATGAGTAAAATGGATATATTGCATTTTAGAGACAAATTCTTCATTTATGGAATTATATGAAAATCAATTCCTATATATATATTTTTTTAACACAACAGGATTCTCACATGCCAACTGAAAATCGCATGCTAAAAACAAAAAACAAAAATTTTTCGGATTTTGATGATGGTGGTGTGGTTAAATAACATCATACACCGGAGGACTTGTTAAATCCAAGTTGTCCCTAAAATGTTGAAGCTTATCTTGCTGTTTAATGTTTTAATGTATATTTGAACTTTCCACCAACAGCACAGAGGATCCTACAGGATGAAGATCTATGAGCGGGAGAGTTTTGGAGGTCAGATGCATGAGCTGATGGACGACTGCGACTCCATCATGGACCGTTACCGCATGTCCGACTGCCAGTCCTGCCATGTGATGGACGGACACTGGCTGATGTACGAGCAGCCCCATTACAGAGGCAGAATGATGTACATGAGGCCTGGGGAGTACAGGAGCTTCAGAGATATGGGATACAGCAACATGAGATTCATGTCCATGAGGCGCATCATGGATTCCTGCTAAGGTCACAGCTCTGGAAATGACCACGAATAGAAAATAAAATATATTTTAAATATATTTCAGCCTGATTTTGCATTTATTGAGTCCTGCCAGTTAAAATTATTTTATTCCAAACAAGAACTTTGCTTCCAGAAATTACATTATACATTGCCACAACAATCCATTTCCATGTCAGTAACTAACTGCAGTAAAGCTCTCCACCCAAGTTGTGAAGTAGTCCCGTGCACATACCAATTGGTCTCTTGATGTTGTTGACACACTGAGAAATACAACTAAATATACAATGTTATGCTCCGACTTTTTATCATATTGTACCCTTAACATGTGTTTTGACGATTTGCCTCTTTTACTTATTCAATATTTGAATATGTATAATCAAGTTTCAGCAGCAGTCAATGTAGAAAAAAAGGGTATGGTTTAGTTGACACTACTAATATTATTTCTATGTTCTGATTTTTGTACAAAGTACATATAGTGAATGGGAATTTGTCACAAAGCATCTCATGACCACCATGTGTTTCATAATGCTTCATATTATGTGCCAGGACTGTCACAAGACATTTTTTCACATTTCATGAATAGTATCGTGTATTTTTTCTTAGGTCGTTTTAACACGTAGTGAAAATGAAAAACTAAGACAAAAAGCTTAAAATCAGATGGATTCAAAGTTATTATGATGGTCTGTATATGTATTTTGCTGTTTATTTAGTTTTCATGTGTGTTTACTGGAGTTTTTTCTCATTTTTGTGTCTCCTCGCTGTTTTCTATCAATTTACTGATTCAGACAATGCTCGAAGACCAGACAGCTGCGTGCATATTTTAGTTTTAGTTGATGTGACAGAGCTACAGCACAGACCATGAAAGCTCTGAAAACCTTAATTAACCTTAATCAAAAACTTAATTAAAGAGAAACAGCACCAAACATAACCCTTTTACAAGTTTGTATATGTTACTGAATAAACATTTCAAGGTTTTATTAGCTTCTAAAATTTTGTATTATAATCCCCTTTAAAAATTTATGAGTATTGTGTCACTAGAGCTGCCTGCTACTCTTACGTAATTTGAGTAATCGCCAATACAAAGAAATACCCGGATGCTGCAATCAAGCCCCATTCATGATGATTTATGGGATAGTCTGATGGCCAAGTCACTTCCGGTGTCGCGCAGCTGCGGGGGAAAAGTTGGTTAACATGCATGGTTACGGATACTTGGCCGTACGATACCGAACATAGAAGCCATATTAATTCATGCATCTAGTACTTTTTCTTGCCTTAATTTTAGCGTTTATATCGTTTGCAGTTTCTCATGTATTGCTGAATTGTTGTTGTCATGCCGCTATGCAAGCTGCGCACCGGAGTCGTGTTAGTCCCGGAAATGTAAAAAATTTTGGTACTTTTTTTGTATTGACGATTGCTCGAATTCCAGTTCACATTCCAAACATTACTGAAAATATGCAGAGCATTTTGATATTTTGAGCAGTTAGCAAGCCCAAATCCGGACGATTGTGATGCAGAATAGTCGCCCACCAGTTCCACCATCCGAGTTTGGGATTTGAATTATGTTCTCTGGGAATGGTCCAATGTACATAAAACTTCAAATGTACAACGTATGTTGATAATTATATTAACTGCCACTTTATGACAGGTTTTAAGGACTTCTTCGTTTCTGTGAGATAAAGTAAGGCAGACTTTTATGACCCAGAACTTTGTGAAGGAAAGTTTTACACTTCCACTCGTCACGTGTAAAAAATTCAAAACAATATTTTACAGGGACATGTGCCCTTGCGTCATCAACAATAACATACTTTTTTACAAGCATAAATCTAATCTGCAAGAAGTATAAAATGAAACCAGACCAAAAATTGATCAAATTACTACAGGCAGATAATGGTTTGATGCCCTCGACTGCCTTGCCATGTGTCCCTGTCTCCTACGAATTACGTCATCCGAAAGGGGCAATTTTCATTACATCTTTTTGGGGATGTGCGCGAGTTGAAAGGGTGTTCAAAATGCCCCTTTTTTCTCTTCCTATTTGAGTGAATGTCCAGAGAGTGTTTTATTCATCATCTCCATGACATTAGCTTTCCATAATGGTATAATTTGCCCATTTTCTGATTTCCCAATACAAGTCTACTCTAACTAATTTTGCACTAAATTCTGACACGATTTGATCTGTTTGGTCAGGTTAAATTGCTTAATTCCCGATCTAGTGCTCCCCTTCCCTTTCTGTACTGGTTGTCTAACAATGAGAAGTTTGTTTATTATTTGGTTTTTTCTGTCATTGTTAGTTTTTTTCCTGCAAAGAATGGGTAACACTTTATAACAAGGGTACAACAATTAATATTAATTAACATTAGTTCGTTAACTATTAGTTAATTAGCGGGTAACTAATACGTTAGATAGCCGAATAAGCATTATGCAACCATAATTGAACATTTAATAATTTTCTGTGTCTCCCTTATTGTGAAGTTGAAAACATCCCTGAAGTATCCCCTATGTAGCTCTTCAAACTATTAAACCATAATGTATAAATTAATACCTTAGTTGTTGTGAACATCACTTGTAAATGATTGGTTAAATGTTAATTACCTGTTAGTAAATGCTTATTACTGCATTAACTCATGTTAATTGTTGTACCCTTATTGTAAAGTGTTTCCAATGCATGAGTGAAACTTGAGTTGTCTTTCCTATCCATTATTCTGAGTGGACCTTTACATTAGTGCAGGTATTACCATTAGCTACTTTATGAGGCTCCTTTTATAGTTCTTGGACCTGGGAAGTTTGCCGCAGAGTTGATCATTACACATTGCTAGCATGGTTAGCAAACTAATTTATGCTTTGGCTTACTTGGTTAGCCTAGCTGGCATCATCGCTAGATTATTATATGTGCAGTAAGTTACTTAACATCACAGTTGTGTTCGTTTGGTATATAGTACAGCATTTTTTGGGTTGATGGATACAATTCTTTATTAAATTGCCTTTCTGTACAGTTATTGGGAATCAGAACTTGGACAAGCAGTAGAGGACACAGTTCCACTATAATCTGTTGTCCGATTATGTGCAAAGCCAACGTTTCCATTAGCAGATTAGCTTTTCTGCTAAATTTGAATTACCGTTAGCGGACCAATTAGAATCTGCTAAATTTAGTTTTACTAACATTAAGTCTGCTTACATTTTTTGTCGGTGAAGTTAATAGAGTTTAAAGGGACACTTTGCAAATTTTCAACCTCACCTCAATCAATCTGAGTCAAAAATATAGTGTGAAAAATGCATGAATTTTTTGCCAATTTTTTGCACATCACGAGCTGGAAAGCTGCCAAATATGTCTACTTCCCCCCCTAATGTCATTATTTGTCATGAACAGAGACTACGTTGGAGATATGGAAGAACTACAAACTATTTCAGCTTGGATTTTCAGCTAGTCTCTGCCTCTGGGTAGCCAGAGAGCACGCTATAGTTTCCGATGAGAAACTTCACGGTTGTTTTCACTTCCTAGCTAGATACGGGTCCAACAGCAGAAATGTGATCCCAAAATGTGATTTCAGAGGATGTGTGTGAGGATACATTTTCCACAAAGCTAGCTAGCCAGATAACGTGCCTTTTACAATGATACCTTTTGCTCAGCTAGCGAAGGTTTTTGTTTGCTTGTGGTTGGATAAGAGCAAGAATACTAACAGAAAATTTTGCTTGCCATTTTGGAAACATATCTCGACTTACTGTTTTAGCACGGTCAGATTAATTTCCATCCAGCAGCATTTACTTACTGTTGAAACGTGAGTCAGTTTGAGCTAGGCAACTGTTAGCAAGAGGAAAATTTTTCCAGGGATGAAATTTTTGCCAGATCAGTGCGTAACATGAGGAAAATTACTCCAGTCATGAAATTTTTGCCAGATCATTGCATCGGTATAAGAAAACAGCCAGCTTAGGGCACTTGTGACTGTCAATTGTCTTCTCATCTCCGATTGAGGTTTGGAAGGCAAAAGTGAAGAAATTCTGGGCCTTATCATCACGAGCATTCCTCTCCACAATAAAGCAAATAGTGCACCAAAATGATGTTATTATTGTTATTTGCTGATAGCTGTCGGTCATAGATCCACACAAAGTTGATGGCGTCTCTGGCGAGCAAGCATAATGCATTTTGATGGTTGTCTTCACAGCAAATGCAAAGGGACCCCATGGGGATGATAAATACATGAATATCTCAAGCTGCTATTGGAAAATGTGCATTGTTTGTATGTGACTTATTTCCACAAAGCCCACCCTATGAAACTATATATGGTTTCATTATCAAGGAATTGCCCCTCTAATGGTTGATGGAATTATTTTTTATCTGTTTTTGAGGGTCAAAAAAAAAAAATCGAAGGTAAATTTTTGAAATAGAACTTAATGGTTTTGTTTGCATTTTGAATTTTTTTTTAGCAGTCTACAGTTTAGCCTAGCGAAGTTAACTTTTTGAGTAAGCAGATTAGTGGTTACCGTAGCTAACTTTTGGCTGTGCCGATCACTGCTCATGGGAAAGCAGACAATTTGGGTCTTCAATGACAGCTTTTTCATCTCTTGCAGTAAAAGAGCTGAAGGATGTTTGACCTCGCTGTTAAAATGAAAAGGGCGGATTCTGTGAATGTCTCGATTTGGATGTTTCATATTTATTTTTAGTTCAGTTTTGTCTTAAAATTACCAAAAACATATTTTGTAACATTTAAGCAGCGGTTTGTTTGTTTGCAGTTCACTTCAAGCAAAGGTTGTTTTTCACTTTGATATGCCTCTAAGAGTCTGGCAGAGGTGAAGGTACAAAACAAAGGTAATGTTTATTTTGCACAAAGTGGGAATATTTCCAAGGTTTAAAAGGGAGGTGTTAAGAACTGGGGTTGGAGGGTATCTAATACAATGAATGGCTAGCGACAAGGTGGGCAATAGGTGATGTGAACAACACAGAGATGTATGTGTGCAATGGAATGTAGCATCCCACAAATTGTTCATGAAAATTGCAAACTACAAAGTGTTGTGTTGGAATTTTGCTTCAGAATGGCACCTCAAATAAAATACGGTGCTCTCACTTTGATTTTAAGTAATGAAAGGACTCTGGGACAGATCTGAGCCAATCCTGAACTGGCACAGGTCTGGCCTGGAGTTACTTTCACATCTTTCCAAAATTAGTACAACAACTGTTTATGAATCTCTGAACAGTCTGGGAAATAAAATAGCAGGATATAAATGCTGAACCCACAAGTATGAAAGTATGTCAAGCATTGTAATCTAGCTCTTCTGAACCGTACAAACCGTATTTGGATGCATGTCTGGTTGTGTATTGGGTTCAGGATAAAGAGAACGTTCAATATCTCTATAAAGTAAAAGAAAGAGCACAGAAAAAGGAAAATAATAACCCTTTACTGTACTATTTGACCCAGACAAACCCAGAAAGCCCAGCTACCCTAGTGATGAGTCAGGGCATTTTACACAATGGTGCCACAACTGGTTAACACCGTAAGTTGGGTATAAAAGAAGGGACTGGGTTTGTGTGAGTGCAGTACAGCTCCCACATTCAATCTCACCTGTCAGGCCAGCTGTCATTATGGGCAGGGTAAGACCAAAGCCTTTTAAACTCTCAAAAACTAAAGTACATTATTGCACCTTTAGGGGTAACGTTACAATGGATTGTCACTAGGGCTGTAACTTCTATGGTACACGTTGTACTTTATGGAGGTATATATACCTTTCTAGCTTCCAAGAGAGCATACTTATTAACCCTGTGGTTCAATAATTAGCCTTTTGTTATACTTTAGTGCAGACTTAGGGACAGAAATAGACTCCTATTAAACCCCTATTTCTGAGAGTGTATGTGAAATAACATGGCACTAATGCCAATACATGCTCATGTTAATATGATACAGCTTGTACTGCTAAGTTCAGATCTAAAAAGAGAATAAGAGGGGTATTGTTATATCACTAGTTTGATGTATGGGTCAGCAGTTAACTCATTTTGTTAAATTTTCTCCTAGATCATCTTCTACGAGGACAGGAACTTTGGCGGTCGCTCCTATGAGTGCATGAGCGATTGCCCTGACTTCACCTCCTACCTGAGTCGCTGCAACTCCTGCAGGGTAGAGAGCGGATGCTTCATGGTCTACGACCGTCCAAACTACATGGGGAACCAGTACTTCATGAGGAGGGGGAGTATCCTGATTACTCCCGTATGGGCATGTTCGAGACCATCCGCCTCCTGCCGAATGATCCCCATGGTGAGTTCTAGTCTCGGATAGTGAGAAATAAGCAGCCCATCTCACCTTCCTGTAAAGGATTTGGAATATCAGGCAAAACCCAATTATACCATCCGTAAATTCATTTCTCATATAGTATTACCATTTTTAGCTTGAATCCTTAACAGATATTCAAATTCAAATTCATATCATGTCATGTTTCCTTTTTCTTTTTTACTCTGCCTTTGACAAGCACTGGTCTGCATTTTAGTTCCATCATTTTATTTATTTTGTTGAAATGACACCACTGCTGCAGTTTTCATATTCTTTTTTACAACAGCACAGGGGACAATTCAGAATGCGGATCTACGAGAGGGAGAACTATGGAGGTCAGATGTATGAGCTGATGGACGATCTGCGACTCCATCATGGACCGTTATCAAGATGTCCGACTGCCAGTCCTGCAATGTGATGGACGGACACTGGCTGATGTACGAGCAGCCCCATTACAGAGGCAGAATGATGTACATGAGGCCTGGGGAGTACAGGAGCTTCAGAGATATGGGATACAGCAACATGAGATTCATGTCCATGAGGCGCATCATGGATTCCTTTTGAAATTATACATAGTCACATAACAAAAATGCACTGTACATATAAACTGTATATATCTAATAAACTTGTTCTATATATTAAAAAAAAGTTTGATGTATAATCCTTCCTGAAGATGATGGGGTCATTTCTGTGGACATACATGAACAAAAGCAATATTTAATTAATTTTCTTCATCTCTCAAAAACGCATGCATGCATACATACTTGTTTATTCATAGACTCAGGCACATTCTTTACCTCTTTAACCTGGTCTTAACTAGATTTTCCTTGATGTGCTGTCGGAGAGGCACAAAAGCCTTTCAGTTACCTCTCTTTTAGAACGCATGAATACTAAACAACCAGTTCATATTCACTTTTTCCTAATTAGCTGCCAAACATCAATTCACTCAGTTGCAGCGACTAATCGGGGTACAATGACTCAACAATTTGTTTTTACCTCACAATATTTTTCATTGAATCACAAAGTTATCTGGCATTATCCTGTCCATATTAATGATGACACCAAACAAAGTGCTAATGTTTTTCTAAAATTCTGAATTTGTGTATTGTGTGAAACAGCACATCTTGGTTAGCTATAGGCTTATAAGTGTTACCATTTTGTGCCACAGTTTGATTGGGTGCTATAAGCCTCAGAGGAAGTTTCCCATTTTAAATGTATTCTTTCAAATATTGAAAACATTTTAAATAAATTAAATGCCATCTTGAAATTCATTACACTGCTGAAAAAAATTCTAAAATGGAGGATGGAACTCACAGAAAGTTTTGGATGAATTAGTCATTTGGATTATTGTCATTGGTACAGTATCCTCTGCATTTTATCTTTGTCATAAATGTCGCCAACTGATGTTCATTTCTTCATTAAATAGATGATTTTTGAAGTGTGATGTCTGCAATGCATGCCAATGAACCTGGGATCATTGTTCACCACTGTAGTAACATCACTTCTCCTGAAGCAACACTCAGTTGTCATTTTGGAGCAGAGTATAATAATTGTCTGAGTTTTGAAAGCAAAATTTGTTCCCATTCTTGCTTGATATAGGAATTTAATTGGTCAACAGACATGAAATCACTCACATACTTTCTCGCTGGGAAGTAAAGATAAGGTTTGCACAGTCCCTTTGTCATTTTGCACCATGAAAAAAAACACTTAGAACTGTCAGTTCAAAAGAGGCAGATGGTCTATGACCTTCATAAATCTGGTCATCGCCACAAGAGGATCCACAGATAGAAGTAAATATTTAGTATTTCACTGAGCACTGTCAGAGAAATATCTCAAAAATGTAAAAAGAATAGAACAGTTGAAAGCCTGACAGGTAGAGGACACACACGCATTTCCCCGCAGGATAAGACGGAGGTGTCAGCGGCAAGCTAAAAGTCAACCAGCTGCAGAACCAGGAATTGGTACATACTGAGCTTTTTAGCAGAGTAACCAGACCAGGGTTGAAAACCGGTGGGCATTTCAATTCAAGGCAAGACAGACCGACATAATCAAGGGGCAGGCAGAAGTCAGGTGGAAGTTAACAGAGTCCAAAAGGGTAGGAAAGTCATGGTCAGTTTTTCGCTCTGAGGTCGAAACCAAGGAATAAAGCCAACAGAAATCACGGACAGTCACACAAAAAATGTCAGGCTCGAGCAGGAGGGAACACGATTCGAGGGTGACCGCAGAACAAACACTAGTCTGGGAATGGAAACAGGAGAACCAAGAAGCATCTAATATTTTGACATTGGATTAGACAAAGACAAGAACTTAAATACACAGAAACAATGAGGAACAGGTGAAGGAAATGCATATGAACAAGACATGAGGAGGATCGAGGTAATTAGGACAATAATTGACTCGTGGAATGCAATCGAGACAGAAACTGACAGCCAGCTTGTTGGCTAAAACCACAGAGGCGGATTAACAAAGACAGGAGATGTGACAGAAACCCTGTTTCAGGACCCATGAACCCAATTCCCAGATGTTTACAGGAATGGATCAGGAAGGTGTTTGATGTACTGCTCAGTGACCCCGGTGTTTTCAGGACTGTAACCCTGTCCACTAGGAACTGGCAACCTTGTTTCCAGACATCCAGGAAGCAATGCAAAGGAGTGAGCAAAGCCACCTTTGATCCATGGGTGTTGGGGGACAAGCAGGAGGGCTGGAGGAATGGGGTAGAAGAGAGGTAGTTTGGGACTTGCTGAAAGCTAGGCAGGTGGTTTGACAGAACTGTCCTCAAAGGTATGGCATGACTTCAAGGCCAGGAGGTAGAAATGCCACCAGGCTGGAAGCTGAGCAGACATGAAGGACTCCAATCCAGGATGGGTTTTAATAGCCAAAGTTGGAGTTGTCCATCCCAGCCAGAGCTACACAGAACTACTGGAACATAGGGTGTTTCCATGAGCCAGAATACCTTTCTTTTTAATACTGTCCACAGGAGAGTGTTTCTATGAGCTCCACATGAGGGCCTGGGTTTTAATACTGGTCTTCAAGGTGAGCAGGATCCCAATGAGGGTTTTAATACTGTCTTCATGGTGTTTCTGGTCAGTACCAGCTGGGCACCAGTGAAGGAGTGTTTAATACTGAGGTGTCATTACCACCAGTAAGACCCCCCATGCTTTGTTTCAATACTGTCTTCAGGGTTGCACTATTTAATGACTCCCCCAGTGATGTGTTTGAAACCTTAACAGTGTTTTATTTATTTCAAATTGTGTTGTGTTTGCACAAAACAATTGTCTAAATGTTCAAAGACATACACATGTTGTCTGACTGGTTCATTTTTTTTTGTTTGAAAGATTAACCCTAGAACTCTGTTTGTGTAACTAGTGTTTTAATGTATACACAATAGAAGTTTGTGAGAGACTTTGGTTGACAAACACTATAAAAATGTTTGATCAGTGTTTCACCTTTGTTGAAATGGACAAAATTTGTTTGTTTCAGCCAATTTGTATTTCAAAACACTTTTATTTAACTTTGTGCAAGAGAGCATACTTATTAACCCTGTGGTTCAATAATTAGTTTTTTGTTATACTTTAGTGCAGACTTAGGGACAGAAATAGACCCTATTAAACCCCTATTTCTGAGAGTGTATGTGAAATAACATGGCACTAATGCCAATACATGCTCATCTTAATATGATACAGCTTGTACTGCTAAGTTCAGATCTAAAAAAGAGAATAAGAGGGGTATTGTTATATCACTAGTTTGATGTATGGGTCAGCAGTTAAGTCATTTTGTTAAATTTTCTCCTAGATCATCTTCTGGGAGGACAGGAACTTTGGCGGTCGCTCCTATGAGTGCATGAGCGATTGCCCTGACTTCACCTCCTACCTGAGACGCTGCAACTCCTGCAGGGGTAGAAACCCGGATGCTTCATGGTCTCTGACCGTCCAAACTACATGGGGAACCAGTACTTCATGAGGAGGGGGGAGTATCCTGATTACTCCCGTATGGGCATGTTCGAGACCATCCTCTCCTGCGAATGATCCCCATGGTGAGTTCTAGTTTCATGGATAGTGAGAAATAAGCAGCCCATCTCACCTTCCTGTAAAGGATTTGGAATATCAGGCAAAAACCCAATTATACCATCCGGTAAATTCATTTCTCATATAGTATTACCATTTTTAGCTTGAATCTTAACAGATATTCAAATTCAAATTCATATCATGTCATGTTTCCTTTTTCTTTTTTACTCTGCCTTTGACAAGCACTGGTCTGCATTTTAGTTCCATCATTTTATTTATTTTGTTGAAATGACACCACTGCTGCAGTTTTCATATTCTTTTTACAACAGCACAGGGGACAATTCAGAATGCGGATCTACGAGAGGGAGAACTATGGAGGTCAGATGTATGAGCTGATGGACGACTGCGACTCCATCATGGACCGTTACCGCATGTCCGACTGCCAGTCCTGCAATGTGATGGACGGACACTGGCTGATGTACGAGCAGCCCCATTACAGAGGCAGAATGATGTACATGAGGCCTGGGGAGTACAGGAGCTTCAGAGATATGGGATACAGCAACATGAGATTCATGTCCATGAGGCGCATCATGGATTCCTTTTGAAATTATACATAGTCACATAACAAAAATGCACTGTACATATAAACTGTATATATCTAATAAACTTGTTCTATATATTAAAAAAAAGTTTGATGTATAATCCTTCCTGAAGATGATGGGGTCATTTCTGTGGACATACATGAACAAAAGCAATATTTAATTAATTTTCTTCATCTCTCAAAAACGCATGCATGCATACATACTTGTTTATTCATAGACTCAGGCACATTCTTTACCTCTTTAACCTGGTCTTAACTAGATTTTCCTTGATGTGCTGTCGGAGAGGCACAAAAGCCTTTCAGTTACCTCTCTTTAGAACGCATGAATACTAACAACCAGTTCATATTCACTTTTCCTAATTAGCTGCCAAACATCAATTCACTCAGTTGCAGCGACTAATAAATTTACAATGACTTAACAATTTGTTTTTACCTCACAATATTTTTCATTGAATCACAAAGTTATCTGGCATTATCCTGTCCATATTAATGATGACACCAAACAAAGTGCTAATGTTTTCTAAAATTCTGAATTTGTGTATTGTGTGAAACAGCACATCTTGGTTAGCTATAGGCTTATAAGTGTTACCATTTTGTGCCACAGTTTGATTGGGTGCTATAAGCCTCAGAGGAAGTTTCCCATTTTAAATGTATTCTTTCAAATATTGAAAACATTTTTAAATAAATTAAATGCCATCTTGAAATTCATTACACTGCTGAAAAAAATTCTAAAATGGAGGATGGAACTCACAGAAAGTTTTGGATGAATTAGTCATTTGGATTATTGTCATTGGTACAGTATCCTCTGCATTTTATCTTTGTCATAAATGTCGCCAACTGATGTTCATTTCTTCATTAAATAGATGATTTTTTGAAGTGTGATGTCTGCAATGCATGCCAATGAACCTGGGATCATTGTTCACCACTGTGTAACATCACTTCTCCTGAAGCAACACTCAGTTGTCATTTTTGGAGCAGAGTATAATAATTGTCTGAGTTTTGAAAGCAAAATTTGTTCCCATTCTTGCTTGATATAGGAATTTAATTGGTCAACAGACATGAAATCACTCACATACTTTCTCGCTGGGAAGTAAAGATAAGGTTTGCACAGTCCTTTGTCATTTTGCACCATGAAAAAAAACACTTAGAACTGTCAGTTCAAAAGAGGCAGATGGTCTATGACCTTCATAAATCTGGTCATCGCCACAAGAGGATCCACAGATAGAAGTAAATATTTAGTATTTCACTGAGCACTGTCAGAGAAATATCTCAAAAATGTAAAAAAAGAATAGAACAGTTGAAAGCCTGACAGGTAGAGGACACACACGCATTTCCCCAAGAGGATAAGACGGAGGTGTCAGCTGACAAGCTAAAAGTCAACCAGCTGCAGAACCAGGAATTGGTACATACTGAGCTTTTTAGCAGAGTAACCAGACCAGGGTTGAAAACCGGTGGGCATTTCAATTCAAGGCAAGACAGACCGACATAATCAAGGGGCAGGCAGAAGTCAGGTGGAAGTTAACAGAGTCCAAAAAAGGGTAGGAAAGTCATGGTCAGTTTTTTGGCTCTGAGGTCGAAACCAAGGAATAAAGCCAACAGAAATCACGGACAGTCACACAAAAAATGTCAGGCTCGAGCAGGAGGGAACACGATTCGAGGGTGACCGCAGAACAAACACTAGTCTGGGAATGGAAACAGGAGAACCAAGAAGCATCTAATATTTTGACATTGGATTAGACAAAGACAAGAACTTAAATACACAGAAACAATGAGGAACAGGTGAAGGGAAATGCATAAGGAACGCACATGAGGAGGATCGAGGTAATTAGACAATAATTGACTCGTGGAATGCAATCGAGACAGAAACTGACAGCCAGCTTGTTGGCTAAACCACAGAGGCGGATTAACAAAGACAGGAGATGTGACAGAAACCCTGCCCCTCAAGGACCCATGAACACCACTTCCCAGATGCCAGTACAGGAATGGATCAGGAAGGAGTCAATGATGTACTGCTCAGTGACCCCGGAGTGCTCTTCAGGACTGTAACCCTCCCAATCCACTAGGAACTGGCAACCTTGTCCCTGTGCCAGACATCCAGGAAGCAATGCAAAGAGTGAGCAAAGCCACCTTTGATCCATGGGGGAAGTGGGGGACAAGCAGGAGGGCTGGAGGAATGGGGGTGGAAGAGAGGTAGCATGGGACTTGCTGAAAGCTAGGCAGGTGGACTGACAGAACTTTTACTCAGGTATGGCATCTCTTCAAGGCCAGGAGGTAGAAATGCCACCAGGCTGGAAGCTGAGCAGACATGAAGGACTCCACTCCAGGATGGGTCACTTTCTCTAGCCAAAGTTGGAGTTGTCCATCCCTAGCCAGAGCTTACACAGAACTACTGGAACATAGGGTGACTCCATGAGCCAGAATACCTTTCTTTCTTGAGAGTTGCCGGAGAGGCGGAGCTCCACAGGACTGGAGACCTCCTGGATTTCTATGAGCAGGATCCCAGTGAGGGCCTGGGAGCAAATAGGCATGGAGTTGGTTGGTCAGTACCACCAGTCATGGGCAAAAATAGGGCTGAAGAAGTTGGCATTAAGAGAACAAGACTCCATGCTTTTTTCCTTGTCAGAAGCAGTTGCACTATTTAATAAGGGGTGGCAATAATTTTGAAACCTTAATTTTGGTGAATTTATTTATTTAATAAATGTGTAATTTTGGTACGTGAAAACAATTGTCTAAATGTAAGCTACAGATCGGGTGAGGACTGTGTCATTTTTTTTTGTTTGAAAGATTAACCCTAGTGATGAGTTTGATAACTAGTAAAATTTAATGTATACACAATAGGAAGGCTTCAGAGAGACTTCGGTTGACAACCGACATACGATGTTTGATCAGTGTTTGATCCCGAAAGAAATGGACAAAATTTGTCTGTTTCAGCGATCAGTATTTCAGGGTCTACTGTAGATTATATGGCTTGAACTATGCCAGCGAGTTAAAGTAACTTCCATGCCAGTGAACAAATGTGTTTGTTGATATATTTGGATTAGATCAAAGACACTACAAAGTGCCAAATGTAAATTCTCAGCCTATTGTCTGATGCACTGGGCAATGCAATTCAAAAGTTTAAAGCTTCAAAAAAAAAGAAAAAAGAACACTGTGGTAAAACTGCACAAGGCCACTTGTTTTGCCGTTTACATTGCTATGAACAGGTGGAGAAATTTCTGTTTCTCTGCCGCATGAAATAAGAACAATGTGGATGTATGCATGAACTTCACTGATGCATACAGAAGCAGATAATAACCCTGTACAAGCCAGGCTGTGGTTAAGCCCTCAGTGCTGCGCTGCTGGGTCAGGGATTTTCACAATGGGGCCGCAACATACCATGGATTTGGACAGGTATAAAAGTACGGAGAAAAAGAGTTAACTGTCAGTGTAACTTTAGTACTCACTCAGACGGAACAACCAACATTATGACCATGGGCAAGGTAAGGTGGCAAACCCTTGAGATGCTTTATTTGATTTAGCTTCAGTTATCACTATGCTTCATTATATAACTGCGTTTCCCACCAGATCATCTTCTATGAAGACAGGAACTTTGGCGGTCGCTCCTACGAGTGCATGAGCGACTGTGCCGAGCTCACCTCTTACCTGAGCCGCTGTCACTCCTGCCGAGTGGAGAGCGGATGTTTCATGGTCTATGACCGCGCCAACTACATGGGGGAACCAGTACTTTGTGAGGAGGGAGAGTACTCAGACTACACTTCGTATGGGCATGAGCGACTGCTTCAGGTCCTGCCGCATGATCCCCATGGTAAGGACAGTTTCAAAGAAGTTTGGTAATGACATCATATGAATGTGACTTTGCATGTTTTGATCTTTGCGTTTGTACCCTTCTGTTATCAATTTAGAGTATTTCCCATTAGCAAGCATGGCTGCATTATAGTCATTTAGGAAATAATACGGAGAAAATTTATTATAGTTTGATGCTTCCAAATTTCTGAAGACAAATGTTTCTTATGCGATATTTGCTAACAGCACAGAGGACAATTCAGAATGAGGATCTACGAGAGGGAGAACTTTGGGGGTCAGATGTATGAGCTGATGGACGACTGCGACTCCATCATGGACCGTTACCGCATGTCCGACTGCCAGTCCTGCCATGTGATGGACGGACACTGGCTGATGTACGAGCAGCCCCATTACAGAGGCAGAATGATGTACATGAGGCCTGGGGAGTACAGGAGCTTCAGAGATATGGGATACAGCAACATGAGATTCATGTCCATGAGGCGCATCATGGATACCTGTTAACGTCATTTTCTAGCACTTAATCTTTGAAAGAGGTGATTTTTAATTAAACAAAATTCCCAAAAAAGCAAAAATTGTTTTCCAATTTATTAAGTTTCCAAATCAGACTCGATAACACGGTATAAACTGCAAAATTACATCACATTTTAATTTGTATATTAAACTACAAGGTATTTATGCAAACACACACACACACACACACACACACACGTGCGCACATGCACGTGCGACTTGACGGGAGTTTTCACAGAAAACAATTCTACGAACATCCACAGATATCATTCTTCTCTCCTCTTTGCACTCAACATCCCATCTCATTCTTTTGTTATCATAACTGTCAAAAACAGCACAAATAAGTCTTCTACATTCATGTCTGTCGTCTACTATCGGCTTCCTACTCTCTAAAAAATAGGGACATATTTCAAAACATTTCTGCAAGTGCCCTCAAATCTCAGTTTAGGTTTTCCAACAAGTCAAGATCCATGAGAGAATTGAAAACTTGCGTGCAAGAAGTACCTAAGTCACATTTTTGAAAAAATCAAGCTGGCACCAGTTCTGGAATCTGTGCTGATAAAAGATTATTTGATATCAAAATTAGGAAAAAAGTACTTCACCCCAGTTGATTGTTATATAGTGTTTTCGGAATCCACTAAAATTTTCTACAAGAAGCACTCAAGTCCGTAAAATTTGTGCAATAGGTGCCCAAGTCCATGGCCAATCAAAATGCGGAATGAGTCACATGACGGATTACTTTAGGACGTTGTTTACTGATTGAACAGCGTTTTTTACTATTGCGTATTGATGGAGTTGAATGAGTATTCCCCTTATCCGCAAAGGTATGGGTGTCCATGGTAATTTCCTACTCTCTGGAGTAGATTATGTTGATATATTGGGTAGATTTTCAGCAAACAATATCAGCAGAAAGGAATCTAAATCTGTGGGAAATACGGTTTAGCGCATAGGTTAGTTTCTTTGAGAACATTCCCGATTTAACCCAGTTATCTTGGACTGAACTTTTGGAGTCAGGAGTAGCGGTATTTCTCACTCATCAACAATAGAATGTTTGAGGGGTTACCATGGTTACCAAAGGAATGTTCATACAAGCTGTTAATTTCAACTGGGAGCATATCACATTTGAAGCAGTTATTTAGCATCTTAAGCCACATTTTGTCAGACAAATCCAAGTATTCATTTGTTTACCTCGCTGGAATGACTCAAATTTTTTTCAGTCCATGGGCAGTTGTTCTAACTGAAATTGTAGTGTTACTCAAATACAGTGAACAAATCATGCATGTTCCTTTGAAACCATAAAGAATGCAAACAATTTATGCAATGCTTGAAAATACATAAAGAAAGTGTTTCTGATCCTAACTGATGTGGTTCCTTGATTCAGTTCTGGGATGAATGACCTGGGTCAACCGTTTCATATGGTAACTGGATAATTCCCAAGTCATGAGCAGGGACCCAGGTTGAAAATCCCATGACTTTTGCAGATCCCATGGAGACTGATTTGTCTCAATATCATTTGAGTGAACAAATTATAACAAGCTGTGTGTGAATGGGTAATTGTAAAAATAAAACACCTCCACGAATACAAAAGAAATTTGTGAACTGCAAATATAAGAGATCTGCAAATGCCCAAACAAGTTCCAAAAATTCCATAAATTCCATCAAGTGCATTAGTGATTATCTTACAAATATTTACAACTTTGGAACAGGTGTTTGTGAATCCTGTTTTTTGTTTGTGAATCAAAAAGGGATTTGTGGATAACTGATCCCTGTGTTCAGGTCTCTGGGTTGCCGAATGGGACATTTAATGCTGTTATTTTTCACTGCATTTTTTTCCCACATTTAAAAAAAAAATATTATTTTTTCTCACATTTAGCGAAAAGAAATGTTCATTTTCCCACATTTATAAACTTTGAAGTGGCAAGCGTGCATGTTAAATGAGCTATTCCAAAAATTATATATATAAGTTAAAAAGTTTTATTATTTAGTGGTTTCTATTATTTAGCTAAATGTATAATCATTTAACTAAATGTATAAAACATTTAGCAAAATATTTAATTAAAAGTATAAAACATTTAGCTAAATGTTCTATACTTTTAGTTATATTAAAAACATTTAGCTAAATGTACAAAATATTTAGCTGAATAAATATTTAGCTAAAATGTATGAAACATTTATCCAAACATTTAGTTAAATGTAAAAAACATTTATCTAAATGAATGAAACATTTAGCTAAATATTTAGCTAAATATTTAACCAAATGTATGTAACATTTAGCTAAATATTTAACTAAATGTATGAAACATTAACCTAAATATATGCAACATTTAGATAAATATTTATAGTTATATATTTATATAAATGTTTCATGTATGAAACATTTTAAATATTTTATAAAAGTATAAAATTTAGCTAAATAATTTTAGAATATTGAGCTAGATTTTTCTAAATATTTAACACTTCATACATTTTAAAAAGTTTATACAACCCCAATTCCAATTCGAAATAGTTGGGACGAAGTGTAAATTGTGAATAAAATCAAAATGCAATGACTTTTAGATCACATGAGCCAATATGTTATTTACAGTAGAACATAGATAACATTGCAAATGTTGAAACTGAGACATTTTACATTTTTATCCACAAAATGAGCTCATTTCAAATTTTCTGGCTGCAACAGGTCTCAAAAAAGTTGGGACACGGGCAAAAAAGGGCTGAAAAAGCAATTAATATAGAAGAGAATCAGCTGAAAGAACATTTAGCAAGTAATTACATTAACTGGCATCAGGTATGTAACATGATTGGCTATAAAAGGGATGTCTTAGAGAGGCTGAGTCTCTCAGAAGTAAAGATGGCCAGAGGCTCTCCAACCCGTGAAGGCTTGTGTAAAAAAAATTGTGGAATATTTTAAAAACAATGTTCCTCAACATCAAATTGCAAAGGCTTTGAAGGTCTCATCATCGACAGTGCATAACATCATGAAAAGATTCAGAGAAACTGGAAAAATCTCAGTGCGTAAGGGACAAGGCCGAAGACCTTTACTGGATGCCCGTGATCCTCGGGCCCTCAGACGCCACTGCATCACTCACCGGCATGATTCTGTCATTGACATTACTAAATGGGCCTAGGAATACTTCAAGAAACCACTGTCTGTAAACACAGTCCGCCGTGCCATTCACAGATGCCAGAAGCCATTGTTGAGCATGATCCAGAAGCCCCGCCATGTTCTGTGGGCCAGGGCTCATTTAAAATGGACTGTAGCAAAATGGCAAAGTGTCCTGTGGTCAGACGAGTCCAAATTTGACATTCTCGTTGGAAATCATCAGTGTCATGTCCTCCGGGCTTCAGAGGAGAAAGACCACCCCTCCTGTTATCAGCGTTCAGTTCAAAAGCCAGCATCTCTGATGGTATGGGGATGCATTATTGCATATGGTGTGGGACACTTGCATGTTTTAAAAGCACCATTAATGGTGAAAAGGTATATAAAGGTTTTAGAGTGACATATGCTCCCTCCAGATGACATCTATTCCAGGGAAGGCCTTGTGTATTTCAGCAGGACCATGCAAAACCAAATACTGCAGCTATTACAACAGCATGGCTTCATAGTAGAAGAGTCCGTGTGCTGAACTGGCCTGCCTGCAGTCCTGATCTTTCACCAATTGAGAACATTTGGCGCATAATTAAACGAAAAGTCTGTCAAAGGAGACCCAAAACTCTCCAGCAGCTGGAAGCCTGTATTAAACAAGAGTGGGATCAAATTCTAATGGCTAAACTCAAGACACTTGTCTCCTCAATGCCCAGACGCCTCCATTCTGTGTTAAAAAGAAGAGGGGATGCTACATCATGGTAAACAGGCCCCTGTCCCAACTTTTTTGAGACCTGTAGCAGCCATCAAATTTGAAATGAGCTCATTTTGTGGATAAAATTGTAAAATTTCTCAGTTTCAACATTTGCTATGTTATCTCTGTTCTATTGTGATTAAAATACTGGCTGATGTGATTTGAAAGTCATTGCGTTTTGATTTTATTCACAATTTACACTTTGTCCCAACTATTTCGGAATTGGGGTTGTACATTTAGCTAAATAACAGAAACCACTAAATAATAAAACTTTTAACTTATATACATACTGTAATTTTGGAATAGCACATTTAACATTTATGTTTGCCACTTCAAGGTTTATAAATATGGGGAAAATGAACATTTCTTTTGCTAAATGTGAGAAAGAAAGGATTTTTTTGTTAAATGCGGGGAAAAATGCATTGAAAAATAACAGCATTAAATGTCCCATTCGGCACCCCATACAGGTCCTCACTTCAAAAGGGGTGAATCACAATTTTCAAAGCAGAATTGGGATAGCCTTCATATTTACACTACCACAACCTTCGCTCGGAAAACCTTATGTCACTCCTTTGTGATTGTAGGAATCATGTAAAGCGTAACCGCTTACGTAGTGTTAATTGAAATGACTGATTGAAAACAGGTCAAGACCAATCATTATTTTCAAGGGATGTTCTGTGCTTCACCAATTGTAAGCTCACCCGCCACCGCTGGTGTGGACCCTAATCCAGGAAACAAGTTTTTTGCTTTGTGCCTGAGATTTAGAGGTCAAAAGTTAGGGGCCAAAATGTAAAGTTTGTTGTTATGTCCCTCCCTAAAGGCTAATTCACTCTAGATTTTTCATGGTACTGCTAAATCATGGTCTAAATATACCTACCAAGTTTCATGCTGATCAGTCATCGCTAAGCCTGCCAAATAGCATCTGTTACCTGATTGGCCTAATGGCAGCCATGCTTTCAACTTGCTAATTTGAAGGACTATCACCAGCTTACATGAAGATAAAGTACTAAAAATTAGATCCACTTTGGACAAATGCTTGAAGATATGTTAACCATTTAAAATTTTTTGCTATTTACAGTGCCACAACTCAGGCATCATATCAACACATGCCTTCCAACTTTAGTTGCAATTGCCCAAAGTGTTCAAGTGATATGATTTTTTTTTTCTTGTAAAATAAGTCCTGGCCCATAGCACTTCATTAAAATTTTACAGATGATTTTGGTTCATGTGTGCCATGCTATTGTCACGCCCCTCCTCCTGGGCATTCAGGGTTTTTGGCTACCTGCTTTCACCCAATCATTCAGTTATCCCCTCAGCTCTTTTAGTTAATCACTGCACTTGTTCCTCCTGAGTTAATTAGCATTCCCTGTCTATTTAAACCTCAGTTCTCCCCCTCACAGACAGGTAGCCTTAAAGTTAAACACCCTTGTTTAGTGCATTCCCTTTTTGTTGTTTGCATTAGTTTTGTTATGTCACTTTTCTTTATTTAATAAACTACCACATTCCTGCACTTGGGTCATCATATTCCCTCACTTTCCTGGCACCCTCCTAACATCTTTGGGCGCCAGGACATTACAGCTATCCCATCGTACCACTAACCTGAAAGAATGCTGCTGGCCCAAATTAACTTCAATGGGACAAAGAGTCAGAAACAGGCATGTTGAAATTTTTTCAGAAGTGAGGGGCCTCAATTATATCCTCAGTTATATCCATTCATCATGGCTATTTAGGATGGTGATATCAAATTCAACTTAATAATAATATCCATGAATTGTTCAGTTTCTGAGATCTTGTCAAATTCATTTTTGAGCATTAAATAATAATTGCTCACTAGAATCAGTACATTTGGTACTTAACTCCAAATAAAAATTCTACTGCATATACAATACAAAAAAAAAAATTTTTTTTAAACACAAGCATTGTAAATGATCGCTATGCAATCAGCATGAATTATAAATATTTCACACAATATAGTTACATGCTGTCAATTATTTTAGTCCACTTTTTGATCAATTTGCAATACATATTTATATGCTAATTAGATTTTTAAAAATTCTCGTCAGAGTTACCCATCGCAAAGTTTTCCATCAAGAGAGGAGACAGCGACACCAGGATTTTACAAAGGGGCATTATAGATGCGTTACAAATATGACTGAACAAGAAAGAACGTGCAAATCACATCCTCTATTTTTTCCGCATACTACAAATTTTAAAATCTTGGAAAATCTTTGACTCTTTTACTAAGCCGCTTCATGACTTAAAGCTTCTATTGCAAATTTAATTTTTTTATTTAATTTTAATTACTTAATGTCTGAAAATGTAGCATATCATAAGCATAAAGATCTATTGTCACAAACTTCTCTTTTATTATTGCCGGGACTATTTTTCATATTTATTTAAAAATCAGCTTTACTTTTGCCAAGCTATCAATATTTCACATGATCTGCCAACTCATTGTGAGGAGTTTCAGTCTACCTTTTTGTTCCATTTCCTTTCAAGCAAAGAATTCTCTTTTTCTGTAGAAGAAGAACAATATATAGATGGGCCTCACCTCACAAATGCACCCTGTGGCACATAATAACCCTTTAGAGTCCCTTTGAATCCTGGTTAACACTGGTCCTCTGTGACATGTTGCCCACTCAGGGCTTCACACAATATGACCAAAGATTCTTTGTACGTCAAGTCATGTATAAAAGTGGGCAGAAATTCTCGGTCACTTGTACAACAGACCATGACCATGGGCAAGGTAACTGTATTGATCACCTCTTTCTCGTGTCTTGAAAACTACATGAATTCAAAATTATTAATTTTTGGTTTGCTTCCTCTCAGATCATCTTCTACGAGGACAGGAACTTTGGCGGTCGCTCCTACGAGTGCATGAGCGACTGTGCAGAGCTCACCTCTTACCTGAGCCGCTGTCACTCCTGCCGAGTGGAGAGCGGATGTTTCATGCTCTATGACCGCGCCAACTACATGGGGAACCAGTACTTTGTGAGGAGGGGGGAGTACTCTGACTACACTCGTATGGGCATGAGCGACTGCTTCAGGTCCTGCCGCATGATCCCCATGGTAAGGACAGCTTCAGATAAAACTGAAAGTCCTTTATCTTTGGACCCAGTTAGCAGCTGGTAAGAAATAACCACATTCTTCCAGATGATGTTACAAGCTTTTGGTTTGACCATTTCAGGATCAATTACAGGAACTTTATGCAAGCAATTTGTACAACTTTGTTGTTTGCTTTATGAATAATGTTTACCATTAACTGTCTACCAACAGCACAGAGGACAATTCAGAATGAGGATCTACGAGCGAGAGGGCTTTGGAGGTCAGATGTATGAGCTGATGGACGACTGCGACTCCATCATGGACCGTTATCGCATGTCCGACTGCCAGTCCTGCCACGTGATGGACGGACACTGGCTGATGTACGAGCAGCCCCATTACAGAGGCAGAATGATGTACATGAGGCCTGGGGAGTACAGGAGCTTCAGAGATATGGGATACAGCAACATGAGATTCATGTCCATGAGGCGCATCATGGATTCCTGCTAGTTTGCTGTCCAGGTTGAGTCAAGTTTCAATAAAACTCGGTTTTAAAACACTGCTGCCCTCTCTATTATTTGTCAAAAAATGTTGAAAATGCATCCATCACCCTACCCAGCAATTTCAGTGAGTAGGAGTGGAACACAGGAAAATATGCCTCAATCAATGAACTAACGGCGGTGGATGGTGTCACTCTAATATTATTTCAGATTTTGTAATAAAAGCCAACCAAAAAAAAAAAAGAAAAACAGTGTTCTTGCAGTAATATTATACTGTAAGTAACTGATATATCTCCAATCGCTGAATATAGACTGACTTAAAGGGAAATTGCGCAGTGATATTTTAAGAAATTTAAGGAATTAATCTGAAGAAATCTGGAATTTGACTTCACAAGCCATTTTAATTGAATATTATTTCATGATAAAAATTAAGTTCTCCATGGTGTTTCAAACAATGTCTACAAAAGAGTTTAATTTTGTTTCATTATATGAGCAAATACCTCAACCATGCATATTTGATCATATCATTATTATTATCTGGAGTTTTTGAGAAGCTTAGGGAGTATTGCCCTGGTCTTTTTAGGAAACTTTTAACATCGAGATCTACACGAAGGCTAAGCTGATAGCTACTTCAGATCACCATAATTTCAGCCAAGAATTTCACATCACTAAACTGATGAGAGCATGAGCTATGCCCTGATTTTACCTTAAAGGTCACTCTGGTGACAACCCATTTGATTTGATCAATGGTAGAAAAACGTGAATAGTAAAGCTTACTTGATTTTAACAAATTTTAAAAGCAGCATGATGTAAAAACATAAACCTTTCGTGCTGAGCTGGACTTCAGGGCACAAGCCATTCAGTGACATAGTGCGCACACACACAAACAAAAAAAAAACTGCACAGAGTCATCTAAATGCATTTTTAGTCGCCTTTGTGTTCTTCTGACAAGAAGTACAAACACCTTTTGTTTTCACCAGCTGTGTATTCTTTCAGAAAAAAAAGCTGACATGCGAAGTTGAACGATTTACAACACAATGCGTCTGTTTTCCTACATGTATAAAAGGCACCCTGGCACAATTCTATTGCTGTTTCAGTGAGACCAAAGAGGCGAACACAATGGGGAAGGTAAGATAGTTTGGTTTATTGATGTTAGTTATTTTGAGGGGTGAAAATCCAGTTCTGACCATTTGTATGGATTGAAGTGTAGCTGTTCTGATTGTGACTAGCATTACCTGCTCGTATGAACTTGTTTGCAGATTATCTTCTACGAGGACAGGAACTTCCAAGGGCGGTCTTATGAGTGCAGCAGTGACTGCGCAGATCTGCACTCCCACTTCAGCCGCTGCAACTCCATCCAGGTGGAGAGCGGCTACTGGATGGTGTACGAGCGCCCCAACTACATGGGGTACCAGTACTTCCTCCGCAGGGGAGAGTATCCAGACTACCAGCGATGGATGGGCTTTAACGACTGTGTCCGATCTTGCCGCATGATTCCGCAGGTAAGTTTCCAGGAAAGATGATTTACACCTTCTTTGGCTTGCCTCAAAGGTCCCCCATCATGTCACTAGGTGCACAGCCGATAAGCCACGAGAAGCCATTTCAAATCTGTGTTTTGTGACATCATAAGGGGGAGGGATCACACAGAAATATGAAGGAGCAGATTAACTGATTGGCTGGAGTTGCCTCTGGGTAATCACTTGACCATATGATGTCACAAAGAAACAGATTTTGAAATACCATGTTATGGCTGTGCACCTGGTGAAATGATAGGGGATCTTTAAATTGATATTAATACTAATAATATTTCTGTTTAATTGTCCTGCTTTTACTTTCACCAGCACCAGGGGTCCTACAGAATGAGGATTTATGAGCGTCCAGACTTCAGTGGGCAGATGATGGAGCTAAGTGATGACTGCCCCTCCCTCTGCGACCGTTTCCACTACAACGATATCCACTCCTGCAATGTCATGGATGGCTACTGGATCTTCTACGAACACCCCAACTACAGGGGGCGCCAATACTTCCTGAGGCCCGGAGAGTACCGGCGGTACAGCGACTGGGGGGGCATGAACTCCAGGATCGGGTCCATCAGGCGCATCACATATTCTAATTAGAGTAATGAAAAATTATACTTAAGCCAAATAAAGCTGCTGTCTATTCAATTGCCCTTGTATTTTTTTTAAATTGTGTATATTTTATACTGCTAGAGACTTTTTACATTGGTTTGGCTTCTGCGGCACTCATGGAAGTGTTTCAATGTGTTGAACAAAGGTCTCTTTGGTTTATTCCATGTGTTTTGTTTTGGTATTTTTGAAAATATATCTTCACAGATTCTGTTTCATGAAACAAGGGATGATCATTTAAAATAATCTTGTTTTTAGATATGACGTATATACTACGAATTGATTCAGCCTTGAACTTAAAATTATTTACCCCAAAAAATAAACTATGACCCACTGTGCCAATGTAGGTTTTTTCGTGATTTACTCAATTCAATATTACATTTTTCCCAGGTCAATATGAATAATTTTATATTGTGATTGTGAATTTTATATTGTGAACTACACTGTTGGTCAAACTCCGTTGTGCCAATGTTGTTTCAAATAGCACATCTAAACACAGCTTGACAATATGTACACTTAATTCATCACATAATGTGTCGAGTGATTAATTAAACTAATTTTCCTACGCACAGATGATGCCATTTTCGACATCCGAATTATGAAGTAATCAGGCTCACAGCGAATGTGTGTGGCTGTAGTTTCTCCACCTCTCTATTACAGAGGTCAACCACAGAGAAACATAACCACGAGCTCATGTATGAACGCAAGCAGACACGCACACACACACCAATGCACGTATATAAAGGCAATATAAGCCCGTGAAACAGAAACTGCCCACTTTCAATACATAGCGACATTGTTGACATATTATAGGGGCAACGGTCACAAAATAATTCATTAAACCAGAGGAAATGACGACCTCCTTGAGCAGAGCTGCACTTACAACCACATTTGCAAAAAGGTTGGGACTCTGCACAAAATGTAAATAAAAACAGAATGCAATGATTTTCGAATTATTTAAATGCATATTTAACTGAAAATACTGTAGAACAAATACAACATATCAGATGTTGAAACTGAAAAATTTTTATTGTTTTTTGAAAAATATGCTCTCATTTTGAATTTGATGCCAGCAACATATTTCAAAAAAAGTCAGAACAGGTGCACGTTTACCAGCGTTTAATGTAATGCAATGTGTTGCATCACCTTATCTTTTAACAATACTCTGTTAGTGCTTGGGAACTGAGGAGACCCAAGTCAAGTTTGTGGTTAGCAACTCATTGCCTCCCTACCATTATGAACTCTTTCAACCCCTTTTTTGTTTGTTCTCTAATGCAGTGCTTCCCAAACCTCTCCTGGAGGCCCACCTGTCCTGCATGTTTTTGCTCTCTCCCAGCTTCAGCACAGGTGATTCAAATGATCAGCTCGTTAATCACCCTCTAAAGCTCATTGATTACAACCTGATCATTTGAATCACCTGTGCTGGAGCAGGGAGAGATCTAAAACATGCAGGACAGGTGGGCCTCCAGGAGAGGTTTGGGAGGCACTGCTCTAATGTATTGTTTTGTATTCTATTGAATGTAATCAGCATGTTCTCGATGTTCAACTTTACAGCCTTCTTGGCCAGGTCTCCATTGAAAAAGAGATTTTTTGTCTCAACTGGTTGTTTACCTGGTTAAATAAAGGTTAAATAAAATTTAAAAAATTTAAAAACCCAACCAAACCTGTGTGCAGAATCATTGGTAGCCCATAGGAGCTTAATCTTGGCGTAAGTTTAGCACGGATAACAGTATTTGTCTTTTGTCTTCGCTTTGGATATTAGCAGCACCTATAGTTGTGACTCTACTGTTAGTACATTGGCTGCATTGTTGAATAAAGCAGCGTTTGTCAGCTAGAACAAGCAACAAAAAAATCTAATGTTTAAAATTAAATTAATTTGGAGTTTTCAGCAATTAAACTCATTTATTTTGCTTTCATTGCCTGAAAACTCTACTCCACCATTTAATCTGCTTTTGTATGTGCATTATTGACATAAATGCCTGGATAATTTGTTAATGGGGAGCAACTTGAGGTATGCCCTCATGTTCATAGATGCTCCCAAGCATATTTCTCTCTGCCCTGCCCCTTTGTATGGAGGGCTACTTACGCTGCTCCCCTGCTCTTCCCTTGCTGTCAAAACCATGCTTCTGTCTGCTGTTGTGCTGCATCACTCTCTGCTGCTGCTGGTTAATATCCCCCATCCACCCCAGCAGCCACCACCAGAGGGCTCTGAATTTACTGGGTTGGGATTCTGATGCTCCCTGCTCTCTTCTTCTCAAGCTCAGTGGGCCACAGGATGTGTCAGGGTCAGAGCCTAGATGCCAAATTTTTTACATTTATCTGTTAATGCTTCATTTACCAGTTTAACTGTTTGAACGCGAGTTGGCAGAGACTAAATGATACTTAACCTATGAGGAGTAAAGTTCATCTAAATAAATCACCTGTTTGACCACTGTCATTCATCCATTATCAAACCCATTCATTCCTGGTCAGAGCTGGTGGTGTGTGTGTGTGTGTGTGTGGGGGGGGGGCTGGTGAGGGGGGCACCAGGTGATTGAGGGGGGCACCCACAATACCAAGGGGAGATGCAGCCAACTCTCAGGTTGGATTGAAAACCACAACCTTCTGACTGGGAGGAGGGAGCGCTACCCACTGTGTCGCGCATCACCACTGTCATGTTGGTATAAATTAAAGTCGGTAAAATAATGATGCCATTCATAAGAATTCATTGCTATAATTATGTTATTGCTTATATAATTCTCTCAACTGCCCGCAACTGTCTAGAATACTGCAGCTATAACTTGGCATTTATAAAAATTTGCAAAAAAAAACTTACAACAATTTAAATGTGCCATTCAAGGACTTTATTGTAGCATTTGCAGAAACTAGCAGATATCCATGATGCGCCTCATGGACATGAATCTCATGTTGCTGTATCCCATATCTCTGAAGCTCCTGTACTCCCCAGGCCTCATGTACATCATTCTGCCTCTGTAATGGGGCTGCTCGTACATCAGCCAGTGTCCGTCCATCACGTGGCAGGACTGGCAGTCGGACATGCGGTAACGGTCCATGATGGAGTCGCAGTCGTCCATCAGCTCATACATCTGACCTCCATAGTTCTCCCTCTCGTAGATCCTCATTCTGAACGGTCCTCTGTGCTGTTGGTGAGCGAGGAAAATAAAAACATTTATAGTTTTTTCAAACCAATGGCCGGGGTTCGAACATGGCTGTCTAACCCATGTTCAACCCTTCTTTTTTCAATTAAAACCAAGGAGTGGACACAGGTTAAGCCTTGTCGTGACAGTTCAGATACAACCTGGGTCACAATTTGGGTGCGATGCACAACAATTACCTCCCATACTACATTTGGGCGTAGGAGCTTACAAGTCATATTTAGTCAATAGCTAACATCGTCGCACAGTCACGCACTCTAGTCCAGTTGCGAACTTCCTGCGCAGAGCCAACAGCACTAGTCCCTTCTTTAGTATGTAGAGCGCAATTTTTCAAGAACAGCACAACAAATGACGAGGACAAGAGCAAAATCTATCGCAGAGACCGTCAATCGTGCAAGCTTTTTCCAGCGTTGTTTGGAATTGGATTTGTTGTCAGTATCGTTAACAGGCAGTATCATTGGAAAAAGAAAGAGTAAAAATGTCACCTATGCATGGTTGGTTGCAGTCACTGTAAATATAAACTTGAAAAAGCTGTTTATCAGTTTGGTTTAACCTCATCAACCCAAACTCCCCCTAGATTATCTGACCCATTTTCTTTGGCACGCAGTCAAATGTATAGAACCCTCTCACTTTTAATGCATAATTGCACTCAGCCTGTTCCCAATGAAGATGACCTGATTAACAATTAAACAGTTTATTTACTGAGTAATTAGGACTGATTCATTAGCCTGTAATGATTATGAAATTATTCATTAGGAAATGATGACTTTTAAATGAAAATGACATCACAGTGGATGTAATTGGCGAGGAAGAATAGGTTTCATAACCTTGGCTCAAATATATTTCAGTGGATGAGCAGTGGTAACGCAAAACCGTGTTGCTCAATAATATACATTTAATTTGACTGGATGCAGATCGCTGTACTTGCCAGCAGGGGTGCTGCAGGCAGGCCTTTGCAGACTCACTTGTTGACAGTGCCACATCTGTAAATTGGTTTCAATCAATTGCCCGCTTTGCTCATGCAATGGTAACATCTCCCATGAATGGATAATGTGAAGTTTCTTTGCTTTATCTGTTTAGCATGCGCATTCCGCAGCCTCACAGTGACATCCCATCCTTACAAATGTAATGTAGTCAATATCTGGGTGAAATCTACTTGAAATAGTTCTGGAAACACAGGCCTCGCAATTAATAACATGCATTTATAATCCACCAACCGAAAGTGTGCTAGCCTTCAGATTACCCAGAATGGAAAGCAAATTTGATGGGGGCGATCCCTGGTGGAATGTAATAACAGGAACTTGAACGAGCTCTATTGGAGCCGTGTGCAATGGACCCAAAAAATGTGTGCCCGATCATAACCAATGACATTCGTTTCTTCAGTCTCAAGACAAATAACAATGGTCTGCTTTTTTCATTAACCAAAAGAAATCATTCCTGCAGCCATCACACCATTTGTTTTTGGCCTAGGGCCACCGATGAAAATAGCTTGACTGCGAATGAGACTATTTTTTCTGCCCCAGTTGTTAGTGGCCTGATTGGTCTACCATTCATGCTGAAATGAACCCTTGTCCAACACGATGTCCAACCCACTTCTCGACTGGGGTCGCTAACCCGAGTTGATTAACATGGGCTAATTATTTTAAACACGAAATCAACCTTAGTTAAGGGCTGAGTGAGCCTTCAGTGTGAAAGGGGTATTAGAAACACAAATGTAACATAGAGAATCTTGTGAAGTATTTTAAGAAGAACCCAGTTGCGGCATCCATTCAATCTACAAGGCCAATTAAGACACTTGCGCAACTATACTAGCAAAATTGCAGATACAGTACATAGGTTCAACCTCATATGATAATACTTTATATACTCTCAACATCTGCTACGTGTTTTTCATGGTGACAGACTAGAACTCACCATGGGGATCATTCGGCAGGAGCGGATGGTCTCGAACATGCCCATACGGGAGTAATCAGGATACTCTCCCCTCCTCATGAAGTACTGGTTCCCCATGTAGTTGGGACGGTCGTAGACCATGAAGCATCCGCTCTCCACCCTGCAGGAGTTGCAGCGACTCAGGTAGGAGGTGAAGTCAGGGCAATCGCTCATGCACTCATAGGAGCGACCGCCAAAGTTCCTGTCCTCGTAGAAGATGATCTGCAATCAAATATATTGAGTGTCATGACTTAAGTCCACGTAGTAAAAAAGTTAACGGTAAAAGATAAAAGAATTTTAATTTTACAAATTTTCTAAAATTGCATAATGGAAACAATTAGTAATCAGCAGATTTAAATTGTAAAAATGATTTAGTTGTGGATTGAATGCTCCATGACTGTCTCTCTTCAGCATGGAATTAACGCAACAGGAGTACATTCAAGTGTGGGGCAGGTTGAGCTAAGCTTTCATCTGCTCTCTCATTTTGAGCTGGAAAAATATTTACATTATAATCCACATTTTCAGGCCCCACAAATTGTCAGCCAACATTTGAAACAATGAAAAAACAGTGAAGTATGTTACGTATTTACACCTCATAGTTTTAGTTCTTATGTTTTCATATGTGGGGAAAAAATAACATACGGTATTCAGTTCGAGAAAAAGAGCTAAAGAGCTGGCCTTACCTTGCCCATTCTGGAGGAGGTTCAATGGCTCTTCACTTGGTACTGCATGCCCATCCTCTGTTTGCTGGTTGTTTTTATACAGTAAACACTGAGGCGTGCCGTGTTGTTATTCAAATGGGAGAAGCTGATGATTAAGCAGTGCGGCTTTTGCTGAACGCGGACAAAAAAATAGCAATGGTTGACATCCATACATTTCTGGCTGTGGTCACTTGCATTTTGTGGTACAATACATTAGCCCACGCTTTGTTTGCAGTTAAAATGGGAATGTTCTCTTGGCAGCTGATCAATTACCATACACATAAAGGGTTCCAAACGAAATCAGGACCCTCTCTCTCTCTCTCTCCTCTCTCTCTCTCTCTCTCACTCCCTCACTCTCTTTCTCTCTCTCTCTCTCTCCCTCTTCCCTCTCTTTTTTCTTTCAAGAACTCTTTGAAAACTCTATATTTCAACACTATATGTAACAATATTTCTAGTACCAATAAATAGTATGTAAAATTAACAGGTATTATGACAATAGTAACATCTTCTTCCTTTCGCCGGTAGAGCCAGCAATATGCAATGGAACAACCAAATGAGTGCCAGCTCCATCTTTCTTTTCATGAAGGAAGAGAAACGAGGCCTTTGAACTTACACTTTACAGTACTGCTGCAGTCTCTCAGGAAGTTGGCAGCGGAGCTGTTTTTTATTTAGAACAGGGTACTAAGTTTTCCTCAGAAATTGTGGAAATGATTCCACGGGGAAAAATATACATGTGATTGGCTTGCTTTCCTATCTATGAAAAATGTCTGACTGTACAGTAGTGTGCAGTGATGATTATACACCACCACTTTTGTCTAAAGGGGTCCTAATATATTATTCTCTATATTTTTTTGGTGAAAATGTACCGAAAAATAGTGTCGCAGGAAACGTGAGGAAAAAAATTACTGCCACGAGTATATTGAGGTAAAAATATGGGTAATCACAAAAACACTGAAAACATCAATTTTTTGTGACAATTGAAAGGTGCCACAATTTTTTTATTTATTTATTGATTTTACTCTTTCATAGACTGAATGCTTGTTTTAAGGCTCATTCCATGATTATTGATGCTTAAACAATTGTTTAAACTGGTTTGAGGCAACATTAGTCTGCAAAATTACCTCTGATGGTCAGTTGTTCCAGCATATATAGTGACAATAACTTTGAACAGCGTCACAGTGTTAAACGTGATAGCATGACGGAAGGAGCTCTCTGAGATTGTTTGTAGCTGTATTGTGGCCTTACATGATGCTGAAGACGTTAAATGCTACCATGGCTCAGTAAGAAACACCACCAAGTGTTTCAAAGAGACCAGTTCGCTGAAACTTAGCAGCAATAAAGGTGCAAAACGGAAGTTATTTAAGTGCCTCTGATATTTATTATCTGTGTATGACAAGAAAAAAAAAAATCAGCAGTTGACAGCACAAATGATATTAATAGCACCAGAGGTGAGGAGAGGAAAGTATCAAGATCTGTTTATTCCAATTGCTTGTATGAAAATAGTCTGATTCGTTGTGCTGCTGCCAAGAGCTGACAACATGAAAAAAAGACATGAATTCACCAAGAAATCCAAGAATTGGACACCAATGGACTGGGAACAAGTCCTTTAGACCGATGAATCAAAATTCAAAATTTTCGCACCCAAACGCAGAAATTATGTGCACCATAGAGTTGGAGAACATTTCAAAAATGACTGTTTAACCCCTTCAGAAATATATGGAGGTGGTACTGTAGCATTATAGCTTTGGGTTCAGTCTGCTCGAAAGGAGCCGGTGATCTTATAAAAATGGACGATATCATGGATCAAAAGAAGTATCACAGCATCCTTGAGAGGCATGCATTGCCATCTGGAAAGATACTGATTGGTCGGGGATTTTATTTTCAACAAGATAATGACCCTAAACACACTTCTAAGTAGTGCAAGAATTATCTCAGTTGGAAAGAAACATCTCGTGACATAACAGATATGACTTGGCCTGCTCAAAGCCCAGACCTCAATCCGATCAAGCAAATCTGTTGTAACATCAAAAGAATCTCTTTGGAGTGAACTTCAAACCATATGGAATGTCTAAGCCAATGAGGAAATAAAAAAATATGTGAAAACTATGCCTGTAAGATTAAATGCTGCAATCAAAGCAAAGGGTGGCCACACTAGATATTGACCTTTTCTCTCAAAAAGACATTATTATTTTTGTTTTTACTATATATTGTTATCTGTTTACTTATTTTCATCTATATGATCCAATATTACCTGAAATAAATACTTGAATAGTACTAGGTTTCTGCTTTAACTTCATTTTGTTAAGTGTATAATAATCACTTCTCACTGCTGTATTTACAAATAATACAGAAAGCACGCGCAGCAGATTTTATTGTAGTAAAATTCATCTTAATCTGTTGCACCCAACAGACCAGGTACTGGGTCCAGAACAGTGTTATTGTATATGGTAACGGGTGAGTAATATACACGGAGCATTTTTCCACAGGGGTTCTTGCGTCCTCTGAATTTTTAAAAATCATTTTTTATTATTTCACCTTTACTTAACCAGATCAGATTACAAGACCTCTTTTGCAAGGGAGCCCGGGGCAAGATAACAGCAGTACAGTGTTTCAGAAACAGCAAACAAGCAATCATTAAAAACACATACAACAGAAGCAAATTGTAGAATTTATTTAATTATATTCTTCGCAAGACACAGGAACTCGTAGCTTCTTCGCAGGAAGAAGCAGATCTTGGAGTGGAAGCAATTACAAACTCTAAGTGAATTTTCCTCCAAAGCTTTCAATTCAGTTTCAAACACTCTCATCAGTATCAGTTCATCTACTATTAAATCTGTCTGCATGTTGTTCCAGGCTGAAGGGGATGGGAACATAAAAGCTTGTAAAAAATGAATCCATTAATATGAGGTCCAAACTACATGTGTAATTAAAAAATTGTATCGACAGAAGGCCTGGAAAATTCGAGACAAACAGTTGAATGGTGCTGGAAAAGGATCTGCTTCAATCGATGCCGATATTATGGGGAACACCTGAAATGAGAGATGGCACTCTTTCCAACGAGACCAAGCATAATGGCCTGGGTTAACCTCAATGCACTTCACAAGTCAAACTTAAAAATGCTCAGTATAACACAATTTAGTGTTTATGGTTTATTATTTTATTGAAAATTGATTCAGATGCTGTTTTTCTATGTACCAGGATAGTGATTATAACTGTGGTCTTTAGTAGTTGCCTCAGTACGATCCTGTTTAGGTCCAATGGGAGCAAAATGTTGTACGGTATATGATGAAGCATCTAAGACATTGTGTAAAATGTTATTATTCAAAAACATTTTTTGTATATTTTTATATACATTTATGAGTCAAAACATAAAAATTACTCATAGATGAAGCAATGAAATTTCATTAACTGGCGACAATGGCACATGTTTGAATTCTGCAGACAGACCTTAGAATTTAAGCGAATAGTCGGTTCTTGTAGTTGACATGTTCAAGAAGCAGAAATGGGATGTGTGTGTCTTCAACAAAGGCCAAATCACTATGGCCGTAAGATTGGGTCAGAGTATCTCCAAAGGGACAAGGCATCTTGGGTGCTACGGGTCAGCAGTGGTGGGGACTTACCAACATTGATCCAAGGAGAGACAAACCAAACTGGCAACAAGGTGTTGGGCGTCAAGCCTCATTGATTCACAAGGGCGACAAAGGCTATTCCATCTGGTCCAGACCAACAGAGGGGCTACTGTGGCACAACTTGCAGAGAAGTACAATGAAACTTGTGTAAGGAATGTGTCACAATAGAGTATATGGCACCCTACAGCTGCAGAACAATCGGAGTGCCCACTCTTACCATGTTCCATGGCCAAAAGCACCGACAATGAGCACGTTAGAACTGGACCTTGGACCACCTGAAGACGGTTGCCTGGTTCAGTGAGTCTTGTATCTTTTTACATCATGTGCATGAGTTGGGTACATGTGCACAAGTTATTTTGGAAGAGATGGTACCAGGATGCACTGTGGGAATAAGACAAGTCGTTGGACAGGGTGTGATGTTCTGGGAAGTGTTCTGCTGAGAAACTTGGCGTCCAGAATTGCAAGCGGACGTCAGTTTGATGGAGTTGTTTTGTCAGCACAAGAGAGACCTACACAATATGATGACAGTGGTTTTAATGTTGCCGCTGATCGGTGTGATGAAGCTTATTTCATCATACAGCTTTACTCATCGTTCAACTGACAGCGTTATTTTGCAAGAAGCAAACTACGGTGGTGAATTTTTACCCTATCAATAATCTCTGACTCCCAGAATATTCCTAAAATTAAACACTAATTGATCCTTTGAAGAGTGGTTTCCAGCTTTCCACATGTTCATTCGATATTATTCCTAAGTCTCAAGGAACAATATGTAAATAGTGTTAGGGTGGCATTCAGCTATGTAATCTAATTTAAAGATGAATTGGAATATATCATATATCCGATATATCTAGTCCTGCATTTCTATAATTGTAGCCCCCGGAGGAAGTCGGGCGGTTACTATGGACTCACGTGTGTCGACTCCGCAGCTGCTACTACCACCGCGTCCGCGTCCGTAGACACCTACTTGTGGACGCTCTACAGGCTGTTATTTTTGACCGATTACTTTCATATTTTGTATGGACATGTGTTATACTTCACTTATGACACCTATCGATTTTGGTCGCCATGGCGACAGTATTGCCCCATAAACATGCAAATTAGTGGCAAAACATGGAGATTTTCTTGTGGACGCAGTGCAGGCTGCAATTTTTCACCGATTACTTTCATATTTGGTTTTGACATGTGTTATACTTCACTTATGACACCTATCGATTTTGGTCGCCATGGCAACAGTATTGCCCCATAAATATGCAAATTAGTGGCAAAACATGGAGATTTTCTTGTGGACGCAGTGCAGGCTGCAATTTTTCACCGATTACTTTCATATTTGGTTTGGACATGTGTTATACTTCACTTAAGACACCTATCGATTTTGGTCGCCATGGCGACAGTATTGCCCCATAAATATGCAAATTAGTGACAAAACATGGAGATTTGCTTGTGGACGCAGTACACGCTGCAATTTTTCACCGATTACTTTTATATTTGGCACGGACATGTGTTACATTTGACTTATGAAACCTATCGATTTTGGTTGCCATGGCGACAGTATTGGCTGAATCATGTGCAAAAAAGGGGAGAAGCGGGCTTTCAGGGGCCACACCCATGCGGTTGCGGCCGACCGGACTGTCCAGTTAATATGTGCTTTTACAGACTAATTTTTCTGCATGCATCATGGGCTTCTCTCTATGCTCCAGTACATTGATCTATCACAAATTTTGATTGCAAAATAGCTATATTCCCAATGCAATTTTAGAATAAACATTTAAAATTAAAGGTAAGTATGATGTTCTCATTCTGTTCCCCCGATAACTGCAGCAGTATGTGGCGTATTTGTATATATGGAAGAAAAGCAAACAGGCATTAGGCACTGATCATAAAACTGGAAATAGTACACATATTTATGGCTTCTTAAGTTACTGCAGAAGAATGATAAACAAACAGAAAGGAGTCACATTAATAGTTTTGGGGCATGTCTTAGCACTGTTGCTATAAATGTTGAGCGCGAAAGTGAATCACGGTCAAGTGCATATCCTTGCTGATTTAAAACGTAAAATGCACCCAATTTTGAGATACTATATAGGATTTTTAGTCACTTTAGTCATTTTAACCAATATAACACATCGGTCAGTGTCAGATATACCTGGTTTAATATCAGTATTTTCGGCAGAATTCGTCTGGCGAGAAAAAAGCTTGCAATTTGAATCTCCCGAGGAAAATGACTTTCTCTGACGTCACGTGCGGTTCCTGCAGCCCATAGGCGGCGCTGGTCATTCTGTTGACAGTGGATATACTCGGAGGTTGCATTATTGTTTATGGTGTTTATTTTTGTGATTTTGGGCGTTATTTGAAGTATTTGAAGTATTCTGAGACAATATCATGGACAAACGGCGATTCTATATCAGATACACGGTTGTTTAGCTGCAATTGGTAAATGTTGGTGGCCACGCATTGATCCATGCAGGCATTGGGTCTCTCAGCGCCCTGGATATGGGGGAACCGCAGGGTACATCACAAATCTGGATCAATATGGCTACAGACTCCCTGGGGATTTTTCCAGACGCTTCTGGTAATTTTCAAAAATTGTTTTATACACGGACCACCTTTGGCAAAATAACGCTTAGGATTTGGTGTATAAAGGCACAATCTTCTAGACAAAAAAAGACAAATTTGGTCCAGGATATGCGCTTTAAGTTGTAATTGTTCTGTTATGAACTTAACATATGGAGTTTTGAATGAACAAAAAGTGAGAGATTATTAAAATAATGTTACAGTCTTTAAAATTGTACTAAAAATCATTCAAATGTTCAGATATATTTATATATAAGCAGATATATTTTGAACTGCACTGTAATGAATTTCAAACTGGTTAAAATTAGAAAGGAAAGTTCATCAGCTGCCTCAAAAATGTGAGTTAACTCAACTAAATTTGAGACAACTCACCTTGAGCTTTGTTTCAACTCAATATTAGTCAAGACAATAGACAACTTTAAATTTACATTATCAAAACATATAAACTTGAGTTTAATATCTAAAACTTGTCATGACAAGTGCAGTTAAAGAGAAGAAATAAATTCTTGGCGGGGCTATCATTTTTACAGTGTATTCCAATCAGAATTTCTCTAAAGACCTGCACACAAAGGGTTAAAAAAATCAAAGAACTTTATTGACAGTTTATTTACAGAACATGCATCGATAGAATCACTAAAATTCCGTCACTCGTCTGAAAGAACCCACAATGGCACACGTTGCGCACCATTCTCGATATCTCCTGTACTCTCCGGCCCGTAGGAAATACTGGCGCCCCCTGTAGTTGGGGTACTCATAGAAGATCCAGTAACCATTCATCACATTACAGGAGTAGATGTGGCGATGATGGAAACGATCCGACACACAGGGACAGTCGTCCATAAACTCCATCATGTGGCCGCTGAAGTCTGCCTTTTCATAAATCCTCAATCGGTATGACCCCCTGTACTGTTGGAACAGAAAGGCACACAATACTGCTATTATTAATAAATGAATAAACATATGTACTTCTTTAATATATGAATAAAATTTGAAAATATGTTTGAATCAAAAATTAGAAAATTGAACATAGAATAAATATGAATTGAAAAAGCGCGTCTTTTCAAAATCACTGTACCAATATAGAACAAAGAAGTAACATAGAATAAATATATTGGATCTAGTCTTGACAAGATTACTGCTACAATTCATTCAAACAGAATGCTGATGTTTGATTAAAAGAACTACATGAATTTTGGTTCTGAACAATATCATAGTCACCTATATTTCAATTGTAAGATTTTAATACATTTTTGATGTAATAAACATGCAACTCCTAATTAAATCATGAAATACATTTTAAAAGCTTTCTGTGTGATCCATGATTATTTTTTTTCTTGATGGAGAGTGAAGTCATTTATGGAGTTTTGTCCTTTTCCTGAGACTAGTAATAAGTGACCTGAAAAAGTTACACTTGTATGCCTCATTTTAATCAGAACCTCACTTACTACATACACTGCCTGTACAGATTATATGCCATTGATAGACACATTACAGATGAAAAAATACGTTAACACGTCTCCACACTCATTCCATTCTTAATTGTTATGATAAAGCCTCAGATGCAAATTGGAGAAAGTAAAGGTCACCATGGCATGGTGCAGTGGTACAGTTACCTAGTAACTGCTGGTACAGTTGCCTAGTTTAGCTAATTACTAATTAGCACAGCAGTAATAAGAGAAACCAGCAGAGCTTATGGTTGGACGAAACAAGGTAGGACAAGGCAAAACGATTTTAAGCAAAATTTTTCTATCCAGGTGTGTTTAAATATTTATATTTAAGTATATATGTATGTAGGTGCCTGTGCTTGAGTGAATGCGCTCAATTGTGTTTGTGGTGAGATTGGAGGGTGGACAGGCCACAGACGTGCGCAAACATTTCAATACACCGTCCTGGTCCAAGAGCATTATTTTTATATTGATTTTTTAGACTTTTAATTGAAGAGTTTGTTTCCAAAACGCAGTAAGTGCCAAAATTACAAAAATTGAGATGATACCATAGGGCAATAGTGATAGCCCTGTGCTTCTTACAAAAGGTGTAAAAATCCATTTTTAGAAATTTATGCTGTAAGGTGTACTTTTTCATAATAAAAGTTTGTGTTTTTCTATAAAATGCAATATGCTCCAACATAGAAAAAGTTGATTCACCCAAAATGAGTAAAATGGATATATTATGTTTTGGAAACAAACTCTTCAGTTGTTTTTAATCTTTTCACCAAGAGACTTACAGCTGGAAGACTGAATATTCAACCGTAAAGTTTTAAATTCATAAATATATCTGTCTACGTTTGGAATGGAAAAGTGTCCTCATACCGCTGGGATCATCCTGCAGGATCGGATACAGCTGCTGAACCCCATCCAGCGCTGGTATTCGGGGTACTCCCCCCTCCGCATGAAGTACTGGTGTCCCATGTAGTTTGGGCGCTCGTAGATCATGAAGCAGCCGCTCTCCACCCGGATGGAGTTACAGCGGCTGAAGTAGGAGTGCAGGTCGGTGCAGTCATTGCTGCACACATAGCTTCGGCCCTGGAAGTTCCTGTCCTCATAAAAAATTATCTGAAGGAAGAAAACAACAGTGCCACATTTTGAGTTTTGGTACAGAGAGCAAAAACAAACAAAAAAAATTAGTTAATGTTTACGTGAGCACTGTCATAAACTGATTGAATTTAACAGTTAAATTAACACATGGTTGCCTTGTTATTTTAACTGTGAGTAGAGTCCTGCATGCATTTAACTGTGGTTTACAGTTAAAATACATGGAACCACTGTTATCAACTGATTTTAAAATTACAGTTAAAGTAACTGGCAAAAAAGGCACCAGTTGAGGTAACTGGCAAAACAGATGCAAGTTTATAACAGTGAGGTTGCAAGGATGTGTGTGTGCATGCATGTGAAGAGTACGAAGGCTTGAGTACTTGTGGTATATAAATTCACATTTAGGTATATTATTAAGCAGTATGAATGCTGGGAAATGGAGTCCTACCTTGCCCATGGTCTCTGTTTAAGAGGTTCCACATGTTTTCAGAGCTTTTTATACCAGCTCCTGACAAACAGAGCATTGTTATTCAAATGCTTCTTAGTTATAAGTCACATTTGGGACACGCTTGTGTTATTGTTGTCACAGACAATATTGGTTCTGAAATATATAGATCTGTATTTGTAAAAGTGTATATGATTACCGGTTTTCTGTTTTGACATGCGCGCACAAAGGAAAAGACTGGTATGGTATCCACACATCTTCAGCACAATGGAGCCAGAACAGTATGGAACCTCTCTTATTCATTAAATATGTTGTGCAGTGGAAAGGGCCACAGTCCATTTGAGTGCACATCCCCCTCATGCAAACTGGCCGAGCTGCACAGGCAGTCTGCTCTGTCTCACACTGACACTGTACTTACAGTAGGTGGAGACAGGTACAGGGGTCTCCTGTTTTTTCTAATCAGAGCCTTGCCAATTCCCCAAGCACTTGCAAACACCAAATGCCAGGGGTTAGAAGAGTTCTACAGCCCCATTTTCCCAAATAGTTCGGAAGCTGTGTAAAATGTAAATAAAAACAGAATGCAATGATATGCAAATCATTTAAACTATATACAGTTTCAAATTGAAAATGGTATAAAGACAACAAATTAAATTTTGGAATAGAAAGAATTTTTTTTTTTTTTTTGAACAAAAAATATCTGCTTGGAATTTCATGCCAGCAAGATGTTTCAAAAAAAAAAAAAAAAAAAAGCTGGGTAGGGGCAGCAAATGACTGGACAAGGTGTATAATGCAAAAAAAAAAAAAAAAAAAAATTTAAAATTAAAAATCTACCTGGTGGTAGATTTAATCACATTTAATTAGGTTTACTGGCAACAGATCAGTAACATGATTGGGAATAAAAGAGCATCCCAGAGAGGCTGAGTCTTTCAGAAGTATAGATGGCGTGGGCATCACTCTTTGGTGAGAGGCTGTTTGCGCAAACGTGAAATTGCAAAGAATTTGGGGATTTTGTCATCTTCAGTACAAACAGTAATATCATTAAAAGATTCAGAGATTCAGAGAATCCGCAGAAATGTCTGTACGCAAGGGACAAGGCCGAAAAATAGTACCGAATGGTTGTGATCTTCTGGCCCTCACAAGACTCAGCATTAAAAAGAGACAGGATTCTGTGGAGAAAATCATTATATCGGATCAGGAAAACTCCTGAAATCCATCGCCAGAGAAAATACTTTTTCACTGCACCCACAAGTGTTCGCTGAGAATTTACCATGTAAACATAAAACCATATATAAACTAGAGCTGCGCTCACAGAGCGCAAGTACCTCCGCCAATGTACTCAATGTTATTTTTGCCAGCGTTGGCTAGCAATCCCTGTGTTTATGCAGTCCTGTAGTCTTCGCACAAATAAGTTTTTAATGTGTTTTTGACCTTTTGCATGCCCTTGACGTTGACCTTTGACCTTGACCTCCCAAAATCAAATCACCTCTTCCTTGAACAATGCTTAATCATTCCACCAAATTTGAAGAAAATCCATCCATAACTTTTTGCATAATCCTGCTTACAAACAAACCAACAAACCAACCAACAGATAAATGGTAATGATCACATAACCCCCTCCAACTTCATTGGGCGGAGGTAATAAGATCCAGATATGCTGCTGCCTTCTCTGGGTCCAAGCTCATTTAAAATGGACTGAGGCAAGGTTGGAAACAGTCTCATGGTCTGACCAATCAAAATGTGAAAATAATTTTTTAAATCATCCACGGCGCATCCTCCAGGCTAAAGATGAGAGGGACCATTTGGCTTGCTATCAGCACAAGGATCAAAAGCAAAAACCTGTGATGGTACCGGGGTGCATTACTTCACATGGCATAGGAATTTGCCAACCTGTCCTCCAACCATACGCTCAAATAGGTTGTTTATTCTCATTTACTCTGATATGCTGCCATCCACACTATGTCTTTTTCAGGGAAGGCCTTGCTAATTTCAGCAGGACAAAGCCAAACCACATTCTGCATATATTATAACAAAATGGTTCCGTAGTAAACAAGTCCATGTGCTAAACTGGCCTGCCTGCTGTCCAGACCTGACACCAACTAAAAACATTTGGCACATAATAAAATGAAACACTGAGTTGTGCCAAACCGTGTAGGGTCAAAGCCCGCCAGATCCACTCTCTACTGGGCTGCAGCAAGGTCAAAGGGCTTTTTCATCAACCATTGCACAGTACAATAGTTTTTATTTGTTTTTTTTTTATGGGGTGGGGGGATGCATCATGTATCCTGATCAATTTAAGCTTGCTTATTCAATTTTGCACCATTACTTAACGAGCCACGCTTGTCATGCTGTCAAGATGCCAACCACACTGTAGGGAATCATGTTCCGTTTTTTAAATATTCTAATTTTATGGTTTATGGAATTATCTGGAGTTAATTATAAAATTGGTTTTCGGCTTTTTTAATCATTTTCTTATTGTTTCACTCAGACTAATAATTATGGGCAATTTAACGGCCAGTTAACTTAGCATGCATGTTTTCTGGGTTGTGGGAGAAAACCAAAGTACCCTGAGGAAACCCACGCAAACACTGGGAGAACATGCAGACTCCACACAGACAAGCCCCACTCGCTCCATGGTGATGCCGCCCTCAAAAAGAAATGGCTTCAATATTTTAATTAAATCATGTATCATTGCTCATGATAAGTATTTATGTGCATGGAATTCATCAAATAGCAGTTTTAGTTTATTTAATCAGGGAAAACAACCTTATTCGTGTAGAGAGCCCCCCCCCCCCCCTCAGTCTGTGACACTGTTATTGGCCAGCCATTGTTCAGCCTGTTTGAGGGTGTTAATGATTCAGCATTATGTGTGTGGGGGGTTCCTGTCATAGCATTGCCACATTCAGTTGTGGAGCTCAGGGGTTATCCTGACTGAAGAGCACTGGCAGGGAAAATTAGCTGGTGTATGTTTACAAGCCAGGAAACATAATTAATAAGCAGGAATAATTAGATGACTTTGGAGTTTAAGAAACACTTTCAACAAGAATAACCCAGTTATATACAATACAATCAGAGTGTGGCAGGGAATCTGTAAATATATGGGAAGGGAGGGCTGTGCCTCTTACTTGACACCTATTATTAGGAATCAGGATTTTATCCCAGGTCTCCACCCCAATATTTTCGACATGTGGCATGGTGGAGGGGTGCGGGTGGTTGGAGACCTGTACCATGATAACGTATTTACGACGTTTCAACAACTACAATCAAACTTTAGCATCCCTAATGAGCACTTTTATGGTTTTCTTCAGGTTCGCCATTTCACTAGATCTAGGAATTTACCTCCCCCTGCCCCAGTCATGTACAATGAGGTAGAGAGGTTCCTTATCGACCGAAAAGATATCACACATTTTATTTCTGCCTTCTATGCATTATTGTACTCTCTTGGACCAGGGGATGCTACAAGTATTGCGAATAGATGGGAGGGAGATCTTGACACTGCATATATTGAGGATGATTGGCAGAAAGCCATTAAAGTATTTAGGTCAACCTTTACATGCAACAGACTGAGAGAGACGCAGTATAAAATTTTACACCGTTTACATATAACTCCTTATATGCTTAATAAAATGGATGGACAGATTTTGCCTCTGTGTAATAAGTGTCAAAGAGAGGTTGGAACCTATTATCATTACTTCTGGCGATGTAAACTGATTAAAAGATTCTGGGGCGCAATTTCTCAAGAACTGAGTGGCATTTTTCGGGTGAACATTAGGAGAGACCCAGGTTTTTTCATTCTCGGCCTTCCTTCAAAAACAGTAACATTAACTCATTTACATTTCAAACTGTGTGACAAATTGTTGTTATTGGCCAGAAAATGTATTTTGATTAACTGGATCAAGGATAAGCCACCGACTGTCACGTTGTGGTATAGAGAGATATTTAGAGTCCTTCCTCACGAAAGGATCAGTGCAGTTCTTGGGGTACTGAGAGGTATTTTACTGAAATATGGTCTCCTATGCTGGAATACTTGCCTAAAGAACTGACTCAGTTGGTGTTAAAGGGCCAAAACCACATAAAATGGCCACACCTGCCTAGAGTCACCTCATAAGTGTCTTTATCCTTTATAGTGGATATATTATTAAATTAACTCAGTTCTGTCTCATGTATTATTGGGTGATGTTATGGGGCGAAGGTAGGCGGATTTGTTTTATTATACAGTATACTGTAAAATACGAGACTATTCAATGTGGTATTTATATGTAGAACTATATGGAGAGCAATATGTGGGACATTTAGATGTGAAAGGGGGTTAGCTGGCTGATAGATTTTCTTGTTTTGGATTCATGGATGGCATTTTTTTTCTCTCTCTATTTCCTTTTTACGTATTGTATTACTTTTCTTTTTCCCCTTTTTAATGCATTTTTGTTTTCATGAAGATTGTTTAGGTCTTCTCAATTGTGCAATGTGAAACAATGATAAGATGTATGTATGATTTCTTTATTTTTTGTTTGTGAAAAAGCAAAAATAATAAAACTCTGCTTGAAAAAAAAAAAAGAAACGCTTTCAAAACAGAAATCTGAGTTGGGAGGCTTGAGTGGCAGGGAAAACTGGCCATGTTTCTGCCTAAAGAAGTTCCTTCAATTTATTTACTATTTTAGTTGCTGTTGTGCTGTTTCATGCGCTCATAGTATGCCTCTGATATACATATAAAAAAGGTGGATAGAGTAACAGACTGAGACAGCCAAATTCTTATATGCAGTAAGGTGCCATTCATATTTGGAAATTGAGTGATATCGGTTTCTCAAGGAGGACATAGGGAAAATGCAAACTAAAAAATTCTAGACTGGGTCAATAAAACCTTTGACCAATAAAACCAATCAAAATTTGGGCCTTTAAAGAGACTGGGGGCCGTCCCATTTCTCCGTATTTTGCAGTGGTCGCATTAGTGCTTGTATGTATTAGTGAAGTATTGTGATGTAGAAAATAATCTGCATTTATGCATGTGGATTTTCTTTAAAGATGGGGGCAGTATTTTGGTTTTGTTGTTGCTATTTCAAAAGAATTATTGTGATCACTGAGCTTGAGTATAACTGCACAGCTATTTCTGCTGTGCACAGCCAAACTTGATGTTGCCTACAAAAAAAAAGCAACTGAAATATGGTCATATTCTCATTAACAATGCAATTATGATGATATAATATTAATTAAAATTAATTAATTAATTAATTAAAAATAAAGTAACAACATTTGTGTGTTTCCATTTTTGCAAACATCTTGGCTCTTTCTTTTGTGTCATTTGTCTCCTGAAAACACTCAAGCCGACAATCTTGTGACTAGCACCAGCTAAAACGTTGCAAATCTGGTGCATTATGTGTTCGTATTCTTACACTGGAGCAGTCCTCTCGTTGGGCTGAATTATGTGCACCACACTTATATTATTTGCAAATAAAATATCAGTTTCGCAGTATCTGCGAAGCAACTTACCGAATAAAAAATTAATAATTAATGGAATCATTTACTAGATATTAAACAATTATTGACTTCAGTTGAGGTGAATACAATGATTTATCCACCTTGGACTAGTGATAAATTGTCTGCACCACAGTGAATATCACTTGTCTGAGGTGGATAAAACATTGAATTCACCGATAACTTAAGTCAATAACTGTTTTATTGTATGACCATACTTGAAAATATAAAATAAATTATCTTCACTGTTGACAACTCTAAAGTAAAGCAACACGAAATATGGACAGTGTCAGGAGCTCCTGCGGGAAAGCCTGATCTATTTTTAGCTCAAAGTCGTCGTATTGTTATATTCACCTCACGCACACTTTCTCGCGATGAATATCACTGTTTACTGTGACTGACGGAGCTCGCCTTGACCAATCAGGAGAGAGCAAATCCTTACATCATATAATAAATTAGATGTTGACAGTTTTGGCGCATTATTCGGCCAATACTGTCGCCATGGCAACAGAAATCGATAGGTGTTATAAGTGAAGTACGTATATGAAAGTAGTCGATCCAAAATTGCAGCCTGTACTGTGTCCACAAGGAAAAGTGTATGTTTCAGCACGAATTTCACATTATTCCGCCAAAACTGTCGCCATGGCAACAAAAATTAATAAATGTCATAAGTGAAGTATAACACATGTCCATACCAACTATGAAAGTAATCGGTCAAAAATTGCAGTCTGTACTGCTTCCACAAGGAAATCTCTATGTATTGCCACTAATTTGCATATCATTCGGCCAATACTGTCACCATGGCAATCAAAATCGCTAGGTGTCATAAGTGAAGTACAACATATATCCATACCAAATATGAAAGAAATCAGTCAAAAATTGCAGCCTGTGGAGCGTCCACAATAATGTCTCTACGGATACGGACGCAGCGGAGACGACACTCGAGTCCATAGTAGCCGCCTGACTTCGTCTGGGGGCTACAATAATACAATCTATAGACATACAACAGATTTTCTATACTGGAGTCAACCGCATGTTAGAGGTTAAAACTGTCATGTTTTTGTTTTGATGAATCATGTAAATACGTAAATGATATGCAGTATTTCACTGCTCGCTTTCCCCCCAACCTCCATCTTCTGCTTCTTTAATAAAAACAAAAAGAAGCAGCTTTTTGATAGTGCAGTATGATGAATTGTCACTCAAATTACTCCTGGACAGGAATTACCGTGGAGTATGTAGACTGGTGTGTAACCAGTACAACCCCAATTCCAATGAAGTTGGCGCATTGTGTAAAACGTGCATAAAAACAGAATACAATGATTTGCAAATTTCATAAACCCATATTTTATTCACAATAGAACATAGACAACATTTTAGATGTTGAAAGTGAGAAATTTTGCCATTTCATGAAAAATATTAGCTCATTTTGAATTTCATGGCAGCAACACACCTCAAAAAAGTTGGGACAGGGCCATGTTTACCATTGTGTAGCATCCTCTCTTCTTTTAACAACAGTCTGTGAACGTCTGGGAAGTAAGGGACCAATTGCTGTAGTTTTGGGAGAGGGATGTTGTCCCACTCTTGTCTGATGTAGGATTCTAGCTGCTCAACAGTCCTGGGTCTTCTTTGCCGAATTTTTCATTTTATGATGCGACAAATGTTTTCTGTTGGTGACTGGTCTGGACTGCTGGCAGGCCAGTTCAGCACCCAGACTCTTCTACTGCAAAGCCATGCTGCTGTGATGGATACAGTATGTGGTTTAGCATTGTCTTGCTGCAATATACAAGGCCTGTCCTGAAAGAGACATTGTCTGAATGGGAGCATATGTTGTTGTAAAACCTTAGTATCCTTTTCAGCATTGATAGTGCCTTTCCAGATGTGTTAGCTGCCTACACCAGTGGTTCTCAAACTCATTCCTGGGGAACCCTGTGCATGCTGGTTTTCATTCCAACCACAATTGCTATTCCAGAATTTTAACAAGCCATTAGTTTTTCTTAAATAGGCGCTTCTGATCTTCAGAGAGGTAATTTACCATCTTAATCTACAGAATGCCAAACATTGCTTTGCAATGCCCCAAAGACAACCAATTTTACATTGTGCTCATTGAACTATAGGCAAAAAATTTAAGAGGTAACAGACCGATAAGATTAATTTGCCAACTTAATGACATAACAGGTAACTTGGTTAATTGCTGTATATGCAACAATTGGTTATTTTTTCCTGATACTTCACCTCAAAACTGGTGGGCCTCATTATCATTGGCATTGTTATTGCATTCTTCATTATCTTCTTCACGGTTAGGAATGAAGGCCAGGTGTACATACCAATTAAGAGCCTGCTTTGACCTCAGTCTTTTGCATTGGTTATAGTTACCTTTCTTCACGCATATTGAAATCAACTGTTTGAAATTTAATCCAGTGAGTGAGTACTACATGCCCATAGAAGAGAAATGTTTTGTTGCGTACAGAGATAATTGTGGCATGATGTGATTTAAGAGTTAAAGTAATCCCACAGTATAAGCTCCTAGTTTGGATAATAAACATCTTGTTAAAATACTGAGGTGGTTGGAACAAAAACCAGCATACACAGGGGTCCCCCAGGACCGAGTTTGAGAACCACTTGCCTACACCATAGGCACTAATGCAACCCCATACCATTAGAAATGCAGGCTTTTGAACTGAGCGCTGATAACAAGCTGGATGGTCCTTCTCCTCTTTACCTGCACGACACGGCCTCCATGGTTTCCAAAAAAGAATTTCAAATTTTGATTAATCTGACCGCAGAACAGTTTTCCATTTTTCCTCAGTCCATTTTAAATGAGCTTTGGCCCAGAGAAGACTGTTGATGGTGGAATATTCAAAGTCTTTGCAATTTTGCATTGAGGAACATTTTTCTGAAATTGTTCCCCAATTTTTAGCCGCAGGTTTTCGCAGATTGGTGAACCTGTGCCTATCTTTACTTCTGAGAGACTCTGCATTTCCTAAATGCTCTTTTTACACCCAGTCATGTTACTGACATTTTTGCCGATTAGCATTGCCAAATGCTTCTCCAGTTATTTTTTATTAGTACCACTTACTTTTCCAGCCTTTTGTTGCCCCTGTCCCAACTTTTTTGAGATGTGTTGCTGCCATCAATTTCAAAATGAGCTAATATTTTTCATGAAATGGTAAAATGTCTCCCTTTCAACATCTGATATGTTGTGTATGTCCTATTGTGAATAAAATGTGGGTTTATGAGATTTGCAAATCATTGCATTCTGTTTTTATACACATTTTACTCAATGTCCCAACTTCAATGGAACTGGGGTTTTGTAAATGTGTTGCATTTTGCTCACCCACATGTTCATCAGACTCAACACAAAGCCCTATGGTTCACCAGTCCACCCTGAACTCACTGTGGTATCAGCAGAGGTGCTTGGAAATTGAACTGTCATCAATGCCAACATTTACTAGCAGACCCATATTTGGGTTTAAGACCAAAATTGGCATCAAAAAAAGAGCATAAAGGCTTTTTGATATTGTTTTTGCCAGAAAAGAAGGTTTGCAAATAGAAATAGAGGCCTGTAAAAAGTTTCTTATCCAAATGAAAATTTGGCAAATCCATCTTGGCTATAAAAAAATAACAGTGTGACATAAGAAAAATCAACAGAGCATGCAAAGAAGGTAAAGAAAGATCATATGGAAAGGCTGTTTTTTTATTATTTATTATAGTTTTGTACAGCAATGCAATCTATTTTTCATCCTGTAATAATTCAGAACGGAAGATAAATAATTTCTCCAATTGTTTGGTTTGGTTTGATTCAGTAATCCATGATGCGTCTGACGGAGCCGATTCTGGAGCTCATGCCGCCCCAGTCGCTGTAGCGCCGGTACTCTCCGGGCCTCATGTAGTACATCCTGCCCCTGTAGTGGGGCTGATCGTAGAAGAGCCAGTGGCCATCCATCACATTGCAGGAGTGGATGTCGGACATGTGAAAACGGTCCATGATGTTGGGGCAGTCGTCCATCAGCTCCATCATCTGACCTCCAAACTCCATCCGCTCATAGATGCGCATTCTGTGGGACCCTCTCATCTATTTGGAAAAGGTTCAGAAATTGTAACATTAACATTGCCATTATTTTTTATCTAAACATTTTTAAATGCTGCTAAACTAAAAGAAAACACTTCTATGAAAAAATTTGTTTGTTTTCAGTCATTCGCTCTAAATTCAGGTAATCGTCACTTTAAAGTTTATCACCATTTTTTCACCATCTCTCCAGACCATCCAGATTCAGAGGGTTAACCCTAGTCCTGCCGGTTGCCGATATATAGAGGACCCACACTCGTTTCCTTGTGTGCCGGTCATCAGTATATCGTTCCCAGTAGCTATTTTCCTGTATGTCGATTCTCGATAACCATTAGCCTGGAGGCAGGACTAAGGTCATTGTGTTCTCCTCTTTATTATTCCAACCATTTAGATTTACCAGTTATAACAACTTGGAAGTTGCACTTCTGCCCTTTTCTTCTTTCTTTGTTCTTTCTTCTAACATAAAGAAGACCGCTATTTACAAATTTTTCACTCCAATATCCAGCCCTGCTCTAACAGTTAACCACCCCAAGATTTAATGAACTGAAAATTGCTCTCTCCCCCTCCACCTAAGCAGGTGTGAGGTGAATGTGAAATACAAAATGGCTGCCATGCAGTGCCTTAATGGGTGATTCACATTGGTGGTGGCTGTGGCAAGTTCCACATTCATCACTCTAAAGTGATTACCAACTAATGAGAAAATGCATGGTTTTTTTTGGAAATATTAGTTGTAGGAAAATGTCAACTGACAGCAGTTGGAGGCAAAATAGACATGATTGATTATTTTTACTCCAACACAGGGCAAGGGACTTACCATGGGGATGAAACGACAGGACCGGATACAGTCAGACATGCCCATCCAGCGATGGTAGTCAGGGTACTCCCCGCGGCTCAGGAAATACTGGTGGCCCATGTAGTTGGGACGCTCATAGAGCATAAAGCAGCCACTCTCCACCCTGCAGGAGTTACAGCGACTGAAGTAGGAGCTGAGATCAGAACAGTCGCTCATGCACTCATAGTGGCGACCTCCAAAGTTCCTGTCCTCGTAGAAAATGATCTGCATTTCGAACCAAAAGGATACATTGTTTCGATTACTTATAAAACAACAAACAACACAGTGTACTCAATAAGCTAATAGTCGCAACTTACGCCTTTCTCAGAGAAGCATTATTGTATGCAAATGCCTTTTTAAGAATATACTTACTACCGGCCAAAAGCTTGAACGCACCCACATTTTTCAATCAATTATGAAAAAAGAAAAACTTTTTTTCACAAAAAATCATAAATCCAACATGCTAACAACTATTTGTAGGGATGATTGTAAAGTATACACATAAATATTTTTTTTTTTTTTTTTTTTTTTTTAAAGGGCAGTCACATGGCGATGAGTTTACACCAGGACAGCAACAGAAGTTCCCATAGGTGAGCAGCACTTGCAGTTTGCCACTCCTTGACCTTTTTAGTCAAAAAAGTCCAAAACCAGGTTTATTTTAAACCTCTTATTGGATAGTGGAAATAATTTGTTTGTCTGCTTGTTTTTTTCCCAAATACGGCAACTTTTGAAATATCTTTAGATGCCACTCCGCAAGACACGATTCTTTTCTAACTTCCGACTATTTACCACCTACCACGTCATTCAAGGTTACATATGGACGTTAAACCACCCTAAAAAATTTTATAAAAGTTTACAAAAAACAGCACTATAACACAAGTGTTTCCAAAATTGTCTGCAGTACATTTTTCTGTGACTCTGTAAGACTGAGTACAGAGGAGAGAGAGCACAGTGGAGGCCTGTAAAACTGCCAGCTTACCTTCCCCATTTTGCTCTGATTGATGATGCCTTCGCAGTGCCAGCTGAGGACACCACCTGCAGTATTTATAAGAGAGAGCAGTGTGCAGACTATGCAGATGCCATTCATCAGCCAAAAACACAAATATACGCCACTGTGGCATTGTAAGGGTGTTTAAAAAATCCTTAAAAAGGGAGAAAGAGAACAATTTGGTTGTCTTTGTCCCTGAGGAAGCCCGACCCAGAGCTAATGGAGATTTTTTTTGTAGATTTTTCTGCTGCACAAAGGCTTTGGCAGGCAGGCATTATTTTAACAACAATGACTCAAGACTAAAAGAGGACCGTGCACGCTCGCCATGCGCAAAAGTGCTTTTGTTTATCTTTTCCTTTATGGCACCACGCCAGGGCATAGTGAGAAAATTCCACACCATAATTTAGAGAGCTTATCCGTGTGTACTGTTTCAACTTCCATTAGATTTTGTTGAAACTTAATTGTTACGTTGAATCACGGATATGAGATTCCAGTCATGGATGAATTCAAAACAAATATGTGACAAAAATTTCTGTTATTCAGGTTGATTATCTTATCATTTGCAGTGCCCTTTAAAATTATTACCATTCTCTTTAAAGATGAAAAAAGAGACATGTATGCTGTACGCACAGTTGGAAGCCAAATCTTTTCTTTTTTGTTGGCTGTGGCTATAGTGGTAGGTGTTTCTCAAGTTTTAATCACCAAGTCAACTAATGCCAGATCAGAAAATGCCTCTGGGTGACCTAGTGGTTTACTGGTGCTGAAATGCTGTTTAAAAGGTGTTCCAAATTAACCCTTAAAGCGCTGAAATTAACTTAAAAAAATTATACATGAAATTATCTTCTGCTCCTGCAGGAGCTCTTTTAACCCTATCTAGACCGGGGGACTTTTTATGCCCGCGCCGATTTTCACATCGTTTAATTTCTGAACGGCTTGAGCTAGGACCACGAAACTTGGTGACTTTTTCTAAAACTTGTCTGGGAACCATTTTATACCAATAAGGCAAGTCCACCATCTTCACTGTTTCCATGGCAACGGTTTTCTAACAGGTATGTCTGACAAAAAAATCGCCGATTTCGGTTTCATCAATGTAGTTTCCAGATTTTCTTTTTAACATATACATATTCCATTATATTTACAATATCTTACGAAATTTAATGTCAGCTTTGTTAAGTAGAATTAATTTATGCTAATTTCGATGACATCATTGAATTTATTTTACTTTCCTATGATGAAAGCTTCTACTACGAACAAATAGACATTTTTTTCCATTATTAAGGTGGTCTTTACGCTCTATATTGAATAAATATACTAAACCCAAAGAAGTTGACAATTAGAATTTTGTGTATTTTATGGCCTCTCGGAGCTGGTGCACTATGGGATAAAATAAGCAAAGCATTCTGGGTAATAAAAATCAAAACATGATGTCATAATAACATCATAATAGGTCATAATAATACCAAAATGATTGTAGTGATTTAGTTTTATGTGTACATCATCCCCTGCAAATTTGGTGGTCATATGCCATGTCGTTTACGAGTTACCGCGGGGGGGCGTAAAAAGCCCCCCACGTGCCCCAGGAAGCCCCAAAAAGCCCAGTCTAGATAGGGTTAAACAAGTCGCCACATGATAGGTTTTCAACAGCTTTGAATTTATTATCTTACTTCATTGAACCACACTATTTGTATTTAGCGCTCTAAGGGTGTATAAGTATAATAATGTACACTCAATTAAGCAGAAATGTCACACGCTTCAGAACAAGTGCCTGATGCAGATGAAGCTGAGTCGGCTACTTTATTTTTTGAAGAAGATTTCAGGGGACGGAAGGCCTGGAACGAGGTAGTTAATTCAGTCACTGCTTTATTGCATGGGGGTCCTCTGGTAGCAATGTAACTGATATACAAGCATTGTGGGCAGCGATCTGTAAGAGGGCATCACCTGAGGGTGGAGGGAGGGAGAAGGGGTGGTTGTGGATGGGGAAAAAATGTATCCAGCTGTATAATGATATTGCATGTATCATGCCTATGTGAAATCTAAATGCGCTGAGATACAAATTAAAAAATTGTTCACAAAAAAAGATTTCAGGGGTAGTCTGAAGTTAGGCATATGTGAACTGAATAACAGGAGGATAAGGCAAGGCATAGTCGAAGAGACTGGTTGGAGATCAGTGACTGATATGGCACGCCAAATGAACCAGTACACGCAGCAGGTTTGAACGGGGGGTGTAGGAGAGACTGGAGAAAGCTACTCACCTGGACTGTGAACTGGCAGGAGATTTACTAATGGATACCAACTTTTAAATCAAGACGTTAACTGAGAGGACGGAAGAGAATAATCTAGCAAAGGGAAGGAGTGGACCAGGAACTTAAATACACACAACAACAATTAACAATAGGAAACAAGTGAGAGCAGGACCGCAAAAAGAAGGGCGAAGCTTGAGAGAATAATTAAATAATAAAAACTTATTAGGGAAACTGAAGGAGAAAATGACATGGACACCTGGACTGTAGGGGAAAACAAGAAAGATTTGGGATGTGTCACAAAGAAAACTGCAGTATAAGTAATAATTTGATCACTATTGAATTGCAATTGAAGAGCCTTGTGCTAAAAGTTCTTAAGTTGCATTTTCACACACCATGAGGTAAGGATGGGAAAACTTCTTTTATAGTTACCTATGTTGATTTTCCTAATTTTGATATTTTGTGACTTAAGTACTTTTAGAATCAGGGTCTTAAATCGTTTTAGTTGAGTTCCCCATCTTTCTGTAATTTTGTAATCCCTCCTTGAATGCTTCTTTTCTACCTGTTAATTTGCAAGGGCTAGTTCCATTGAGAAAATTTCTCTTTTTCAAGGACGCCTATGGGAGAAATATTATATTGAACAATTGCAAGTGAGGAGGGATGGAGAAACGGGTGAAGCTCTGGAGTGATTTTGGTGTTAAGGACCTTGCTCAAGAGCCTAAAGGCAGAGTTCCTTCCATTTCATCTCTCCAGATGCAAATCAGAATCCTAAGCCCAACTAGGGGCTCTGACCAGCAACTCTTCATTTATCAGTCAAGTAGCCAAGCAATAGGCTAGCCAGCTGTTTTTCATGCAGTTTTCTTACACAGTTTGATGTGGAAACATTTTTCACGGCTCTGAAGTGGAACTGCTGATAAAATTTTTGAAAATATTGTATTTTCAAATAGCAACTGTCAACACTGACATATCGATTGGGCTAAAAAACTAACTTTTTATAACTTTTTATGATGGGTGTCAAAAGAATACACATATATGTCAAGGCAAATTCACAACTCAAAAAAAAAAACGTCTGATTACAATTTTTGCCAACTGTTCACTCTTGTTTTGCTCTACACTGCAAAAAAGAAGCAAAACATTGACTGTTCATGCATAAACTCAAAATGCAGGCATCCCGACCATTAGGGGGTTTAGACCTAAAATCAGCTGAAAATCAAGTAAAAATTCGGCTGTATAAACCAGGCATAGACCCGACTCGGTACAGCCGCACTCATTGAAGAGCCAGAGAATACCAAAAGGTTTACACAGCACCATAATCAGACTGGAGCCCCAATTCCCACACCATGAGTATAAGCTAATTCTCATGCTTAACTGCCTTGTCCGTGGGCTGGTGATAAGCCTTTTTGATTCAATTGGGCTGCTGCTGAACAACTACGCCGCAGTTTATGATGTTATTCTTCATTGTCGGTGCAATCAGAGAGAGGTGTTAATAAAAATTACAATCCATGTTTTTTGTGAGGTACCAAGTGCTAGTCTAGATTAGTATTCCCCTCTTTTTAATCATTTTTTGAAACTCTTTTGTTTTTATAAGCTATTCATGAGCACACCAGAGTACCTTTTATGGTTTCATTCGGAAATTTATTCTTAAAGGAACAAAATTGTACCTCACCTGTAGCTTCAATTTGTGCGGTAGTGTGTGGCTGTCTGTTGGAAGTGTAATTTCAGAGAATTTTAATGAAATCAGTTATGTTTAAAATTATAATTGGATATGAAATACAGTACTGTGGAAAAAAGTATTCTCTTCCAGATTTCTTCTATTTTCGCTTATTTGTCATATGTAAATGTCTCAGCTCATCCAATTAATTTTAAGATAGGACAAAGACAACAAGAATAAATACAAAATGCAGCTTTTAAATGATAATTTCATTTTTAAAGGTAAAGAGTTATTCAAAAACTATATCACTCAAGTGAAAGTATACAATCGTCCCATTAAACTGGCTCTGGCAGCAACAAGTGCAGTCAAGTTAGCAATGAGTCTTTTACATCGCAGTGGAGGAAAGTTTTCCCACTCTTCTTTGCAGAATTGTTTTAATTCACCCTCATTGGAGGGTTTTCAAGTATGTTTAATGTTATGCCACAACATGTCAATTGGATTCAGCACAGGACTTTGATCAGATCACCCCAAAACCTTTATTTTGTTTCTTATGAACCATTCAGAAGTGAATTTGCTTGTCAGCTTCAGATCATTGTCCTGTTGCATAATCCAACTGCGCTTGAGCTTTCGGTCACAAACTAATATGGGTGTGTACTAACTTAACCCCACCTTTTTAAATTTTTTTGTGCTTCTGTTTTGTCTCTACTATAAGTGGCCGTGTAAGTTCTGTTTAAATAGTTCAGCAAGGTTAAGTAACAGTATTGCCTTTGCTATCTGTCCTCAAAATAATTATAACTGGTGGGCTAACTAACAATTCAGGCAACACCTTCGTTGCAGACAAACTCATGTGCAATGTAGCAAGCAACCTGATGTTCTTTTTACAGTTTAATCAAGTTTCATGACAAGCAACTTAAGACTTAAGACTTTAGTAATTTCCCTTTTCATCATTTGTTTTGTGAATTCTCAGTTCTGATAAAATGTTCGAGCTTTGTTCAGCAACTAATCAGGAAGCTTACATCAATGTGCTCAATTCATTTTCATAATTTAACAGCATGATGTTAGCCAACTTAATGATAGCCATTCTTGCCAGGTGTTCCCCGATTTATTAGCCAACAGTCGCCTGACTACTCAATGAAATTGAGTTTTTAATCAAACAAAACTGTTTTTATTCTGAAAAAGACCTTTTCCAGTGCAATCAAAAACTTAGAAATGAGGGGTTTTATAGCTGCAGTAAGGATGCAATGAAGCTGATTTATCTGAAACATCCACAATCCCATTTGTCCCAAACATTATGGTCTCCTGATATTGGCAGGTGTAAAAATGGCAGTCATTTCTGCATGGCCAAAAAAAAAATATATATATATAACAATTACCTTAAATCAGTGCTGGGAATCTGCACTCTCGGCATGTTTGCTAAATTTCAAAAACTGAGGAATACAGATCTTTTTCGATTGCTTTGGTGACATCGCATTGTTTAGTCTCTTTTAATGGTCTTTTTTCTTTTTACTTCTATTTATTGTATGAGTTTTGTATTGTGCTGCATTTTGATTTTTTTGGGAAATTTTTTCCTTTATTGGATAGTTATACAGTGTAGAGAGACAGGAAGGTTGGGGAGAAGAATGGGGGAAGACATGCAGCAAACGACCCGAGCCGGAATCGAACCCCAGGTCGCCGCGGGAAGGACACAGCCCCCGTGGTACGCGCGCCCAGACCGATGAGCCACCGGGTCACCCCATTGTGCTGCATTTTGGATCAACTTTGTTGAGTTTAAACGTGCTATGGAAATAATGTTGACTTTACTTGACTTGAATTAAGACAAAGATATGACTTTGTCCGATAAATATGGCTCTCACTTTATAATATTCTGAATGAATGAGGTCAACCAATTCCTTTTTTCCAATATTATTTTATTGGTCAAATTGTTCCATAAATTCACATAAAAATTTCAGAAAAATGGGTTAGTTGTTTGTTTAAAAGTCAAGTGAACTGAAAGGACAGTCGTGAGAAATCCCTGAGTGAGAAGAACAGAGGAGTTCCATTCAGTAATCCATGATGCGTCTGATGGAGCCAATTCTGGAGCTCATGCCGCCCCAGTCGCTGTAGCGCCGGTACTCTCCGGGCCTCATGTAGTACATCCTGCCCCTGTAGTGGGGCTGATCGTAGAAGAGCCAGTGGCCATCCATCACATTGCAGGAGTGGATGTCGGACATGTGAAAACGGTCCATGATGTTGGGGCAGTCGTCCATCAGCTCCATCATCTGACCTCCGAACTCCATCCGCTCATAGATGCGCATTCTGTGGGACCCCCTCATCTGTTTCAGAATGTGAGGAAAATAATTAGACTGTAATTATATATTTGTCTATAATCAACCTAAAGTGAATAATCCATCAATATGCATTCGGTGAAATAAGTTAGGATAAGCAGAATGGAAAACTAGTGAGAGGGGCTAACCAAGGTTTACAGAGGAATGAGGGACACTCTCTGCTCGAGTCTCCTGACAGCAGAACTTAAAATCAGCCTTGGAGTTCCAGCCCGACCCAACAAAGCTTGAGTTCTGTTTAGCTCAACCTGACTAAATCCCACAATGTTTAGGAATTTTGAAAGCCCAGCCTGGATTTATTCAAATTTACCCTCACTGAGTTTTTCACCAACAGTTGGCATACTCTGGGAAGATTAATTAATTGCCACTACTTACCAACACAGAACTCAAAATCATCGGGCTGCTATAGCCTGCCATATTGCTTAGCTTACAAATGAAGATAAATACAGTTAATGGCAAGAATACAGCGATAAAAGATAAGAATAGGACCAATGGCCCTGAAGCCCTGAATGGCCCAATAACTGAGCCAATTGCTCACCATTTCTGAGAAAAGCTTTTCAGAGATTCAGTGGTATATGAATACAGTGCACTAAAATATATGAAGTGAATCTGGCCGCCGGTTTCCTAAGAGATGATTGTGAAAGATTTTCCCATTATAAGTAAATGGGGAAAATTAATTTTTAAAAAATTTTGTTAAAAATCAAAAATTCAAAATTTTCAAAACTGTGAAAAATCTTGGTAGACATTTTCCCAAGGAAGCTCCACACCAATTTGAAGTAAATCAGGCCAGTAGTTTCGGAGAAGAAGATTTTTCAAGATTTTGCAAACGGATGACAATCAGGATCACGACCACGATCGCGACTCACCGTCAGAAGCCTCCTGATCACAATAGCTCACCGGCCAGTATGAATAACCAGTTTAGCTGGAGTACAACAAATTAATCAATCCATGCAAAAAATGGAAGTACAAAAGGTCTGTGTTCAACTCTTCCACAAAAATCTAGAGAAATGGGACTATTGTCAATTACAGGTACCTTCACATAAGGTTTAAAATTGTTTTTATCATCATAATAGTCTACATAGGCTATTGGTGATTTAGAAATATCATACTATAACATACTATGAGCTTTATCAGAATTACACTTCACCAGCGTCATCCTGAAAATAGCTAAATGAACTAAAGTGAATGAGAATAGGAATATGAAAATTTGCAAATGCTCCACCGCTTCAGTTACACAGATCTGGAATGACACGACAGATTAATTATTCTATAATAATATGGCCAAAGTCAACAGAGTTCAATTCAGACAAAATCTACAAAGGAACCACTGTGCTGTCGGTTGTGCCAAAGTCATGTCAATGTAGTTTTGGCACCTTACTTTAACAGGATGTAACAGTGCTGGCATTTAATGCACAAACTTCCATTTGTAACAGTCAAAAATCATGTTAAAATCTGACATCCAATTTCCATTGGACAAGCTGCTGACAGTACTTGACTGTAATTTTTAGCCCGCTTGGTCAAAAGGCCCAAGGGGCTTATTCTATGCTCGAGGTCTTTAGTGGTGGTCTGTCGTGCGTGCGTGCATGCGTGCGTGCAGTAACTTTTGGCTTGTCTGCGCTCTAGCATCTTCAGTTTTTCACCGATCCTTTTCATATTTCATATGTGTATATATGGTCATGAGGTCTGGACCAAGTTTGATTTTGAGCCAAATCAGACTGATACTTTGGCTAATAGGGGGCGTTCCATTTTGGCTATTTTGGCCAAGTGGGCGCAGTGGCTTTGCCACTATTTTTTAAAAAATGTTGAGGGATCCTTTTTCACACATTGGCCAGCCACGAAAGCCAGCTACGAGAAACTTGCAGTCAAAGGGCCTGGGCTGACTCAAGTCCGCGATAAAATACCAGAATTGGGGTCTGCACCAACCTTGCCTACGGAGTTCTGGTTCTGGGCATGAGCGAAAATTACATGCCCCAATCAACAGGCCCAAAGCCAGGCTGTACTCCCAGAAACTTACCATGGGGATCATGCGACAGGACCGGATACAGTCAGACATGCCCATCCAGCGATGGTAGTCGGGGTACTCCCCGCGGCTCAGGAAATACTGGTGGCCCATGTAGTTGGGACGCTCATAGAGCATAAAGCAGCCGCTCTCCACCCTGCAGGAGTTACAGCGACTGAAGTAGGAGCTGAGATCGGAACAGTCGCTCATGCACTCATAGTAGCGACCTCCGAAGTTCCTGTCCTCATAGAAGATGATCTGCAGGTGCGAAGAAGGGAGGCTCACGTTGGTCAATCAAAAAACAAGCACCACAATAATGTTTATTTAAAAATTTCCACTTTTTAGACATGCTAGTTAAATATATATAGTAAGTTCCTCCCATGTAGATTTTTGATGGTTTCTTACCTTTCCCATTTTAGCTCGTTTGGTTTTGCCTGGTATGCGCTGGTAGTTTTGCTTTTACGCAGTTGTGTGAACTCTGCCGGTAGTATATATAGTCAATGGGAAGTGCAGACTATGCAATGCCTGACTCCCCCTCATTCATATTCTAATTTTGCTGGAATTCTTTACCCTCGTGTCGTCATGTGTTGCCTGAAAGAGAGAATTATCTCTAAAGGTCTCAAAATAGGAGAATGAGAAACGTTCTCGGCTCTCAGTTGATGGAGAAGCTTTTTGTTGTCCCCCAGCTAATACAAAGCCATTCGACATGCCGCATTTTTTTTTTTGAACATACTCACCTTTATTGGCTTCTTTTAAGCCTGTCTGAGGTCGACAGTGCCACAAAAAAAGTATTCGCCCCTGTCCTGCTTTCCTGTATTTTTGCCAATTTTCACACAAAATGGTTTCGGATCTCCATAGAAGGTTATATAAAACATGTTGAACATGAGGAGACACAAAATATAGTTTTCATATATCATTTAATTTATTGAAGGAAAAAGTCATCAAACACATATAATGCCCATGTGAGAAAGTTATTGTCCCCTTAAATTAATTGACTTGTTGTGTCACCTTTAGCAGTAATGACTGCAAGCAAATCTCCTGTGATCTGGAAAAACCTAGTAAGTTTATCAGTGGCAAAGATTTCGCAGTTGAACAAAAAATTTAGGTTCTGGACTATTCCTAACAGAAAAAAATGATAGAAACTTGATTTTGAAAGTTCAAATGACACTAATAGCTAGTGTTTTAAGATTTTCACCACTCTTAATTATTGCAAATGAAGGTTAAACTCAGTTTCTACCAAAAGCGACATACGTAATAGGTTTTTCCAGATCACAGGAGAAATGCTCCCAAATAACAGAGTGCCTCTTTCACATTGATGTGGAGGACTTCTGGCCCAATAAACTTTGCAGAATTACTTTAATTCACCCACATTGGTAGGTTTTAGAGAATAACTGTCTGTTTAAGGTTCTATTACAGTGTCTTAACAGGGTCAGGCTTGGAGTGGGCCACTAAAATCTTAATTTTGCTTCTATTGAGCCACTTAGAGGTGGAAATACTCTTGTGCATCAAATCATTATCTTTCTACATAATCCAAGTAGACTTCAGTTTCAGATGATGGACTGATGACAGACAATGTTCTTCGTGATTTTCTACTGGAGGGTTGTCTTTATCTTCAGTAACAATTTTTGAAGGTCTAAAACACTTAACCCTCGTCCAACCAAGGGGGGGCACAGATTTTTTCCTGTCGCACAAAACCGTTAACAGATATGATCTAATGCTTCTAGGCAATTGTTTATTCATCCTTTGCGCTCATTTTCATGAAAAAACGATGAGGGTACCTCCCCCCCCCCGGGGGTAGGGTAGGCCGTCAAAGTCGAAGGGTAGGGGGGGGTGGTTGCCACCAGCATCAATTTTTGCCTTTTTTTGATACAAAATATGCTAACAAATTAGTTGCAAATAGTATGCTATTATTATGTTTCATGCTCAATGAACTTTGCAGACCACACTGATGGTCATCCTTATTGATATATTGATGTAGCTTGTCCTTGTATTAGTAAATCTTGGAATTACAATGACCAGCAGTGACCAGTAACCTTGAAGTGATCTTCACCTAATAATATTAGAAGTGCATGACCGACATACTTTTACTTGTGTGTTTGACTGGCTACTGTACTGTATACTATTTTTATACTGTGCTATAGGCCTACTATTATACAAGTTCATAGAATTGTTCATAGAGTTGTTCTCATAATTCAGCTAAACCTATTAAGCAAGTGTGTAACATTTTGAAGATATTTGTACATCTGTCCGGTGAACTTGAATCATCATTTGCAAGGTAAGTTGATTTTTATTGTTCATATTCTTATACATGAAAGTAAAATTACTTGCATGTTACTGATATTATAAGCCTTGTTCTATCATAGGGAAAAACAAAGTAAAGAAAATGTGAAAAATGTTCAGAAAACTATTTGTTTTCCTTTTGTGCGTGTTTTTCCCAAAATGAGTTATTTATGACATCATAGTAATGTCAAATTTGTTACTCATGAGTTTATAACATTTATAATAATACTAAAATATTAATTGTAGTGTCAGTAGTTCTAGAGGTTACAGAAAGTTACTTATTTTTAGCTAAAACTAATAAAAATATTAAAAAAACAAGGATTTTTGTCATTTTGATGTTTTTTCCTAATATGGTGTTAGTTATGACATCACTATGATGTCATAATGTTGAAATGTGTTTTATTTGTACTTGATTTGAAGAGAGGACATCTGTAGCTGTACACTGATACCAGACAAGATGACGTTTATCGCTTAATTTCGAAATAATCGGGGGGGGATGGTAACCTTCGGGGTTGTAGTAGAAAAACCCTTGGTTGGACGAGGGTTAAATATGACAAAAAAAAGCAAACATATTAAAAAATCAGGAGGGAGGAAAGTACTTTATCATGGGACTATTGACTATGTTTCCAAATGGTAACAGTTTAAAAACTGTGGACTAATGCAGATTACTTCTTGTTTGTTTTGATCTACATTTAGTTGAAATGTGTGGAATTCCATCCCACGACTGCCCCGCCATAGAAAAACTTGGACTTCTATCTAGAGAAGAGTTTGTTTGAGCCTCCTAAGCCATCCACATACCTTTCCATTTGCCTGCACATCAGTGTAGTACCGCAAATCTCTTTGACTGAGTATTTCAGTTAGATTCAATGGTGGCTGGTTAATTATAGCCCAGTTAAAGTAAACAGGAAGAAGCTAGATGCTACTGTAGCAGAACAATTTATGTGTCCTAAACATGTTAAAGTGTCCATCTCTACCCTCCAACTACAACATCACATGTGTAAGATTTGCTCAAGATATGACCAATAAAGTTGCAATTCAAATTCTTCTTTCTCTCACTCTTCCCTTCTCCCATTCTTTTCTTCTCTCCCTCTCCCTCCCTCCTTCTCTCTCAGTTTTAGAAAACACCCCCAGTTCTCTGAGCTCATACCCAGTTCTCTGCTCATAATCAATGGGTACAAGTCCTCACCCTGTGCAGCCCCACTCCCTCACCTAGGCCCTACTCAGCTGCTGCGGAGAAGGGAAATCTCCAATTCAGAGGCGCACACTGACAGAGCCCCCAGACACCCTAAACCTCCCCGGGTCCCCAGAACTCCCTGCACCCTGGGAGACCCCGTCCGTCGAGCACTTCCTGACATTTCTCCCAGCTAAGGTCTTCCACGAGGGGGTTAACATGTTCAAACTTAGCCAGCTATGCCCCGACTTGTCTGGCCCATTGTGTCTTTTGTGCGGGACAGGGTGTCCGTCAGCCTGAGGAGGAAGCTACGCTGGCTTGGTTTGGCTATGGCACTAGAGGGGGCAGAGACAGACAAGCCGCGGCTCCAGGGCACGTCAGTCTTCCTGGAAATGGGCAGAAGGAGCCAGCTAAAAGACCTTCACTGAAACCACAGCCTATCCCGCACACTCAGGAGAGTGACCCAATCAGCCTGCAGATTTTCACACTAGGCCACCCCTCCATACTCCTCTCTTGCTCCTCCCTTTAGTCCCTTGGATTCTGTTCCTGTCTCCTCATCCCTCTCTTCTTCCTCTTCCTCTAGAGTGCTGGGCTCACCCTCTCCTTTCAAGTACAGAAGGGTCAGGCCACTGACTGGGGGCGCGGGCTTTTTTCTTTAAGAATAGATGTACAACTGATTGAGGCTTGTATTGTGTTTGTCCTGTTTTCTTCATGTTAAGGATTTGGGTAGAAGTCGTGGTTGCACCGTTAGAGGGTTGGGGTATGACATCACCAACATTAAGGAAGGTGGGGCTGCGATTAAACGTTAATAAGTGGATGAGATGCATGGAAAATTGAGATTGCAAAGAATTCAGGTGAAAAATTTGGGTTTTGAAAGTTCTTCACTCTATTGTTTTTTTGTTGTTGTTGTTTTTTTGGTTTTTTTTCCATCCAGATTTGCAAATTGGCACAATTTTTCATCCAGGAACGAAATGAGAAATCAGCTGGTGGAGTGCGTGGGTGGAATAAACACAAGGTAGGATTTTCACCTCCGGCCCTGGAACGGTCCGAATCTGACAGCGAAGGGAGAGAGAGGAAATAGTTAAGATGAGTCCTGAGGGAATCTGCAGGTTACTTTAAAGAGGAAGCAGAGAGGCGGAAGTAAAACTGGGATGTTTGTTGTAAAGAGAGCCGTGGAAGTATCAGCTGAATATTGTCTCCGTTGAATCGGAGGAATGCCATGTTGCTCTGATGTGATTGGCCAGAGATACTGTGCAGTGGAATCACTACAGTTTCAATTGGGATTGGCCACGTGTACTTACTCATTGAGGCCACTAGAGGTCACTAAACAGCAGGAACAAGCACTCCTTTCTAATTTTACAGCAAGTTCCCGGTGGAAAAACTGTGAGTGAAACTGTGCTCCACTTACACCACAGGCACTTATACTCAACGGCTCTCCGTCTGTTCATGTGCCGCCACATCTCCCAGCTATTATTCTAGAGCCTAAAGAATCAATGTCAAATGGATGGTGAAAAGCAGCATTTTATAATGCTATTTCAAACATGCCAAAATCAAGATCTTGGTACCAAACTGCCGCTTGCTTGGGTGTGACCCTTGACCTTAGAATGGCAGCCCTTGCCCCATGTAAATCTTTTTTGTACCTGACCCCAGTGGTCTGCCGTCTATTTAAATAGTGCAGTTTTATTTTTTTTATAAGCATCATTGATAGAGGCCTCACGCTATTAATGACAACGAATGAATCGATTAATATTAAATTTTAAAATGAGTTATAATGGAGAGTACTATAGATTTATAGATGTAACTTGAATGATTCTTGTTAAATTTTATATAAATAATTCTCATCATTTTGATCACTGAGCACAACTGCTTTTAATAGCAAGGAATAATCAAAATGAGAATCCAGCTTGAGATATTTTGACTCTCACCTGCATTATTTTAATTTTCATGTCTGCTATACTTGATTTGTAGTCACATGAATAATCATACTAATCTGTATGATTATAATAGGCATCTAATGGACAAGAGTATTTTTTTTTTGTATAATTAAAACCTGTAAACATTGACTTACCCAGCTGGCGGAGGATGGGCTCCCCTATCCTGTTTTCTTCCAGTTGGGGAGTTTTTTTCTCACCATTGTTTGAGGACGTTTCAGAGTTTCGTAAGCTCATAAGCTATTCTGGGGACTTAGGCCGGGCTTACTGATGCGGCCTCACACATCTATTGGAGTGGATTCAGGCCATGTGACTGCTGGCAGTGCTTATCATCCAAGGAAACAAGTGCCCTTTTACCAGCTTCCATGTGCATGGACAGTCTGAAATGTGTTTATAGTGACATCAGCACAAAGTGCACTACATTAGTTCTACCCCAAGTTAGTACAGAAGAGTACCAACAGGATAAAAATGTGGGGAGGCCTGCTCCATTCCAGATAAGGTTTGTTGCATTGGGAGGTGAAGATAAGCATTGCAACCCTGACTGCATGCAGTTATTTGTGTCCAAATAAAACTATACAATGCCTCTGTGTTTGTGCCCAACCTTTTCTCACCAAGACACTAATGAATGTCAGGATTTCAATTAAAAAATTACCCTTTAATTTGACTATGTTTTCCTTTTACCATCAAAGATTTACCATCAAATTTCCATCACATTCTCATTAAACAAAGGTTACTACAGTAATTGGCTTCAGCTGAAAGCATTTGCCAGTTTCTGCCTGGATGAGTGTTTGTGCTGAAACTAAAGAAAATAGTTCAGGGACAACCTTTAAAGGTTCAGTGATTCAAAATTGGTATCACCAATGCAAAAGCAAAGGCAATAAATTAGTCCACCCAGGAGATGAGTCTAAAGAGCCTTTGTCCCTTTCTGACCCACTAACTGACTGACATACCTTGTTAAAATGTGCCTGAGTGGTGCAATACTTGTTTTCACCACTGATGCCATGTTTGTACATTGCAGTGCTACCTAAACTGATAGCAAGAACTTTCAAGGTATTTCTTAGACACTAGTCATGCACAAGTGCTGTTCATTGATACGGTGGCCGACAATTGCATCTTTTCTGTTTTGCAGCGCGTTTCTCCAATTGGAGTTGTTTTTGGCCGTTGCGGCGCGTTTGCCCCTATCGGCCACCGTAGATAGAGCCCCTTGACTGCATTGGAAAAGAAATTAGTGTAATTCCCGTTAGGGGGCAGTCAAAACCAATTTAAACAGAGTGTAATATATGACATTATGTTTAACGTTGCCTACTGCTTATTCACCCCGCCCGCAACGAAAGTTGCGGTAGGGTGTATGCGGTTGACGCGTTTATTTATTTATTTATTTATTTATTTATTTATCTGTGTGTCTGTTTGCACTCTACAGGCCACAATTCTGCACGGATTGTCTTCAAATTTGGTAAGGACAATCCCTAGGCGGAAGGGAAGAAACAATTAGTTTTTGGTGAAGATCCGGATCAAATCCTGGATTCTTGATCAGTTTGAAGATTTTTTTAACACTGGTAGATAGGGCAGACTTTCCACTGCTTAATACTTGAAATTGGTTGGAGATAGGCATGTAGTTACTATTACTCACTAATAGGAAGTTGGGTATGGAGATTCTTTTACCAACAAATGTTATGACCTTCAGCGACCTTGAAAGGTCAAACTCAGCATCACCACTTTTCTGAGTGCTCTAGCAGCCAAACGATGCAAGATAGACCCATAGTTACTATTGACCACTAATAGGAAGTCATATATGGGGAATCTACTGCTACTGTGACCTTGACCTTCAAGTAACCTTGAAAGGTCAAAATGGCCAACCTTCATATTTTCAGGCTCTGTAACTGAGAAACCGCCAGACATAGGCCCTATGTTATGCTCAATCACAAATAGTAAACCATATATAGGGACACGAATTACACCATGACATTGACCTTCACGTGGCGTTGAGGGCACGGGCGGGGTGATGCAGCCTTCTGGACACACCCTCTAGTTATAAATATATTAATAGAAAATATCTTGCAATTCATAGTTGTTCGACAAAATCTCGTGCTGCCCTTTTAAATGAAAAGTGAGGTGAACTCTGAGGAGAGCTTGGTTGCTTGCTAAAATGATTTTTAAACTAGTTTACTGTTAAAATAGGATTAGGTGACGTAATATTTGTGTACATGGGTAATGTCAGCTTCTTACTTGTTTTTCTTCTTTCTCATTGGTTGGCATCATTTGCAAAATAACTACAACCACATTTCCAGAAAAGTTGAAATGATGTTTAAAATCAATCAATCAATCAAAGTTTATTTATGTAGCACATTTAAAACAACCTCAGTTGGCCAAAGTGCTGTACAGTAATTATGACACAAAATAATCACCATAAACATATACAATAAATAAATAAAAACAATAAATGGAATAATAAGATTATGGCAAAAGACTAAAAGGAAGTAAAAAGTAAAAATAAAAAAATAAGAACAAAGAAAGTAAAAAGCCAAAGTTACTTGCCTAGCTGGGACTGAACACCAATGAGAAGAGATGAGTTTTCAGCAGTGTTTTAAAGTGCTCAAGAGACTGTGCAGCTCTAACCTGATAAGGTAGGCTGTTCCACAGCTTAGGGGCCACCACTGAAAAGGCTCTATCTCCTCGAGTAGAGAGCCTAGACCCTGGTACTGTCAGAAGCAGCTGGTTTGATGACCTAAGTGCCCTGCCAGTAGTGTGATTCTGTAAAAGCTCTGAAAAATAAGATGGCGCAGCCATTTAAACATTTAAAAACAAATGATAAAACTTTAAACTAGATCCTGAAATTAACAGGAAGCCACTGCAGGGATGCAAGGACAGAAGTAATGTGATCACGCTGTTAAGAGAAATTTTAAGTGGGTCATAGGTCGTCCTAAAGTCAAACAAACCAAAACACTGCCCATGTACCCTGAAGACTGCAACCAACAGCTTACACTCCTCATACAATCTAATTGGTTTTATATGTTTCTACGACATATAGCTGTGCTACTATAATCTAAATACTGACGTGAAGCAAGCATGCATAACAGTATGATTACTGATGAATAATGATGAGCGAACAGATATTGATTAAATCAACTGAACAAATATTAATCAAAACAAAAATCAACTGAACAAATATTGATTATATCAAATGAACAGATCTTAACACTTAGATCCTTCGAACCTCCGCCACAGAAATCAACTGCTTATGCGTGCGTGAACGGCTTGTGTGTGTGTGTGTGTGTGTGTGTGTGTGTGTGTGGGGGGGGGTGACAACTGCTTACATAGTATGGTCACTGATGATGATTAGGCCTATTGATTTGCTGCTGAATATGATGAGTAATACCGAAATATGATCCTCAACACAACCTGCAAAGAACTCCCAAAACATTTCTAAAGCATAACCTTATGGATCACAACACTGCTCAGTGACACAACACACTGGTTTGTGAGTTGGTTTGCGCATCGCTGTCCCAAATGTAGCAGCGTTGGAGATAAAGTTGCGACGGTAGGCAATTTTTTATTGCTTCCTCCTCTAGAGCCCTACTGGTGAGGGGACTGACAGTTCATAATTCCGTCGAATATGTTAACGCCGAAGTATGTCATTTAAAATGACAGTAGTGCCGTTTCAAATGGGTTTGGGGGAGTTTGAAATATTTACATCCAGATTGTTTCGAGCCAGACGAAGTTCCGAAGCACGCACACCGAAACGCGAATGAATGTACTCATGACGCTGCGCTCTATCAGCAAACTTCCTGCTAAGTTAGTCCCACGAAGTGAAACGGGAAGCAAGAAGATCATTGCGCAAATAACTGAGCTTGCGAAGGTTCTGGATAATATTTTGGTGTTTCAGTTTCATGAGGACTTGTGAGCACTATACCGGTAAGTGACTGTTGTTCGGGCAAGAATAGTTTGGCCAATTTTCGACCGGGGGGAGCACTTCCAAGCAACTTCTAACTTAAATGGGCATTCTGTGCGCGAGCTGGCTCAACAAACTCTGAACTCGCAGTCGGAGGTACCGTAAGTTGGCATGGCTGGTTAAAAAAGAGCGACCTTCGTGACATTGAAAACCCTGGCTGTAGGTTCAGCATACCTCCCTAACTGTCTTAATTCGCATCGTAGAATAGGATTCCCCTCTGATCTTTAGAAACAACCCTCCTGTAATCAGGAAAAACCTAGAAGTTTATCAGTGGCAAAGATCTCGCAACTGAACAAAAATTTTAGACTCTGGACTTTTCCTAACAGAAAAAAATATGATGGAAACTTAATTTTGAAAGTTCAAATGACACTAATAGCTAGTGTTCTAAGATTTTCACCACTGTTGATTACTGCAAACGAAGGTTAAACTCAGCTTCCACCAAAAGTGACCCACGTACTAGGTTTTTCCAGATCTCAGGAGAACAGGTGCCAACACATACGGAAAAACAAGTTTCAACTTTAATGACATTTCGAGGACACCAACTTGCTACTGTCCGGAATGCCGTGTCAATCCATTATTGATTTCTTAAACAACAATAGTCAATCTGTGAAGCGTTAATTATTTTAATTAAATCTAGTGGGATTACGGTAAGAGTTTCTTACGTCCCCTTGACAAATTTTAAATCGAAATCAGTGCATGACAAAATAAAACGCAACTGTCAATACCTAAGTAGTTGGTGAGTCTCAACCACAGAAAATATTTCACTAGAAGCAAAAAGTAATTATAGCGCCCCTCTTGGCGTTTCAATCCATGTCAGTACGGAAGAATGAAGGGAACTCCTAACTTCCACTTGTATAGTCATGCACGGGCCGCGAGTTTACATCAAAGTTTACTTTCTATACTGCGCTGAAAACTAGCCTATGTTTTCGATCAAAGCGTGGGGTGGATAATTAAAAGAGAAAAATGTAATTCCTTTTCTAACGCTCCTGTAACTATGACTAACTATTTTTTATAAAATCACAATGAAACCCACAGTAAGCTGGTATGTTTAGGATTAAGGACCCCACACGTGGCATCACCTGGGGGTCGTGACTGGGGTTCAGGGGGCGTGGTGGTGGGGATTTGAGAGTGTCTTTTATGGTTTGGGTCAAAAAACAAATACTTCCTTGCTTACTTCCCACATTTCATGGGACAAGTGCAGCGCCTGTGCAATTACTGTTTGCGCTGTATTGGTGCTGGCAGCTTTCTCATTTTCTCGTGAACCGGTAGACACAAAAAACTAGAAGCAGCACTTCCTTTGGCCCTCAGCAATACGATTGCCAAGTTTGAAGTCGATCGAATGTTTGTCTCTCGAGATATGCAACGAACACTCATACACACAGACAGATGTCTTTCTCTATAGTGTGATGATGATGATGATGATGATGATGAATCAGTATTACACTAACACTAGCTAAAATACACTAAATATTTCAAAAGCCTACGAAATATTTCTCATAAAACACATTATTTAAAGTGAAATGTTTTCTGAAAGCTTCAAAAGATGAAATATACTTGATGAGCTCCAATACGAACATGAGCCTGCTTCAAATCAAAGTGTAGGATATTGTGTAGTTTTTACACCAGGAAGTTTAAAAAGCCTATTAGGCATGTAGCTAAAATATCATGCAGCAACTTCAAGCACTGTACGTTTATCTAAAGTCCACAAGTTCAAATTGTTGAATTAACATATTATCTTCATTAACATCCCTCTCCTCATTGACAGTCAATTTGTCTCATCTAGCAAATAAAGTATTATCCAAGTAATTTTAACTGTAAGTATGAGACAAAAATACATGTTGAGATTGAATATGTTTTATTCTCTTTTTTCAGTGACCTCATTGGTTTCACCTTATTTTGGGACCTCCTCTCTCCTCCGCTCCACTCCGGCAGGCGTAACACAGGAGCATGGACCTGGAAGTGCTGCTGAAGATCGACGGCGATCTTGACTCGCAGGAAGTGGAGGAGCTGAAGTTCCTGTGCAGGGACCTGGTCCCACAGAGGCAGCTGGAGACCGTGGGGTCGGCGCAGGATCTCTTCCTGCGGCTGCAGGAGCAGGAGCTGCTGGGAGAGGATGTCCTCTTCCTGTCGGAACTGCTGCTGACCATTCGCCGCCTGGATCTGCTTCGGGTGCTGGGGACCTCGCCGAACGAGGTGGAGGAGTCCCTCTGCAGGCAGGAGAACTCGTACCGCAGAATCTCCTCCTACAGGTGAGCCCTTTTCGCGTCTGATTGTAAAGTCATTGCGTATAACCTGGGAGATCGTGAACAACTTTTGTGTTTTTTGACTTCGTCCTGTGAGGCGTTGGATTTTATGCTGTGCGATTGCAGTGCCAAAAATTCTCGGGCATACTCCGTGACAGTACGGAGATTTTTATCGAAGCAGGGTTTGCTGGGCTGACCAAGGGGTTCAAGCTGAACTGAGAGAGAGAGGTACTGATCAGGACTCCAGGGGGTAAATTTTAGCAGAAGAGGTTTGTTAGGATGCTTGTCCGTGCTCATAGACATGTTTACCCTCGACAGGAAGATGCTGTACGAGCTCTCGGTGAATGTGACTGAGGAGATGCTGAAATCCTTTAAGTTCCTGTTGAATCTGCCTCGCAACAGACTGGATTCCTGCGCAGTGAGTACCTCCCAGAGGCAGGACCGAACATCTACCCCAGACCACACCCAGCACTGGCTACCCTGGACAGGGAGAGTGCAACACGCATACAGAAACAATGAAGTGAAGGCCCCGCACGTGATATGTGCCAAATCAGGCTGTTTGAACTGGAGATGTACCGGGATTGATCAAAGGTTCCCATAGGCCACCTCGTGGATTACGGGAAAATCCGAATGTCCTCGTCGTAGCAACTTTTAACTCAGTCGCGGTAGCATGCAAAATAACGTATAGATATTGATCTGTTAACAGCCTAGTGAGCGAGTGAGTGAGTGACTCATTTACATGTTTGAGTCCCCACAATGACTCGTTTCTATGCTTTGCGTATCCACGAGTTAAAAACGGCAGTTGAACTAGAAGGGCACTCAGTGGAGCGCATACCTCTGCCATGCCACGTGTCAGTATTGTTGGTTCTGGATCCAAAAGAATATTATCCAGATCACCAACAACTATCATGAATTGTACATTAGTGTAGATTCTATTTCACGCTGAATTTTTATGAAAATCTGTTCAGTACCTTAGGGACAATCATTCTACTCAGGTATATTTTAATCTAGCAGATCTAGAATCCAGAATATGTTCCAGATCACCTCCAAAATTGAATCAACTCATCCGTGGATTACCACCTACCGTCCTACCAAATTTCGTGCCAATCCGTGTATAACTTTTTGAGTTATCCTGATAACAGACAAACAAACAGACAAACTTGAGTGAAAACATAACCTCTTTGGCAGAGGTGATAGCCAAAATTATGCAGTGGGATCAGAGTGCATGTGCCATGCTTATGTACAGTTAGAATAACATCTAAAATGTGTATGTGAGCATGTCTTTGTCTGCTGTGCGTAGTACTTGGTACCGTGTGTGTTAGGACTGCGTGTTCCGTTCATGTTTTAAAGCTGTGTGTTTCCTGTGTGAAGAGCTTCTTGGATGTGCTGGTTGAGATGGAGAAGCGGGAATTGCTCACAGAGGACGACACTAACGAGCTGCACCGCGTTCTTCTTCAGTGTGACAAACAGCTGGCGGCCAAAGTGCAGGAGTATGCAGCGAACATGGGGGGTGAGAGAACGCATCCCCCCGACCCACAGACGAGCCGTTAGCATTGGCTGTGACTTCACCTTTTAACCCAGCATTACTCTCAACCTGTTGCCCTGTACTTCGGCTGACTATCCATCAAATAATTTGTGTTCTTGCGAGTCAAAACCATTATGTCACCTGTTAGGATAAGAACTTGATAATGATGGAGATATCTCGGCTACATTGTGATTTTTAAATGTGTGAAAGATGATTTGACTTTTCCTGAGGCCGCACCGCACCTGACGATTTTTTTCATTCGTATTCGTCAACAAAGGGATTGAGCAGCACAACAGTTAGCATTCAGATTCTGGAGTGATGTGGCTGGTTTCACTCTCTTTTGCACATACACATAAGGAATGACATCTTTGAGTTAAACAAATATAAAGACCGGGAATAGAGGAATGCAGATGCCTGCACTCATAGGAATGAGAAATCACATGACACTTTGGCAGAAAAACAAAAATGGAGGCCACAAAGTTTGCAGCTGTTGCTATTTCCCCTGCCATGGCATTTCGATTTTCATTGGCTGCTGAATATTCCTGACGCAATTTCTGTCGTCATTGTGCGTGGACCAAACTACTAGACAGATTGGGAACAATAAATTCAAATGTTTTTGCCATGACCGGGGTTCGTGGGATCAGATTGAGAGATCAGAGGCTGTTCCTCTCACACACATTGATTCCAGATGTAACTGTGAAGCCTGATTTTACTCAACTGCTTTGGTTCCTCCGGATCTTAAATGGCTGCCAGATTGGGCCTGGAAGTTGGTTGGTGTGGCCCCTGCTTTTGACAGCTGTAGGTCTGCAAAACAGCTGGGCAAATCTGTGTCATTTCAAGAGCATTTATTATTTTTTTTATAAATATTCTCATCTTGTGCTAAAATGCATCACTACTGGGTGGTTTAACCATTTCAGCGATGATGTAAGATATCAAAGTCAGATGCTGTTGAAAACCTATCACGTGGGGAGCTCTTTTAAACAAGTTGCCACATGATAGGTTTTCAACAGCTCAGGAAAACTACATTTTTAATTCCTTGAAAATATATTCGGCGCTCAAAGGGTTAAGAAACAATAACTTTTTTAAATATAAATAGGTCTGCCATTCAATTGTCTGCTGATCAGTTCTTTCATTGCTAATCTAGTAGATAGGAACAGCATAAGCATAATCATGCCTTACAAGGTGAGGATTCTGCCTGTCCTAGCTTAATCTGCAGTTGCATGTCTGTGCCCCTCTACAGCTTGTCTCTCTTACCTGTCACTCATTCCTGTCATGTTCCAGCAGGGGGCCCTACTGCGCCGTCTCTTCCCAACCATGAGTTCCAAGGACCAGGAAACGCTCAGGCGCATTTCTTGCAGGTCTGCCTCTCCTAATCTGACTTTAATGCAGGGGAGCATTGTCCTTCAGGAAAAATAGCTTTTGTCGCAGCCAAACAGTCGTAGCATCCTGGGGGTTCGGGACGTGGGTGGCTTGTGGTAGTGCCAGGAGCATGAAGGGAATACTTCTTGGTTTAGTTGGTTCATGATTCCGCTTGCCTTAAAGAGAGCTGTAGATTCAAAGCAACCCCCTGAAATTTAGCAACATCGGCTATTTCACCATACATTTAATATTGCATTCAACGCAACTGTCCTCTTTCCAACGGCAAATCTGCTGGAGTACATGTACGCAAAAGCTGATCTTTGGTTTCGTCTGACTGTATTGGTTTCAACAGAAGATCCATTTCGACCTTTGGTGCCAGAAAATTTTTCACTACCTTCCTCTAGAAATACAAAAACATTGTTAAAAACTGTCCCTGAGCTATTTTACGATTATTTTAAAATATATTTTGATTTGCTATATTCATTAATATGTTAATTTTTTTTATATGCCATTTTTTCAGCCCAGAGGTGGACAGTCCCTCAACCCTTCTGTCCAAGAGTCTTGTCTCAGCTGTAAGTTTGTACCGCTGTCGCCTGCCTCCGCTTTACTTACCTTACATTTGGCTCATTGCACAGTGTTCCACATGTCCAAGTGCTGCGAATGTAAAGCCCAGTTTCTGTTTCATTCTTGTGGATGTATCATGATTGTTCAAGGGAAGTAGGCTGTCTGGAATGTTCTATATCCTGCCCAACAGATTAACTCTTTCAGTGTTTTTCCTGCTCTCCAGATGTGCCCACTCTCCCTCCCTCTTTGGCTTCAGTGTCTCAGACCAGTGTTTCCCTCAGTGAAAATCAGAGCCTGGTTCTAGATTCTGAGCCAGGTCACTCAAATAATCAGGTAAATGAAAGCTAATGAAAGCACAAGTTAATTGCAATGGCTAAAGATGTATTCCATCTGCTTGCGTTAGCAATGCTAATACTGTATGTCTCGCTTGTAAAGTTGGCATGTTTCACAAGTAAAAAATGCTCACAGATTTAAAGGTACTGTGTTGCAATTACTACGCACGCTCGTACATCCTAACAAAGTGAATCTGCTTGACTGCAAGTCATAATGTGATTCCATCTTTGCTAGTCCGTCTTCGTTTTGCATTATATTTGTATATTTAAGTTACTTAGGCATTATGGTTTTTATAATAAGGAGTTTTCCATGGAAATTTGAGGACTCGAAGCGCTATTTTAGTGCTTTTGCTGAAGCATAGTGAGAATGTGAGCTGGTTAGCCATAGCCAATAATCATAGAAGAAGAAAAATACATTCTATGATAATTGAGGTTTGGCAAACCAGTTTACATTCTTCATATCCTTCAGCTATCCTTGAATTTCCATAGAAAACTCCTTAAATGTAAAAAGCATAATGCAGGAGTAACTAAAATATATAAATACATTGCAGAATAATGGTGTATTTGCAAGGATGGAAGTAGATTTTCACTTGCAGTCGAGTGGATTCACTCACTTCAAAGTTGTGAGCAATGCACAGTAATCGTGGCACAGGTTTTTTAAGCTGGCACCAACAATGTGAATATCCTCTGCATACTTTGCGTCTTTGATCAAAAATGCAGTTCTGTGCTGTTTGGACAAGGTCTATAATAAGCTTTGCCTCTGCCACACTCATATTGTGCTGGTATAGAATAGGAAGTGTCCAGTGTCATTTATGCACGCTAAACTACTGTGCCAAATTCTCTCTTTAGCATTCGGAAGATTACTACAAAGTGAGCAGCCGGCCGTTAGGGTACTGTTTAATCATCAACAACTACGACTTTAAGGAGGCCAGAGAGAGAAGGAGTAACCTGGGGAACCGAAAAGGGACAGACCGTGACGCAGGTAAGGAATGTCTGTAGATGCACAGCGAGATCTGGCTGAGGCACTGAGCTTTTTTTTTTTTTACAAGACAGACCATAAGCGTTTGAACAGTGAATAAAAGGCGTAAAAGTTGCGCACACACGACGCAAGTCAAGTACTGGTGCTGGGCAAGATTAAACACTAGAAAAAATAGTTTTTCTAACAGTCCAGAATTTATTGTGTTGCGTTCTGACCTCTTCGGGTCTTCATACAGAAATATATTTGGGCAGAGACCATGTATGAAAAGAGACAGAAATTCTAAGATGGGTCACTATATTGGTGTAAACATTTTGCAAATGTAAGTCGGCAGTCTCTTCATTATCCTCGCATTTACTGAAAAAGCTAAAATTATGTCCCTGTCCCAAGTACTTTCAGGCTATACTGTATTGAAATCAGCCATAAGCAGGGTCTTCCTGCAGCTGAATCCAAGTGATGCCAGATGCAGCTGTGATCGACAGCATAACTGACTACCCTCACTGGTTGCACTGCACGAAGTTTCTCAAGTAATTTAATCTTATCACGAGTCATAAATTCCTATTTTTTCTATCAGAAGTACAGTATATTAGTTTATTTTAGGTAAACATGTGCTCGACAAGCAAAATTCTCTTATCTCATTGGCAAATCTGGAAATAAGGGACGCCTGCACACTTACTCCGAGCCACCAAGAAAATTTTTATCTATTAAATAAAATAAATGAAATAAAATTTAATCAATACATAAAAAATAATTTTAAAATGTTCTTGGAGGCTTGGAGTAAGTGTGCAGGCGTCCCTTCTTTCCCCATTGACGCGTTTTATTTGATAGCCTTGCAGCTATGCGTGATGTGCGTATAATTCTCTTTCTTCATACCAAATCTGGAAATTTCAAAATTACTTCACCTCATTGGTAGATTTTTTTTGTCTGAGACAAGGGTTATAGAAATAAGTGTGTTTTAATCTAAAAGCAATGTTAAAATCTTAGTGATCTGGACTTTTCATTTTTTGCAGTGTGGGGGATGGGAGTTGGGGGGGGGGCATCATTTAGGGGTGGAGTCCAGGTTTCATTGTACGCCTCTGGCCCTTGAATGATTACACGGGTACCACATCCTCTCTCTCTCTCTCCCTCCCTCCCTCCCTCCATCTCCCTTCCACCAGAGCTCCTGCAGTCAGTGTTCTCCAGACTGCATTTTGAGGTGGAGGAGCGGAGGGACCTGACGGGGGAGGAGCTCCAGAAGGTGGCGTTTGAGTTTGGGCGGCGCAATCACGCCGCGCTGGACGCGTTCGTCTGCTGCGTGCTCTCGCACGGGGAGAAGGGCTCGGTGTACGGCACGGATGGGGCCCTGGTGCGGATCCGCAACCTCACCCTCCCCTTCACCAGCACCCACTGCCCCTCTCTGGCCCTCAAGCCCAAACTGTTCTTCATCCAGGCCTGTCAGGGGCCCGACCTGCAGAGGGGGGCCCGGATCCAGGCTGACGGGCCTGGAGACGAGGAGGAAGAGAAGATTGAGGAAGAGGAGGAGGGCTATATGCCAGATGCCGGACGCTACGTGCCTGACACTGTCCCCGATGACTCGGACTTCCTGCTGGGCATGGCCACGGTGGAGGACTTTAAGTCCTTCCGCAGCGTCTCGCAGGGGTCCATCTTCATCCAGGAGCTGTGTCGTCAGCTGCTCAGGGGTTGTAAGGAGTAAGTACAAAGAGCCAGGGGTGTAACAGATGGGGGGAGGGTGCTTGTACTCTATAAAAAAATTGAATTCTGGCCACGAAACTTTATCAAACCACAATATAACAGGCACTAGTTTTGAAAACAATTAGTCTGAAGTTAGAGTTGATGTAACTCACTCGCAGTTGTCTGCATCAATTTTCAGGTATAAAACAAGTAGTTGTACATAATGTGTAAATGCTGCTTGAGTGACAGTCATTTTTACAAACTGCCTCTCTCCAAATACTAATGGACTGCCCAGTGTACAGGGATATGAAATATACTGCCTTTGCAGGCCTTATCATGAGATACATGGGACTTAAACATACCATACAGCTCACATCAAAACGGGGAAAAAAACTCTTCTCAACTTACCGCTGTCTTGCCGTCTTCGTATCGCTACTCTACCGCCAGATTAATGCTGTTTTGCGAGATTAATGCTGTAAGCCTTTTAACTGCCGACAGTGATCGTGAGGCAGCGCCAGGTAAGAAAATATAGTTCCTGACCACGTGTGGTTTCCTATTCGCTGCGGGGCGAATAGCCACTTCCAAAAACATAACATGCACTTTCAATTTAAAACTTGTGAGAAACCGCATTATAGTGCACGTGAAAGCACGGATCAAATTTGCTTTTGAAGACGTGTGTCAACTGTGTGTGTGTGAGTTCATAATGTAACTAAAATCTTCTCTCTGGATGTCAGGAGTGCCGCAAAGTCCAGCAATCTACAACCTCTATTCCAAAATAGTTGGGACAAGTGTAAATTGTGAATAAAATCAAAACGCAATGACTTTCAAATCACATCAGCCAGCATTTTATTCACAATAGAACAGAGATAACATAGCAAATGTTGAAACTGAGAAATTTTACAATTTTATCCACAAAATGAGCTCGTTTCAAATTTGATGGCTGCTACAGGTCTCAAAAAAGTTGGGACAGGGGCCTGTTTACCATGGTGTAGCAGCCCATCTTCTTTTTAACACAGAGTGGAGGCGTCTGGGCATCGAGGAGACAAGTTTCTTGAGTTTAGCCATTGGAATTTGATCCCACTCTTGTTTAATACAGGCTTCCAGCTGCTGGAGAGTTTTGGGTCTCCTTTGACGGACTTTTCGTTTAATTATGCGCCAAATGTTCTCAATCGGTGAAAGATCAGGACTGCAGGCAGGCCAGTTCAGCGCACGGACTCTTCTACTACGAAGCCATGCTGTTGTAATAGCTGCAGTATGTGGTTTTGCATTGTCCTGCTGAAATACACAAGGCCTTCCCTGGAATAGATGTCGTCTGGAGGGGAGCATATGTCGCTCTAAAACCTTTATATACCTTTCAGCATTCATGGTGCTTTTTAAAACATGTAAGTGTCCCACACCATATGTACTAATGCATCCCCATACCATCAGAGATGCTGGCTTTTGAACTGAACGCTGATAACAGGAGGGGTGGTCTTTCTCCTCTTTAGCCCAGAGGACACAACGCCCATGATTTCCAACAAGAATGTCAAATTTGGACTCGTCTGACCACAGGACACTTTGCCACTTTGCTACAGTCCATTTTAAATGAGTCTTGGCCCACAGAACACGGCGGCACTTCTGGATCATGCTCAACAATGGCTTCCTCTTTGTATGATAGAGTTTTAGGTGGCATCTGTGGATGGCACGGTGGGCTGTGTTTACAGACAGTGGTTTCTTGAAGTATTCCTGGGCCCATTTAGTAATGTCAATGACAGAATCATGCCGGTGAGTGATGCAGTGGCATCTGAGGGCCTGAAGATCACGGGCATCCAGTAAAGGTCTTCGGCCTTGTCCCTTATGCACAGAGATTTTTCCAGTTTCTCTGAATCTTTTGATGATGTTATGCACTGTCGATGATGAGACCTTCAAAGCCTTTGCAATTTGACGTTGAGGAACATAGTTTATAAATATTCCACAATTTTTTTACACAAGCCTTCACAGGTTGGAGAGCCTCTGGCCATCTTTACTTCTGAGAGACTCAGCATCTCTAAGACATCCCTTTTATAGCCAATCATGTTACACACCTGATGCCAGTTAACCTAAGTACTTGCTAAATGTTCTTTCAGCTGATTCTCTTATATATTAATTGCTTTTTCAGCCCTTTTTTGCCTGTGTCCCAACTTTTTTGAGACCTGTTGCAGCCAGAAATTTTGAAATAAGCTCATTTTGTGGATAAAAATGTAAAATGTCTCAGTTTCAACATTTGAAATGTTAGTATGTTCTATTGTAAATAACATATTGGCTCGTGATCTGAAAGTCATTGCATTTTGATTTTATTCACAATTTACACTTCGTCCCAAATATTTCGGAATTGGGGTTGTACATAATGTGTAAATGCCGCTTGAGTGGCAGTCATTTTTACAAACTGCTTCACTCCAAATACTAATGGACTGCCCAGTGTACAGGGATATGAAATATACTGCATTTGCAGGCCTTATCATGAGATATATGGGGCTAAAACGTTGTTATAGATGGTTTTGTTTGGTCTGGTCCAACACACATACTTTGGATAAATCATTTGCTAGAATTTATGACTAAGAATTATTTGTGTGTGTGTGAGGCAAATTACCCATGTGCCTCTAACTCACTGTCACATCTAATTCAGCTCTTTGTTTACAATTTTGGCAATGCGCTGAAAAAGTGCGACGTCACTTTCACTGGGGTCAACACTCACTTCCTTGACAATGGTGTACGCTCACAGCATAGCAACACATTCACTCGTACACTTAACACATGGCATGAAATGCCTAATATTTTACGATCAAAAATACACGGAGAAATGCTTTCTGTTCCTTTATAATGAGCATATTTTGGGTTTAAGATTGCTGAAAATAAAGCTTAATTCCATACATAGAACGAGGGCCATGGCGATAAACACTGTGCAACATGCTGTGCAAGTTCTTTGGTTCGTTCGGCATGAACCAGTTGCCATGGCTGCGGCAGGTTGACCTCGGAGTGACGTCACGACTTAGGCAGCGCATTGACAGCAGAAAATATCACAGGCCAAAGTGTTTTAAATGTAATCAAACACCACTAGATCTAGAATAAATGTTCAAAGTAGTTTTGTCCAGTTTCTAAAGGGCAAGCTAATGTATTTAGAAGTTTACAATGTAGTATTTGGAGAACAGGCTTTACGAGTCCCAAAGTACCATATCAGACCAAAGCTTTCAGAAATGGTCTTATGTTGAGAATTAATTTTCATTGCTTCACTCGAAATACTCAAGGCGTTGCTAAGAGACTGATTTGTTGCAGGAGGGAGGATATTCTGACCGTCATGACCAGAGTCAATCGGATGGTGAGCAGCGGTGTTTACTTGAGGGCAAAGCAGATGCCCGAGCCAAGATACACGCTGAGGAAGAAGCTGGTTCTGCCCATAGACTGATGCATGAGACCTGCTCCGCAGGACCAGCCAGTTGCAGAGCCAAAATGGCCGGTGCTTCAGGGATTTACCCACTGCTCTATCACCTGGTCCTGCACCCAGGTCACATGATCTCAGTAGCTTGAGGAGCAATTAACCAAATGGCCGACGGCGGCTGAAGTTCGGATTCTGGCCAACTCCCAACAGCGCCATCTGACTGCACCCCAGTTTTGGTCTGTCTTAAGATGGAACCAGATTCTACCAGCTAGATGTATTTACAAACCCCATTTCCAATGAAGTTGGGATGTTGTGTGAAAGGTGAATAAAAACAGAATGCAATGATATGCAAATCTCATAAACCCACATTTTATTCTCAATAGAACATAGACAACATATCAGATGTTGAAAGTGAGACATTCTACCATTTCATGAAAAATATTAGCCATTTTGAATTTGATGGCAACAATAAATCTCAAAAAAGTTGATCATGTCTATCCAGATGTCTAAGCTGCCCATGCCATAGGCTCTAATGCAACCCCATACCATTAGAGATGCAGGCTTTTGAACTGAGCACTGATAACAAGCTGGATGGTCCCTCTCCCCTTTAGTCCGCAAGACACGGCGTCCGTGGTTTCCAAAATGAATTTCAAATTTTGATTCATCTGACCACAGAACAGTTTTCCATTTTGCCTCAGTCCAATTTAAATGAACTTTGGGCCCGAGAAGACGGTGGCATTTCTGGATCATGTTCACATATGGCGTCTTCTTTGCATGAAACAGCTTTGACTTGCACTTGAGGATTGCACGGCAAACTGTGTTCACAGACAGTGATTTCTGGAAGTGTTCCTGAGCCCATGCACTGAATACCAGTGCAGAGTCAGGCCTGTTTTTAATGCAGCGCCATCTGACGGTCCGAAGATCACGAGCGTCCGATATTGACCTTCGGTCTTGTCCCTTGTGCACAGAGAATTCTCCAGATTCTCTGAATCTTTTGATGATATTATGCACTGTTGATGGTGGGATATTCAAAATCTTCACAATTTTACATTGAGGAACATTTTTCTGAAATTGTTCCACAATTTTTTGCACCAGTTTTTTGCAAATTGGCGAGCCTCTACCCATCTTTACTTCTGAGAGACTCTGCCACTCTAAAATGCTCTTTTTTATGCCGGTTATGTTACTGACCTGTTGCCAATTAACCTAATTAGTTGTAAAATGCTCCTTCAGCTGTTTTCTATTAGTGCCTTTTACTTTTTCAACTTTTTGTTGCCCCGTCCCAACTTTTCTGAGATGTGTTGCTGCCATCAAATTCAAAATGAGCTATTATTTTTCATGAAATGGTAAAATGTCTCACTTTCAACATCAGATATGTTGTCTATGTTCTTTTGTGAATAAAATGTGGGTTTAAGAGATTTGCAAATCATTGCGTTCTGTTTTTATTCATGTTTTACACAACATCCCAACTTCATTGGAATTGGGGTTTGTAAATATGCAAATGAACCTGGGGACTTCGGGTAAGCTGTTTAATGGGCTGTTATTCACGGGCCATATTTCCAAAAGTATTAACCACAGCAGCGGCAATTTTGATATGCTGGCTCCTTGTGACGATTAGATGTGCACGGTAAGGGTCATCAGGGGATTTTTTTTTTTTTTTTCCCAGGCACAGTGACCTTGAACTTTTTCTGGGTCATATTTAGAAAAGCACTGACCACAGCACCTCAGACCTTGACCTACAGATTCCTCGTTAGGGGTAGGTGTGCAATGTATGGGTCATTAGTGGATTTGACTTTTGACCTTGGCACAGTGACCTGTGCCTTGCCATAGATATATGCCGCTATTTATTAATAATTAGGGCTGTGAAATTCTCTCTGCGCTCAGCGCCGGCTTGTGCTTTTTTCCTACGGTTTGGCTCCTTGCATTTTACTGAATCGTTCCGTGAATTACGAATTGAAATGTGAACACCGTGTTTGAATGAGAAACTGGAAAATTCAGCTCATATCTTTGTTTTTCTTTTCTTAAAATATATCATACAAACACAAAAGTTGTTAAAATGGAATTGTATATAATCCTTCTGTGTTCTTTTGCCCTCCTTGATTTGTATTCAGACAGTTTATCTGGTTTATAGAACAGAAAATTCTGCACAAAAGAACACTGAGGAACACTGAAAGAAAAAAACTCAACTTTAACCCCATAAAACCGACAGACCTATATATGGGTCCGTCAAATGCAGCTGCTGTATTCAAACGTGGAACCTCAGTCCTAATTTAATTTATAATGGAGATCCCATGGTTTCCAATGATCCCAAATATGTCCTGGTGAATTACAGGGAAATGTGTATAAAATGATGTACAAGATCTAGATATTTTCTCTTGATGTAATGCCTTGGCCATAAAAACATGGCCTCCTGGGTTTGAATATACCTGTCAGTGTAAGTGTGATGTAGCTTCAATGAGTTACTACAACCAGCAGATATCTGATATTGCCCTGCAATATGAAATGAATTGTTTTCATTGTTGAATCTACTTCAGCAAAACCTGAAGTAGAAAAAGTCAGAGTCTACGGGGTTAAAAATTCCTGGTTTGGTTAAGCCCACTTACAAAGTCATTACCATTACTTTATCTGCAAAAGCACTAACATCACTTCAAGAGCTCACATTATCGTCATGTTGAGAAAATGTTTTTCGCTTCATTGCGAAAGCGAATTCCCTTTGTACGGACTTCCAAAGGAAGATGAAGAGTAGAATCAGGGGTTAAAATTCATTTTTTTTTTTACTTTATTTCCCAGCAGCACAACCCCAAACTTTATTTATTGCAAAGCAAAAACATCTCCCAAGCCAGGTAACTCAACAGGCTGGTGCATAAAAAGTTTCAATAGCGTGAAGCAACGAGGAGTATTGTTACTCCCCCGCGGACTGGATGCTGGTCCATTGCAGGTTACGCCCCCCCCTCCGCCCCCAGCTCTTGGTCGGGAAACCTGACTATTTGCTGGTACCAAACTGTTCACCTGGGTGGAGTGCAGCACTGTGGAAGTTAAGTGTTTTTGCCCAGGAACACACACAAAAGCCACAGCAAGGATTCGAAGTCAAGACCTTTAGATCCCAAGTCAAGCACACATAACCAAATTTTATCATTCTGCCTCCATCTTACAGTGGCTGCCTCCTGAACTACAGTTGACCAATCACAAGAGTGGGCTGAAAGAGAAGGAGCCTTAAAGAGACAGGAGTTTAAAAAGTCCTTTTCAGGCTGAGTGAGACAGAGCTGCTGCACAAACAGCCAGTACTGCTGTAACAAGGTGTTTTTTGACCATGAAAACATCCAAAAGTTTGTAAATAGCCCACAAAAAAGAGCTTATTAAACTGGGAAGAGGGAATATTATGACCCCTCTTATGGTTCCACCAGGATGGAGAAAGAGTTGAAACAATGAATTTAAAATGCACTGTTATTTGTGAGATGGCTTACCATGATTGGCCATCACTGCACACAAGAACACAACACTCCTTCAACTCTGCCACCAATCAGTGCTCGCCCTCAAGCATCACTCACTAATCAGTGCTCACCCTCAGGCCTCAGTCACCAATCAGTGCTCACCCTCGGGCCTCAGTCACCAATCAGTGCTCACCCTCAGGCCTCAGTCACCAATCATTGCTTCACATACAGGTCTCACTTATCAATCAGTGCTCACCCTCAGCCCTCAGTCACCAATCAGTGCTTCACATACAGGTCTCACTCACCAATCAGTGCTCACCCTCAGGCCTCACTCACCAATCAGCGTTCACCCTCAAGCATCACTCACCAATCAGTGCTTCACATACAGGTCTCACTCACCACTGTTCATCCACCATTGTCCAGGCATTACTGCGTCCAAGAACTCCATCAGCACAGTGGCAATAAAGAAGCCGCTAATTAAAAAAAGGCCACACAAATCTTAAAATTAACAAGATTTTAATGCCCACATTTGTTTTTGCTAAATATTTTCCAAATATACATCACATATACAACTAAAAACACAATAATTTTCCTGCAAAACTGCACAGACAAAAGATAAAAATACTATAGAACGATAAAACACATCAAGATTTTTTTTTCTTTACGTAAAACAATAGAGGCATACAAAGGAAGTGCAAAATGTTTTGGTCCAAAACTGGAGATCACAGTGTGTGTGTGTTCTTGTACTTGCTTTCTACAGAGGACCAGCACACGTTTATAACCAACAGTGGGGGGACATTTTTGGGAAGTGAGGACATTTTGACCTATACAATGGTGTGCGTGTGTCTGTGTGTGTGCGCGCACGCGCGCGAGTACGTGTCTGTGTTTGTGTGTGTGTGTGTGTGTGTGTGTGTGTGGTGTGCGAGTGTCTGTGTGTGTGCCTGCATGTATGTACATTTGTGTGTGTGTGTGTGCACACGTGTGTGTGTGTACGCTTGTGTGCGTCCCTGCGGGGTTTGTGTGTGTGTGTGTGTGTGTGTGTGTGTGTGTGTGTGTGTGCGCGCGCGTGTGTGTGCTTGTGTGCATGTGTTTGCCTGTGGGGTTTGAGTGTGAGTGTGTGTGTGTGTGTGTGTCTGTGCTTGTGCGTGTGTTCGTGCGCCAGGATGTGTGTGTGTGTCTGTGCTTGTGCATGTGTGTGTGCGCGTGTGTGTGTTTGTGTGTGTGCATGTGTGTATATTAGGATATGTGTGTGTGTGTGTGTGTGTGTGTGTGTGTGTGTGTATATCAGGGTGTGTGTGTGTGTGTGTGTGTGCGTGCGTGTGTGCGCGTGCGTGTGTGTGTGTGTGTGTGTGTGTGTGTGAGAACAGGAGCCACGGTCCTGGTCACAGCATGACTCCGCTGGGGACAGGAAACACCAGCCTCTTCCTGAGGGTGAATCTGGGTTCGGGGGTCTGCTTGCTGGTCCGGGGCCCGTTCAGGCAGGGCAGCACCCCCTCTCTCCGGCTCACTTCGTCGTTCACTCGGGTGAGGATGGTCAGGATGTCCTCACGCCTGCCAACGGAACAACGCATGAGCAGTGTGTGCATCACCGCCAAGGAACATAGCCAGTGCTACATCACTCCATTCAGGGTGGCTTCGATAACAAAAACCCTCCATTCATCTTTCATGTTTAACTCACTCACGTTACCAAGTTAGGCACTGCTGCAACCCTTACTATTGGCCGAGAAGAAGAGAGCAGACACACAGGTGCTCTGAAATAACGACAGCTCTAAACGATCACCATTTACTGTGTGGAAAAAAGGGATCTTGTGTTTCACAGATTTGTCTATTCTTGACACCCTAACACCCTAGGCCTGTGTGTGGGGATATGGGGTCTCACCTGGGACAGGCCTGTGTGTGGGACTATAGGGTCTCACCTGGAACAGGCCTGTGCGTGGGACTACAGGGTCTCACCTGGGACAGGCCTGTGTGTGGGGCTATAGGGTCTCACCTGGGACAGGCCTGTGTGTGGGACTAAAGGGTCTCACCTGGGACAGGCCTGTGTGTGGGACTAAAGGGTCTCACCTGGGACAGGCCTGTGTGTGGGACTACAGGGTCTCACCTGGGAGAGGCCTGTGTGTGGGACTATAGGGTCTCACCTGGGACAGGCCTGTGTGTGGGACTATAGGGTCTCACCTGGGACAGGCCTGTGTGTTGGACTATAGGGTCTCACCTGGGAGAGGCCTGTTTGTGGGACTATAGGGTCTCACCTGGGAGAGGCCTGTTTGTGGGACTATAGGGTCTCACCTGGGACAGGCCTGTGTGTGGGGCTATAGGGTCTCACCTGGGACAGGCCTGTGTGTGGGACTATAGGGTCTCACCTGGGACAGGCCTGTGTGTTGGACTATAGGGTCTCACCTGGGAGAGGCCTGTTTGTGGGACTATAGGGTCTCACCTGGGAGAGGCCTGTTTGTGGGACTATAGGGTCTCACCTGGGACAGGCCTGTGTGTGGGGCTATAGGGTCTCACCTGGGACAGGCCTGTGTGTGGGACTATAGGGTCTCACCTGGGAAAGGCCTGTGCGTGGGACTATAGGGTCTCACCTGGGACAGGCCTGTGTGTGGGACTATAGGGTCTCACCTGGGACAGGCCTGTGTGTTGGACTATAGGGTCTCACCTGGGAGAGGCCTGTTTGTGGGACTATAGGGTCTCACCTGGGAGAGGCCTGTTTGTGGGACTATAGGGTCTCACCTGGGACAGGCCTGTGTGTGGGGCTATAGGGTCTCACCTGGGACAGGCCTGTGTGTGGGACTATAGGGTCTCACCTGGGACAGGCCTGTGTGTTGGACTATAGGGTCTCACCTGGGAGAGGCCTGTTTGTGGGACTATAGGGTCTCACCTGGGAGAGGCCTGTTTGTGGGACTATAGGGTCTCACCTGGGACAGGCCTGTGTGTGGGGCTATAGGGTCTCACCTGGGACAGGCCTGTGTGTGGGACTATAGGGTCTCACCTGGGAAAGGCCTGTGCGTGGGACTATAGGGTCTCACCTGGGACAGGCCTGTGTGTGGGGATATAGGGTCTCACCTGGGAGAGGCCTGTTTGTGGGACTATAGGGTCTCACCTGGGACAGGCCTGTGTGTGGGACTATAGGATCTCACCTGGGACAGGCCTGTGTGTGGGACTATAGGGTCTCACCTAGGAGAGGCCTGTGTGTGGGGATAACAGGGCCTCACCTGGGACAGGCCTGTGAGTGGGGATATAGGGTCTCACCTGGGACAGGCCTCTCTCAGCTGTACGCAGAGTGCCTGGATGTACCAGCTGCCGCTGACGCTGTTCCTGAAGGAGACGCACTCCTGGACGGTCGCCATGGCCACCAGGAAGTCGGAATCCGCAGGGAGGGTGTAGCCGCGAGTCGTGCAGGTGTCCGTCTCCAGGCCGGGGAGCCGGCCGCTGCAGTCGGCGTGGACCCTCACGGCCTCCTGGACCCTCTCGCCCTGACACGCCTGGATGAAGAAGACCTTGGGCCTGTCGGCCAGCGAGGGGCAGGCGGCCGCGTTGAAGGGGGACAGGATGTCCTTGATCGGCAGGAGTACGCCGTCGCTGCCGTAAACGCCCTGTTCCTCCCCGTGGCTGAGCACGCAGCACACGAAGCAGTCGCCGTGTTCCATGCGGCTGAACCGCAGCAGCATGTCGCGCATGTCCTCCGCCGTCAGGTCCTCCAGGACGCTCACGCTGAACCCCAGCCAGCCGAAGATGTCGTTCAGAGCCTCTGCACAGCCAGGGAGAGAGACATTCACAACTGTTACAGTACTCCTCCCAACAGGAAAAATATCACCGTTTGTGTTTATGTCAAAGCCAATGAGTGAGCAAGCGAATGAGCATGGCAGTAAATATAAGAACGAAAGACTGAGCAAGTGACTGTTCAACAAATGAGTATCGATGTCAGTGGTGCCCAATTGTGCTATGCAGGACTGAGAGTACACAGATTTTCATTCCGACCAATCGCACACAAATTAGTTCCTTCCTCTCTGCTTGAATGTGTGCGCATCAGTGAAATCAGCAGGTGCAATTATTGGTTGGAATGAAAATTTGCATTCTCTCTGTCCTCCATGGCACATGACGGGGCACCACTCGTCTAAGTAAATGTGTGAGTGAATGAGAGTGAATTTTACAGTGAATGAGTAAGTGAATATATGTGTGAACCAAAGGGAATTTACGTGTGCGTGTGTGAGTGAATGGCAGGGAATTTTACAGTGAATGAGTTAGCAAGTGAATGTGTGAGTGCTAGAGGGAAAGTATGTGTGTGTGTGCGTGTGTGTGTGTGTGTGTGTGTGAGTAAATGACATTGAATTTTACAGTGAATAAGTAAGTAAATGCATGTGTGCACCAAAGGGAATTTATGTGTGCGTCTGTGAGTGAATGGCAGTGAATTTCACAGTGAATTAGTGAGTGAGTGAATGTGTGAGTGCTGAAGGGAATGTACGTGTGAGTGTGTGTTCATGAGTGCATGACTGAGAGCTTGAAAGAATGGCCGTCCCAGTGAGTGTGTAATTGTGGGAGAAAGCCTGACTGCATACTGATCTCCGGGGCCCCTGTGGCACTCTACTCCTCGCACACCCCCTGGCCCTTCGAAGCCCGTCTCAGTCATACTAACCAGCATCTCGCAAGGACCCCTTCCGCTCACTCAGGCTCCCAGATTCAAAGTGCTGGTTATTTAAGATCAGGCAATGACCCCGCGGCTCACTGGACATCCTGTACTCTCTCAGCTACAAGAGGAAACCGAGGGAATTTTGTCAGTGAATAAGCACAACAAACAGAAAAAATACAGAGTAAGTGCTTATAAAATGCATTTAAGACACTAAGAATATTCCCTAAGGAAATCTGAAGAGAAATGATATTGAGATGAAAGGTGAATTGCTCGCCATGAGCACTGGCAGGAAGTTATCGACAGTGTTGAGCAACGTACCGTACTAGTGGGAAAAGGAAGCTAGGGACAGAGTTGAGTGGTTAGCAGCGCTAGTGGGGACAGGAAGTTGGGGACTGTATTAACCCTTTAAGGCCTAATTCAGATATCCCAGAAGAGCATCATGCTGCCATGTTGACCATAGTAACCTGTATGTGGGCTTAAGCGCAACTTCTAAGCTTTCAGGAACAGTTGGAATTTTTTCGATAGCGCAAACCTTACGGAAATTATGGTACTTTCAACATGACGTGCGCATTTATGTTGGCGACGACACGTTCGGATTAGAAGGGTTTTAAGTCCTGCACAGTATTTGTGGGGACAGGAAGTTGGGGATGGTGTTGAGTGGCACACAGTACTAGAAGGGAAAGGCAGTTAGGGACAGTGTTGAGTGGCGCACAGTACTAGAGGGGAAAGGCAGTTAGGGACAGTGTTGAGTGGTGCACAGTACTAGAGGGGAAAGGCAGTTAGGGACAGTGTTGAGTGGCGCACAGTACTAGTGGGGAAAGGCAGTTAGGGACAGTGTTGAGTGGCGCACAGTACTAGAGGGGAAAGGCAGTTAGGGACAGTGTTGAGTGGCACACAGTATAGAGGGGAAAGGCAGTTAAGGACAGTGTTGAGTGGTGCACAGTACTAGAAGGGAAAGGCAGTTAGGGACAGTGTTGAGTGGTACACAGTACTAGAGGGGAAAGGCAGTTAGGGACAGTGTTGAGTGGTGCACAGTACTAGAGGGGAAAGGCAGTTAAGGACAGTGTTGAGTGGCGCACAGTACTAGAGGGGAAAGGCAGTTAAGGACAGTGTTGAGGGGTGCACAGTACTGGAGGGGAAAGCAGTTAGGGACAGTGTTGAGTGGCGCACAGTACTAGAGGGGAAAGGCAGTTAAGGACAGTGTTGAGTGGTGCACAGTACTGGAGGGGAAAGGCAGTTAGGGACAGTGTTGAGTGGTGCACAGTACTGGAGGGGAAAGGCAGTTAAGGACAGTGTTGAGTGGTGCACAGTACTGGAGGGGAAAGGCAGTTAAGGACAGTGTTGAGGGGTGCACAGCACTGGAGGGGAAAGCAGTTAGGGACAGTGTTGAGTGGCGCACAGTACTAGAGGGGAAAGGCAGTTAGGGACAGTGTTGAGTGGTGCACAGTACTGGAGGGGAAAGGCAGTTAGGGACAGTGTTGAGTGGCGCACAGTACTAGAAGGGAAAGGCAGTTAGGGACAGTGTTGAGTGGTGCACAGTACTAGAGGCAAAAGGCAGTTAGGGACAGTGTTGAGTGGTGCAAAGTACTGGAGGGGAAAGGCAGTTAAGGACAGTGTTGAGTGGTGCACAGTATTAGAGGGGAAAGGCATTTAGGGACAGAGTTGAGTGGCGCAAAGTGCTAGAGGGGAAAGGCAGTTAGGGACAGTGTTGAGTGGTGCACAGTACTAGAGGGGAAAGGCAGTTAGGGACAGTGTTGAGTGGTGCACAGTACTAGAGGGGAAAGGCAGTTAGGGACAGTGTTGAGTGGTGCACAGTACTAGAGGGGAAAGGCAGTTAGGGACAGTGTTGAGTGGTGCACAGTACTAGAGGCGAAAGGCAGTTAGGGACAGTGTTGAGTGGCGCACAGTATTAGAGGGGAAAGGCATTTAGGGACAGAGTTGAGTGGCGCAAAGTGCTAGAGGGGAAAGGCAGTTAGGGACAGTGTTGAGTGGTGCACAGTACTAGAGGGGAAAGGCAGTTAGGGACAGTGTTGAGTGGTACACAGTACTAGAGGGGAAAGGCAGTTAGGGACAGTGTTGAGTGGTGCACAGTACTAGAGGGAAAGGCAGTTAGGGACAGTGTTGAGTGGTACACAGTACTAGAGGGGAAAGGCAGTTAGGGACAGTGTTGAGTGGTGCACAGTACTAGAGGGGAAAGGCAGTTAGGGACAGTATTGAGTGGTGCACAGTACCAGAGGGGAAAGGCAGTTAGGGACAGTGTTGAGTAGGGACAGTGTTGAGTGGTACTAGAAAGGAAAGGCAGTTAGGGACAGTGTTGAGTGGTGCACAGTACTAGAAGGGAAAGGCAGTTAGGGACAGTGTTGAGTGGTGCACAGTACTAGAAGGGAAAGGCAGTTAGGGACAGTGTTGAGTGGTGCACAGTACTAGAGGGGAAAGGCAGTTAGGGACAGTGTTGAGTGGTGCACATGGCAAGTCTGTAAAGAAAGTTGGGCAGTTGATTGGGACTAGAAATTTGCCAGTGAACGTACCTCTGAGATCTGTGTCTCCTGTATGGGGACATCTGAGGAAAAATACACGAGAAATTTTAATTATTTAATAAAAAGTTTCTATTACACAATATATAGGTCGACATTCCACAACAATATGGATTTTTAATTTACAAAAAAAAAAAACACTTTGCACACCAGATTATTTCAGAGGATGGTGCGCAAGACGGTATCCAATGTGTGAAACAGTAAACAGTCAAAGTCGGTGTACTACAGTAGTTTGCAAGTTCTCCGTGATTTATTCAAACGAAAATTATCAAAATTTTCGTATGACAGAAAAGTACCAAAAAACCACCTCTGTCAGTCTTAGAATTTATGAACAAATAAAAGATTGGAGATAAAAAAGATGTATTTATTAGGTACGTGAAACATGGTTTGTCCTTTAAAGATCATTTCCTTTCAACAGTATTCAAAGTAGTCTGGAGAGAGGTGATTTGAAGATTAAACAACAGTGCCAGCACCTAACAGAGAATCTCTACTCTTTCACCATATGCCATCTGAAGCAGAGGTCTCAAACTGGTCCGTAAAAGAGCCAGGGGGCTGCAGGTTTTCAATGCAACCAAGCAGAGGCACACCTGATACAACTAATTTAATCAATTGATTTCAGCTGCACAGTTCATTAGTTGTATCAGGTGTACCTCTGTTCGGTTGGAATGAAAACTTGCAGCGCCTTGGCTCATTTTATGGGCCAGTTGAGACCCCTAATCTAAAGCAACTGTGATCACATTGATTAACCAGTGTTCAATGACGCAATGGCGTTACACCCTCCAGTCTCTCCTGCTCATAGGCTGCAATTGAATCACTGATATTCCAAAGGGCCCAACTCCAATGAATTAGAGGTCTGCATATCTTAGAACTAAGGGGGGAACTTTCTTGTAATTTCAGCCAAAAGTATCCCAATGACACCCTCTTGTAAGGAAATAAACTAAAAATATATGGGTCATAACATACGGGTAAAAAAAAATAAATCAATGGTTCCCTTTCTTGAAAAAGAGTGTTCCTTGGAGTGGGCCGTTTGGAAACTCGAGGATTTAATTTCCAAGACTGAATCAGAGCATTACTTGTGAGGCCAGTACCTGGAGCAACCACAGAACAGAATTTTTTCAGCGGGGGGAAGGTATCCTGGACTTCAGGCTGCTGCAGTAGAGTCAAAAAGCTTTGGCAGGTATCCTCCCCCTTGTCCATCACCTTATCTAGCAAATCGATGACCCTCCCCTCGTTGGATTTCTGAATGGTCCGAATGTTGTTGTACTCCCTCCGGGTGATCAGCTCCCTCTGCTGGACATGTTGCAAAATGTATTCCGGGTCCGACATCAACGTTTCCGTCAGCGGAATCTTTCTCTTCCGAATTTCCTGCATGTCGCGTGTCTGCACAGCAGCAATAACCGAACGGAACAAATAAAAGACATTATACCTTACGCATAAATAATACTGCATAAAATGAAACATTTACACTATCAGAACCGCTCAGATCTCAATAGGATTATAGGCACATAATTGACCCAAATTCAGAATTAAGTGAAAACAATGTCCTGCATATATCCGTGCACACTGAATTTATTTATTTATTAATTTCATTATTATAATCTCTAATCCCGATCTCAAAGCAGAATGTGCATACAAACAAAGCATTTTAACCATTTATAGAAAAATACGGCAACGGCATTAAGTTCTTGTGATAAATATACCTCACCCTTAAGTAGGTTGCGTTATCTTACAGTACTACACACAGCTTCAATAACAAAAGAAAGCGGAACTGGCAGGTGAGACAGAAGGCGTGTCTAATCTCTCTCATCTAGCCCATCTGAAATGTAACCCCTTTGCGGCCAGCCGGGGAAAATGTGAAATGGCCAACTGAAGGATATTGAAAAGTAGCACACTTAAGCACTCAGAATCAACCAACAATCTGCACTTTCCCTGCATATTCTCAAGACGCCAAATGTATTCTACCAGAAAAAAAGGTTCATCCTGAAAGTTCAGATAAATAATGTTCGAGTGAATATTAATAATTAACATGCCGTAACTTGAGGAAGAGCGGCGCGGCAACAAAGCGACTGACGCCACGCGCGAGAGGTGCTCTTCATCGTCGTGCCACCACAAAACCTGAAATCCGGTAGGTAAGAATGAATGAAGCTCTTTCACACAATTCTCTGAACATAAAAAAAGAAGACAGTTGCTCGTTCTTTCACTTCTGCAGCTTTGGTTACAGGGCGTGGCACACGAGGCTTCCTATAAAGTTTCAGCTCAAATTCTGCGTGCTTCGGCAAAGCACCTGCCGAGCAAGGGAGACGGATACGGGATGCGGTTAACGGACTCACTCCGGCCCTAGAGCAAGTTGTTAAAAGGATGAACACGCATTTTCACACTTGTAACGAGACTGAAGAGCCCACAGCTATAGCTATAGATTATCAGAAGAGATTAAATTTTGAAACGCAGTACTGTACCAGTAAGTCTTTGCGATGAACTTCAGTTTGCTAAATTTAGGCCAATATGGGGTGCCTTCAACCTTTAAATTATGGTGACATTCGCTGTACAAAATACCATTTTTAGATTGTAGCAAAAGCTTTTTAAACTCTTTAGGGTCATTCCATATGAACTCAACCAAAGTACATGAATCTTCCACGGTCACCTACTCAGATGTGGCTCAAATTTATATTGGGAGTACCTCTATATTCGTAATGAACACAAGCAAAATTTTAGGGTCCTACTGCAAGGGGTTTCCAAGATATGGCCCCCCCAAAAATCGAGGGCCATGCCCAAGCGAATCGCAAATATTAATTTATAGGGATTTTGGAGGCTAATATTTTTGGAACAAATCATAGCTATAGGCTGAAAATTGCTACCCAGGGTCATTTGGGTCCATGCTTTCAGAATCTCTTGTAAAAATTAAGCTCTCTCTTTTCATTTTCAAGATATTGGCTTCTCAATTATGAAACTTTTTATGGGAGGAAATCAAAAATTCAGTCTTCAAGGTCACCCTATGGGGCCAGGATCTTTTCCAGAGGCTAAATTGTGCTGGATTTCTTCTATTTGAGGACAGGCCTGTCTATATAAGGAAGACTGACTGCATCCAAGGCATAATAGTGGAGTTAGGAGACCCTGAAAAGGTTCCCAGTTGAAAAAGTAACTTTCTTTGTCAACTTTGGATTAGCAAGTTCACCATGTGAGCAGTTACCCATGGTAATAAAACTTGTTCAACATAACTTTATATATCTTGGCTTTATTTGTTCAAAATTGCAACTTGTATTCTTATCTCCATCATTTAATCATGTTATCAAATATAGACATTTTGGGGTAGAAACACCCATTATTATCCTCTTTGTTCTTCAACAACAAGTTCTAAATAGACAGTGCCTACTCATGAACTCAAGTTCCTTCATTTCCTAAGATAATCTGACGTGATGTTGCATTCCCTCCCTAGGATCTCCCAGGTATTGCATCATCTTCCATGGGTATTGGATCATCTCTGGTTAAAACAATAGGGTAGCTAATTAATGAATTCATTGAACCTTCAGCATGTCGTCTGACGGGTGCAAAATTGGGATTTCCTTGGATGAGGAATGCAACAAACATGCATACTGTTGCATTCCTCATCCAAGGAAGTTCCAATTTTGCACCCATCAGAAGCCATGCTGCAGCTTCAGTGAATTTGTAAATTACCTACCCTATTGCATCATCTCTGGTTAAAACAATACTCATGGAAGATGATGCAATACACGGAAGATCTAATGCAATACTCATGGAAGATGATGCAAAACACGGAAGATCTGATGCAATACTCATGGAAGATGATGCAATACACGGGAGATCTGATGCAATACTCATGGAAGATGATGCAATACCTCGGAGATCCTAGGTAGGGAATGCAACATCATGTCAGATGTCAGATTATCTTAGGTATTGATGTAACTTGAGTTTATGAGTAGGCACTGTCTACTTCTAGTTGCAGAACAAAGGAGATAATAATGGGCGTTTTTACCCAAAATACCTATATTTGATAACATGATTAAATAGTGAAGGAGATGAGAAAACAAGTTGTAATTTTGAACAAACAAAGCCAAGATATATACATTTATGTAGAACAAGTTTCATTTCCATGGGTAACTGCCCACATGGTGAACTTGCCAATCCAAAATTGGCAACAAAAAAAAGTGACTTTCAGCTGGGTCCCTTTTCAGGGTCTCCTAACTCCACTAGTGCAGTCAATCTTCCTTGTTGAGCCAGACCTGTCCTCAAATAGAAGGAATCCACAGAATTTAGCCTCTGTAAGGAATCCTGGCCTCATAGGAGGCCCTTGAAAACTGAATTTTTGATTTCCGCGCATAAAAGTTTCACATATGAGAAGGCAATATCTTGAAAATGAAAAGAGATAGATAAATTCTGACAAGACTCTGAAAGCATGGACCCAATTTACCCTGAGTAGCAATGAGGTTGTTGCAATCTACGTAGGTGGTCACGTGATCCCCAAAGCAAAACGTACACAAAGGTTGATCGCAGCATAGTGAAAATAGGGAAATCTTGTGCTGCTGTTGGTTGCACCAATAATGATGCCATTCAATCATCCGGAAAATAAGTTTCCATCAATTTCCACAAAATAATGAAGCCCTTTTGAAAGAATGGCTTGTTAAATTAGAAGAACTGACAGTGGAAAGCCTTAAAAACCAACAAAACATTCAGTTCTTTGCTCAGAGCACTTCGAGAAAAGCTGCTTCACGTACCAGAAGTTCACAAGTAAGTCAACGGTTTTGTTGCAATGAAAACTGGTTTTAAAGTGAAGATTTAAAGAAATTAGTGGAAAAGATATATTAAATACAAATATTAACCTTAAGCCCGAACGCCCCCGGTACCGGGGGCAATGAATTTGCATAATAAAAACAGCGTGTTTCCTAACAGCAACCTCGTCATGAGGCATATCCTCTTAAAGCGAAGAAACTCGGCGAAAAGCTCATGATGACCGTTTTTACCTAAACCGAACACAATTCAAGTACCAAGCAAGTAAATAAGCATCCAGCAAAACATTAGATAAAATAATATCAGTGCTCTATCGCAAGCATTTCCACTGAATCTGTGCCATGCATACAAACAATACGTAAAACGAAAGAGGACAGTCCACAGAATCCAACGATATAAGCCATGTCATTTTAAATTGACACCACACTCAAAGAACAGCAGGCATAAACTTCACATGCTACAGGAGATGAGCAAAAAATCTTCTTACCTTTGATAATTTGTCATAAAAAGCTGTATGTGGGTAAATCTGCGCTTGCTATTGTTTTAGCCAGTCTATCTGAGAGTCCTCGCACCATTATGCTATGCACTCAAAGAACTCAGCAGTATAATCGCTTAAATGGTTTGTTTTCTAGTATTTTCGCTATAATTAACTACTAAATATTCAACTGTTGTTTTCAAAGTTGTTTTATGACCGAGAATCCTTGCACCAATATGCTCAAGTTCAGACACAGCTCAGCTACAAGTGCTAAATCGACCAGTGAATATATATTCGGTTGAGCTAGTGTCATGGATAAGGTGGAGCATTTGGACCTGAGCAACCGGGGTTCAATATCCAGTTATACACTTGACCTTTCAGAGCAGGGAAAGAATTTTTTTGTATAAATAAATAATATTCGATGCATTCCCATCCTATCAAAGCCATCTTCCTGGGTTACTTCGGAGATCACACGACCTACACTACGGAGGCTGCATCCAATGCAAGGCCTACATTGTCAGCCCATACCTATGATTTGTTCCAAAAACAATGGCCTCCAAAATCCCTTTTTGCAATTCACGCGGGCATTTTTGGGGGGCCACATCATGGATACCCCTTGAAGTAGCACCCTAAAATTTTGCATGTGTTCATCATGAATATAGAAGTACTCCCAAAATAAATTTCAGCCAAACCTGAGTCGGTGACCCGGGGACCTCTGGTTGACTTCATACGGAATGACCCTTTACAATGTCACTTCAGGAACTAAAATATGTCAGATGTCACCAATCTAACTCGGCTGCATGTAACCACGTGGTTGATATCTATTCAGTCAATTCTTTCTATAGCCCAAAGTTATGAGTGCTGGTGTTCTGACAATTTGTGCTGCCTAGTCAAAAAATGCTACCGTAATGCAAAGCGATCATAAAGTCTTTGTTTTCGCCTGAATATTGCAATATGAATCAGTTTACAGTAGTAACTTTGTTATTTGTCAGCTTATTACAACATAAGCAGATGTTATAATGAGTTGTATAAGTTTGTTTAAAGGTATAAGCCGCACGGCATTATCATCTAATTTCTGCACTTTCAGAAAAACACAGCGTGTACATGCAAATATATTACAAGTTACAGAGTTTGTTAGAGGGCCAATACAGAAATATATAGGGTCCATAAATGGCATATTGGGCGAGGCGTTAGCCGAGCCCCAGTATGCCATTTACTGATCCCCATATATTACCGTATTGGCCCCCTAACAAACGGTGAGACGAATTTATCCCAGCAAAGACCTTTTTTTCCACATGCATGCCATTTCGGCTGCTCCAGAGACGTAAAAGGAGATAATCTACACCGTTACAAACTGACTGAATTTAACAGTTAAATTAACGCATTGTTTCATGGTTATTTAAACTGTAAGTGGAGTCCTGTGCGCATTTAACTGTGGTTTAGACTTAACATACGCGGTACTCTGATGTAAACTTATTGTAAAATTACAGTTTAAATAACTGGCAAAAAAAAGTGCCAGTTAAATTGACTCGCAAAAAAGGTGCAAGTTCATAACATTGTACTCGCACGCCGTGTATGGGCTTCGGAGACGTAATGGGAATACACAGGGTTTCCACGTGACTGCTTTCGACCAATGCCATCCAAGTATTCTTGTCTAAGGTGGGATAAACACGCTCACAGGTTGAAAGGCGCACTAAAAAAATGTATTTTATGATTTTCGAAGGTACTTAAGATGTGAACGAAGAAACAGCCCGAGATTTTAGGTCTGCTCAAGTGCAGAACCGCGAAGTAGCATATTTTGACAGGTAGCAAAAACTGACAGAACGCCTGATTGTGCTCGTGTAATAAAAATGGAGGAGAATGAACACATTTCAGTCAGTTTCTTATTCCACCTGCATAACCATCATTCTGAATTTCCGAGACTTTAAACAATGCAAAGATACTTAATGCGCATTCCGTTGGCGAAACTATGAGAAATGTGTAACGTCAGACACAGTTGGTTGGCTGGCTACGTAGAACTCATATGCAATCTCTTTATGATTAATTTCCATAGATAGTAATGTTAGCTAGCTTGCTTACCCATTATCTTTCCGATTAATCACAAATGGGTTACACTGCGCAGCGACCCGCCGTGCACCCGAAAGATAAGCACATCATCAAAAATATATATTCTGAGGTGACTCACCGTGTGCGAACAGGTTTTTGACGATTTATTAATGCTACTTTGGTCCCGTGTTTGGTGTGATGTACGTTCACTGCTCACATGCTAATAGTTTCCCGCTAACTATTTTTGCGTTCCGTTATTAAAAATAACAACACGTCGCTGTTTCACGCCCATGACATTGCTAGGTATCTTCCATAGTATGATGTAGGCAGTTTTTATGTCGCAGATGGCGACATCAGTGGTTAAATGAAAGCGTGTTACACTGCCCGACAAAGCTCATGAGAGAGTCCTCTGCTTTCCCTCCTAGTAAATGTTTTCCAAATGACTTCCCGTTTCCTGTGTTTCGACCAATGAAATGGCAGAACAGAATGTGTGTCGTTACCATGGAAATTTTATGACACATCGTTCGGTACCACAGGGACGCGTTGATGTGTCAAATACGGTGATGTTACTAATGTGACAGACATTAAATAATTTGGATTCTTCTTTTTTTTTTTTTTTTTTTTTGAATTGCTAACCTGTCTAATATCGAATGAAGCACGAACAGCTTCCAAAAACGGACAAGATAGGGCACGTTAGTGCGGATGGTATCTCCTTTTGACCTATTCGCTCCAGTCTCAATATTCTATTTCAGCATCATATACAACATTCTATCAGTGGTAGATGGGTAATGTGCCTTGCACCTCAGACGAATCGGTAAATTACACCGAACAAGCTGAACATCATAAGTATCATGAAAACAGTTTATTGAGGTACCAGTGCTGGGTAGGCTATCGTGTGAAGTTAATTAATATAATTTTTTTTCTGATCAGACAGTGGATTGGCCTAAGACCACCCTGAGGGCTCTAAGTACACTTTCTGACTCATGGATCTGGATGTGATTGGTGCGTATACTATTGTGGTAACTTTATAACAAATTCCCTAGTAATAATGATGATATATCACTTGGCGGTTCAGTATAACTGCGGTACCTGACTTAGATTGAAATATTAATATAATTTTTTTTATTTTTATGCTTTAAAAAAATGATGCCCTCTTGCAATCGCATTTTTGAAAATTTCTTCCCTATGCTGGTGTGACTGAAATCTTGTTATTCAAAATAAAAGCTTTTAATTTGCCTTTCTTTCCATCTAAGGCTCGTGCACACAAAAACATGCTGACTGAAACCATTTTCCAGGTTCTATGATTCATTTTGTACGTTTCGTGTGCAGAAGGGCTGAATGAGGTGGTTCCGGCTGTGTACCGCGCTGCCTTTAAGCTCCGGTCCCTGCAGAATCTGTGCCAGAGTGAGTCCCTCACCTGCTGCTCCTGCGCCAAAAACCACACCTCACTGCCCCGCCAGTGAAGCTGTATTTGTTTTTCCGTGTGACAGTGCCCTCTGTGCAAATATACATTTCAACAGATGCGTATGTGTATCGCTTTGCCCTGTTGGTTTACTCTGATTAAGGATCCGCAATAGCTGGCATTTCAGCTTGACTTCCTATGTTCCTCATGACATGTATTATAACACAAAAAAATTGGAACGTTAATGAAACATAAGATTCAATGTAAGAAAATACTATACTGATTAGTGAACATATTGTAGCATTGTTTTGCTTTGTTCTTTCAAAGTGGTCCTCTCTATAAACATTTGCACATGGGGAATATTGTCTAACCTCTCTATATACACCAGGAAATCAACAGCTTCCTGCAAACTTTATTGTGAATTTTTTAGCACGCCTCTTCTAATACTGATCAATGTTACAAGATCTTTTGCTTCTGTGCGAGGCTTGCTTTGTCAGGGTTGGAAAGAAAAACCTGCAAGATGGTGCATGTCCAGGAGAGGGGCTGGGCAGCCCAGAACTGTAAAGCAAGAAAATGTTGATGATTGGGTGGGCTCTACCTCCTGCAGTGCACTTGGTCACGCTGTCCGTGATTGGCCCAGCTCTGACATCCCTGGCCGCGGGTGTGGGTCCCGGTGGCAGCGTCTCAGAGGCTGAGCTGAGGCGGATGCTGGAGCAGCTTTTCCAGGGCGTGTCTGAGGACATGTCGGGTCAGGGGCCTCTCGGAGCTGCGGAGCAGACCTGCAGGCTGCTATTCCGACTGTTCGACCGGTGAGAGAGCGAGTCAGACCACGCCCCCTTCTGACGCCTTTGGGAGAAAAATCGTTGTGTGTATTTATCTGTGGTGTCCCTGGAGGGTAATTCACAAAGTGAGGTAACTGTTTGCTGGATAAATGCACTGAGTTTAACCTGGGACAGCAATTTCCACTTCTGTCTGTGTCATAGTTCACTAGGGTTCTGGGTTTTACTTTTTGCATTTGTCCTGCAAACTCTGTGATCCTGTTTCAGGTTTGCATTTACTCATGGTGTGGTTGGTTGTGTGATAGTGAGCTGTGTGCCTTTTTTAAGTGGTGCGCTGGGTTGTTTGCTTTTATCTGTGGTGTCCTGTGTTGTTTGAGTCTGCAGTGAGCTTTTATCTGTGGTGTCCTGTGTTGTTTGAGTCTGCAGTGAGCTTTTATCTGTGGTGCGCTGGGTTGTTTGGATCAATAGTGTACATTTATCTTCGGTGTGCTGGGTTGTTTGGGTCAGTAGTTGCAGTGTGCTGGGTCGTTTGGGTCAGTAGTGTACAATTTTCTGTGGTGTGCTGGGTTGTTTGGATCAGTATTTGCAGTGTGCTGGGTCGTTTGGGTCAGTAGTGTACATTTATCTGTGGTGTGCTGGGTTGTTTGGATCAGTAATGTACATTTATTTGCTGCATGCCGGGTTACTTGGCTAAATGGTGTACATTTATCTGTGGTGTGCTGGGTTGTTTAGTGGTCAGTAGGGTACAATTACCTGTGGTGTGCTGGGTTGTTTTGGGGTCATTTCCTTTCAGGGAGCAGACTGGCTGTATCTCACTGCGGTCTGTGGAGGTGGCGCTGGTTGCGTTGTCAGGAGACACGCTTTCTGCTAAACACAGCGGTGAGGGGTCACCCTAACGGAACACACACTCAAACCTACACCGTGAACATGCACTGCAGCACACAAGTCTGCATCCAGAACTTCAGAATCAATCATTTTCATTTCAGTTCATTCCAGTCTGTTCAGATTAGTCTTGTAATCATTGTCATGTGCTTTGATTGTACGACCCCATCTCCAAAAAAGTTAAGACACTGTCCCACATAATGCCAAAGTATCTGTCTCAGTACAGTAGAAAACAGCATGTGAATGATAAGGAGTCTATAGCTATCCGAGTGCATACTGTGTGAGCGTTTAAGCTTTGCGTACTTGCGAACTGGAATGTGAATGTGTGTGTGTGTGTGTGTGTATGTGTGTGTGCGCGTGTGTGTCACAGCCCTGTGCATGCAGGCAGAGCGCTGCAGCAGGCGGCAGGGGCTGGACAGTGGTACAGTGACACGGAGCGGCCTAAGAGTGGTGCTGCAGGACCTGAGCCAGGTGAGAGGGAGTGAGAGGGGGAGGGAGAGAGAGAAAGAGAGAGGGAGAGAGAGAGCAATTAAACCAAGTGAGACCATAAATACATAACCATGCAAGACAATTAAAACAGGTCTACTGGAGTGTGACAGCACACAGGTGAGACTGTGGGCCGGGAGAGGTCAGAGGTCACTATCAGAAAGACAGCCAGTGAGTCAGGTGTACAGGTGTTAGAGAGGACACTCAGGTGCTCAGGTCTAGCGTGTGTCAGGTGACCCTGCTGCCTGCTCTCCCGCAGATCCCAGCGGCGGTGCAGGAGAGCCAGGTGTTCGGTGAGGTGGAGAGCGCCGTACGGACGTGTTTCCAGGGGGTAGGTTCAGATTCAGATTCAGATTCAGACGACTTTATTTGTCCTAAAAAAGGCAATTCAGTTTCTCCAGTCTACCGGGGCACAAACACAAACACCAAATTGCAACAGCAGCAAACAACAGCGTGTCAGAGGTAATCAGCCAGCGTATAGGCAAGGGGTGCGCACAAGGGCTAAGTACAATTCAAGTGCAGTGCAGGTTCATGAATTAGTACCATGCATGAAGAAAAAATAAATACATAAATAAAATAATAATAATAATAATAAAAGAGTCAGACAGCAGCTCTCCCAGAAGCTTTGTCACAACAAAAGACACCTGAACAAGTCAAGTTATCATAAACCACACACACATATTCATTTAAAAAAACTTCTGTCGGCATTCAGCAGCCTGATAGCAGAAGGAATGAAGGACTTTGATTTTCCTGGGGGGCGCTTTAAAACGCCGACCTGAGGTCATTACAATGAACTCACTGGACAGGATGTGGTCAGGTTGCCTCACTATTACTTTTGCCTTCTGGGCCACACATTTCTCCCAGAGGGAATGCAAGTCTTCTGCTGGACTCCAATTATTTTAGAGCAGACATTAACAATATGACATAAGCTATTCCTATCTTTCACTGATAGGCCATTATACCAGCAGATAAATGAGAAAGTTAGTAGACTTTCAATAAATGAATGGTAAAAGACACACAGCACTGACTTACAAACACCCCTCACCCACATGAGTTAGGTCCCACCCCTCACCCACATGAGCGTAGGAGGACGGGTGGGTCTCTGGGGGGAGACAGGGGAGAGGTTGAAAGGTGTTTGCGTTGTTCCCAGGTGCTAACTGCAGGCGTGACGGAGGAGGCCTTCCTGTGCTGGATCCGCTCCGAGCCCAGGCTGCTGCTCTGGGTCTCCACCCTGTACAGGATCTCCGCCAGCGAGGCTGTGCTGCACCGCGTGCGCTGTCACGTCTGCAGGGCCTTCCCCATCACCGGCCTCAGGTACTGCCCCTCACATCTACAGACCATCCCCCATCACCGGCCTCAGGTACTGCCCCTCACATCTACAGACCCTCCCCCATCACCAGCCTCAGGTACTGCCCCTCACATCTACAGACCCTCCCCCATCACCGGCCTCAGGTACTGCCCCTCACATCTACAGACCCTCCCCCATCACCAGCCCCAGGTACTGCCCCCACATCTACAGACCCTCCCCCATCACAGGCATCAGGTACTGCCCCCCACATCTACAGACCCTCCCCTCAGGTACTGACCCTCACATCTACAGACCCTCCCCCATCACCAACCTCAGGTACTGCCCCCCACATCTACAGACCCTCCCCCATCACAGGCATTAGGTACTGCCCCCCCACATCTACGGACCCTCCCCTCAGGTACTGCCCCTCACATCTACAGACCCTCCCCCATCACCGGCCTCAGGTACTGCCCCCCCCACATCTACAGACCCTCCCCCATCACCAACCTCAGGTACTGCCCCCCACATCTACAGACCCTCCCCCATCACAGGCATCAGGTACTGCCCCCACATCTACAGACCCTCCCCCATCACCGGCCTCAGGTACTGCCCCCCACATCTACAGACCCTTCCCCATCACCGACCTCAGATACTGCCCCCACATCTACAGACCCTCCCCCATCACCGACCTCAGGTACTGCCCCCCACATCTACAGACCCTCCCCCATCACCAGCCTCAGGTACTGCCCCCCACATCTACAGACCCTGCCCCATCACCGACCTCTGGTACTGCCCCCCACATCTACAAACCCTCCCCCCATCACCGACCTCAGGTACTGCCCCCCCACATCTACAGACCCTCCCCATCCCCCAGGTACTCACCAGACCCTGCCCCATCACCCGGCCTCTGGTACTGCCCCCACATCTACAGACCCTCCCCCCATCACCTCAGGTACTGCCCCCCTCAGGTACTGCCCCTCACATCTACAGACCCTCCCCCATCACCAGCCTCAGGTACTGCCCCTCACATCTACAGACCCTCCCCCATCACCGGCCTCAGGTACTGCCCCTCACATCTACAGACCCTCCCCCATCACCAGCCCCAGGTACTGCCCCCCACATCTACAGACCCTCCCCCATCACAGGCATCAGGTACTGCCCCCCACATCTACAGACCCTCCCCCCTGCCCTCACATCTACAGACCTCCCCCATCACCAGCCTCAGGTACTGCCCCCACATCTACAGACCCTCCCCCATCACAGGCATCAGGTACTGCCCCCCACATCTACGGACCCTCCCCTCAGGTACTGCCCCTCACATCTACAGACCCTCCCCCATCACCGACCCTCAGGTACTGCCCCCCCACATCTACAGACCCTCCCCCATCACCAACCTCAGGTACTGCCCCCACATCTACAGACCCTCCCCCATCACAGGCATCAGGTACTGCCCCCCACATCTACAGACCCTCCCCCATCACCGGCCTCAGGTACTGCCCCCCACATCTACAGACCCTTCCCCATCACCGACCTCAGGTACTGCCCCTCACATCTACAGACCCTCCCCATCACCGACCTCAGGTACTGCCCCCCACATCTACAGACCCTCCCCCATCACCAGCCTCAGGTACTGCCCCCCCACATCTACAGACCCTGCCCCATCACCGACCTCTGGTACTGCCCCCCACATCTACAAACCCTCCCCCATCACCGACCTCAGGTACTGCCCCCCACATCTACAGACCCTCCCCCATCACCAGCCTCAGGTACTGCCCCCCACATCTACAGACCCTGCCCCATCACCGACCTCTGGTACTGCCCCCCACATCTACAGACCCTCCCCCATCACCGGCCTCAGGTACTGCCCCCACATCTACAGACTCTCCCCCATCACCGGCCTCAGGTACTGCCCCCCACATCTACAGACCTATCACCAGCCTCAGGTACTGCCCCCCACATCTACAGACTCTCCCCCATCACCGGCCTCAGGTACTGCCCCCCCACATCTACAGACCTATCACCAGCCTCAGGTACTGCCCCCCACATCTACAGACCCTGCCCCATCACCGACCTCTGGTACTGCCCCCACATCTACAGACCCTCCCCCATCACCGGCCTCAGGTACTGCCCCCCACATCTACAGACTCTCCCCCATCACCGGCCTCAGGTACTGCCCCCCACATCTACAGACCTATCACCAGCCTCAGGTACTGCCCCCCACATCTACAGACCTTCCCCCATCACTGACCTTAGGTTCTGCCCCTCACATCTACAGACCCTCCCCCATCACTGGCCTCAGGTACTGCCCCCCACATCTACAGACCTTCCCCCATCACCAGCCTCAGGTGCTGCCCCCCACATCTACAGACCCTCCCTCCTCACCGGCCTCAGGTACTGCCCCCCACATCTACAGACCCTCCCCCATCACCGGCCTCAGGTACTGCCCCTCACATCTACAGACCCTCCCCCATCACCGGCCTCAGGTACTGCGCCTCACATCTACTGACCCTCCCCCATCTCTGGCCTCAGGTACTGCCCCTCACATCTACAGACCCTCCCCCATCACTGGCCTCAGGTGCTGCCCCCCACATCTGCAGGGCGGTGAGAGTGTGAGTGAGCACACAAGAGCATAGACTCCACATAAGCGAGTGAGTGAAACTGAAAGTGTGTGTCACTGAGCATTCAGCGCCTGAGTGAAAGTGTGACGGAGAGTATCAGTGTGTAAGTGACAGAGTCAGGAGTTTCTGTGTAATAGAGTGTGCAAGTGCGACTGAGAGTGTGTGAGACTGAGTGTTTGGGAGGAACTGAGTGCAAGTGTGTGTGTGTGTGTAAGTGATAGAGTGAGAAGGTGTTTCTGTGTAACAGAGTGTGTGAGTGTGACTGAGAGTGATGACCTGAGGGAGAGTTGAAGGTAGAGAGGTTACTTTGCTCTCATGCTCCTTGCAGGTATCGCTGTCTGAAGTGTCTGAATGTGCATCTGTGCCAGACCTGCTTCCTGACGCAGAAACGCAGCAATAAACACAAACCCTCACACCCAGTCATGGAGCACTGTACACAGGTACTAATCACAAACCCTCACACCCAGTCATGGAGCACTGCACACAGGTACTAATCACAAACCCTCACACCCAGTCATGGAGCACTGTATACAGGTACTAATCACAAACCCTCACACCCCGTCATGCAGCACTGCACACAGGTATTAATCACAAACCCTCACAAACAGTCATGCAGCACTGCACACAGGTACTAATCACAAACCCTCACACCCAGTCATGGAGCACTGCACACAGGTACTAATCACAAACCCTCACAAACAGTCATGCAGCACTGCACACAGGTATTAATCACAAACCCTCACACCCAGTCATGGAGCACTGCACCCAGGAACTAATCACAAACCCTCACACCCAGAGATAATATTATTTTTGCATATTACATCTGGGAAATAGCAGTCATTTTGCTTATTACAGTACACGCGAAAGATAACGGAGGTGTAGTGTATTATGTGTGGTACAAGGGATGTGTTACATATTATGCGAGATAACAGTCACGTTGCGTATTAGATACGAGTTATAAGTCATCTTGTGCAATACATGTTGTGTAATAAGAGATATGGTGCATGTTACATTTGGGTGAGAACAGTCATTTCCTGTTTTACATGCGGGTGATAAGTATTGTTGCCTATTACGCGTGGGGGATAACAGAAGTGTTGCATATTACATGTGGGCCATAACAATCATGCTTCATATTACATGAGGGTGCTGACTGTCATGTTTTGTGTCATGCGTGATAACAGACGTGCTGTATGTCCTCAGCCTTCCTTCAGGGAGGCTCTGAGCTCTCTGGCACACAGCGCGAGACACACCCTGCGATCCAGGCGCCAGAACAGGAGACAGGCCGAGGGGAGGAGCGCGCTCAGTGCACAGATACCGCCCAGGATACCATACAGGTTGGCATAATGATATTATTATAATAACCATATTAGTTTAGTGCCCCAGAGATATGTGACAAGCAGTTGGAATCCTGCCTTAGTATGATATACTAAAAGTATGTCTGTTGACCCAATATAATGCTTTCTAGTGTCCCCACAACATCACTGCAGTCACAGGCCACGCCTCCTCAGACACAAGACCCGCCCTTTCCTCCCAGAGCAGAATCAGAGGCCACACCCACACAAACCAGGCTGGAGTCAAAGGCCTTGCAGACAGATGCAGTCCTACAGCCTCAGGTACCATACTAAACCCTTTACACCTACAGCCTCAGGTACCATACTAAACCCTTTACACCTACAGCCTCAGGTACCATACTAAACCCTTCACTCCTACAGCCTCAGGTACCATACTAAACCCTTCACACCTGTAGCTAAAAGTATAACACTATACCCATTACACCTACAGACTCAGATACTATATTAAACTCTTTACACCTAAAGCCTCAGATACCATACTAAACCCTTTACAGCTACAGACTCAGGTACCAAACTAAACCCTTTACACCTACAGTCTCAGATACCATACTCAACCTTTTACACCTACAGTCTCAGATAACATACTAAAACCTTTACACCTACAGTCTCATATACCATACTAAACCCTTTCCAGCTACAGACTCAGGTACCAAACTAAACCCTTTACACCTACAGCCTCAGGTACCAAACTAAACCCTTTACACCTACAGCCTCAGGTACCATACTAAACCCTTTACACCTACAGCCTCTGGTACCAAACTAAATCCTTTATACCTACAGCCTCAGGTAGCAAACTAAACCCTTTACACCTACAGCCTCAGGTACCAAACTAAACCCTTTACACCTATTGCCATGGGAAGGTTCTGGTACCGGTATTTTCACAAAGAAAACCATTGTGGCACGGAGCTAGATTTTGCCCCCCACATGCTTTTCATTTTCAGAGGATGACATCACTGCTGAAAAAAGACCTTAATGAAGCACAGATGGAAGTTCAGGATCTGCAGAGGGATAAACAGTGAGCATCGGTCACATGTCTCCTCCCTGTCTTTAAGTGTGATATGTGCTGGCAGGAAGAGTTCAGTCTGTGAGTACTTTCATTGTGACACAGAATAAAAATGATTACAATTCCTGAAATGCTTCACACAATTTCGAAGCAAACAATCACAAATTAAAGATGGAGATCTCGTCTGTGAGCTCACACTTTTAAAATCCACTGTGCTGGTGGTGCTCAGCCAAAAACAGTATGCCTCTCTTTTCAAATACCCTCAGACTGCCCCGTGCAAACGCCCTGACTCAGCTGCGTGTGCGGGTGTGTGTACTCCCCCTTGTGTGTGTTTCTCCACAGGCAGTTGGAGCAACAGTTGCAGGAATGGAGAGAAGCTGTGCGTTCACAACACTCCTCTCTGGAGGACAAGTGCTGCCATTTGGAGGCCACAGTGGGTGTCCTGACCCGGCGCAACCAAAACCTGCAGGACGAGCTCGGCCAGATTCGACTGCTGCTGCAGGCGAGTTTTCATTACATTCTACTCTGGAACATCCTGGCCTTTGGACAGAGAAGCTACAATGAATACCAGTATTAAAAATCACTGGTATTTTGTGCTGGAACCACCTCAGGGCACGGTTTGAATCTTACTGATTTTCTTATGTGTCTAGTTGCAAAATGCATTTATTATCATTATTCCCTGTAATACTAGCCTCTCCAGCGGAATGCAGTTCCTGGTGTCTCCATGGTAACAGTGAGTGGGGAGGGATCAGCAGGTATGGAGCCATTGATACCAGTGAGGGTGCTAATTACAGAAGAGTGCCCCCTTCTGGGCCAGGATCCTCCAGCAGCAGAGCAAGAAAAGGAGGTGCAGTTTAGCGAGAGTGAGGAGGCCCCCGAATCATCACAGAACTCAAGCACTGGGGAGTCATTCACCCCCGAACAGGTGACGCTCATGACCCCTGACCCACGGTGTGGAGAAGAGCTGGATCACAACCCCCACTGGGAGGAAGAACTGGAGCATGCTGGGAAAACTCGCTTACATCGAACAGAGAACTCTCTGGAGCAGGAAGAACTGGAGGATGCTGGGAAAACTCGTTTACATCGAGCAGAGAGCGCTCATGAGCAGGAAGAGCTGGAGCAAGCTGGGACGACTCGCTTACATCGAGCAGAGAACTCTCTGGAGCAGGAAGAACTGGAGCATGCTGGGACGACTCGCTTACATCAAGCAGAAAGCGCTCTGGAGCAGGAAGAACTGGAGCATGCTGGGACGACTCACTTACATCGAGCAGAGAACTCTCTGGAGCAGGAAGAACTGGAGCATGCTGGGACGACTCGCTTGCATCGAGCAGAGAACTCTCTGGAGCAGGAAGAACTGGAGCATGCTGGGACGACTCGCTTACATCAAGCAGAAAGCGCTCTGGAGCAGGAAGAACTGGAGCATGCTGGGACGACTCACTTACATCGAGCAGAGAACTCTCTGGAGCAGGAAGAACTGGAGCATGCTGGGACGACTCGCTTGCATCTAGCAGAAAGCGCTCTGGAGCAGGAAGAACTGGAGCATGCTGGGACGACTCACTTACATCGAGCAGAGAACTCTCTGGAGCAGAAAGAACTGGAGCATGCTGGGACGACTCGCTTACATCGAGCAGAGAACTCTCTGGAGCAGAAAGAACCGGAGCATGCTGGGACAACTCGCTTACATCGAGTGGAAAGCTCAGAGGAGCCGGAAGAAGAACTAGCCGAACTCATGCAGCACCTGAAGGTGGCTCTTTCAGTCAAAACACGCACAGGTACTGCGTGAGCCAGTGTTCGGCTTTGTGTGTATTATTGCGTGTGTTGGTGCTCATGTGTGAGTTGTTACATATGTGTGGATTAAAATGTAATTGGTAAGATGATGTTAGCCAGGTGCGTGTGCAGAGGTGGAAAGTCTAAGGGTCAGTAAGTGAAACACCTACTGTGCATTTCCTCCATAGCATAAGTCCACCAACTGATTTCTCTATTTACTCTCACATTCTTGTTGAAGAATTTCACTCGCTAGCAAATGTAGATGATCGGATCAAAATTCCGAGAAGCTCTTTCACTTTCTGAGCCCAGATTTTACACGTGTGTGTGTGTGTGTGTGTGTGTGTGTGTGTGTGTGTGTGTGTGTGTGCGTGTGTGAATGCTTGCGACGAGAGGATAGTGAAGCCAGTGAGCATTCTGGAGTTGTGAAATCCAGCTGTAATAAACGGGAAATGAACAGGATTTTCCAATTGTCGCATTTCATCAGCCAGAATGTAGAATTAGTAGGTGAAATCAACTGGGGTACAAAGATGGAATTTTTACCCTCAAACCCCTGATCCTTCCCTTAGCTTTCAGGGAAATGGATTGCAGTTTGGTTGTCTTGCATTAAAAGAATCCAATCCATTAAGTAACAGGAAAAAGGAATAGAGGTTTTTCCAAGGTAACTTCGGTGAAAGAACTCAGAGCCTATCCTCTGTAGAAGTGTTTTTTTTTCTTTCTTTTCTGGAACGCATTACCTATACATGATTGACCAGAGAATCCGCCTCCCCGCGTTAGCCCCACATTTGCTACTCTTGTTAACAGTCTGTAGCTGGCGTCACTTCAAAATGGAATTTAAAGGGGTGAGGACAGTCCATTTCACTAATTCCTTTCTTTACCTGCCCTGATCCATCCTGCAATTTCTCACTTTAAAATGAATGACTGGAGTGAATCCTCGGTGTCTGTGTGTCTCTGTTCCTCCAGGGCCCAGGTCTGTACGGTCACAGGAGCTGCAGGCTGCAGCCGAGGCTCTGGAGGACTCCGTTTCCCAGCTGGTCTCTGCAGTCAGTGCCTCCCAGCCCCACCTCTGTCCCCTCAGCCAATTGGACTGCCCCGCATTCTCAACCAATCAGGCCGCAGCACTCAGCGAACTCCGGTGACTGCACGCAGTGATCCTCCACCTACATCTGCTACCACAGGGACCAGACTGTGCAGGTGCACTCAACCGAGAGCACCTCTCTACATTCAGTGGAGCTTCCTCTGTGACCACAAGGGGGTGCTGTGCATGGCTCCACAGGGCATCATCTTCTGGGTATAAGGACCTCGGAGAGCTCACCAGGCCTCAGACAGCAGGGCTGTGTTCAAATAGTCAAAAAATTACGTCATAACGTCTATTTCTTAACCACTTTTCTTTAACTTATTTGGAAAATGGTAAAGGAAAGGGGTAAAGGGGAATTCTTAATGGATTTGCGCTGCTAAAAGAATACGAATGCACGTACACTAGGCAATGTGGTCATGCGTCCTTTACTTGTCATGTTTGTTTTTGCGATTGGCCGGATGGGTGGTCATTGCTTTAAACATTGCTGCCAATCAGAATTGTGGAATGGTGTGATCTCCTATCTTTTCATAAAGGATAGTTCAGTGTCCCTACGCTAAAGGAGATAAGTTAGAAGGCACTGAAGCACCTTTCCTTAATATTTGGAGAATTTGAACACACATCATGGTTGCCACGTAAATACTTCCGGGTCATTTTCTGGGAGTCGAAGAGTATCCTAAGCAAAAGGACCATTCAAACACAGCCCAGGTGTAGCGTATGTCCCCCACAGCCAAGAACAGAGAACCTTCTCTGTTTGGTGTTAAAGCAAATGACTGGACACTGATCTACCCGTCCCACAGACCCAGCAGGATGAAGAATTAGGGAAATTCCGAAATACAGAATATACCAAATAACGCAAGGACAAAGTACAAAAGAAAAACATCACACAAACAATGATCACCAAAAACAAATTTACAAGAGACTTCTGTTGTCTTATTTTTTGAATTGTAATGTGTATTTATGAATTATTCATTGTATGATGATTTTTTCATGTGCTGAGACTTTTAGATTGCTCTTACTGGAGTGTGATGTTTTATGGAAAATTGTAAAAGCCAAAAGCTGCAACCCCAGCAAACATGACCTGAAAGAGAAATACATGTGAAGCTCTAATGCTGCCCGTGCGTGTCCTTTTCCACCCTCAAGCACACACACACACACACACACACACACAAGCACAGTTTGATCACATTTAACTTTGAGTACATTTGTTATCGCATGAATGAGTTTTCAGCCATGAAGTCTCCTGTATAATTTAGAATCTTCCCTTTGCTTTCTTTTTCACAAAAATATTTGTGATTAGACTCAACTATGTGGGCAGATAAGTGAATGTTTATCATACCAATAAGAAGACTTGGCAAGCCTAGTTCATGTGGGCCCGGATAGGCCCACATGCCACAGGGGATATTTGTTGATGGCTATACAAGCAATCTGTGCCCACTTAAGCTGCCTTGTCCTCGGATCAATCATGTTTTTACTTTGTAGCGGACAGGTTAGCCTGTTTATTTTATTCATTCATTCATTCATTTTCATATTTGGGTTGCTTGCTTATTCAGGAGGCTGATGGCTGTGGTTTCCTTCCTTTTTATTGGCATTTGCTCTAAAGTGATCAGTGGAGTACATGCAAACAGTACTGCTGTGTTAGACATAGTTGTGTACATTAATCATAATTCAACAGCATAATAATCACAGCCAGGCGCATTAATTGTCCCCGTGCCATGGTGAGCGCAAATGTATGCGTGAATATCCATTCTATTACGCGTTACTCTATGGCCTCTTTCACCCATAGGCCAGTTCCCAGTAAACTTCGGCGTAATCTTTCTGGCACCGCCAGTGAATTCCTTATTCTCACATGCTGCTACATTGAGGAAAATTTCCATCTCGCGCTTCTTTACAAATGCAGCGGCAGTGGCGAATAGATGGAGCGAGCGGCAGCCCTGTTATTTCGCAACACACTACAGTATATCTGTTCCAGACAGCTGTTCATCTATTTCATCCTCTGCGCAGACTGAGAGCAGCCCCTTGTTTCAAAATCTGATGCGCGGATCATCTCTGACGTGCATGTAGGCATAAATCATCCAGCTTCCTCCCACATCAATTATTTTCTCCGATTTAGCGAATGGCACCCACATAGGTATTTAACTCAACTCTCTCCCTGTATGCTTTTACTTTTTCAATTGTGTGGGGCAGCGCGAAGTTTCCATGTGATTAGTTTATTAATGTATTAGTGTTTTAACAATTTTATTTAAAGGTGAGAAAGGCTGCTTGGTAACTGCAAACGTTTCCAAGCGCGCAGTAAAGTCACTGTAGCAAATATCGTGGGGCATTTAAGCAGAAAACTAACAACTGAAGTTTTAAACTTGAAGAGACAGAGAGGAAACTCTCTGAGTTTACAATTGAACAAAGTGATATATTTACAGTTCTAGAGGGAAAAGTTAAACAGCTTTGGCCAACATCTGCTGCCGCTGCTCACTCGCACATGCGCGTTTCAACAATGGGGAGTCATTCAGCCAGCCAGTAAGCCCCTGAGAACACAGGCCGGCGCCCTCCAGGCCCAGCAATTAAATAATTTCGCACGGACAGAAAAAGTCCCTATAGGGAGACTCAGAGCCGTAAATTTATCTCAACCCAATTCAACACACTAGGTAATGAGCAGGCACTTGCTTAAGAACAACTTTATGCACCTGGTTTTACACTGTGCTAAGACAAACTACATGACTGAAAAAAAAATCCCCATATCCCTGTCCTGCACACATTACAGCAGAGATGGGCAATGAGGGCCGTATCTGTCCCTGGTTTTCGCACCAACTTCTGGCCTTTAATAAGTTAATAATCTTAATTAGCCAAACCACTTGTGAAATCAGTCATTTCTACTGCATTTCTTTAAATTATCATGAATGACCACCAAAGACTGCTCTTGTCTCCCCTAAATGTAACATTCTGCTTTGGTCTAATCTATGTGCAAATCTATGTTTGTGTGCACAACCAATCAGCTGAATTAATCAGGGTAATTGATAGAAATAAAAATCCACATACACACCGGCCCTGCAGGACCAGGACTGCCCACCCCTGCATTACAGGATATTGTTATTTTGTTGTCCTGTTGACACTGTGGTTCACATTGATTGGTTGCAAATCAGGTTTGCTTATTAGAAGGTTTTTCACGGAGACAAATCCCAAACACAGAAAAATTGATCCAGACAATGTTTTTAACTTACAAAAACATTGATTAGGGCTTGTTGCTGTTCCACCAAAAGCGAAAAGGGCAAAAAGACAGAAAACATTTGCAAACTACAAACACAATAGAGGCACTCATGCAATTCTTGTTTTGTTTTTTTATTGAACGTCTTCCATCTGGTTCTGAAGCAGAGTGGGCAGGGTTCAGGAGATGGGCGGGGTTGTGTGAAACATGAGGGTGAGGGTGAGTGTGGTTAACATATATCAGACACCCCGTGAACACTTCAGCAGCACAGGGAATCAAGCGCTAGGCTTCGCTAAAGTGTGGAGACCGAGGGCCACAAGGAACAGCTCTCCTCCTCCTCAGCTCTACAGGGGATTCCTCTCTCTTTGTCTTGGGCTAAACAAATCCTTTATTTACTTGCACATTTCATGGCACCGTAAAATGATAAAACAGATGCAGGAGTGGCCAAGCATACAAAAGTTTGCCTTATCGGGATTTAATAACATAGCAACTGTTATTTTTAACATTTATCACCCCAGAAGCTTGTGCAGTACCTTGTCTTTGCATAGTAAAGAAAACTTACACGGTTTATTTGTTGACATGCAACTAATATTTGGTAGGATACTCTTGTGAAACTCAGGTCTTCTTTTATATGACTCAATAAGCCTCGGGTAGAGCCGACATGCAACGTTTCAACAATGACCCAATTGGTTTTCCAGTAATGTATACAAGGCCAAGCCAGTGTAGAGGATGTTCATAGACACATTATCAAGCCTCAGGCAGAGGGCAGTCCCGACCCACATAAGCGTGTCTGGAGCTAACCAATCACACTGGATGCAACTCTGATTGACCACGCCTTCACATATTTTGATTGGTTAATTCTTTGGCTTTTGTGTCGTTGCTAATACATTCAGACATGCTCTGTGATATTGCTCGCAGGCTCTTCCGGGCCCTTTTATTGTCCTTCCAGACGCCCATGTCTGGCGCTGACCTCTGACCCCTGGATGTAGTTTGGAAGCCCTGCGGACTTTTGAGAGCCCACTCTTGATTTAGCCAATCCCAGTGGAGCTTGGTTCATATGGCTCAGTGGTGCAGAAAAGGTTGCTCGACACTGCTCATGCTGCACATCGCATGGTAGTGACAGCTGTAATCATACGAACGAGACAGCGATTGCTACGTTGCTCGATTTTTTTCCATGAGCATAGCCAAAAATGCCAACTGCATACATGCTAACTTTAAAATATGGAACAAAAGTAGTTTGAGTCAATTAGTGGAAAGAATGAAAGCTCAATGGTCAATCCCAGAGTTCTGTTTTTCAGGTCCTATCGAACCAAGTACACAGTCTGGCTCCGCCCCTTACAGGTCCAGGATGGGGGAGGGGAGGGGGGGAAGGGGAGGGGGGGGTGTGGCTTCTGCATGAGTTCAAGGACTTCAGGGTAACCCTCAGCCAATCATTATTCACTTTTTCGTCACAGAGATGTGCTTTCCCCACCCCGTGTCTGCCGTGATTATTCCATTATGAGATAAACTTCCATTGTTTCAGTCAGGTTTTGTTGTGTTCTGTTTCAACATGCAAGAGGTAGCCAGCAGTGGGGCTGCACATGCCAGTGATGTCACTCTGTACAGGAAGTCATTCCTTTACTGGGAAGGCGGACTTGAATTTGCTGAAAAATGCTCAGCACTGGAGGGCCCATCCGAACCAGGGTGGGGTGGGTTTCAGGCAGCTGGGGAGTCGAGGATGCTGCAAGGCTGCATTTCTATATTTCTATATGGCTAAGATGGAAGTTGCAAATGGTTTTAATTTTTCTCTATATGGTTTGTCAGATATTATTATTATTATTATTTCTTCATTTGTAAAACTAATGCCAAAAAACTGGCATAAATTAAGTGCAGTCCATTGATGGATAACCAGTGAAATCCAGGAGGTGTTGTTCTTCTGCAGTGCTCGCACTTCTGGTCCACTAGATGGCGGCGGCGTTCGGGTCGTACCTCCTCTTCTTCACATTCCTTGAGCAGTAGAAGCAGGGTGGGGGAGAAGCAGAGGAGAGGGGAGTTAGAGCAGGTTACAGGGGCTGTGGCACATGCAGTGGAACACAGGCAACTACCCTTCCTGCCCCCTAGTGATAGCTGCCCCCGGTACCCACCCATCTACCCTGCGTGGAAGCAAGTCTCCGGATTTCACTGCTGAGCCTCCCTCTTCTATCACCATCCTTACAAAAACCATGCAGTTACCCAGAGCCAGAGGAGGAAAGTCCAGGGACCAGACAGTACAATCCATATCCATGTTTTTTTCCTCCCTTTAACACAGCCAGCACATTTCACCAATCAGAATGGCTGAACAGTCGTGCCAAGGACGAAATCTGGCTGAAAAAAATCAAAGTACCAGGGAAGATTCTCGATCTCTGAGCCTCCACTGAAAAAAACCTTACCTAGCATTTTAATCTTGTATTTAACTTTAACACTTCTTTTTATTACCTTTTTCCCTAAAAATAAGTTATGCCACAGATTTAAAGTAATTCTGACTCATTTCTAGATTTGTCCATGAGATAAGTGAAATTAAAATGCTTGGTAAGAGTCTGTTTTTTCCGTGTGGATTTTCCCCTTCTGACCAGAGTCCTAAAAGCAGGAGGGATCTGGCCTCTTTTTACGCAACGTCACAGATATCGGGCAGAAAATCTCACTCTTGCATGAGTATACATGTACATCGAGCCAAAAGAAAATGAAAAGAACGTATTTGAGTTTACTGGCAGAGAAAAAACTACCCAGCCTGCAAAAAACCAACAACATTTTATAAACAATTATGGTACAGAGAGGTGCACCCACATTCACACCAAATACAACAGCAACAAGTAACAAGGACAGCAGGAAACAGAGGGCGGAGAGGTGTTGTGCAGGTATGCAGGTCACTAGCAGATAAAAATATTGGTCTTTAAAAGTGTTTCAGTCTAATGAGGCCTATAGCTGGTACCATAGACACATGCAGAACTTAGTCCTGGGCTGAACAGAGTTTTGTGCAAACCAATCTGCAAAATTTGTGTTTCTTTCTAAACCAGGAGAAACTATGCTGCCCAACCATGGCAAAAGGAAGCAAGTATCATACATTTCTATGTAACTTGCTTCCTTTCGCCATAGCTGGGCAGTATGGCTCCACTGCTTATGTAAAATTCCACACAAACGGGTTAAAAGGTGAACAGTTTTACCAAAAACAGTCAGCTATATTTGGCTGGCCACTGACAGAAAAACAGTGAATGTATCTCCCTCAGCTATTTTCAGAGCGCTGAAGTTCGGGTTTTGCTGACAGCAGTGAATGGTGGCTCGCTGAATTCCTGACAAAGCCCGAAAGAGGCGTCTCGGGAACTGCTTGCAGTGCATACATCAGAAAGTTATCAAAGCAGAAAATGTACAGGCGAAAGGGTTTTCAGCGTTCAAGTGCGACAACGAAAGAGGCATGCAGATTGACTGGGTGAAACACCGGCTGCTTTTGATTCATTGGCTAAGATCAAATAGTTTTAAAAAAAATGCCCCATCGTCTAATTCCTGACCACTTTCCCTTAACCTCAATGGAAAATGTCATGAGGTTAAGAAAAGATGTAAAGGAGAATTCATAAGGTCCTTGGGAAATGCAACTGTGGTGCTGAGAGAATCCAACTGCGCTTGCATTAGGCAATGTAATCATGCAAGCCTTGCGCATCACGTTCGTTTGTTTTTGTGAATGGCCACATGCATGGTGCGTCTTTTTAAATGTCGATGCTGCGATGAATTGTGGGACCGTCACCTCCTGTCTTTTCATAAAGGATGGTTCAGTGTACCCTGTGCTAATTGAGATAAGAAAGGAAGCATTGCCTTTCTGTAGCTTTTAGAGAATTGGAATGGCACTTATCATGGTTGCCATGTAAATATTTTCCAGTCATTTCCCAGGACTTAGAAACTTTAAGCGAAACGACCATGCGAACACAGCCCTTGACCCTTTGAATACACTTTCCCAGTGTAGAAGAGTTTAATTGTCACCAAATACAGTTAGGCCCTACAAAAACAGGTGAGCAAGGCTTCTACAAGTTCCAGATTCACAACCCCAAAGAGCCAACAAGCAGATCAAGACTCGCACTGATCAGCTCATATGTATATCTTCAGCCCTCTGTACAGTCCTCAGCCCATCCACTCTGAGAGCTAATTTAGTGCGCCCGAACACTTGATTAAAACACAGCTAATGGAAATGATATGGGCACTTCAGCGAGGACAGCAATTAATCTGAAGTGGACTCTTGCCCTGGCAGCCGTTTCGCTTGCGGTTTGTCTGGGAAGCTCGCCTATGTGGGAGAGTGCTTCCAGCACACATGCACTTCTGGATTTGAGCAGGGTCAGCCAGCTCATAGAGCCAGAGGTTCTGCTACAGATTCACATGACTCCATCCGTAGCTTCAGGCGCCATTTTGCCACAAATCAAACTCCTCCTTCCTCTTCTGTTTGTACCGCCCTCTTTCCAACACCTGCCACCGACCACTGACCCCAAAACTCCCCAGGAATGCAGCCAGATTCATGCCTTATTCCCTTACCACACACTGGTGGCAGGCTTGATCTGTAAACATGGAATATGAGCTTTTGGAATATGGTTGTCATGTGGGCAGAGTTCTACTGTGTGGTTGTGGTTTATTGGGAAAAAATCAGGCATGTTCTCTGTAGCAGAAGCTCCGACCCCAGCTTTTTAGAAGCAGACAGATGCTAGAATCAGGGAGAAGAGAAGGCATGCAAAGTATTGCTTACTTAAAGCCCCATCCTGTACCCCCCAGCACAATGGCCGCCACTAGGATGGCTCCCGCGATGGAGCCGATTATAAGGTTTGTGGCACTAGGACCTGTGGGGAGTTTTGAGGAGGGGGGGATAAACACATCAGAACCCCAGAACCTGATGCACGGGGTGACCCAAGGACCCCAGAACCTTTGCACAATGCAAGGTCCTGGTAGAACAAGAGTCAGCCCACATCTGTACAGACACGCAATTACTGCGTGAGTGTGTATATGTAATTTTGGCTGTATTCAGTAATCAAAATTCTGTAGCTGCGTCCAGATATCAGTACTCAGAAGCCAGAGGCAGTTTTAAGAATTCAATACTCATAGTCAGTACTCCGGCAGAGGTTGCAGAGCTGAAAACAGGAGGCACAAAACATCTGTTTAATTCATGATTAGTCTTGACCATTTTTTAATCATTTTTCTTGATTGACAATATAACTCAGAAACACTCAACACAATCAGGTGTAGCCAATTCTCCTAATTTGTGGACAGCAAGAAATAAAACTATATCTGAACACAAAATTGCACACATCTCAGTCACCATTATTCAAGAAGCAATGTACAATCTTACCAGATTGAATAGGACCCTGCAATGTACCAACTGAAAAGCCAACATGACAGCACGAGACTGAAGTGTGGCTTGTAAACTCAAGATCTGTTCAGAGAATGTAGCTAGCTAGTAAAAGTAACGCCTAAATTATTCCTACCCAGCCAGCATAATTTGATATGTACAGTAGCCAGATAGGTAGTGACAGAGCTACATGAAAAACGGGCTGCTCAATGCCACGGTTTTCATGTAGCTCTGTAGCTAGCTAGCTAGCTGGCTATTGTAGACGTCAAATGAAGGTATACGCAAGTAACGTTAGTGCAGGACTCTTCAACTGAGCCAGAAACACAAAATGAACATCGCTAACATGACTATTTGTGAAATTGAGCCCCTATCAGGCTTTGACTGAATCGCAAAAAATTTTATTAACGTGCTAGCTAGCTGATAGAAGCAACATGCAGTCCTACTAAATTGTACAGGACCGTGCGATGCGGTGCGTTTTAGCATATTAATTTAGTATGATGCAACTTCATAGATTCAAAGAAATTCTAATCAGCTGCTACATTACATCTGTTAATGTGCAAAGTTTGAAGGTTACAGTTAGTACCATTCCTGAGATATTGAGTATGAAAGGATCATGACTCACTCACTCGCTCACTCACCTCCATTATGGCCATATTAGCCTGCTATCTCAGGAAAAATTGTGGATATATGCAGTTAATCCATGTTTTCTTTGTTTTAATACAAACAATCACAAAGTGCAGGTTAGATAGCAGACACTGGACGTGCCAATAGCAAACGCAGAAGTCAACAGAGTAGTTTGTGTTCACCTGCCAATGAATAATTCAAATAACAGGAAAAATTGTTAAAGGAAAATAAGTGAAAACAGGCCAAGACTAATCCTAGCGCCCCCCGCCCTTCAGCTCAGCAGCCCTCAGAACGGCACACAGTAGCTGTCTTAAATGGTCAATGTTCAGTAGCTGTGCTCTGTAGTTAGGAGGGTTCAGTCTCCAGTAGTGGTATTCAATAGTTGGTGTTCAGTACCTGATTTCAGTAGTCAGTGCTCAGTAGCTGTTTTTAATAGTCAGTGATCAGTCTTTATATTCAATGCTAAGTGTTAAGTAGCTGTATTCAGTAGTCAATGTTCGGTACAGACATTCAATAGGTAGTGTTCAAAAGCGGAATTTGGTGGTCAGTGTTCATTTATTGTATTCCATAATCAGTGTTCAGAGCCTGAATTCAATAGTCAGTGTTCAGTAGCTGTTTTCAATAGTCAGTGTTCAGTAGCTGAATTCAGCGCTAACTATTCACTGCATTCAGTCATCAATGTTCAGTAGTGTTTAGCAGGAATGTTAAGCAATCTTTGAGTTTTGTGCGCAGGCAGTTCCCCTGCCCTGAATCCTGAGCGACAGGGATCCTCATGTACTTAAGGCCCCGAATGCCCATCTAACAAGGAGGCTTGCTCTTTCATCGCCAGAAATAAGTCACAACAATAACACATACACATTACATTAATAATAGGAAACAAATACACAGTAAACATCCATAAATCCACAAAATAATCACATGACACCAACGCAATGCAATCACATAACATTAATACATTCACAAGAACAAACCACACACTTCACGCACACACGCACATACACACACACAAGCACAAACAGAAACACGCACACACACATATTCAGGGCTCAGGCTGGGTCATGTGACCCTCCCCCGAAAAAAACACGGAGGCACCAAACGAGAGTAAGAGGTGTGAAAGGGAGAAAGATGCTTACTCTATTCCCCACCCAGAGCCTCCAAAAATGACCCCCCAGGGCCAAACGGTCCCTGCTACTGGCCCTATCAGCCTGTTAGCGGCCACGCTCACTGCGCAAAAGGAAAACGGTCATTCAGCACACAGAGTTAGTTAGCAGCACCCGACACATAGGCTAATCTCTCACACAATGAGTCAACAGGGGCGGAGAATGTAATGCTGTCTCCTTGGTAACTGTCACTCATATCACTCCGACCTCACAGTGGGAAATTCCAGTCCTGGAGGACCAGTGTGTGTGAAGGATTTTATTTCCACCAATTACCGGGGCTAAATTAACTTGCCAACTGGCCAGATACACCAACACTGGTTCAATCCCATATTAGATCACAGTAAAAGATTTCATAAAGGAACAAAAGAACAGTCTTCAGCTGTCATTTATGCCTTCGTCAAAATTGCAGCAAATCTTCAAATCTGCACGCATATAAGGGCTAATTAACCCATGAAAACCAAAAATGGAAATGACTCTTGTTGCCCACCTCGAGCAAATGAATCCTACCCCGCTCGGATTCCACCTCGATTCTCCTTAGAAACAAAATCTCCTCAACTGAACTGCTGCCATCTGCCCCTCTAAACCCCGCCCCCACACACACACGCACTCACCCATGCGCACACACACTGATAAATCATCGCAGAAATTACATGCAGAGTAAGTGCCTCATCAAATTAATACAGGAAACAGGATTCGTCCAGGTACTATGCGCGCTCACATGGCCAAACTGCGGGTGGAGACAAGGGACAGGAGACATGATGAGAGCAACGCACCCTTAGGGCCTTCATCCTCCTTCGGGGGTGCCAATTTGGGGGGGTCAGGCATGCTGCAGTCTGTGCCCGCCCATGTGGTGTCGCAGGTGCACGTACCCTCGTTATTACACACCTGAGAAGAGATGAGTGAAGTAAGAAAGGGACATCAGGCTTTTCATGCGCTTCACTGTTTGCAGAGAGGAAAGTCTAAGGCCCACAGATACAAAATTAGCCCTTTAATGGAGCTCAACTTACTTATTCATCATATCAGGGCACTGAGCATTTTTGATGTCAAGCTTGTAACAGTGCTTGCTTATGTAACCCCTGCTGCCCTCTCAAGCTCCCCACAATGCAACTGTTTTCTGGAATTTCTCCTTGGCCGTCCTTGGAAATGTGGAGATGAGAAATGTTCTTAAGTGACCTGCCTAGTTATATAAACATATTAAAAAATGAATACAAGGAAGAATTAAAACACATAATTGGCACGAGCCCACGTACACCAAGGCTGAGTCCAAAATCGCAGACTTGGATAATATTACTCACATAAAAAGAGTAATCTAGACTAACCATAACTTTTAGCCCTTCAGTGGACACCAGCGAGCTCTGTATTAGCCAGACAAGCATGTTTGTGTGCTCATTCTCCGAAGGAATATCCACTGGACCGTCTAAACTTTGATTGAACTTTTTGTTTTGGACCAATACTGTAGTGTGAGGAACGTGGAGAAAGGAGGCTCCTTCGCATGTGTACAGAAGAACATTAGAGTCAACGGTGCTCCGTACAGATGACCAACAGTGTCTCCTACGGAGCGCAAAACTTGATTTCAACTGCGAAAATGGAGGAGTACAAATCAAGTTAAAAAACTGCTCAATTATGAGCAATTTATTTTAACTGGAGAAAACATAATTCAAACGTAACTTTATTCACGCTTTATTGTGTTACCACTGCTGTGGCATCATTACTGTGCGCAGAATGCTGTGCAAACAGCATCTGTGTTGCCAGACTTGATGATTCAGTCTGAGCGGTGCCAAGCTGTTAGCATCGCCCAGAAATGATGTTAAAAAATGCTCATATTCAAAAAAGGTGACATATTTAACAACTAGAGATAACATGATAATGATGCAGACTGCAGTACTGTGAGATGCACAGATGAAATCAAAATGTACATTTTTGCTGCTCTAGTTAACTCCCCAAACAAGCTGGCGTCTAGGACTGTAGCATACCCACCCTCCATTTTTCAGGGCAGGGGGTGTGACAAGCACACTTACTAAAATCTAACAGGAACAAATATTGGGGGGGCGGGGCTGTGTCTCAGTCGTGGATGAAAGAGGGGGAAATGAAGATGAATCACATACATCTTATTCACAACCTGGAAGTCCTTACTCAACAATCGACAAAAGAAGGTCATCAGTATAAAACACAGGGTGCATCTCAAAACATGGGCTGCATCCTTCAAAGGTTGCATTTTTAAAGATCTTCACTTATTTCAATCCGCCAAACCAACATTTAGGGTTAGCGATAAGGTTAAATTTAGGGCTAGGAGTTAGAGTTAAGGTTAGGGAAACCAATGAGAACTCGCTTAAACCAAAACTGCTTCACAGAGATGAAATGACGTCATGTCAGTCTTGCGAATGGAATTAAGTGACGACCCTGAAAAATGCAGCCTTCGAAGGCTGCGGCCTTTGCTTTGAGATGCGCCCATAGTTGTGCAGAACATAGTTAGGCTACGTTACACAGGATGAGACAGTGACCACGCGCGGGACCCGGCCGATGTCACACAGCTCTACGGGAGTGCGGGGGCGGGGTTAGGTCGAGGGCGTCGCCCGGACTCACCCCGTGGGCGGAGCACACCTGGCCGTTGGAGCCGCTGGGACATGTGCTCAGGTTCAGGGACTGGATGGGGAGACACTTGCGGTCAAGGCACATCATGGAGGGCCCGCAGGGCGTCCCGTCCTCCACGTAACCCAGGTCTGTCATATCGTCCAACAGCACGTGCCCTCCGCTGCAGGGGTCAGGGGTCAGGGAGAGCAAGAACACGAGAGGAGGGTAAGAGAAGTGAGCGAGTAAGAGTGGAGGAGAAAACAAATAGAGGAGTAGCGAGGGATGGAATATGAGAGAGAAAAGAAGAGGAAGTCCACAACAAGAGAAAGAGAGAGGAGATAGGAGACCTTACACTGTTAAAAAATGATAGCACCATTAACCCTTTGAGCGCCATAGGCAATCAAAGTCAGATGCTGTTGAAAACCTATCATGTGGCAAATTGTTTAAAAGAGCTCCCTGCGGGAGCTCTTTTAAACAAGTTGACACATGATAGGTTTTCAACAGCTCAGAATAATTACATTTTTAATTCCTTGAAAATTTATTCGGTGCTCAAAGGGTTAAGTTATGCAAACTTATTTCTTTTCTTTAACTCCACTTGTCATGACAAGTTTTAAATATTGAACTCAAGTTTGCATATTTTCAGAATTTAAAGCGCATATCCTTGCTGATTTAAAACGTAAAATGCACCCAATTTTGAGATACTATATAGGATTTTTAGTCACTTTACGCATTTTAACCAATATAACACATCGGTCAGTGTCAGATATACCTGGTTTAATATCAGTATTTTAGGCAGAATTCGTCTGGTGCGAAAAAAGCTTGCAATTTGAATCTCCCAGGGCAAATGACTTTTTCTGATGTCACGTGCGGTTCCCGCAGCTCATAGGCGGCGCTGGTCATTCTGTTGATAGTGGATATACTCGGAGGTTGCGTTATTGTTTATGGCGTTTATTTTTGTGATTTTGGGCGTCATTTGAAGTACTTGGCCGGAATGGTCAACAGGTGTGTTGTGGGAGGGTGCAGACGGCGATTCTATATCAGATACACTGTTGTTTAGCTGCAATCGGTAAATGTCGGTGACCGCGCACTGATCCACGCAGGCACTGGGTCTCTCAGCGCCCTGGATATGGGGGAACCGCAGGTGACGTCACAAATCTGGATCAATATGGCTACGGACTCCCTGGGGATTTTTCCAGACACTTCCGGTAATTTTCAAAAAATGTTCTATACACGGACCACCCTTGGCAAACCAACCCTTAGGATTTGGTGTATAAAGGCACAATCTTTTAGACAAAAAAAGACTAATTTGGTCCAGGATATGCACTTTAAACTTAGAGTTATCCTTTATTTTGACTAATTTTGAGTTGAAACAAAGCTTATTTTCAAGCTGAGTTAACTCACATGTACTTAACTGAAATTTTTAAGGCAGCCGGTGAACTTTCCTTTCCAAGTTTAACGAGCTTGAAATGTTTTACAGTGCAGAAAGGAATGGGCTGGAGGGAGTGAAAAAGAGCAGGAGCGAGGGATGGTTATACAGAAGGGAGAGAGGAGAGGAGACGGACACACAGGCTCTGACCTGCAGTCCACCAGCCGGCCCTGATGGTTGAAGGAGGTGGGCGTGATGTCCCCTTTCAGCAGGCCGATCCGCGGGGTACGTCCAACGTTCATGCAGAGCAGGTACCCACAAAACACATCACTGCACAGAGAGAGAAGGGGGGAGAGAAAGAGAGAGAGAGAGAAACAGACAGACAGGGGAAGAGAGAAACATATTAAAGGCATTTAACCCAAATTCCAAGGGTTTAATCTTTATAGTCTAAACTCAGAGTCAATTAGCACATCACACAAACTCCTTCTAGGGCGCGGTCGCGCTCAGCTCATAGTTTCACAGCTCATAGTTCAAGTATAAAGTCTGGCACCTGGGCAGGATTTTATTCACAGGTGCATATAGGTGATGTCATCTCCCATTTTCCAATTCCTGCTCATGTCCGAGCCCAATGAAACGATGCGCAATGAGCTACAATGTGATAATTTCACGTTTTTTCTTCATTAAACATTTATCTCCCTTTGGACTCATTTTATTTAACGATAGAGTAACAGTTAAAAAAGCCAGGATCTTAAAAGAAAAAAGCATGGAAATCATGTCGGAGAGTCATGCTTGTGAAACAGACAGTAATCACTTGTTCAATAATCCATGTAGGTGCATTCAAAATACTGCACCAAAAATGTAAAATGAAACCGCAATATCGATAATATTCTATGACTCGTGTGAGGATGGTTCAAACACAAATTGTTCAAGTGTATGAACATAGCAGAACACAATTTTTCACGAGGCTCTCTAAACATAGATGAGGCCACCAACATCAACGCAAATTTTCTTGGTGAATTTTCATTGACAGCAGATTTCCATCTAGGCCTCCTTCACAGAGAGTTACGGGCACATTCGAGGCTCCCGCTCCCTTCCCATCCATTTAAGGCACAAACGCTGAGCGTCAAAATGCTGTTTCAGGGTCTGTGAACCTCCTCCCAGCTGTGTGTTCCTTCCTACCCAAATCTCACCCAAACAAGCGACCCACCCAGACCAACTGAAAAACTCCGGAAAGTCTTTTCATCCCTCCCAAGAAAAGCAAAAACAAGCATCAGTCCCAAAATAATCACAAGCGGGAGAATTCCAGCCCTAGCCCTGGACCACACCTTGATGAAGTTAAGCTGCGTAAACACTGACAGCTGTGCCATGTGAGCGCTGCTCGCTGGAAACCCGCGCTGTGGGACAGCTCTGCAATGAGACCAACGCCCAACTGCTCCACTTCCCTCTCAAACCAGACGACGCTGGTCAAGCTGGTTGAGGCGGAGTTTTCATAACGTGTCGTCCAGCTGCTCGTCAGGGGGTAAAGCTATTGTCAGTCAGTCCTCCAGTCCGGTCACCAAATTGCTTTATCTGCAGAACCAGCTTTGATCATCAAGCAGCTATGAGCAGCAACAGACAAGCCATGCCCAGGAGAAAGTGTTGAAAAAAGCCGTGTAAACCCTTAAACAATCCCAACTGTTCTTGGCTTGGCTTGACTGGTCTTGGATGGATTTTTTTTAGCAGGTTAATCAATCAATCAATCTATCTATCTGTCTATCTATCTATCTATAAGTTATAAGAATGTGAGAATTGCTTCACAGGAAAACAACGTTGATGAAGCGTGTAGACTTTCACACTTACTGCTTACAGCACTTGACCCAGTTCTCTCCATCCTTCCCACAATTCCCCTTCTCCGTGCCCTCCGTGTTAAGCTTCTCATAGCAGAACTTTTCCGAACTCACAGCCTCTGAGGGGGGAGCGGAGAGGTCAAAATTCATTTTTTCCAAGGCTTTCTTATGGTTTGCAACTTCTTTCCACTTGTTAATTTCTGAGACGCAGTGTTTTGGCAGCACAAGCGCACTCTCGTCACCCCCTCAGTTTACTGCAAGTTGTCCACAAATTTGGGAGGGACTGACATTTCAATTACATACAGTCTGGTTCATTGATATTCGGACACAAACAAGTATACTGTTTTTTTAGCTGTCTATGGCAACATATTGGAGATGAAACTGAATAATGAATACACAAACTTTCAGCTTTAATTTGACACATAAATCAAAATTGTGTAGGAGTCACAGTACTTTTAATACATTCCCCACTGCTCTTTTCACCATTGGACAATTATAGCACATTGTTCCATGGACAGGTGTGTGTTATCTCCTGACTATTTCATTTAAAAGTAAGCAGGTAAAAGGTCTACACTAGAGTTGATTTCATGTGTGGCATTTGCATATGGGATCTGAACGCAGAATATCCCAAGACCGAGCAGGACCTGAGCAGAGCTCCAGTGAAGGCCTGACAGGACAGGGATGAAACCCAGCATCTGATGTCTTTGGGTTCCAGATTTCATGCATTCCTTGCAAAGTATTTGCAACCAAGTATAAAAAACAACAATTGAACTTGTGATTATGTTAGTTTGTCCAAATACTTTTGGGCCTCTAAAACTGAGGGCGGCTATGTATTAAAATGTGTAACTCCTACTTTGTAAGAATTATTTTTTTGGCAAAACACTTAAATTAATGCAGAAAGTCAACCCTTCAAGAACATCTTGATTTATTTATTCAAAATCCTATGCGGCGGCATACAGAGTCAAAATAATGAAAACTCCGTCAACTACTTTTATACCTGAAAGAATGTCCACCCTGTAAATCACTCTAAACATCTGGGCACTAACATCAGAAGAATTTAATTAGCAGTTGCTGTAAGTGTTTATGAAACGTAAAGGAAAACGGTGTTAAAATGAGTCTGACTCACTGGGACCCCAGATGTATTTGCACTGGTTCTCTCTGGTCTTGCACTCTCCGCTGTAGCAGCGCCCCTGACGACAGGGAAACACACCGTCAGCCTCTGAGAAACTCACACAAGCAGTGACCTTTGACCTCAAGGTAACGCTCGCTCTTCTCAGTACGCACCTGGTTGAGCTGACAGGGGTAGCTGTCCTGCTTGTGTTGGTTGGGAGGGCACTGCAGAGAGAGATCAGGTAGAACACATGAGCCCTTCAGTAACACAAAGAGCTTTTCCACAGTCACCAAACAGGGGGGGCACTACCTTAGGGTACTGTATTAGGGAGCTGTGTGTGTGTGTGTGTGTGGGAGGGATACCCACCTGGCCGGAGTCGCCCGAGCAGGTCTCAGAGATATCGCAGTCGTTCACAGCATAGCGACAGGTGTATCCACGAGGGTAGAACTGAGAAAACAGAGACAGAAAGAGGGATTAAGAGAAATGGTACTTTGCGCTTCGAAGACAAACAAAGAGCAAAGCAGCAGGTCAGTGCTCACCAGGCAGGTGTTATTGCAGCAAGGGCCGTCGCTGCAGTGAGCTCCATTGGAAAGAGAGCACTTCTTACAGCAATCCTTGTAGCAGTCCTGAAATACACACACACAAACACACACACACACACACACACACAAGCACGCACACACACACACACACACACACACACACACACACACACACACATATACCGATACAGGCAAACACACAAACACACACACACACACACACACACAGGTATCAGGTTACTGGTGCAGTCAGGCGGGGGTAACCTTAGCGAAGGTGAAACGCTGTAACTCATCTCACCATTCTGCCCCCGCAGTCACACTCCTCTCCCACCTCCACATAACCGTTGCCGCACTCCGTCACCTCCAGCAGCTGCCGGGACGAGACTGGGATTAGTGCTCGCTAACACAGAGCGCCGCTGCGTGTATGCGTGTAGGTGTACAGGTGTACAGGCGTACAGGGGTTCAAGCTCACCTTGTTAGGCCTGTTGAACAGACATGACCCTCCACCCTTTAACAGAAACTCCTTATAGTCAGTGATGCTGCACTTTGAGAACCTGCGGGGGTGCTGCACTCTAGGAGAGAGGAGAAATCACAGGGCTGTTACTCAGAGAAGCGACATAGAACACTCTGTTTGTGTGTGCGTGTGTCTGTGTATCTGTGCATATTACCCGGTCTCCTCCATAATACAGCCAACCCAGGGGTCAATACAGCCACATTCCTCTAAGAATCAGAATCAGACAGACAAGGAGACAAAAGATCTTTACAAACAGGCCACGCCATCCTTCTTGCGCTCACAAGTGAATCACACACATTACCAATAAATGCCTGTACAGCCATGACTAAGCAGAATAATCATAGTGTAAATGAGTTAAGACTTAGTAGCAGGGGCTTCTGCAGCATCTATGCAGACTGTGATCCAAACATCTGCAGTAATTAATGACTGAGATGGACTGCGGTGAAGGTAAGCCTGGCTCTGTGCAGGTGTACTTTTCTTGGCTGGCAGATCTCTCTGGATTCCCAAATTTTGTGCCAGGCCTTGAGCGAGGGAGGCACCCATGTTCCAGCTGGCAGCATACTGAGTGACAGAGAGAGAGAGAGAGAGAGAGGCAGGGGAAGGGAGAGAGAGAGCGAGAGAGAGAGAGAGAGGGAGCCAAGGGAGGGGGAGAGAGCGAGAGAGAGGCAGAGAGAGGGAGAGAGGCAGGGGAGGGGGGAGAGAGAGAAGGAGAGAGGTAAGTGAGAGAGAGAGAGAGAGAGAAAGAGAGAGAGAGTTACACCACTGGCTCATTATGGTCCAACTCCCCGGGACGTCATGCAGACACGGCCAGAACCTCACCTCGTGTACCCCGACTCCCCGGCTGGTCGAACAGACGCCCCCAAAATACGCTGCATTGCTTTGGCGATAGTGGAACGTCACATTGCTGTAGAGACGTCGTGAAAAAAAAAGGAATAGGATGGCGAGAGGTTAGTCCTTTCACATCCCCAGCCGAGGCCTTTCGCGTGCAGTTAAGATCCAAGATTTATAGCGCAGGGCATCTAGTAACTCTTTACAGAATTTACAAAATTACTTACAACTTGCCAACTGTGATTAGATTATATCTATAGACTAAACTGCAAGATCCAAAGTATTTCACTCAAATGCTCTTAGCCAAACATGCTAATGCCGAGCTAATAATCACTACTGATAACTGGAGGCAGTAAAGTTCTGGAACATTCCAAAATACTGACTCCTGAAAGGGCTGGGAGAGAGGAATAGGCAGCATTTCAAATACAGTATGTGTATCCATATATAAATTTGATAGATATTTAATCCATGTACAGTACAGCTGCTTTGCTCTTTGTTTGCCTGGTTTGATCTACTGCAAAACATCCTCAAATCATCCTACATTTCCATCTATAATTTTACAGGGTATCTCATTGTTTTCATGAAGCATATTTCCCGCCCAACTTTGCTGAGAAAAAAAGCTAATCGCCATACTTGGGGTCTGTCAGCTCTCTAAGAAAGGAATATATTGCAATATATTGAATATATGTGAAAAATATAACAATATTATATTTCACGGCAGTTTACTACATATAACATAAAAATAAAGCAATGCATGAATTACAAACGCAGTATATTAATCATAGAGCAGAACATACGGTGAGCTCAATCACTTTTTGCCTGTCTTGGACCTATACTCCACAGTTCAAAATTCACCAAACTACACTCTTCAAAAAAAGTAGGGGATATTGGAATTTCAAGGTCAATGACAAAATAATGATCATGTTTTGGATACAATAACCGACCGCAATGAAGACAACATGAACTGCTCTAAAACAGAGCACCAAAAGGCAGCCAATGGCTCACAGGTGCAGCACGTGGAAATCCCAAACACGTGGCCAGGGTGCATATTCAAATCTGACACTTTAGAGAAAGGTCATCTACTCCCTTGTGATCGAGACTTGTCTCATTCGGGAAGCTTCTGACTGTAATCCTGTGTTATTTTTATATATTTGAGACATCCTTTGATTGTTTCCTCCAAATGCGACATCTCCAACGTGCTGAACGTCTAAGAGCAATTGGTATGCTTGAAACTGGCAGCCGTCAGTCAGAGATCACCAATTTCTTCAATGTTTCCCAGGCTGTGATTAGCAGATTATGGAGCAGGTACCAGCAAACCCATTATGTTGATGGTCGACGCCATTCAGCGCGTCCACGGTCAACAACAAGCCCAGGAAAGGTTGATTCGTACCTAGGCTCTGAGAATTTGCACTCAAACAGCAAATCAGATTGCTGCCAACCTACACCAGGTGACTGGTGTCTGAGTGACAGGCCAGACGATTAAAAATCGTCAACACAATGCCCATCTTCATACTAGACGGCCTTGTGTAGTGCCGCCATTGACCAACCATCACATTGCTAATAGACGGGAATGGTGTACACAACGCAGGAACTGGGGAAATCGTCGCTGGTCACGTGTAATGTTCTCCGATGAGTCCCGGTACAATTTAGACATCCTTGATAGGCGTGGTCGCATCACGCATCGTAACGAATGCCATGCCAATATTAACCTGAGACAGCATGACAGATTTGGTGGTGGGTCTGTGATGGTGTGGGTTGAGATCACTATGACTAACCGAACCACACTCCATATCATTCTAGGAAGAGTCACTGGCCAGTACTATCGGGACAACATACTGACACCCTATGCTGTCCCGTTTGCATGACGTTTTGTCTTTCAGGACGACAACGCCCATGCTCACCGTGCAAGAATAGTCAATAACCACCGTCAACGGCACAATACCATAGGATGCCCTGGCCAGCAATAAGCCCTGACCTTTCCCCCATTGAAAATGTCTGAGACATCTTGGGCCGACGTATGCATCAGTGTGAAAGGCCACCAGCCACGCTAAATGAACTTGGCCAGGCGTTGGTGGAAGAATGGGACAGACTGCATCAAATCACCATAGGTAGACTCATTCGCATGATGCCTCAACAGTGAGTGGTTGGCTAATAACGGGGGCATTACACACGACTGATGCAAAAACGTCAACTTTCAATTTCCTTTTCTTACCCATTCCATCTTTCACGGACCATGACAGCAAGAGAAACCATTTAGGTAATGAAATATCGGGTGGACTGTTTACTAAATTCCTTTTTTGTTAAGATACAGTTGAAGACCACAATGGAAAAATGATTAGAGTCACATTTTCACGTTGTGGAGAAATGATGAATTAAAAATTCAAAACGATCTTAGAAACAAAGCACTAAGAAAATATGCAAAAAATATAAAATATATAAAATATTATAATAATATATAATATTATTATATCCTATTATAAATATTATGATAATATATAATATATAAAATATAAAAAATGCTAAATTTGGACTCTGATCATTTTTCCTTTGTGGTCTTCAATTAGTTTGGGACCAAGTATTCAATATCATTAGTTTGTTTTTGACCTTGCAATTTCAATATCCCCTACTTTTTTTGAAGAGTACCGGTATATTTAAAACTAGCCAAAGTGAAAATTAAGAAAAAATATGCATTTTTTTCCGAGCATGTGGCTCGATGTATTCTCAAACACGTGACATTGCCGTAAGGGGAGGATTACGGCGGGCGCGTACGAGAATAGGTGCACAGCGTCCGCATGCTGCTTGATGCTCTGCTGTCGGTACTTGGAAAAATCCCGCAGCACCTCCAGGGGCTCTGTGCTGATGGAGATCTGGTCTCTCTCTGTCCACATCTCCACAGCCACCAGCACCACTCGTGTGTGCAGCTGGTCCTTAAATATCTGAGAAAGGGTTGGGGGAGCAGCAGTGAAACAGCCAATCAGAGCACAAGAAAGTCCAGTGACTGTGCAGACGGACTGCATCACACCACGTGACATCACAATAAGCGACAATGTGGTATTTTGTGGGTTACATTGCGAAAACAAAATCTTACTAAGTATTCTAATCTTGTATTTAGACTTAAAACACTTATTTCTACTACTTTTTTCTAAGATTAAAATTCTGCCCCTGATGTGAGATAATTTCACTTGACTTACCCCATGGACAAATCTAAAAATTAGTCAAAACTGTCTCATATCTGTGGCAGAATTTTTTTATGAGAACAATTGTAATAGAAACAAGAGCAATCCGAGATTTCTGATCTCCGCCAAGGGATGATGTTGATACAAATGCAAGATCTTTCTCTTTGGAAGATTTCAGGACCACCCATGTGACAAGTTTAAATGGGATTTTTGCAGGTTTGAAGCATCCATTCTCCAAAGCCGTCATCAAAGTACAGAGCGATCACATGATCATCACGTGACCATGATGTCACGTGATGATCGTGTGATTGCGCAAATCGCATCGATGTGACTGCACAGGCGTGATTGGACAATGGCGCCGGGTGTGAATAGCGCAATCAGTGGCCTGACTGGACAATTACCCTCGGGTGTGATTGCGCAATCACTTTCCACCTTGATTTGATCAAAATCTGTTCATTAGTTTCGGAGAAATGTCACTGAGATTGTAAATACAGATCCGGATCCAGAATCCAAATCCGGATCTGGATCATGACACAATTTTAATGGCGTCGTCCCTTGACCAAGATCTATCTCTGGTGAAAATTTCATGAAGATCCGTCAAGTAGTTTCCAAGATATGCCACTAAGATTGTAAATACAGATCCGGATCCAGAATCCAGATCCGAATCCGGATCATCACAAAATTTTAATGGAGTCGTCCCTGGCCCAAGATCTGCCTCTGGTGAGAATTTCATGAAGATCCGTCCAGTAGTTTCCGAGAAATCCTGTCCACAGACAGACAGAAGGACGGACAAATAAATAAATAAATAAACCGACTCGATCGCATTATCTCCTTGGCGGAGATAATAAGTGTTCAAGTCTTAATACGAGATTAAAATGGTTAGTAAGATTTTGTTTTTGCAGTGTACACTGCACCACATTACACTGCAGCCCACTGAATGACCAGAGTACATGACTGCACACATAATTAATCACACTAAACAACATTACCTGCATATTTTCTCCAACTACACTGCACAAAACAGCTCTAAATAACATGACATCATAATTTACAATGAACTACGCGACATTACGCAAGACTGCATTATTGGCGATGCTGTACCACTGGGCACAAGACCAAAACGCAGCGGTTTAAACTCCCAGAGGTACCGGCACCCTGGCATCGCCAGCTCTAATTGCCTCAGTTAAAGATTCGGCTACATTAATGGATAGCACATAAAATGGCAACACAATTAATAATGCAGCAGTGCTAACAAGTGGATGGACCTGCGGCTCTTGCAGGCATTAGGGCCGGTTTATGAACATGACTCAATCCACAAAGGCGCGGAAACAGTGGGGCTCGTGTAGCACACAAAGGCAGCACAGATAGGGCTACTCACAGCATCCACCAGGTTCACCACGGTCTTTGCAAAGTTCTTGGTGTGCTGTCCTGTCTTGTGTCTTTTGTACTAAAGGGCACAAAAACAAAAGGAACACGGGGTCACGATGTGTGCCCACACTGAGACGAAGTGCACACGCATATGAAAAGATAAACACAGCTCAAACATATCTTAATCACAAACATACATACATTAACTCCCCTCAAAAACTATTGGAACAGTGAGGTCAATCCCTTTGTTTTTGCTGAACACTGATGACAATTGCGTTTGAGGTCTACAGAAGTACATGAGACGACAGATTCAAATTTTCAGCTTTTTGTTTCCAGGTATTTTCATCTAGATTTGTGAAACAACTAAGAACAGATTACCTCTTGTATCAGACCACAAAATTTTTAGGTGGGCAATAGTACTGTAATGTGACCGACTGGTGTTTCTTGTTTCCCAGATGTGTCCTGTTAGATTGATTGGAAGAACAATAAACAACTAGTTCTGAACATCTAACTCCTGATTTTAGCCTTGAGTTTTGGCAGTGAAGTTGGTTAGAAAAGCAAAAAAAAAAAACCACATGAAGACCAGAGAGCTGTATTTGGGAGAAAAGCAAGCCAAAATGAAGCTTAAAATAGACAGAAAATTGATCAGAGCCATTGCACAAGCGTTGGAAATAGCCTGAACAACAACTTCTAATGTCCTGAAAAAGTAAGTACCGCAGGCGTTCTGAGCAACAGACACCAAACAGATTGAGAGAGGAAAGCAACAGCGATCGATGACAAAAACACTGAGCTGAAAGGAAAAGATCAAAAACATCAGTCAGTGACATTCACTGGGCAGGAGTGAGGTCACCTAAACCAAACCGTTCAAAGAAGACTCTGAGAGCAGCAACACAGAAGCTACAGGACAAGATGCAAACCATTCATAGGCAATAAGAATCAGAGGGCAAGCTTACAATATGCAAAGAAGTGTAGAGATGAGGCACAAAAGTTCTGGAACAAAGTCTTAAGATCTGAGAAGAGGGAGGAAGACCACTGTGGAAAAATGATCAGTCAGATTTTCACATTGTGGAGAAATGTGAATGAATGTTGAATGAATAAAAAATTCAAATAATTTTGAAACAAAGCACTGAAAAAATATGCAAAAAATATAAAATATATAAAATATTATAATAATATTATTATAACATAATATATTATAATAATATATAATATATAAAACATACAAAAATGCAAAATTTGGACTCTGATCGTTTTTCCTTTGTGGTTTTCATTTGATCTCAGCCCCGAATGTATTCAGTGTCATTGCAAAAACAGAGGAATAGGCCTTGCTGTTGTTACAGTACCCTTGAAAGAGACTGGACCTACATTTCTGCAGAAACATGAGAAAACATGCATATGCACACACATATACACAGACACAAAGATATTTGATGACATCTTGAAAGTTGAGAATATTTTACACATATTTCCGTGAAATACGCATCACTGTTTCTGTGCAGTCACACCAGCAGGAAACAGGAGAAAGGAAGAGCATAATTTGAAACGGCAAATCATCGCAATCAACTCAAACTACATAATACTTCCTGCTCAATTACCCCAATGCGCACTGCAGCGCCGTATCCTGTGGTGTAAAATCAGTTTTGCACGGAGGATAAAGACATTATGAAAAACTCAGAATGCCTCATTTGCATCACAAGTCAACAACTCAGATATGAAATCAGAAGTGCATAGGGAAACAGCTGCCATTCATATGCGTGAGTCGACTTCTTGGACATGCACGTCTGCAGGAAACGGTGTCAGGGGAGAGAGGGAGGGGAGTACGCACCATGTGGTGATCGGTGACAACCATGAGCTCCAAATACTTCATTTCTTCGAAAACATTTCTGGGCATCTGCAGCAACGAAAGCACAAACAGCTCAGCTGTACTCTAAAACCAGCCGTCCAACAGGAGCGTATGAGAGGGAGAGAGCGGGACACATGGGGAAAGAGGTGTGTGTGAGAGCGACAGACGGAGAAGTTAAATACACACATCCCATTCCAGTGTACAGCAGTACAGGATTTCACAGTTGGGGTGTAACATGTAGGAAGGCGCTAACAGTGTAAAGGAGTAATGGAGTCCTCGAGCAGCAAGGTGTTGAGATGAGATGATGGGGAATTATGGAAAGGATGAAACATCAGGACGTCAGTAATTAATCAGTGGAGTAAGCAACACAAAGCGAACTGACGGTGTCATGCTCTCATAGGTTTACTGCACGGTATTTAATTTTTACAGCAAATTTTACATAATAATAACTTTTACATGGCTGAGTGAAATAAAAGTAATTAAATCCACTGTACAGATGGAGCTTCAATGTGATGATAATGAGCAGACAGATTATCATGTCTCCTGTGGGGGGGGGTTCTGGAATATTCCGACACCTGAGGAGGGGGTCGTGGCAGTAATAACATTATGAACAGCTGTCATTGAGTAATAAAGAACCACTGCGACTGAGCGATAGTCTAAAGGATGGCGCTGGAGGTCGGGCTGAGGTCACTACTCACAGCTCGCTTTTTCCTGCGGCGAAGCCACCATAGATCAGACAGCTCAGAGATTCCCTGATCCGCGGTTGCTATGGAGACACGGGGCACACAAGGGCATCTTACACTGGGTGTGGCCAAGCACGCTCTGCCCGTGGCATTTAGAGAACCAGACAGCAGCGAGGGTGTCGCTATCCTTTACAGAATGGCATAACTTGTCAGGTGAGGCGTACATGAAAGGCAGTATCTTTGCAAGTCTGACTCTCAAGTGTGCATTCACTGTTTGTGCTAGTGTGCCTGTTATTTATGAGAACGAGATAAACGGCCGCACTACCATGAAATTTTTTTTTTATTTGTTTAATGTTAAGGCAAGAACACCCGTCTTCAGCGTGGCAGAAGTAACACCACAAAGTACAAGTTTAAGCAATTATATGGATTTCCAACGGATATGAAAGCGCAAATGATATGGTTCATAATCGCGCTTATGAGCTAGCAAGCCCAAAATGTTTGTGAAATTCAGGGTAATTAAAGGTCTCGTATCATGCTGTTTTTCCAAGTTATTTTATTCTTGAACGTCCAAAGAGGAGATTTATAAAATTTTTCAAATCCCCATCAGAATCCATAATGTCCAGGAAATTTGCTGATCATCATTTCCCATCTGAAGAACAGGCCATTTATAGTGGGCGTCCGCTCTGTTTATGAGCTATGATCTGATTGGCTGTTTAACAGAGCAACGTGCAGAAAAGTAACATTTGTGATACAATTGAGGGAGATACGGGGAGGCCAAATAAGACTTAAGAAAGGAGCGAGGCATACAGACAAAGCTGGAAAACGTGAAGTATGCAAAGCGGGTCTGTTTGTGATGTAGAAAACAGCAGGAATTTTAAACAACATGCTTTGAGAGCAGAAGTAGAAAAAGGGGGTCTTACAGCCAAACTGGGGGTCTTCAAAGTCAATAATCTCTCAGCTGTTAGATTCAGTAGAGGCCACTGTACTAATGGACTAAACTGGGAAAGAGGATTTTCCATGATAAAAGTTCTTTGAAAATACTCTGGAAAATGTCCATGGTAAAATGTTTTGGTTTGTTCCTTCGCTCAATTAAAACTCGACCAGCCCCCAGTTACATTTAATACATTGAGAAGAACACAATTCTTTCTGCAATTCCAGTTTGCAAAAGCATACAGTATATAGAGGAAGTTTGAGCAGGTAAGACAGGGCAGGAGGGACTTCAGGGGATACAGAGAGTCTTTCTTACACAGCTCTTCAGGGTTGTTGACCCACTGTAGAGTTTGTGTCCTGCACAGCTTGTGGGGACGGGCAGCTGAACCCTGAGGATAAAACATCAATGGTCAGCCCAGAAAGCAGCACAGAAATGCATCACCAAATAATGTGGATCTTTTAAAATTTGCTCAAAAAACTGTCTGGGTCCATCAATATAAAACTAAAAATTGAGAGGACATCAAAACCTGCACAAAGTGAAGTACGCCTTTATGCGATTAAAGATGCGTGAGACAAAATTCTCAATAGAAGGTGGAAAGGAAAGAAACATCTGCATGCTGTCAGCATAGCAGACGCAGAAGTCACCGGAGGATTACTCTCGGGCTAAGTGATTTATATGGGATGACAAAACAGGAGGGGGCCAAGAATGGACCCTTGGGGAGGTAAGGCTACAAAACCTGAGGCACTCAGGTCGGTATGTTACGCCTGAGTTACCCAAACACATCCTGAACTCCAAACATGAACTTCCTGGAGCTTCTTTTACACAATTTATCCGACTCATTTCCATGACACAGTGGGAAACCCCGTTATGTCTGAGTCCATTTGGATGGCAAAATAATTTTCATAATTTTGGCTCTGAGCGCCATCACAGCAGAACTGAAATGAAACAAGCAACATGTTCCTGCGGAGTAGACTTTCTGTAGATTTTAAGGCTTTTGCCAAAATATCAAATGAACTATGAAAGAATTGCTGCCATTTTTGTACATAGCTCCCCTCCCCCCACCCCAACCCAAATTTTAGGCACTTGAGAGTATTTTGACAAAATATCATACTCATAAATAAAATTACATTGCAAATCTATCACATCCAATGCCTGTCTGAAGTGTAGTGGAGCCCAAACACATTACCAGATGCTGGATTTTTTTTCTGGTGATGCTCTGCCCAGCTTTCACTGCAGCAGACTTCAATTTCCACTTCCTCTTGATGTTTTTTTGCCTTCAGTTTTGGCCTTCAGCAAGTGAAATGCATGCTCGAATGGTTGGATTTAGGTTAGGTGACTGACTATTGTAGAACCTTCCACTCCATTGCCATTAAAAAGTCTGGGGATGCTCTCGCAGTTTGCTTCCATCTGCAGCGAGAAGAGCCGTCCAATGGGCCTCATGCAAGAAGCGATATAAGAATAAATTTTCTCTTATTTTTGTTCTTATTCCCAATTTTTTCTTATTTTGTTCTTACCCATTGATTTCTGGGATGCACCAATGTTTTCTTATTTTTGCTCTTCTCTTTGGTAATAGAAAATTTTACGAGTGGTCGAGAGCACTCTTACCGAGATAAGAGAAAACAGAAAACTGTTATCTCTGTCCACAAATTCCTTGTCCAATGCACGGAAACACAAGTTTTAAAACCTAAACACTAAAAATGCATCATATAATCAAATGTTGTTTGTTTTAGGTTTTTGAGAAGTTATAATTATTTTATTATTTAATTCTTGGGTTAAAGAGTTTGGCCAGCTGATCCTAATTAGGACTAAGATATAATACCCTTAGATACTTGCATGCCTTCTGCTTCTGAATGGCTTACCTATGGACGCTTTGGCCATCAAGGCCTTGCGCAGAGAGCGCGTTTTTAGAGATCGCGCGGATCTGTTTGCTGAGACAGATGAATGGCTGCTGAGCCGATTTAGGGCGCTTTCACACTGGGTACGATTGTTCCGTACCGTGCCGCAGGACGATTGCCCCCCCCCCCCTCTCCCCCCGCTGGTCAGCTTTCACACTAGTAATATCGAACCATACCCGAATACACTGGCATAATTGCCAAAATTCCGATACAGCACATTGCAGTATGCATCTAGGTGGTTTTGAATAGGAAACGATTTTAAAAGGAGGCGCCAATATATTTCAGGGGGTTTTATTATTGAGAAAGGGGTTTAGAAAATTAATATTGAATATTTTTATCGCGAATGCATATGCTGCGCGTGCCGTAGCAACCCGTTGTGTCATCTGTAACATGGATTACCACTTATAGCAGCACGAAAAATGAAACTCGAAGTTTTCTTGACTGAATGCTTGATGTTTTTACACATCCAAATCTTTCTCTGGGTACCCAAACATCAAGGTAAGCCGAAAATGTACTGATTACATTGGATATTGGTGGATGTTGCATACGGAATTCTTTCGCCCTTGCGTTTTTGGCCGATTGTGCTGTCCACTGCCTCAAACCACGAAAATTTATCTATCTCATAACTTGAGCTGCCAGACTTTCGCACTGCGTCCCGCACTTTGAAATATCAAAGCCGCATTTTCTTTAGTTTGTCACGGCACTGATCTATTATTCTGTGATAACCACGTAAATGTATTCCATTCACAAAATATTCCATAAATCTCCAAGTTTTTGCCTGTAGTATCCAGTTGTGATTGTATGTTTTCGTCTGCCTAGGTTTCGAGCAAGCATTGAATTTCTTCGTTTGAATGGAGATTTACATTTGTTAGAACAAGAGAGCCGTAACACATAACTGGATGAACCGTGCCCGAGTACAGATGAATCGTACACGAGTAGTCTGCTCTTTGCACACCGCACGTCACCTGCCCTTATATGGTGTTTAGTGGATGTCATATATGCTAATTTAAAACAACCGGCCACGTGCTTCCAATTTACGATCAAGTGGGATTCAACATTCAGTTCTCCTAGGTAAGAGCAGATCTGGACGGTAAGAGCGTTTGGAGCATCCGGAGTTTATTTCTCTTATTTTTTCTCTTAGCAAAAAAATAAGAGAAAAAATGAGAAATTGAAGAGAATGTTGGTGCATGAGGCCCAAAGAGTTTCAATAATTAGGCTGAATCTCAGCAAAAAGTATAGCCATACGCTATTCAGCATTGATCCAGCTGTCTTTGTCAATAACCACAGCATCAATAAATGCAAGTTCCATTGGCAGCAATACATGCCCATGCATGACCACTCTTCTGAGATGAGGTGGTATGCTTTGGATGATGAGCAGTTCCTTCTCCAAATTCAGCACCTCCCATCATTCTGGTGCACATTGACCTTTGACTCACCTGCCTGTAGGATGTCGTCCCTAAACTGTAGACATTTCCCATTTTTCAGGCTTACCATTGGTTTATACCTGGTGGCAAACCCTCCATATCTACTCGGGTGAAGTCTTCACTTGATTGTATACACAGATACCTGGAGGGTGTTCTTGATCTGGCCAACTATTGTGAGGAGGTTTTTCTCTACCAGGGAAAAATTAGACCAGAGCAGTTTTTAACTGGGACCTTCCAGGCCTTTTGGAGTTCCGGGGCTCAGCACTGTATTCTTTCTTTTCAAGAATGCACCACATATTTTATTGACCACACCTAATGTTCCTGCAATTAAAGTGATGGGCTCTGATTGTTCAGCAAAACGATGGCTAGCTTCATTGCCAGAGGTAGCTTTTTGGACTTCATTTTGTGGGTCAACAGCAAAGGATTCCCAATATAAATATTGCGCACGCCTGTCCATGGAACGGCTGCACAGTCAAATGCCTAATGACTTTTTGTCCCTTAATGAAAGGGGGATAGTTGGATCCTTAAAATACATTATACAATTTCAACTCAGGTTTACTGGGGGAGGCAATAACTTTGTCAATGTCCAAGTATTTCGGGATCTGACTGTATATGCCGAATACCAGGCTGTTGGAGAAGCATATGAGTTGCCTCTGATTTGGAGGCTGGCAATATCCAATTTATTTGGAAGAGATGATGATTTTAGGGGTACAAAGATGGCCAAAAAAACTGGGAGAACATGCAAACTCCTCACACAAAGACTGGATTTGAATCCACAACCCTCTAGCTGCAAGGCAACTGCGTTGCCCACGGTGCTGCCATACTGGAGCAAGGGAACGATCATAATATCCAAATAATAAAATGCTTCCAGTTTGGTATTCCTACAAAGAAAAGCTTCATCAAGGGGCTAAGCTAAGAAGAACTGCAAAACTGATGGAAAGATCAGGAAAACTGAGGAGAATTTCTGGTCAAAACTGCACGCAGACCAGTCAAATAAACAAAGTAAAATGTAAACAAATGCGTGTTACTGAAAAGAACTGGCTGGAAAGTCTGACTGACACTGGGGTAATGGTGCACTGGCTCAAAGTGAAGCACTAATTCCAATTCGGGGAAAACTTTTTCTGTGATCTCACTGCAAGAGCGAACCAATAAAGTGTGAGATACAGAGTTTGGATAAGGCAGGGACTGTTGTAACAAGACCTATGATGCAAGAAGTCTGCGGTGACAACTACCAAAGATACTTTTGGAAAAAAACAAGTGAAGCGTTTGAGGAAAATAGCACCTCGCCAACCACTAAGTACTGGGAAGGATCTGGCAAGCTTTGGGTTGAGTAACAGCCAGTACATCACAGGAAATATCGAGTGGGTGGAAGTGAGGAAAGGATTCAACAGAAGATTCAATCCAAGATGCTAATGTGAAGCAACTAAAGCTGAAAAGACCTGATATTTAAACAAGACAGCAGTCTCAAATATACCACAAAATCACTACCTGTCCTCCAACCATACGCCCAAATGGATTGCTTGTTTGTGTCTACCCTGTAACACGACCCAGAGGAGTGTTTCCTAAATTAGCACCCCTACTGGCAGCAGGAATACAGTTAGAGTTAGAGTCAGAGTTACAGTTAGGGTTAGGCTTAGGGTTAGCGTTAGGGTTAGGATTAGGGTTAGGTTAGGGATTTAGTGACAATGACGCTGATGATGGACACCAGATTGTCGTTATTTATGCGAGCGCTAGAGGTCGCTTAACTCTTCAACGTAACTTTAGATTGTAGTAAGCTGCTAGTACAAATGACCTTTGCGGGCATATTTTGGCAGAGGACAGGCTCCAAAATCAACCATGAACAACTAAAAAGAGTGAAAGTTGAGGGTTTATAAATGGCTGTTGCATTCCTGACGCTTTAATAATATAGAAAATCTGTACAGATCTCAAGCTCCTATTGCATGCTAAAATGCAGAATGTGTAGGAACTGTGAATGGGTTCTGTATGGAGGACTTGGACAAACAAGAGCCATGTAAGAACAAATACAGGCTGGTAGACTGGCTGCAAGAAATGTTTAGAAGCTGTGATTTCAGCCAAATTGGGTGTAATAAGTATCAAGGGCCAGGAGATCCAAACTTTTGCAAATCATACCACATAAATAGCTTATTGAATATCTATTCACATCGAGAAAACCTTTGTCACGGACAAGAGAGATTCATAGGGATTTACATATTGTGGTAAAAACAGCTCAGAGTCAACATTTTTCAAAGAATACAGTTACTGAGCATGAAGTAGCAGAGGCTTCCTCGGTCGCAAACCATGAGACACTTACTATAGAGTGAGTCGGATGCAGAGGCTCAATTAAGTACACATAGACTCCATCATCAAACATACCACTGTATTACAGGAGAGAGGAGAGAGAAAGAGGGAGAGGGCATAAATACAAGTCAAAGGAGAGCTAGACAACGTAGAAAGCTAAAGCACGGCTAACTTATGCATATGACATCATTTTGCATCCAAGCACATTCATTTCGCTTTAAATTCAAGGCACTACAAGCAGGTTGAGATGCCAACACTTTGGGAAGAACGCACAAAAGTATGAAAAAATACCAAACTACATACTACAAGCAGACACGTGCTCATATAACACCAAATTCCAAAATAAGTGGCATTAATTAGGAGTTAGTCTCCCCTTTGTGGGAAGGCTTTCAGCAAGATGTTATTTTATTTATTTTTTTATTTATTTTATTTATCCTTTATTTAGCCAGGAAGGTCCCATTGAGATACAAGATCTCTTCTTCCAGGGAGTCCTGGTCAAGACAGCAGCATAGATAGTTGTAACATATAAACATTAAAAAGAAGGGGGGGAAAAAAAAAATCACATTACAGATTATACATTACATGTTAGAATGCACACTTAGAATATATTACAATATAACCCATTTCTGAGAGTAAATGAAAAGTCTGGAAGAAAAAAAACAAAATAAAACAAAAAGACAGCACTTAAAACAAGGTCAAATATGGGGAGGGTTTAAGGAACAGCACTCTGTGTACTTGGGTCTTAAGAACATGTTGCAATAATCTTTTTTAAGATGTGGTTGCAGCAAGAATGTTAAGGGGACGGTATTGCCCTCTTTGTCCCCTGGTGCTGTTTGTTAGGGAGCACCACTGCTGCCCTGGAGAGAGCGATGTGAGTCACACTGCTCGCGCTCACTCTCTCCGAGCGCTGATGTCACACTAGCCTACGATCCAAAAGCAAATCCCTCCTCAGCACAGCACAACCGATTACAAAGGGTACAAGCTTTAATTTCGCAACAACATCCCATTGGCACATGTATACACACACGCACACGCAGATGCACACAAGCACACACACAGACATACACATGTGCTGACACATACATGTATTCACAAACAAGCACGTATACTCGAACACGCACGCACAGACACGCACGCCTGAACAAAAATAGATACACACACTCATGCACATGCATTCAAACACACACACACACACACACACACACACACATACACGCACAAAACCACTCATACACACTCAGAAATACACAGGCAAACACACACACTCTTTCTCTCTCACACATAAATACAGACACACACACACAAGCACACATACTCACATACAGTCACACACACGATACACACACATACACACGCACACACACTTTTTCTCTCTCACACATAAATACAGACACACACACACAGGCACATGCATACACACACACACACAAAACACATACATACATACATACACACACACTCTAACACATAGGAATCCTGTAACAGCACTTACTGCAGTCCATTGCAGGTAGACAGCGCAGCGTATGAATTCTCGTTCCCTCTCAACTTGCCATGGTAACAGCAGTGTTCCCCACCCTACAAGGCAGACACATAGAAACACACTGTGGCCGGTACCCACACAGTACACCATCCTAACTCTGGGTAGAGCCTTTGTTTCCTTCCAAAACAGCCTCAATTCCTCCTGAGAAGGATTCCACAAGATGTAAGCAACATTTCTTTGAGATTCTGGTCCATGTTGACATGACTGCATCACATAATTTCTGCACTTGCTCATCTTTGCAGTAAATCTGCTGTTCTGATAAATCTCACAGGTGCTTCAGAGGATACAGCTGTGGTGCCTGGGGAGGCCATTGAAGCTCAGCGAACTCACTTTCATCTTCAGGAAACCAGTTTGAAAGAACTTTTGCTGAGTGACATGCTGCATTATCATGCTAGATGTAGCCATTAAAAGATGGCTAAATTATGGCGATAAAAGAATGCTCACAATCATCAACAATACTCAGACAGGCTGTGACTCAGGCCATGGCATTCAAAGAACAACTGATTGGTATTAGGGGGATGAAAATGTGCCAAGAAAATATTGCCTATACCATTACACCATTAATACAACCCATCAGCATCAACTGTTGAGGCCAGAAAAGTTGGGTCCATGGGCTCATGCTGTTGATGCCCAATTATGAGCCTACCATCAGCGTGTGAAAGCACAAATCGAGACAAACCAGACTACAGTTTTTTCTTCCACCGTCTAGTTTTGGTTTGTCTGTGCCCACTGTAGCCTTAGACTTCTGTTCTTGGCTGACAGGAGTGAAACTCCACGTGGTCTTCCATCAGCCCAAAGGTTCAACACACATCTGAGTCACTTGTCTTTCCGTCAGCTCAAGCCAGTCTGGCAGTTCTCTGCTTTAACGAGGCACTTCAGTCAGTAGAACTGCCGCTCACCGGATATTTTTTGTTTTTCTCTCCGTTCTGTGTAAACACTCGAGACTGCAGCGCATGAAAGCCCCAGGACATCAGTGGATTCATCTCATGACAAACTATCCCTGGAGATCAGCAGTTTCAGAAAAACTCAAACGAGCTCATCTGGCACCAACAGCCACGCCGCGGTCATACTCACTGAGATCATGCTTTTTGCCCATTCTGACGTTTATAATGAATGTTAAATGAAGCCCCTCACCTGTATCTGCATGATATTACACACTGCACGCCAACCATTAGATTGGATTGGCTGACAGGAAAATTGCACGAATGAGCAGCAGTACAGGTGTTCCTAATAGTGCTAGTGCTTGGAGAGTGTATGTGGGTGTGCGTGTGTAGTGTGTACATGATTGTTTGTGCTGTTGCTATTGTGTTAAAAAAAAAAAACCTGGTCATTGCACTGCAGGTATGTTCAGTGCGTGTGCATAAGAATGTGCATGTGCGTGTGTGTGTGTATGTGTGTGTGTGTGTGTGTGTGTGTGCACGAGCGTGTGTGTGTATGTGTGTGCTGTTGTTGTTACTGTGTTAAGCTGTTAAATGCATTCTGTGTTAGCTGCGTGAGTATATGTGAGTGTAAGAGAGAGTGTGAGTGTGTATGAGTGTGTTGTTACCGTGTTAAGCTGTTAAATGCATTCTGTGATAGCTGCACTGCAGGTGTGTGAGTATATGTGAGTGTAAGAGAGAGTGTGAGTGTGTATGAGTGTGTTGTTACCGTGTTAAGCTGTTAAATGCATTCTGTGTTAGCTGTGTGAGTATATGTGTGTGTAAGAGAGAGTGTGAGTGTGTATGAGTGTGTTGTTACCGTGTTAAGCTGTTAAATGCATTCTGTGATAGCTGCACTGCAGGTGTGTGAGTATATGAGTGTGAAAGAGAGAGTGTGAGTGTGTATGAGTATATTGTTACAGTGTTAAATGCACTCTGTGATAGCTGCACTGCAGGTGTGTGAGTATATGTGAGTGTAAGAGAGAGTGTGAGTGTGTATGAGTGTGTTGTTACGGTGTTAAATGCACTCTGTGGTAGCTGCACTGCAGGTGCTCTGGGAAGGGCATCCCAGAGCTGTGAGTCACTGGAGCCTCCCACTGGGGGCTCATCTCTCCTTGTTACCGTTACACCTTCTCTCACTCTCTTCCTACATCCTCCTTTCTGTTTCTCTCTTTCCCTCTGCGCACCTCCTCTGATACCTCTCTCTATCAAACCCTTTTTCTCTCCCTCCATATCTCTCATTCCCTTTCCCATCTCCTGCTGTCTCGCCCCCTCTCCCTCTTTCTCTCTCTCTCTCTCCCCCTCCTCCTGTCGCTCCTGTCATCCCACAATGCACTGCTACTGCAGAGGGACTGCTCTCCCCAGTCATGTGACCTGAGCCCTGGGACGACCTGCCGGTGGAGAGCGGCAGTTCGGCGCTGACTCAGCAGTTCGGTGCTGTACCCCAATCCCTTTCTGATTCAGCAACTGCAGCGTGAGGCAGAAATCCGGGCCCTCGTCCAAAAATCCCTCAACTCCTCCTCCCTCTCCCCCCCTCCCTCTCTCACCCCCTCACCCCCGCGCCCCAGTCTCCTTGAGCACAGGTGTAACTCGAGGAAAAGCAGGTAAAGGACACTGGCTTTAAAAAGATGGGAAATCATTTAATGCACCCAACAAGGATATCTCTATCCACTTTAATGCTGAATATTTCCATAGAATAAGCTACATTACCGGAACTGTACTGCTTCATCTCTCAAGCTAGGTTGTGGTTTTAAGTCATATGTGGCGCACTCCTTGTCAAGCACCGATGACATCACTATACTCAGAGCGGGAGTAATTTTACAGTACAGCCACTCGCAGCAGGAGTGTCCTCACCACATAAGAGGCAGGACGTGAAACTAACGATGACTTAAATCAGAATACACATAACCCACTGCCCAATTTCCCAAGTGAGCTCCTGTTGGTCCAGCTCCACTCAATAACATTTTATAACAGTCAAATGGACTGTTACGGTAAATTTGAACACAAACCAGAACAACCATAAGACAGTTCAGACATTTGAAAAGAAACAGGCTTGATTCCCATTCACTTCAGATGGAGGAACTCATATTATCCTTCTACAACACAAGCATGGGACACTCTGCCAACTGCAATCTGTGCCAATCAAGAACACCCATCTGTTTTCAACTGGGCAGCCCAGAACAAGCATTTCTTCAGCATCATCACATCTGATTGGAGGAAAGCAGCAGGCCTTACCTTGGATAACACTGGTTTGCCGTCCTCATAGTGGATCTCCACATAGTCTGAGGACAGCAGGTCACTGGACAGGAGAAAGAAGAGGGCATGAGCAAATACTCTAAATATTCAGACATGCACTTTGTCACAATATAAATGTGTGTGTGCACGTGTGTGTGTGTGTGTGTGTGTGTGTGAGTGAGAGAGAACAAGTGAGGGCAGGATCAGTGGAAGAAAAGAAGAAAAAACATGACTGCACATTCATGTGCACATACACACACAACCAAGCACACTGAAGCACATATGGAAATGCAGTCTCTCTCTCATGCACACTCACACACAGGAACTTGACCACACAAACATGTACAGGCAACAGGTACATACGCGACCGGCCATACCAATCCACATGCAGACACACTCGCACACACATAAGCGCACACACATGCAAACACAATCACACACACACACACACACACCCACACACACACGCTAGCACACATGCAGGCACAATGCCCTCATTAATGGCTCAGCTGCACAGGGAGTCAGATAATCAGGCGCGCTGGGTTTTTCCATTCTTTATACCTGATGTTCACCCATCTGAATATTTATGAAACACTGTCACAAAATGAATCATATTTTCTAGAGGCAGTCAGCCATTTGCTCCAAGTGTTGTTTGTCACTCTGTACAGAACAATGACCAAATAAAGGAAAGTAAGAATGAATTTTTCTGCTCATTGGAATCCCTGACGGGAAATGAACTAAAAATATTATCAAAAAATTGCAGTTTATTAACGCTTCAATGGAACCAACCAAAATAGTACACTTAAAAACACATTCACCTAAACTAAGGCTTCATAATTATTGCCGCCTCTGGTTCAGTACTGACTGCAACAACCTCTGGCAAGGACAACAGAAAACTTCCTGTACTGTTTGACAAGGCTAAGGCACATATTTTGTGGGAGTTTAAACTGTTCTTGGCCAGATCTGCACTGAACCTCAGCCACACTTGGGTTTGCACCTATTAACTGTCCTCATCAGTACAGCCTAAAGTTTTTTGATTGGACTGAGGTCTGGTGACCGAGATGGCCGCAGCAGAACAAGGATTTTGTTGTCCAGAAACATATCTGGAATGGCCTTTAATTGATTTAATTCTCATTTGACACATCGTAAATTTTTACTTCTATTTGTGTCCATGTCTCCCCTCACTCCTTGGAAAATTGTGGAGTCCCACAAGGGTCCAAACTGGAACCAATTTTATTTCACAATAAATACTCCCACTTGCCACATTGTACAGTCAGATGGATAAACTCTCACTCCACTAATACACTGATGATACGCAACTGTATCTCCTGGTAGAGTCAGTTGATATTCCAAACCTCTCCCATTTTACAACCTATCTGGCGGATATTAAAAACTGAATGTCATCCAAATTTCTTATAATAAACTCAGATAAAACTGAGATTCTTCTCATTGTGCCTGGCATACAGTCCTCACTTGGTCCCTTACTCAGTACAGCAAATTATTATTATTATTATCATTTCTGTGTAAATTTTAAGGTGTGCTTTGAGTCACTGTCCTGTTAGAAACTGCTAAGTCCCAGCCTTCTGGCAGAGGCAACCAGATTGTGAGTTAGCACAGCCAGATACTTCATTAAGCCAGTGCCCTTTAACCTCTGGAATAAAACAGCCCAAAAACATCACTGATCCAGCACTGTATGCATCTTGGAAACATTAATAAGCTACACCATTTCTCACATTGGAATTTTGAGCTTAAGTGATTATTTTTATAATATTTTTAGCGCATTTCCAGTCAGGGGTGCCAATAATTCCGTAGCCCACTGAATGCAACGATAGAGGCATCAATCTGTTCACCTCCAACAGAGTACATGCAAGTCCAATAAGGACGATATGTACTCCACAGTAGTTGATTTAACACGAGACATTTTACTATGGGACCACACAGATCTCAAATACAGACAGTCTTGTCTGTGTGTCTGGCTGAAACTGACAGACAGCCTCATGTGAGACAGGGAGAACACACCTGTAAAGTGAGCTAAGCTCGTTAGCATTAGCAGGACAGGGGACAGTGTAAGCTGTGCAGCAGTGAGTCTCCTGACTCAGGGAATATTTATAGCTGATGGATGAGGCATTGAGGGTGTGCAAGCGTGTATGGTGTGTGTGTGTGGGTGTGTGTGTGTGATGACGAGAAGTCAGCAGCCGGATTTTAATTGGGGTCAAAATCTCAGGGCATCCACAATCCTGTGTCCAGCTGCAGCACACTGGCTCTCAAGCAGGCCTCTGGGACTCAGGGGATCACAGACATGCTGAGACCAACAGACACACTCAACTCAGAAACACAAGAGACTCACCAATCCCAATGAACACACAGACACTAAGATTTACAGACACACAGAGGCTCACAAAACACAATGAGATCCACAGACACACTGACCTAAGAAACACACAAGACTCACTGACGCGAAGAACACAGAGAGCACACGGAAACACTGAGGTTCACAGACACACCGAGGTTCACAAACACACCAAAATTCACAGACACACTGAGACTCAATGGCACTCTGAACTCACAGACACACTGAGACTCAATGCCACTAAACTCATAGGTGCACAGGGTTTGACAGAAATACTGGGATCCGCAGACACACTGAGATTTACAGACATACTGAGACACACACCCACAGAAACTGTAACTCAGCCACAAGCAAAGATAAGATGCTGTATCAGCAAAAACACACTCTGTCCTCACAGGTGCAGTGGCCCAGCTGAATCACATGCAGCACTGTCACTGATAGAGCCACTGCAGGTCCAAATATAACACACACACATGTGCTCTTGTGCGTGCGCGCACACACAAACACACACTCCAATTTGCACAAACATGAACTCAACCAACCATAGCGATATAAATATGAATGGTCTCACGCTCCCACGCACACCAGTGACACACACAAACTCAAATAACCAAAGGAGAATGTTGTGTGCACATACAAACAACCAACCCTGCTGATAAGCAAGTGGGCACTCTCTCACACAGGCACAAGAACATGCACACACACACGCGCATGTGTGCATGCACGCACACACATACTCTAGCTCTCCCTCCCTCACGTACACATACACATACATGAGCACGATGTTCTTATTCACTCCACTCCTGCACTGTGGGAGTTAGATAATCGGGGGTTCGTGGTATTTGCATCCACCTCTCCTTGATACGTCTGAATCTGTAAGGTTCTCAAGCACAAAGCCCGTCAAATTTCCTTGATGCAGTCAGCAGTAAGTTTTTTCCGCAAACTGATACCTGTTACAGTAATCGCGGGCCTGCAAAAGACCAGATTTCCCTCAAAATTTCCACTAAACTGAAATAACTTGACATACTAACGCACGTGCTCTGTCAAAAAACCAAACTTATCTCGGGGAACACCTGCGGCCATTTATTACCCATAAAACCTTGTGGCCAAAAGGTAACAGCAGATGTACAGTCAGGGTAGGCCGTAACTTCATCCTAAAACGCTGGATTACTCTCAGCCTGCATCCGTGCACTCTGCCTGCCTGACAATCAAACTATTTTTCAATCAAAATCAAGATTCATATGTAGTCTATAATGGTTAAGACCTGATGAGATTTTTAGGAAAGCAAAAAATCTTGATTTTCTCACGTCGTAGTATTGAATCATCGGAGATTGTGACAGTTTAATTAAAAGTCACGAGAGACGTGTCACAGTTCTGAAGTGAATCGATCATTCGATTGCAAATCGTCCGTGAAAAGGAAAGCATTCTGCTAACCCTATCTTTCCTCTGATGGGACATCTGTAGTGGCAATGTCCTATACAGAGAACATAAGGGACATTGTGTCCTAAGCAGGCTGAGTCCACCAACAATCCAATCGTGATCATTTAACCCTACAACCCAAACAAGCCACACAATGCTAAAGGAGATCTGGCACAGACCAGAAGAGATAAAAACAGCAGGGAGATGTAGCCCTATTGATGTGTCAGCAGCAATAAAATGGAAATGACTGGCTGTTCTTACTTGTTTAATTTCAGGTCCAGTACAAATCTGGAGCCAAAGGCCTCTAGCTGGAAAGTGGCCTGAGCAAGATGGATCACCTGCAGGAGGAGAGATATTTCAGGGGGATAAAGATACACCTGTGCATGCAGACTTATAAAGAGACATACAGCGTGCGTGCAAAGATACTACACACACCGTAAAACGTGCACTCACATGCTCTGACGTGTGCTTGTGTCTAAACATACATACATGGTACACATGCCTGCACACACAAGCAGGTACACTCACCAGCACACCCACACGCACACACACGCACGTTCATAGGCATATACTCACACACACACACACACACACACACACACACTCACGCTCCTTAACCACTATACACTCACACCCCGCACACACACACACGCGCACACAAACAGACGCTCTGCACTACCCTCTGAAAGGTGAGTTTTAAATCCTGAGCTCCAGGCGAGAGACTGAGGGCCCAGTAAAGGGTGCGGGGGGGTCTGGCACAAGCAGGAGATGAGCAGCCCATGCTGGGGGGGCTCCGTAGGTCCATATATACTCAGCTCAGCAGGGTAGGGACAGTGTGACGCAAAGCATAATGCAGCACTCTCACAAGCAGGAGAGAGAGAGAGAGAGAGAGAGAGAGAGAGAGTGAGAGAAAACATGAGAGAAAGGGGATGCGGGATGTTAGAATGAGAGACAGATACAGTAAGATACAGAAAGAGGAGTGAATGGATATGACAGAAAAAGAGGGGGAGGGCAGCAGTACAGTTTCTAACACACAGAAGATCTCGTTTACACAATCACGTGGAGGCTTGTGTGCATGCGCATACACACACACGCACACACACACACACGCACACACACATACACACATACAAACAATCACATGCTGACACATTCGCCAACATATGTGCACATATTGTACATACTCACACGCCCACACAAACATGCCAACAGACAAAATCACATACACAAGCACATTCACACTTAACACTGGCAAATAATGACACAAAGTGCGCTGATAAACATGCTTGACTTGCCCGTGCACAAATGAATATATGAGAACACACACACACACTCACACAGACACTCATAAATTAAACACAAAACACACACACACACACACACACACACACACACACGCAAGCTAAAATCTCCCATAGACAAACTACAGGAACGCTGACTCACCTGGTCTTCGCCTGCCTGGTTGCGGGTGCGAGTGTCCAGGTCGTGATAGGTGCTCTCCGAGTCCTCGTTCAGGTAGTAGATGAGGCGAGACGGATAGGTGATCTGCTGCAGCACGGCCCTGCCGTGGTCAGTTTGGTTACCGCTGTCTCGTCCTGCGGCAGCGTCCTGCCTGGACTCCGCCAACACTGCGTCTCCCACAGCGACATCCTCCACTGCCAAACACCCCCCAACACAGACTGTTCACCAGCTGCTTCTCCTTCACAATCCACCCTGTCCTGTTAGCTGCACCACATCTGCTCACCTCACTGCTGCAGAACTTAGACACGAGCAGCACGCATCTCCACAACAATGTATGTCACACAAACTGCACCCAGGACTACAGCCACTTCGGACAGGTTGCTACAGTTTATATGAAGAGTGCTCACAAGCACATTTTGTTTAATATTGTCAGTTAAGACAGACACGAACATAATATATGACATTAAGACACGTATATGACGGCATAGCCATCAGTCAATAGGTGCAGTGACAACCGCGGGACACCAGGAAGCAAATGACATTGACGGCACACTGCTCTCATAACTCAGCAATGAGAAACTAAACGCAGTGCTATGAAACCAGCCGAGTCATTCGCGATGTTATTAATCAAATCCTGCATTTCCTCATTTTAATTACTATACGTCCCACAAGATTTATTTTATTCACATCATAACCCCCTTAAGCTCCCCAGCAGATGCACATAGCAGGCTTCGGCATGATCTCCGGCCATTTGGCCAGCTTTTTTTTTTATCAGTGCAAGCCGGTAACATATGACTGGCTAATTAAATGTCGGCGGTGAGTTGGCAAGGATCCAATGACATCTTGAAAAATGATTTGTTGTGCTAACGCCTCTAACTCGGCAGAATCAAGCAGTACGTGAACAAAAGGTTCTGAAGTTGTGGAAACGTTCCAGTGTCACCTGCAGTCTAAAGACTCACCGCATCACTGACGCTCAGTGATAGCCAATGCAGTCGCATCCCCCAAAATAGAGCAATGACAGACCTAACAGCAACAACCACGGCAACAACGCCCCGACTGTTTCTCAGGCAAACAACTTTCTCATTGCAAAATAAGCCTTAGGAGACTAAATTCCCTTTAAAGTTGAAAAGACAAGCAGTTGAACAGACACATACCCGTTGACGCAAAACTGAGTGGATGGAGCCAGGACACGAGGATGCTCGCGAGTAGATTTGGAACAGATATCAGATGCATGATTCATATTTGAAGGTTATTTAAGTAAAAAAGTTATAAATAACACGGCACAGTGGAGAGGGGCATTGCTATGGCAGATGAGCCGCCGATGTGCAATTCGCTGTGTACGCTGCCAAAAAGAAGGACAGTCTTGCGGCATCGGGCGGGCGGGCGAAAGGAATGGAAGGCGGTGGCCAGCCAGTCGAAATCGACCAGCCAGCTCCTCCTGATGCTACAATCGCGCAAGTGCTGTGTGGCTCGTTTTGCTAAATTATCCTCCATCCCTCCCCCCTTTTCTGTCCTCCACGCCCTCACACGCTTTAGTAGTCTACACTCAGTCGCGTACACACGGGATCCTTCACACCCCGAGGCTCACTTCCTGCTCGCGCTGGAGCCGGTCTGTACTCCACACTGAGCCCGGGGGTCTCTGCAGCAGACAGGGACATCCCCGCCCAGCAGCCGCTCTCCCACGTGCATCAAAGCCAACGGTCTTTGGCGGTTCTAGTGATGAGATGTGGCTCCTACAACCTAAGATGTTGCCCAGTTGTCTAAGAAAAGGTAAACACACGAAATATTCTTTTATTTATTTATTTATTTTGAAAGAATTTGCATGCTAAAAATAAAAGCAAGCTTCTCAGATGAAGGGCATGATATAATTCCCAGCATCCCATATTTCTTCTGCATAACCAACTTAGCCGAGGATTAAAGAAGGCAACATAAGCATAATGATGTTTTTTATGGATTTATTTTATTCTATATTTTTGCCAGATAGTTAATCTTGACAGCATTGTAAATGTGCGTTCAGAGTTTGAAATAAAGGCTAATCAATCAATTAATCAACCTATCATTCAAGAAAACACTTTTGTTGGCTTTCGAATTATAAATTATTTGGCATTTTTTCTGCAGTTACCTCCTGTAATTTTGGTTAGAATTGTTGTGCTCTGGACACACATTCGATTTAAAATTTAGCGACCTTCAAAATTCACAACCATAATAAAGAGTAGAAATGGGTCGAAACAGTAGTTGAGGGGTTCTGCAACTACCTCCTTGAAGAGCCATGCTTCTCCAGAAACCTTCAGCATTCCCTTCCCAGTCGCACATGATATATCCTTCACATGCAGCTGAAGCCTGAAAATATGCAATAAAGCCCCGTGAAGAGTGCCACAGAGATTGATGCCCTATAGTCCACTATTCTGAAGTGTCACTATCAGTGTAGATGGGTTTCCATTAACAGGACATCAGTACTATGTGAAGCCATTCGAAATGTGCAGTCTCTCCTCTTATCTCTGCATCAAACACAGTGTGTTGGCATCACCCTGTGTCAAATTGCAAAATCTGCAGCCCCACCCCATGACAGCCTGCCTTCTGGCCGTGCAATCTGGTTGGTGCTGTCGCAGTATGGGATGGGGATGGGGATGTTGTGGGGGGGTGGGGGGGTGGGGGGTGGATGAAAGACAGGTGTCTGCACTGCTTCATGAGCACAGCCAATCAGCATTCTGCTATCTCCGCACACTTCTCAAGTAGTCTATCATGCACTTCTCATGTTTTTTTTTTTTCACTCAGGTAACACAAAAATATAAGATACAAATGATGTGATAAGAGGCAGATACAAGCTCACAAACACAAACAGACGGATAAAACAATTTAACTCGCTGTGATGACCTCGTGTGCAAGGTTATTCCTCCCCCTCAACTGCAGGGGGAGCAGTCTCTGATTATTATTCATCAGGGATAAGCAACTAAAAATAGCAGCGCACATTAACATCAGGAGCAGGAGCTTTTGTCGACCAATGATGGGAGAGAACAAACACCATCACTGAACACACACTTGGCGGTGTGACCCTGTTAGCCCACCAAACCCTAGCACCCTAAGACTACAGAAGACAATGCGCATTGTTTCAGCGGTGTGCAATGCAATCTGAGCAAATAGAGCTAAGATACACAGTTCAGTCCCTGAGTAACTCATCACATTCGATTTGCAAACAATGAATTAAAGTTGAGCAGAAGAGAACTATAGCCTTAACACAGGGGTATTTAGATTTATTATGTGAAACCACATATGAATTGAAGTCCTTTGTAAACTTAGTAATCGCACTAATATTTATGGACCGCAATATGTAAACTTCATCCCTAAAAGAACACCAAAATATGTAGCAAATAATTCCAGTTGAAAGATCTATAAATGCACTCCAAGCAATATCTTAACGCATAAGGAACAATTAAATTCTGGACGCATGGCAAAACATTGCTGATTGCAGAATGGAAATCAGATATACAAAGTTGGGGTTGAATGACAGCACCAGTAACAGGGGTCAGGCAGCCCCACTCTTGAGCAATTATTATTATTATTATTATTATTTTGTATTCATCGTCATAACCTGAACCCTCCAACACAAGGTACACATAACACTTTGTCATACTCTAGACGTAAGTGCTGTACAGAGACGGTATTACAGATAAAGTCAGTTTACGTCAATTGATGGAACACTGTTGTACTGTCACAGTAACTGTAATTGTAACGACAGATGTTACTGCCATAACTTTCACTGAAAAACATGAGTACACAGTCAGACATTTGACATACAGTAAATTGACAACATCTGTTATGCCATCTTGTGACATACAGCGTGCATACATGACGGTGTCATGCCGGCCCTATTTTGAGTGGTTCATTTAAAGTCTTACTTCGTTAATTTGCGGCTCAGCAGCAGTGAGCAGTGTCGGCATTCGCTCTGGCTCAGTGAGGGACTGCTAATGAGGAACGGAGATGAGGCATTCCAGACGTTCTTAACCCATTGTCCCCTGCTGCATTGCTGCCCCCTGACAAGGAGGTCGGAGGGAAGTTTCTGGGTGATGCAGCTTCTGTCCAATCCACTGTGAGTCCACTGCCACATGCTGAGAGAGCACCAGCTGCATCCAAAAAAAAGTACAGCAACAACATAGGGCCATATAGAAAAATTTGTTGGTTACCATTTTTCACATTTTCATTTTCAGGGTCGAGTTGAACACCGCATAAGAAAGGTTTTAATATTTGTTAATGGCACTGCGTTAGCTTCCTCTGAGCAAATATGAACAAACTTGCTGTCTCGTGAGCATTTTAAGTTCGATGCTCTGAGCAATAATGTCGTGGATGGAACTGGCACGCCATTCTGCCGTTTAGTCTTGTTAAGTAGTTAATCAATCCTCAGATTGCTAATCAAGCAAAGTAATAGAGTTATTGTTTGTTTAACGGTGAGGATTCTGCCTCCCCTAACTGACCTCCGACGGCACGTCACCGGTTCACATTGACGTGGTGCCGGCAGCGCAGGCAGTTTCCCCCTTCAAAGAATCACGCAGCATCTAAAATATTGACTTCTTGTCGGTCATTTGAGACGTCATACAGCTTTTTTGAAGGGAAAAACCACTGGTGCTGGTGACACCACGTCAATCTGAACTCACCCCAATTGGCTGTGCACCTGATGACATAATAGGAGACCTTTAAAAAGGAAGATTCTATTTTCTACTGCTGTGATATCCAAAATGCCCCCCCCTCCCCCCCAAACGTTGCCTTGCAGCTCACCTGGAAGTGTGGTGGGTTTAGCTGCATACTGTACAGCAGTTGTTCCATGGCCAGGTTAATTAGTCCTTAATTATGTCATTTACATGTAAGTAGATGTAAGAACTAGGGATATGATTTCAACTGTGGTTTTAGCCTTTGCAATCTGCTGCTGTGAACGCTCATTATGAAAAGGAAGGGGGGGTAGTGTATGCATGCTTTCTATGCGTTGAAATTCTGACAGTTTATATAATATCTTTGGCATAATCCCTCAATTAAACTTGAAAACCTATCCTTCCAGTATATTGCTTGATTCATTTTAAATCCACTGTGGTCACATAGAGCCAAAATTAAGAGAATTATGTCACTGTCCTAATATTTGTGGACCTGTGTCGATTGTCATAACAGTTATTTAAATCTGCTTTAGCATAGTAAGGCGATACTACAAAGTTAACACAGTAAGATGCTGTTGTTTAATGGCCAGTATAAAAGTGGAAATTTGGCATGCACTGACATGGAAAATGCCTACCTTCGGTAAAACCATTATGCTCCTTGGTGTCATCTGAGGATTCAGCTTGAACGCAGGCACACTTTCCATTTCAACAGCAACTCCAAGATGAATAAAGAATTTAAATTCTGTTTGGAGCGAGAGAACATGCTGGCAGCTATCAATTTATCTTCTGAGTCAGAAAATATAATTTAATAATAAAGTACGTACTTGTAAATTGCATGATAGAAGCAAAAAAAAAATGCTATGTAAATACTATCTCAAAGTTCAGACCAGATCAGGCCCAGTATGACTGAAGAGTTACTATTTGGCATGACTGACTGTGCAAGAATGTGTCTGTGCGTGACCGCTCCTGCATGCATGCGTTCCCAAGTGTGTGTGTGTGTGTGTGTGTGTGTGTGTGAGTGAGTGAATTGTGGCTTGGAGCATACAAAATAAGGATGTGTGTCTGTGGAATGGTTGTCTGAATTTAAGCCTAAATTCTTGGTTGAAGTCAGCATGGACCTTGCACAGTATGGGTTTAAGGCACTGGTTCTCAACAGCATTCTTCTGCAGCCAGCATTTCTGGATGTCAGTGTGTTAGAGCACTGTACACCACATGCTTGGGGACTCTGTGCGCTCTACATGTGCAGTATCTCTGCTCAACTCATGGGTCACTACAAAGCCAGGGGCCTTACAGAGCAGGATGGAGACTGGCAGCTGGAAGACAGAGGAGGGCAAGGGAAGCAGCCACCCAGTTGAGAGCACTCCAAGGCCGTCTCAAACTCAGCTCAGCCACCCAACATCTGATGGGGTTATGCTGAACCACTCAATCAACTAACCCTTAGGGCGCTAAATGCGGCTATTGTTGCTCAATGAAGTAAGATATCAAAATCAAAGCTGTTGAAAACCTATCACGCTGCGACTTGTTTAAAAGAGCTCCCGCAGGGTAGCTCTTTTAAACAAGTCGCCACATGTAGGTTTCCAACAGCTCAAGATGATAAAATTTATATTTTTGAAGCATTTATTTCAGCGCCCTGAGGGTTAAAGTTTGTTTTTTTTTTTTAAATGAATTTAAATCGGGCTGCTTTTTCCCGTGAGCTCAGCGCGATTGTGACTTACTGCCATTTTATCTTAGAGCAATTTCACTTAGCATTTCTTGTTCGAGCTACCACACTTTCAGTGAGGTTCTACTCATTTCCTTAGTTCATTAGCTTACTCCTGTCAGTCAGTGACTTAATAAGATTAAAACCTAATAAATATTTCCTTCTGAGAAAGTAAGAGGCTAATAATGAAAAATGAAAAGCTTGTTACAGTTCAGACGCCCTGCATGTGGTTGTAAACAAACTGGAGTTGAAAGGCCCCAGACGGAGGTGAAAACTACTGCTGAGGGAGATCACTCGCTGCATGACTGCTGGCTTGCGATGCGAGCGCTCTTTGGCGAGGGAAACAGGAAATACCCCCAGTCTATCCCCCACAGGCACACACGCCGCGACCAGACACACATGAAACGGCACAGGCCATCTTTCAACCCCACACTGTTCTGGTATCCCCCCACCTCTCAGCAATGTTCTTATAATGGAACCAAAGGGTTACCTCCCAGTCACCAGTCACCAGCACATCCACAGCAACATCCCTGGCCAGTCTCTGTTCACGTTAAAGAATAACAACGCCTCTAGTGAGAACGCATGCAAGATAACTACATTTGGGCCTTTTGAAAGCAGTCATAAAATGACTGACTGTAGCGTGAAACCCCTCTCTTGACCCGAGGAGATTTTTTTTTTCTAGCTTTTATTTATCAAAGCACAAGAAGTCTGCAGAATGTTAGGATCCAAAAGACTTTTTTTTTTTTTTTATCTCTACTTCAAATCAAATTGTTGCCAATCTGAGATTTTAATCTCTCTGAGCCTAATAGTGTGCAGACTTCTAGTGCTTTGATTTTGACAAAATAATTTTGTCTTCCACTGGAGTGCTTTCTGATTGGATGTGCGCACCTTTGTAGTTTGCTTCAGTAGCTTTTATTTATGACAGAAGCATATAGAGAGACAGGAAGAATGCAAGAGAGAGAGAGGAGGAGAGACATACAACAGAGGTCAGTGGTCCTGATGAGCGGCTCATAATGTCTCAGCTGCACCACTGAGACACCCCAAGCTGATTTTTGAAAGCATGCAATGAATTCCTTCATTGTTGCACTTACCGAAATTCCTGCAAGGTTCACACAATAGTGATGAAAATAAATAAATTCACAAAGTAAATCTGACAGCCTTTCAGTTACCCATACTGCATATTATTTTTAAATCAAACATCCTGAAGCTCAGAGCAACCAGCAAGAATTCTGTAACTGTCCAAATCTTAACGTCCAAAGTCCAAACCATACTAACTTCGAACTGCAGAGGAGGAAAAAGCGCGCTTTTTATCCTTCATGAATCTGAGAAATAACCGAGGATTTAAATTACCTAATCGCAACTGCAGTACAGCATTTGAAAACTACTTGTTTCGTTCCCCTTCCCACAATTCACGAACACCCAATGATGGATTATCCAAGCATATTCTGACTTAAACAGTTTCATTTTCACAATCCATGCATACAGCTGAGAATACACTGAAGTAAACTGCCATTATGTTGTCCGTGAACCAAGTTTACACAAGTCAAGCAAACATGTAACATGTCAAACCACACTTAACATGCAATTAAAATGTACCATTTACATCTATTTTGTGCAAGTATACACAGTTGTGTACATACAAGGCTAGTGAAATGTGTTCCATGATCATGCGCCATTATAACTTTTACGTAATTACATAAAATTATAGCCATATTACATCTTTCTATGGTCGTGTGAAGCTGGTCTCCAGCGCTCTGACGTAAGTTTTTGGAGAACTTAGGTTCCTTCTGGTCTCCGTTGCAGACATCTTATTCTCTCACACATGAACGTCTGCGCACTCGAGCCAGGTTTCGAGTTCCGTTACATAATGTCATTGATCGAAATAAGCAAATCGGAATGCTTCTTAAATGATAGTCCTTTTTGGTTTCCCCCAGTCAAATATTAATAAACAAAAACGGCAGGTACAGAAACTCCTACAAAAAAAAACTCGTTGATAATGATATTCGTTTTGTATTTATAATAAGAATCGGATTGGAGAAAGAGAAAATAGGTCTATATGGAAAAAACCAACTTGATATTCCTTCAATAATAAGTCGTGTTCTTTCCGCAAATACTGCTGTATATTCCTCAGCTGAACTATTTATGTGCAGTACAGGTTGCTACCATTTCTGAGAAAGGTTCTCAAGAAAAAAGCTGACTGGATGAGAACATAAAGGAAGTGTCGACCGAAGTGTGCAGTTCTGTAGCTAAAGAACTTGTGCTGAGGAAAACAACACCAAAGAAACTTGGAGAAATTCCACCTTATAAACATTTACATTCTAGTGCTGGTTAGCCTCCTTTACAGATGTCTTATGTTTCGCTTACCTCCCACAACAGTATGTGCCTATTTCAGAGCTCTCTCTAATTGGTTGAACACAAAACCTTGCTGAAGTGAGCAGACGTTGGTGTGTGAGAGAAGCGAACGACATAAGACATCTGCAACGGAGGCCAAGTTCCTTCATGCTTTTAAATCTAATCGTAATAGAAATATTTCCTTTTAGACTATGATTAAGAAAAAGTAGACGCAACTAATGAAGTCAGGAAACCAACTGCAAAGCACTTTTGAGTTGGCTCAACTTTAAGTTCTTTAAAAAATTATTTTGTGTAAACTCAAAACTCAAGTAGAGAAAACTCAAAAAAGCCTAGCAGCTCGTCGCCTTATTTTTCTGTTTCATACCAGATCATAAATTGTTTAGTCTTCCCGCATGTCGACGGGCACGCGCATCAGCAAATCAAGTCCAGTACGGGAGAAGAATGTGGCCTCAGTGTGATGCTGCGATTGCGCGCAGTGTTGGTGGAGACCAGTATCGACGTCGCGGGTACTGAGCGAAACCTATTCAAAGTCGTAAAATAACCGTCAGGTTTCTTCCGTCATCATTTCAGTTTTGACACCGAGCACAGAATTTCGGAAAGGGGTCGTGACTATTTTTTTTTTTTTGGGAAGACCCAAATGTAAGTACGCTCTTTCGCATCCTGTCTAATTTAAACTGCCCGAGGCGACACTGTCTACGCTCCTGCGCTCATGATTTCGGAAACAAATCGCTGCTCGAGTAACGGTCAAAGAATATGCATCATTTTTAACTTAAGAAAAAGTAGAACACTTCTAGGCGTTATTACAGTTATGTAAAGTAATTTTCACTTCATGAATTTAAGCGAAGTGTTACGTAAACTATTTGGTACAACAGTGTGGAGGATTTAGCTGAAAATACACGTTGGAAAACTACTTGTAGAACATTTGAAATACATCGAAAACAATAAACTGCCTATAGTTCTTTTTAATACTCTATAGCCAAGTGTACATTTTATCAAGTAAGGCGAGGAGATCGTTTTAGGAGGGGGACAAAATAATGTGAACCCCAATGTATGTTCAAGTTCAGTTTAAGGGATTGAATAGCTACTATACCTTCCGCCAAACATAGTTCCGGGCTGTTCTTAGATTGCAGCTCTTGAACTACGGATGGGTATTGAACAGGGATAGGAATGCGGGTATTGGTGCTGTTCCTTATTCAGCGCTTGTGGTCGTGCGTGTGTGTGTGTGTGGGAGGGGGCAATGTTATCATTGACATGTTTTGGATTCAAGGGGTGATGGTTGTGGTGGGGGGTGGGAAGACTGGGGATTGCGGGGGTATTTAACTGAATTCAGGCTTCGTTGGAGCGAGTGTAGAGTGTGTTCCCCCAGATCAGGTCAGTTTCTGTTACAACATCTGGCATTGCTTACAACGTGTACTATTGGAAAGGGAACTTCCCGGTACAGACTGACTGCGAGCCTGTGGGTTTTGAAGACAGCCAGAACTGGAAGGGGGAACACTGAAGAGAGGAGAGAGCAGTGTGCATGCTGACTAGCGCGCGCTACCCAACAGGTGCGAGACTAATCTTTGGACCTGATCAGCATTGTTCATCTGTCACCCGGGGTATGAAATTTAAACCATTTTCTTTGCCCCCACAGACTAAACGTTTGGGGAAATTCAGGAGGAACTGGGACAAAGTAACACTTCGGCTTTGTAGGAAACAAGTGTTAACAAGCTTACGAAAAGAGTCCATTGCGGCTACACAGTGGGTGGCATTTTCCAACAACTTTGCTGTTACTGCAGAGTGACTTTAGACAAGGGGCTATTTTTTTGTGGCAAACACCCAGCATTTGGGATAATTAGCACAAATGTGTGAATTATGATAAAAGCTCTACCTCTCTGATTCTCGGACTTCGGATTTAGTTACTTTTGCATTTTCGGTTCTGTTTTGCTCAACAGAATTTCCTGTGAGACGTCAAGAGACAGGCAGCGATGGACGATCTTTCAGATGACTTTCAAAATGGTAGCGAGGGCTACATGTACTACGATGACTTTGACTATGCGGACTTCGGCGAGCGAGATCACGTCCAGAGAGAGGCTCTGCACATTCTGTCCGTGGTCATCTACATCATCGCCTTCGTGCTGGGAGTTCTGGGAAATGGGCTGGTCATCTGGGTGACAGCATTTAAGACCAAGCGGACAGTGAACAGCGTGTGGCTCCAGAACCTGGCCGTGGCCGACTTTGTGTTTGTGCTCTTCCTGCCCTTCTCCATAGACTACGTCCTGCACGACTTCCACTGGCGGTTTGGCCAAGCCATGTGCAAGCTCAACTCCTTCGTGTCCATAACCAACATGTACGCAAGTGTGCTGTTTCTGACCGTCCTAAGCGTGGACCGCTACGTCTCGCTGGTGCACCTCAACTGGGCCCGTAGGGCTCGAAAGGTGGGGCGGGCCTGGGTCGTGTGCGCGACCGTCTGGGGCGTGGCCGTCGTCCTCAGCTGCCCCGCCCTGGTGTTCCGAGAAACCGCCAGGCTGCGCCACGACGTGGTGTGCTACAACAACTTCACAAGCTCGCACCAGCACTACGCCATGGTGACGGTCCGCACGGTGGTGGGCTTCCTGGTCCCGTTCGCGGCTATCAGCGTGAGTGGCGTGCTCATCCTGCTGCAGGTTCGCCGGACGAGCCCCCGGGGCATGTCCAGCTTCTCGAGGATGGTGCTGGCTGTGGTGCTGGCCTTCTTCCTGTGCTGGGCACCCTTCCACATCTTCAGCCTGATGGAGCTGAGCATGCACTCGTCCATGCAGCTGCACGCCGTGCTGCAGACAGGCTTCCCACTGGCCACCAGCCTGGCCTTCTTCAACAGCTGCGTGAACCCCATGCTGTACGTGCTCCTAGGGAGAAAGGCCCGTCGGCTGCTGCATCGCTCCTGCCTCGACCTCACCAAGCGCTCACTGCGGGAGCTCAGCCAGTCTCTCTCCGGAACGCAGTCCGTTTTCGCCCCGGGCAGCACAGCGCAAGAGGAGCCACCAGCTTATACCTCAGTGTGAGACCCCCCCCACAAACAAGAATTCAGCGCATCGCTGCCGTGGGGCCCCTCGTATTCATCCATACACACTCTGCATCGGCACATAAACAGAACACACATATACAGCCTACAAAAACGTATATTCCACTAGTGGTCAGTCTATGCATTACATTATACTCCATCAAAAAAAGTTAAGCAACACTATTTTGACCCTGGTATGTGAAATGTAAAAACTGAACATAAATTCCGAGTGTTCTTTATGCCATTGGTGTTAATCCAAGACACAAAATGCATCAAAACATTTGATCAAATGACTTTCTTACCCTTAACTCATTCCCTACGGAATACTTTTATATAAAATTTTCACATTTGTACGGAATACTTCTCCCGAAAATTACACAATATAAAGTATTGAAGTACAGGTGGCCCATCACCGCAATCGTCAACTGATTTTGTGTTTTCATCGGACTGCGAATGGTCATCACGCCGCTGGCACCGGCTTACCGTAGGGAATGGTAGAATTCACTGCGCCGTTGGCAGCGGCTTGCCACAGGGAATGAGTTAAACGGTGTATCCACTGGGAAGACCAGAATTACACTAAGTTCAGACTGTTACATCAAAATATCAACCAAAGTCCAAAGTCATTTCCGTATCCTGTATGATCACCATGTGCTCTCACCACAGCTCGACAGCGTCTTCGGAAGCTCAGAACGAGAAAACGATAGAGAAAAGACTCAGTGGTCCTTACCTTTGGTTGCTGAGTATATATTCAGAAATATACTACATGCACACAGCATCAGAAGTTGGCAAGGGGTCAGTTTGGACTTCATAAGAAATTCCGAGTCAGTGCATAAATGTATCACATTTCTTGAGCATGAAAAAGCCACATTTTGATTATCCAAAATCCATTTTCAAAAACATTTGGCACTTATCATATTCCTTTATAACACAACCTATAAGATGTATCAAATGTTACTTTTTTATTTATCTTTTTTAATTCATTTATTGTGGCAAACGTATTTTTATTTATCTCTGGTTTCTGCTAAGATACATATTGTTGCTGCATATGGACTTAATACACTCTCTGCATTGTCTTTAAGACTCCAGATATGAATGCATTCTCCATCAAATCAGTTTCCTATTATGCTTTGTCCGGCACTTGCAGTCAAGTTAAAGTGCAAGTCCCTTTGGTCTTCTTAACCCAATTTACTCGCAATGTCGGTTCGCTGCCATGTCCTGTAGACAGAGGCATTGTCTAATTCTGTTTTTGTGGAGGTTTTGCCATTTCCTGTTCCTCAACATCTGGCTCACAGACAGGAATGAGCAGAGTCCTTATTGACTGCACTTGTGTGGTCACACAGTATTATTCTTCTTCTTATTATTATTATTATTATTATCATTTTATTTTATTTCTCGAGCGCAATAAGATTCATGCCAAAAGCAAGCTCTTAGCGCTTTACAATGCTCCAAACGTTGAGTCAAACCACAATATTAAAAAATGTAACTCTCTAGTTAAAAGCCAAAAACATAACATGACACGATAAATATAACTAGGACAACCTTGTCATAAACAAATCATTATAAATACAAGTACATGACAACAGTAAAACATGTGTAAACGTACTGTAAATAACCATAGAATAACAACACTAAAAGACAAGTTACATGTGTAACAAAATCATAACGCAAGTATGGAACACTCACAGTCACACCCACACACACACACACACACACATACAAGACCAACAATACGTTTATCAGCAAGACAAGACTTCCAAGAAAGATACTTCAGAAAAAGAGGGTTTTTTTGTATTCATTCAAACTTTTTTTGAATGAACAAAAAGCAGTGCCCTGTCTAACACACATTACTACTTACAATGATTTATTTTCTGGATAAAGCCGAGAGTGAAGATAATTTCTTATTTCTCCAGTTCTACAAATACCTATCCATCCATTCATTATGTAACCTGCCTCTGACTAGCCAGGGTTGTGGGGTGAGCCCAGTGCCTGTCCTAACATTCCACAGTTTAGAGTCAGGAACCCTCTCCGGACAGTATGTAGGTTCTGCAAATAATTTCAGAAGCAGAAATGGACCGTGAGATGTACTCCATATCCAAATCTATGATTTTACATTATGAATCACAGGCACGTGTAAATCTAAACCTGGACTACAAAAAAGTCTATCAGAATCACGTCTTTTTTGGGAAAAACACTTCGCATCTGCATTTCTGAACACCACAGATGGCAGCAGGTGGCTTAGGAAAAGTAACTATACAACCAGTCACCATTCAAGCGTTAGACTACACAAATATACATGTGTACAGCACTCAAACATATTCACTCAGTATTGCATTTAATGTACGTTAGCCTAGTCACATGCACTGATAAAGCCACGACAAATTTTGGATGCACATAAATGCGCAAGCTGCACAGGCTTAATAATCTTTTGCATGTCTGATGGCGGCCTTTTTTTGTGTTTGATCTTTGTGCCTATAATGTTCAACGGGAAGGAACAATCAGCTACAGGAACCATGTGTGATAGTCAGCAATTCTCACATCTGTTTGCACAGCTGGACTATTAAACATTTCATTCATGTTTTTTGGGAAGTAATAAAAAATTTTCATAAAATGCCATGGTCCAGTTGTATTTGAAATATGTACACTGTGGTAAATTCAGCAAGGTGAGACCACTTGGGAATTAAGCAGGACTCTTACACAATTGGCAACGGCTTATCTATAAGAGGTGTAGTGGAGATGTATGCAGATAGACCGCGCATACTTACCTCTTCCAGTCAAGTTACACAATACCCACCCATCATCCAAACAGCCATTGAAATGCATTGGAGAGCTGTACCCACTTTCTCCTTCGTGATCTGCCTAGTTGAGTAAACGCACTTCTCCAGGGGCTTCTACGCCACTGACTATAAGGAAGCCATGGGTGCATCTCAAAGCGTAGGCTGCAGCCTTCAAAGGCAGCATTTTTAGGGGTCGTCACTTACTTCCATCCACCAAACTAATATTTAGGGTAAGGGATTTGGTTAAATTTAGGGTTAGGGTTAGGTTTGGGGCTAGGTTTAAAGTTAGGGGTTAGAGTTTAGCTTACAGTTAGGGAAATCAATGACGACTCACTTAAACCAAAGCTGTTTAACAGAGATGAAATGATGTCATGTCAGTCTGGCAAATGGAATTAAGTGACGATCCCTAAAAATGCATCCTTTGAAGGCTGCATTTTTAGGGGTCGTCTCTTACTTCAATCTGCCAAACTGACAGTTAGGGTAAGGGACAAGTTAAACTTAGGGTTAGGTTTAGGGTTAAGGTTAAGGTTAGGGAAACCAGTGATGACTCGCTTAAAGCAAAGCTGTTTAACAGAGATGAAATGGCGTTACGTCAGTTTGGCGGATTGAATTAAGTGACCACCCCTAAAAATGCAGCCTTCAAAGGATGCAGCCTACACAGCAAAAATCCCAGTGTTAATTCAACTCCAGTAGAGTTTATATGAGACCAACCCATCCATCTTGGACTCAAATGAACTCTATTGGAGTTGAATTAACCCTGGGATTTTTGCTGTGATAGGCTTTGAGATGCACCCAATATATACAGATACAGAAACATCATTCACAAAAACAGCCATCACCGCTTTTGAGGAGAGATTTGGAACGGCGTTCTATAGCTCTTGGGCGACCCCAACTGGCAGATTATAATGCTCATTGCTCACACACGAGTAAAAGAACACGAAGAGGTTTTTTCGGTTTACGTCTGCGATGCGGTTATGCTGGACAGCACATCTCAGAAAACTGCGCAACAGGATAATTACTGAGTTTTTTTTTTTTTTTTTTACTTTTGAAGCGCGACTTCAAAGACAGCACAGCCTCGCCAGTTTGATATTTCAAGTGGGTGAGCAGCTGCAAAGAATCTTATAAGGCCCACACAGGGACATTAAAGCAGGGGTCTCAAACTGGTCCGTCACTGGGCAAGGGGCGTTCAGGTTCTCATTCCAGATAAGTTGATTTAATTAGAATCAGGTGTTTCTGCTCAGTTGGCTTGAAACCTGCAGCCCATTGACCCTTGAACAGATCACTTTGAGACCCCGATCCAAAAGTGCCCCAACTCCAAGGTCACTACACACATTACGCTTCCAGAAGTTTTCATGCGCATCACCAGATCACCTTCCTGTGCATCACATTGGAAGTTTTCCTAACCAACGTAGTAAAAGCCACAATCAACGTTATGAGCATTTAAATTCCGCCCGAGTCAACAGCCTTACATCCCTGCAATATTGTTATATGCTCAAACAATGCTTGAAATATCCCGATACCCTTCCTTTTGAAATGTACTGGACACATTACCTTCAGACATTGGCACTCCGTTAAAAACTGAATGTCAACTTTTACCTCCAAAACCTTCTGAACCATCACCTGACAAAATGGTTTAGAGGCCCATATTAACATTTTACCATGGAACACATCCTACAAAATTTAGGCGCACTCCTGTGGATTCCAATGAGCAGCACAAGTCTTTTTTTTTCTTCAGTTCGCAGTGGTAAATGCTTCCAAAATGGGAACACAATAACTGATCGGGGGTGCATTTCCCGAAATCACACATGCCAGCTTACATAGTTGGAACCACTGACTGTCAATGGACGAACTATGCGAGTTGCTAACTTAGCTACTACGCTTTTGGGAAACGCATCCTAGCTCTTGGAACACGCCACTGGAAAGAAACAAATAATAAAAATAATAATAATAATAATAATAATAATAATAATAATCATCCCACTCAAAGTATATTGACATTTCAAGTGCTTTTATTGCATGACAGCAGGTAAAGCTTGTTAGATCTTATTGAAGGCAGCCACATCCATGGACTGGACATAGTCCTCAAAGGCTGTGATCTGTTCCTCCAGGTTGTCAGTCCCAACCTTGTCATCCTCCACCACACACTGGATCTGCAGTTTCTTGATACCGTAGCCCACAGGAACCAGTTTGGCTGAAGAGAGCATATACCATTTACTGGGTGCAGTCATACCACATAAAACCTTTTCACAAGAGAATTAACCCTTTCAGCGCCATGATGTAAGATACCAAAGTCAAATTCTGTTGAAAACCCATCATGTGGCAACTTGTTTAAAAGAGCTCCCGCAGGGGAGCTCTTTTAAACAAGTTGCCGCATGATAGGTTTTCAACAGCTCAGGATAACTACATTTTTAATTCCTTGAAAATGTATTCGGCGCTCAAAGGCTTAAGTAATGTTGAGAACCCAAAACTTCCAATTCTAGGCAGCCAAATTCACAAATAAAAGTAGATTTTCATGAATACAGCTAAAGTCTAGTTCTCAGGTTTTGCTCGCGCAGAGGAAGGTTAATTCACCTCCACGAGCCAAACCAAGAGTCCATTTCCATACCTTTGCATGTTCCTGAAAAATGTACACATTCCCTGGGCCAATATCCATAAACAAATTCAGTGGGATAGCTGATCTGGGATCAGTAATGCCAGGATAAGGCTAGATTACAAACTAAAAGAGAACTGACATTAAAAGAGCACTTCATCTCAGATTTACAGAATACAGCCCCAGGTTTCAGGAGACATTTACTCTGAGCGAGCAGACACTTACAGGAGCCCCACACCAGGCCGTCCATCTGAATGCTCCGCACGCACTCCTCCAGCTTCACCATGTCCGTCTCGTCATCCCACGGCTTCACGTCCAGCAGGATGGACGACTTCGCGATGAGCGCTGGCTCTGAAAGCAGGGGAGAGATCGGCCCCTGTAAACTCTCAAATGTGCAGATTAGGGGGCCGGGCGCATGCTTATTTTTCCTAACCAAGTTGCAGCACCGCTTCCGCTCTGAACCACACTTAAGCCAATCAGATTGCATCGTACCGAAATTACAAGCTAATCAGACTGTCCGTAACAGGAATTTTTCCATAACTTGATTATGAAAAATAATCCAGCAGCCCGGGCCTCGACCCCACACTACAGCACTTCAAGCACACATTAATCGAGGATATAAGTCGCGGTAAATGTCCCACGACGCCATACGTGACGCTGGTGATCAGATTTAAGAGTGTCCATCACAGCTCAGCCGAAAGATGGTGAAAGGATCATCACTTAACCAGCTCGCAGTAAAGCCACTGTAAAAAAACGCACTCGTACAGTCAGATTAAGTCCCAATTCACTCACTTTTGGACTTCTTCTCATTGTAGGCCGCCAGCCTCTTCTCCTTCAGCCGCTTTGCTTCCTCGCTCTCCTGGGGAAGACACTCGTATTAAAGGAGAGAACTGGGACAGAGGAAAAGGGGCAGAGAGCCTACCGCTGGTTTTAATCAGAAGAGTAGAAATCCATCACAAAATCAGCCGAAAGATGGTGAATGAAATCCTCATTTAAACCAGCCACACAGAAATTTAAAAGAAGCCGGAATAACGCCCTCATCTGTACACACGCAGACGGCTCTGTGCTGGCTCCCCCACAACTGATCGGAGGCGTAGTGATAAAGTCGTCCCATGAATGACAAAAGGTCGCAAGTGACATTCCTGATGAAACCTGTTTTTCTGCACCGTGGTGCAGAAAAACAGGTTTCATCAGGAGTGTCACTTGCGACCTTTTGTTATTCATGGGACGAGGTAAGCTTCTCACAGCCGCGGTGAGGATTAAACCTGAGAGCGCCAAATACACACAGTTGCTCAGTGATGCAAGATATCAAATTCAGAGCTGTTGAAAACCTATCATGTGGCGAATTGTTTAAAAAAGGTCCCGCAGAGGAGCCCTTTTAAACAAGTCACAATATGGTGGGTTTTCAACAACAAAAGCCAATTTATAATTTTTTTAAATTTTATTTCAGCGCTCTAGGGGTTAAGAAAAGCTCCACTCAAGGACAGCAGAATCAACAAGAACCTTCATTACATTTTCAACCCTTATTTGAACAGCTTGTGGTGTAGAAGACCACTCCAATGTTTTCTGATTGATCATGGCATGTTCATGCTCAGTATATATATTGAGTCTACACAGCTATGAGGGCTGCACATATTCAGCTTTAAAGCCAAACACTCAGTTCCCATCAATTTGAAAAGTGTGGGGCCTAAAAATTCAGGATTATGCCCAGTTCATATGCAGAAGTGCAATTACTCTCCAGTGAAGAAGCCAACACAGATGAGGTCAAGCCCGGGCTGACCAATCCTGTGTTCCTGCTGCTCTACCACCCCAGAAGCATTAATTTCAACCCTAATTTGGCACGCCCAATTCTGTAAATTAGCAGCCATAATATGCGCTAGCTGTTGAATGAGGTGCACCGTTAGAGCTGGTGTGAGAACCTTCAGGATGGTAGAGCTACAGGAACAGGGATGGGCGACTTATATGTCCACAATCGCTTTCAAACTGCTAACCTCCTCATCGTCAGAGCCAAACAGATCGATGTCGTCGTCGTCATCCTCGTCGGGCTTTGAATCTGTGGCGTCCTCGACTCCTGCAGGACCGTACTGACCAAGAGCTTTCTTCACCCCAGGGAGGCTGTGGAGGAGAACGAAGGTGATCAGAGGCAAAGCACACAGCAGATACAGCCATCAGACCACAGCCCGGGCTGATCAGGGAAAAGAGCGTGCATCACACATTCAGGCGAAAGATGGTGAGAAAATCATCACTTAGCCCAGCAAACTAGCCAGAACCTGGAGTTCAGTGTGTTGTAGGCAGTACGCACCTGGACTTTTCCTTCTCGTAGGACTTTATGTGGTTGTACCAGCGCAGGGCGTGACAGAGGTCTGCAGAGGGGGCACCAGAGAGGGCGTCAAAAACGGCTATATCTGCCTGGGACGGCACATACCTGCCAAAAACCATCAAACCAAAGGTAAACGGACAGCGCATGTGCAATTTAATGTGATCGCTCTGACAAGTTTTCAAAGAGAAACTCCAACGTCGTGCAAACGAACTAAATTGAGCCCCAAGTCAGAGCAGCTTCCCCTCCCCCCGTTACCTGCAGAAATCCTGAAAGGGGTTAGGGCCAATCTTCTGAAAAAATCCTGCTGAAAAACTACAACCATCTATACTTTCCTTCATTATTTCTTTATTTCTTAATATATTGTGATGAAATTTTCACCAGTTATTCTTGAGATGTGTATCAATATCTAGTTGAGCTGATGAAAAAAAGAGAAGAATTAGCGAATTTTCAGCAGAATGTTTTCAGCAGATTAGCCCTACCCCTGAAAGGACCAGAAGCCCTTGTCTTCGGGAAATGACTGAAAACGCTTTCATTTAGAAGTCAGCAAAAGCCAAATTAATTGTTGACCAAGTCAACGCTGCTATTGTAACATATATGAATGGTCACCATAACTAGCCGATTATTCCAAAATGATAATACCACATTGTATTGCGCAACATTCAACTCCAAAAGCAAATTTCTTTTCCGAAACCGAGGGAAAAGAAATAAAGGAGAACGAAGATTTAAGTCAACTTCCTGATTAGCTGGCAATTTTAGCGTTAGTTTAATGAGCCGGCTCAATCCTACGTTCAGCTAGCTGGCTAGTTAGCTTTTCTGGCCTGCAGGGAAACACGGGCCTGAAGTGAGCAGGATTGCGTTCATGTTTCTGTAACTTAAAGCAGGCAAGTGCAACTTACAGGCCGATCGAAATGTAAACAAAAACTATTCATGGCAAGTGGCTCATTAGCCAGGAACCGGGTAACGTTAAAACTCACGTTGGCTCCAGGGCCGAAGAAACTAAATTATTAGCTCGCCTGCTAGCTAGCCAAGTTAGCGAACATGCTACTCGACTCCGGCTTCCTGATGTTTACCATGCAGTCTTAAGCAGCTTTCACACCGGACGCGGAACGAATTTTTCGCACGACAGATTACATTGAAAGTCAATGCAAAGACGCGCGTCTTTGCATTGACTTTGAATGCAATCTGTCGTGTGAAAAACTCGTTTCGCGTCCGGTGTGAAAGCAGCTTTACGGCAGCAGGGGACCATGATATTAGCCAGTATCAAACATAAATATTGTTAGCCATCATACTAACCCTTCAATATAACTTTTGTCTGCCAAAAAGTCATTCAAGACTTTGAGTCCTGCGGGGGTTTTCAGGTCTCCGAAGCCCATTTTGTTATACCCAGATCACACACGTGGCAGTTCCTCACACCACCGGAAGGGAGAAGGAAAGAACAGGGGAGGTGCGAGACCATTTATACCCATGACGTCTGCAAGCTCCTCCTTTCACCCACAACCCTCATTCGCGCTGCAGATTTGAAATGTGTTGCTGCCATCAAATTCAAAATGAGTGGTTTTCATTTTTTTTTAATTTACTTCGTTTCATCATTTGAAATGCTGTCTGTGCATCATCTTCAGCGAAATGTAAGGCTCAAACGATTTGCAAATCATTGCATTCTGTTTCTATTTACATTTTACATCACACCCCTACTTTTTTGGAAAAAGGGTTACATATGTGACTATTTCATTTAAGTGTACATAATCCTTTAAAAAAAAACGAATTAAGATGCATAAAATTCTGGGATTGCTATAGCAGTTGAAACAAAGACCTTCATACCATAGACTGTATAAAAAGATGGACGCAGCACCCTGGTCTGAAAAATGAAGTCCATGCGGAAGTACCGTAAAATGGCATTCTATTTAATGGCCAGCAGATGGCGACGTCGGTGGTTGCAGAAAGAGGTTCAATGCTATAGAAGTCTGAGAAAATGACCCTACTTTCCCACCTGATTTTTCATTTAAATAATGATTTTTCACATTATTTTATGGTAGCTATAGCAAGTTTCAATTCTCCTTCGATATATCATGATGTTCATTTTTGTAAATTATGGTCCCAAGTAGACTAGAATAAAGGATAAAGCCAGAATATGCTTTAGGGGCGTGGCTATCCTCTGATCCTCGTCCGATACGGTCAGATCCACCTCTCTCGTCCCTCCCCGGATCTTGATTCTCACCCTCGTCCAATAGAAATCACATCCGGTTTCAAAATGACAACATGGCGCAATTCAAATTGCCAAAATCGAGGCTTCCTTTATGGTATGCTGAAACCAATGGGTGACGTCACGGTAGCTTCGTCCATCTTTTTATACAGTCTATGCTTCATACTCAGGGAGATCCCCGGAGCAACAATGAGAACCACTGCTCTAAATTTTGTGATGGAATTTAAAGACTTTGGTCGAAGAAGTCTGATCAAATTTCAATATGTAATGATTAAGGCCAAACCACTCCTGAATGCGCATGATCTCAGATTCCTAAAATGTTGCAACACAGGCTCAGAAATAACATGAGCAACATATGCTGCCATGCTGTCTTCTGTTCAATATTTCCTCAAATGTCATCTTCACTGACACTTCCTCGCAAGACGAGGCCAAACCACGTTCTGCATGGATTACAACTGTATGGCTGCGTAAGCAGAGGGTGGGTGCAAGATTGGCCAGCCTACAGTCCTGATCAGCCTGTTAGTGAGAACATATGGTACATTTTGAAGTGAAATATATGGCAACAAAGGCCCCATACAGTTGTGCAACAAGACCAGCATATCGTCAGTAAGTCCAACTTCATTTTCTTTTTTTTATCTTTTATTCTGAACATATGCAAAGTCAACATTTTTTCCAAATTGACCAAATATGACTATGAATATGTAATAGAATGCCTCTGAGGACATGAATAACCACACCTTGCCACTACTTTTGCCTATATTGAATAGAGCCCTGGTCTTCAAATCACGGCCCTCGAGGTCCAAGACCTGCTGGTTTTCCACCCTCCCTTTACCTGGGAGTCAGGTGTACTGACAGTCTGGCCAATTGGGAGCTCTAAATGTTCATTTACTTACCTGGGATAAAAGAAAATCAGGACTGAATTTGGATTCGAGGTCCAGATTTAAAGATCCCTGGAATAGAGTATGCATGTGGACTTCACATCACGAGAAGTTCCCATGGCCAACATTTTAATGACAGGCAGAAATTTTGTAATACAGCGTAAGAATGTGTCCTGTCCTATCATAATTTACATTCTTGCATGGGTCACAGTTTCTGCTTCCAAGTGTCAAATCAAAATCATCTTAAGTCCGACAAATCAGTGAGTTCATTGATGTGCAGTAGTAGTCTATGGCGTTCAGAGACGATCAATTATCCTAAAACACTAGGGGGAAAAAAGTGACTTACCTGGTGCTAAAACACTTTCAAACATCATTGATGAAAGAGCGTTCGTTTACCATGATTGGGCTGGCACAACGCGGCAGCCATAACTAAATGTAAACACTGAGACTGAGTGTGATGCATTTTGCTAGACTGACTTGCAAAGTTCGGACTACAGGCTCAGGTCTTGACATTAATTGCACAACATAGAAGACATTTTAAGAAGTCAACAGGTTGGATAAAAGTAACGCATCACAATATACCCTAAACCCACTGGTTATAAAAAAAATTACAAAGGATCTTGTGGGTTGACCTGCATAATTATATGTAAATTGCATGAACAGTGAACAACATGTCCGTGCTGTGCTCAAATCAAGATCTGGATGATGCCTGCTAATTGTAAATTATGGCTAGTTTTACGCAAACTAAAACTAAAAATGAACTACCAGCAGTAACACCTGACAAAGGCTTACTGGAAAGAGCAATTAAGCATGGTCATTTGAAATTTATCATCAGAATGAGCTTGAAAGTTACCCGTAATCTCACGTATTCTACACGTCAGTTTGAGCATGAAATTGTGCAGATTCTATAAATGGCATTGAAAAACCACTTGAACTACATTGGCCATAAAAGCACTGATTCAAAGCAGTATGTCTGGAGAATAAAAAGAGAACAGATTATTGCCTGCTGATTGTCATAAATTAATCCTCTCAGTGAGGTACATCTCCATTTCTGAGTCGTATTTTTTTCCCCACACAGATTTCTCAACCAAGAGACGCAGAGTTTTGTTTTAATTTGCATTAGATTTTTATTTTTCCTAAATCACCTGAAAGCATACAAGGTGTTCAATACCTCTTCTGTAATGACATAAGCAAGGATTATATACAGGACTATAAACTGTGAGTCATGTTACAGAAAAAGAAATTTACACTTTCTTATAATCTTTGATAAGTATCCCATCTTCATGAATAAATGTCACAGAGGACCTCTGTACATACTCTGTACTATAATACTTGCTCTTTACAGTTACAAAAATATTGGATTTGTATCATTATTGATTCATTCCATACAATATACCTGTGCTGTAAATAGCGGCCTGATGTGCTCAGTTATTGCCATAGTTGAAATGGTACAGTAGTGATCTTAAGAAATGATGCGGAACGAGAGCCTCTAGTACCAGTCTATTCTTCATTAGATCATGTTTTACAAAGTGCAATAGTTTGAATCAAACCTACCACTGTAAAAATGGCGTGAAATGACAAAATGACTGGGGGGGGGAGGAAGGAAGGCATGGCACCTTTTTCATGAGGAAGAAGAGGATTGTGGGAGATGATGAGAATCAAGGGTAAAGGCTGAGGTTTTGTGCATAGGTAGCCTCTGCTGAATGCTTTGGGGGAGGGGCCAGAACTTGACATCGTCCGTTCTCAGTCATTTAAACGTTTAACGTTAACGTTTAACGTCAGTCAAAAACAGTTCTCTGTGTCTGTGGCAGAGTGTACTGCATGTGTGTGTGTGTATGTCTATGTGGGTCCATTTGTTTGGTCAGCATGCACAGATGTCAAATCGATGTCACATTGGATGTTGCGTCAATCACGTTAATGCATCTGAAGCCTATCTGCCCGCCAGGCATGTAAGTAGTATGCGATAGTGCAGCCAGTAAAACTTCCAACTTGACCATTACTCTAATACAGAGTGACACATTTTAAAAATCTTAACTGCCAGGCAAGTCTCCTCTCTCAGCACACATAATAACATTACCATGACATAATTCCCTCATCCAGCCACAGGTTTTCCAGCAAGCCAAGTTTTCAGGGTTTTGCAGATCATTACTGCAAACACAATCATCACCACTGCACCTGGACTTCAGCCAATCAGAGCTATGAACGGGCAAAAATACAGGGCCAAATCCCTTTGCCCAATAGCAGAGTTTAGGCCGAGGCAGCAGGGAGGGTGCAGTGTGCGCACCGGGACCAGCCCACTTACAAAAATCAGACATTACACACGAATGTGCACCACTAAAAAACCCAAGTCTGGCTCTCTCCGACAAATCACTTCCTCTCCATTTCAACACAGAAACTGCTACAGCCAAGTGAAATGTTTATTTGCACAAGACATAATGTTCTTCTTTTCAGGAAGTGATTACTCAAATCCTTCTTCAAACCTTTTAATTCTGATTATTATTATTATTTAGCTAATACATTTTGATTAATGCATCTGTCTAAAACTTCATCGCCAAATCCAAAGCTAATTTCTCATTCTATATATATTTTTTGCTCTTCTTTATTCTTAGGGGGTAGGTGGGTGTAGACCCGACGGCCAACCGCTGGACAGCAGCATGGTAGAATATAAATATATTACTTTTTATTTTAATTAAGGTGCAGGGACTGGGCAGGGTACAGTGTACTCGTCAGGGAGTCTTTAAAAAAAAAAAAGTAAATTGACAAATAAATTTTCCGTCCTCTCAGCTCAGAAAGATCAAGCAGAATCCCGGCTGTAGTTGGCTGGGAGCGTTAGCGCAGCGGCCATTTTATCAGACAACGTTGATTGCGAAGGAACGAAGTGTGTCCGAGTGGCACGAACACCAGGTACCCATCCAACAAACACAAACATCTGGATATAAGGTGTCAGTCTTCACTGAACATTACACCTTGAAAAGGTTCCCCCCAAAATCAGCAAAAATCATAAGATTAAAAGGTATACGTTTCAAGGCAAGGCAACTCTCAATTATGGCCATTTGTGAGTCATATAACTAAAAATATTCTCCGAAGCACTTGGCTGTTTGTACACAGTGATTCCTTAAATGCAAACTTTTTTTTTTTTTTTTTTAATTTTCTCAATACATGTAAAAAAATGACTCTATATACAAATATACAACCCTACACGCTGATCTCCGTTAGCACACACTATTACAGCAGGACACCTGAGGTTTCATTAGAGTCTGCAATCTCCTCACCACACTCCTCTCCCGTCCCAAACACACACTTCTGAAATCTGAGGGAAATGCACTTTTAAAGAGCGCATGCAAACTCGCATGTTTACAAAGACGTATGGACATGTGCACTTCTGTGCGTACACAGGCACAAGTGCTCAAGCGTTCTCTCTCTCTCTCGCGCTCTCTCTCACACACACACACACACACACACACACACACACACACAGCCACATATGCACATGGGTCATGCATTTTTTCTGTATGTTGCAGATACAGCTCCCACGGAACAGCCCAGATCAGAGCGGATAACCGCGTTGGCGGAGAGGTTCAGAGTCCCCATTAAACTGCGTGACACGCACACAGCACCGCATGTCAGCCCGGTCCTGACCACACCCCCCTCCCCTCCCCCCGGGGCACTCGGCTACAGCGTTTGAATAATGTGCGCTGTGACAAATGAAGGTAAAACAAGAGAGGGCGGAGCCTGCTTTGAATGGCTGCTGGAGGCTGGTGGATGAGCAGAAGGCGGAGCCCCAACACCCCTCACTGTTTGGAGGAAGAGGATGCCCTCGCCAGGGAGAACCTGAGAGAGAGACAGAGACAGAGACAGAGACAGAGACAGAGACAGAGACAGACAGACAGACAGACAGAGAGAGAGAGAGAGAGAGAGAGAGAGAGAGAGGGGAAGAGTGAGTCAAAGAAGAGAGATTGAAGAAGAAAGCAACAGAGAAGAGAGGGAGTGGAAAAAAGAATGCGAGAAAGAACAGAGGAGAGGCAGGAAGAGAAAGAGGGAAGAATAAATACAGAGAGAGAGAGGATTAGATAAGGTGCTCAGAACTCAAATGTCTGTACAAACATAAAAATTGTGCACAACTCCCCCTGCCTGTGTGTGTGTCTAACTGCATGCTGGTGCGTATACAGAGTAGCTGGTATAGCTTCATGTTAGCTACCTTCATAGACGGGGTTGGCAATAAAATCCAGGGCACTTACACCAGTGTTTTGCTATATTCACCTCACACTCCGACCCAACAACTGCCGCATAACGGAAGAGAAATCTCAGTGGCTCTGTGTGCCCCAAGTTCAGTAATGGGAAAAACAACAAAATAAACATTTTATGCCGATGCAGATGAATACAACCAATGAATACAACAGCTGTTTCTCCACTCAAAGAGGTAGGGCCAAAAAATTTCTTTTGTCATTTAAACCACACAACTCAACTCACAAATCGCGAGGTAGGATTTATCGACAGTGTAATGTATTGAAGGTGAAACCGAATAAGTGTAGCCGAATGGTACCGACCTAATGTCTGGTTATACTGTTCCGCTTACCCAACACTGACACAATCCACTCAAATTTAGCAAGTGGTTGGGCATTAGTTTGAAGCCTTGTTACATATTTGCTTTAATAAATGTGAATGGAGGAATAAAAAAAAAATCCAGATTCAAACCCCCCCCCCCTCCCCCACCCTCACCCAATCACAACAGAGCCCAGCCCAGCCCAGCCCAGCCCGCCCCAGCTCTACCTCTGCAGTCTCTGCACCAGCTGCGTCACCATGGAGTCCGAGATCCCAGGACACGCCTCCTCTGCCAGGAAAATGGCCTCCCTCAGCTCCTCCAGTGCCAGGGGTTTACCGCCATTGGCCGCTATCTTCTCTTTCAGCTGGAGAGGGGATGGGCCGGTTACCGTCACAACGACACACACTACTGCTAACCAGCATGACTACATGCACTACTGCTTACAAGCACACTTAAACATGTACAACTACACACACCACTGCTAACCAGCACATCTACACAAATTACGGAGAACTAGCACGCATAAATATGCACAACTACACACACTACTGCTAACCAGCACATTTAAACATGCACAACTATACATACTACTACTAACCAACATACACAAACATGCACAACTACACAACACAACTGCCAACCACTTCACGTACACCTGCGCAACTACACACAACTACTGCTAACCAGCAAAACTGAACATGTACAGTGCTTAAGAAATTTACTAGACCACCACCCAATGTAAGGTTTATGGCACAGCGGCCTCAAATTAACTGTGTTGGTAATTACCAAAATAATATTTTATGTTTCTGTAATGATTAATCCACCAGTATGTGCAAGCTCTTTAACTGAAATGATATTTTTAATTCTAAAATATAATTATTGTTGTTATCCATGAATTTTCAAATTTACCATTTTACAAAAAAGCAGAAAAGAAACAGTTAAGCATATTGAATGCAAGAATGCAAGCTGTTATCAAGGCCAAAGGAGGCCATGCAAAATATAGGTTTTTTTTTTTTGGTTTTTGTGTGTGAATAAGGACTATTTAGTGGTTTCAGTTTGTTATTTCCCAAAGAAATAATAAAATAATTTTTAGTTTTAAACAAGTTTTCGACAAATTTCTTAACTATTTGTGTTTACTTGTTTCTTTTTTATGACAAGTGGTCTAATAAATGTGTTAAGCACTGTACATTTAAACACACGACCGCTCACTGCGCAGACATAAACCACAGCTGCCAGCAAAGTTTTTTTGCCCTGATGAGAAATTCCTTACCTCAGCAAATAAAGGAGAAATGATTGTGGACAAGCTCTGTGACAAAGGCCTCTTTGGAATGTCTTGTACCTGCGGACAAAAAAAAGAGGAGAAACGGAGGAGGGAAGAAGAGAACAAAGGATGAGAGCGGAAGGAGGAACATGAAAGTGATGGAGAAAAAATGAGATGGGGAGAAGAAGAAAAGAGAGGGGGAGTTGAGAAAGAGAGCTGGTTAAAAGGTGGCTGTGCTCAGCTCTCTGGGTTAAACAAGGCCTCAGGAAGCTCATGTTAGCCTCAGTGTATTATCAGACAAAGGGAGGAGGAGAGTGAGGCAAGAAAATCAGCTAAATACCACAGAAGAAGAGCCCTTCATTTTGTTTAATACTAGCTGAGCGCCACAGGAGCAGAGAATGATAGCAGAGACCTGAGAAAGGACCCGGGATCTCTGGTGAGCAGCAGCGATCCCCACCGCAGCCATTCCCTCACACTGAAACATGTCTGAGGCTACGTCCATGATACTACATTTTCGTTTTAGAAAGCGCAACTACTGCTACGTTTTCACCTCGCATCCACACTATTCCGCCGTTTTTAAGCACCTAAAACGGAGCAACTAAAACTTCAAAAAAATCCTGCTGACGCCGTTTCAGTTCGAAAACTCCTGAATTGCCTTTTATTGTGGACGGAGGTCGTTCTCATTTTAAAATGAAAACGTATTAGTGTGGACCTAGTCCGAGTTCACTAAATCCCTCAGAATAGGAGTCCTCATTTAAGGCAAGCAGGTTTTCACTTCAACCTTCATGCAGCACAACCGATTTTATCCGTCATCAGCACAATGAGATCTACAGCTGCTTGAGTGAGGTGTGCTTCATCAGGGCTGGAGTGAGAACCTACAGGATGGTAGAGCTTCAGCAGCAGGGCTGGTTGCCACGGCTGTATGGTGTGTGGAGATTCACGGTGTCGGGGGCGTTGTTTTGGGGTGTAGGGTATGACACGCGCGCTCCAGCTCCCTCACCCTGCTACTTTCCACCTCCTCTGGTTGGGCCGTCCCATTCTGCAGCTTTTTGGGGTCCTTTTCCCGGATCGTGTTGAAGATCCACTCGTCGTTCCCCGAGTTCTCACCGGCCGCGGCAGGCTCATCCGGCTCCCTGATTGGATGACAGATGACAACAGCATCTTAAGAGGCACAAATGAATGAGCTACACTCACGTTTACTCAGTTTTGACTCCAGTCCATTTTAAAGCTCCCATTTTTAACCGATGCATATCACTCTTGTTTTTTCAGCTCTGATGCCAGATCAGTTTTAAAGCTAACATCTTTAACAGATGAATTTATTTATTTATTTATTTATTATTAATACCTCCACAATGGGAGAGAACCAGTACAAATTAAGAGCCAGAAATAAAACAATACAGTGAAAAATAAGACAGAGAGAACTAATTGATAATGCATGTGCAAAGGTGACAGGCACTAGAGAACAGACAAATCAAAATGCCTTGACCAGCAACTCGGCAAGTCTATGTTCCATGGAGTTCTTACAATAGAACTCTCTGTGGTGGACAAGGGCTCTCAGGGAGTCCGTAACACCATCCCTTACAGAGGTGCTCAACTTTCATATAGGTGCATATCGCTCCTGTTTTTTTTCCAGTTATGATTCCAGATCAGCTTTAAAGCTAACGTTTTTAACTGATGTATATCACTCTTGTTTTCCCAGTTCTGAGTCTGGATCAGTTTTAAAGCTGCCAATTTTAGCAGACGCAAATCACTCACGTTTTCTCAGTTCTGATTCTGGCTCAGTGTCAAAGCTATGTTTTGTGGCTGACACGCAACAGAGACCCTTGCAGGTCAGGAGGCTAACTGCAGCCCACTCCTGTGAACAGGCCGCGGAAGGCAGCTATGTCAGAGTCGAGGGGGGGGTGGTTGGGGGACTTACGAATCGGACCCCTCCGAGCTGGACTCATCCCTGGACTGTTCGGCCTTCCACCGCTTGTACTTGTCGATGAGCTCAGTCAGGTAGGACGTCTTCTTGGCATGTCGGACGATAAGCTTGTGCTTCAGCAGCTCTTTGGCGGTCGGTCTCTGAGGAAGAAAATTTTGGGGGGCAGAGGGATAGAAGAAATGGTCAGAGAAGAGAACGGGCCAGAGGTAAAAGAAAAGATGGAAGATGATATCTGCAATAAGACGAAACACCGTTTTTCCTTTATGCATAATACAAATAATGCCAATTTTTGTTTGTTGTGCTTGAGCCTATTCAAGGCTTTGTAACTCAGTATTTGTGTCACAGAGACTGGCAAAAATTATTCCAGTGAAGCAAGACATTTGGAAATTCAATTACAGAATTACTTAGCAATTAAATTTTGGAATTTACGGACTCCGGCGTCTATATTTGAGCAATGGGCTTAATTATAACTGAGCATGTAGCACATCAATATTAATGGGAAATGTCCACCTACTGAAGACTGAGACATTAAAAAGGGAAATGGACCCACTGACTATCCATCCAGTTCAATATAACCAAACACAATTCACTGAACAAAACTTACTCCATGATTGATTCATTGCTCAGCGCTAAGGTCAGTTACACCACCGAGTCCCTTGCTGCATCCGAGGACCCATCTACTGGTGCACACTTACAAAGCTGGGCTCTTTGTTCAAGCAGGCCTCCACAAACTCCTTCAGCGGCTTGCTGTAGTTGCCGTCCAGTGTGGGCGGGGTGTTTTTGGGGATGAGGAACAGGACCTTCATGGGGTGCAGGTCTGAGTGTGGGGGCTCTCCTTTGGCCAGCTCGATGGCAGTGATCCCCAAGGACCATATATCTGCCTATAAGCCCAGGACACAAACACAACGGGTATTGCTCTGCAAAATCTAAAAGACAAGGTAGGCCTCTGCAGTTGATGAGCACAGAGAAAAAAAAAACTAGAAAACTGACACAGACCATAAACACTCATCAGTACAAGTGACTGCTGTATGCAAGTCTTGACAAACAAACACTGTGGCTACATATCAAGATGCTAACGGCTAATTAGCATCTAAAACAATATAGCCAAGTCCAGCTGACCAAAATGTACCTTAAAGGGACTATGCCAGCTGGGGCACATGCGTAGTAGAGTCCAGTCAATTTTCATTTTCATAAATGCAGTGAGATATCAAGGGAGCAGAAATACAAACCCCAAGCTTATTAGTACATGTGTAAAGCGTGCCTTTGTCGCTGTTTTAAATACAGAAGATGGCCTGCAAACGCAGAGTTGCTAGAGTAACCGCATTTATCTTTGCCAAAACCCTTGAAGAATAAATTATACCATCTATCCATATTTCTTTGGTTGAAAACACACTGAAAGTGTGAGGTAAGGTAAACCGGTGAATTCGTGGTGGAGTTTCAATCTGTTTGCATCGCATGCATCCTTGAGAAGTTTGGGGGAATTTTTATCAAGCAACTGTCTTTAATGTTCGCACAACCTGTTTATCACAACGTTGTGTCTGACATGGAGCGGTCATGGATCCTTTTGCATGGGACAACATAACAACGTAAGCTAACTTAAAAGCAATAATAACGCTACAAAAACCCGAACTATGACAAACTGATGATACGAACAGGCTCAACGATCAATAAAGATAATTTTTTGGCAAAAATTTCAAACTTCTTCAAGAAGTTTCGCTTCGTCACGCGCATGCGCCCAGGCTGACAGTCCCTTTAAGGAACGAAGAACAATTCTGTCCACAAGACCTTTTCTAAATATTAGCCATTTTTGGTGCACCCAAACAAACTGTAATCCAACTATCCAGTCATTTACAGCTACAAAAAGATTCGCATCTCGCAAAGCAGCTACTGCATTCCAGTTTGTGATGTGTTCTGCTAGCATATCCACACCAGGCTGCTCAAGGCAAAACACAGGTGAAATGAGAGTGTGGCCAGAGTTTGAGAGGATGCTCACCTTCGAGTCGTACGAGGACTGCTTTATCACCTCCGGCGCCATCCAGAAGGGCGTGCCCACAAACGTGTTCCTCTTGATCTGCGTGTCCGTCAGCTGCCCCGCCACGCCGAAGTCCGCCAGCTTCACGTCTCCCTGCTCCGACAGCAGCACGTTGGCAGCTGGCAGACACACAGAGGTTAAGGGTCAATGTGAACTGTCACTTTCATGGCCTGCAGGCAGAATGCTTTCAGAAATGACGCCTGTATGCACTGTAGTCACAGGCAACCAAAAATCACAAACTAGCGAGTAAACCGAAAGAGTATGAGAACACATTGCAATGGTTAACAGCCACAGTAACAAAGCAGTGGAAGGTTCAAATCACAGCAGCAAAAGAACCGAACAATTTAAAAGTCATATTACCCTTCAGTTTACAGAATAATATACTCACAGTTCTACTCACACATTAAGTGTTTATTCCCTCCATTTTTCTTTCAGGATTACCACAACTAATTAACATGCTCTGCCTACTTTTCAAAAATCTCATGGTCATACTTTTTACTTGCATATTAAAGCAGCCTTCGATGTCAAATGATATACACAGTCCATACTACATAGTAATCAACTGTAGACTCAGCCATTTGCTTGTGTAAAGCTTTCTTTGGTACCTTTGATATCTCTGTGGATCTTCTTCTCTGAGTGCAGATAGTCCAGCCCCTTCAGAATCTCTCTCAAAATGGTAGCTATCTGTACTTCATCCAGCGCCCCCGGCTCCAGCTGAATGAGACAGAACACGCTCAAGTATGTGTGCATCCAGAACCAGCCAATACCACCCAGAGCTGGCCCAAACCGGTCACTGCCATTCACTCAAAAAGGCTAAAAGTCCAGAGGACTGAAAGTTAGACCCTTCATTGATATTAGTTCCATCGATCAACTCAGCCACCTGATTTCACAGCTTAGTTTAACCCTCAGGCTGAAACATTTAGTCCAGGGTTTAGAAGAAATTGTCAGGTGGATTTACGCTCTGTACCAAGATTGGATAATTCTGCTCACGACTACAATTAGCCCAGGCTGCTAGGTTGACTAAATCAGTAACGGCGCCGCTTGCAGTCCAAGAGTGACCATCACAGCACTGGAATGAATCCAGCTGTGCCAGTCTCAACTGTGGCCAGCAGCCTCGTGAGAGCAGCGCAGAATTAGTCTTGCGCTGCTCAGGGATATGGGAGGGATACGGTTGGTTTGGGTTAGCATGGTTTGCCTGTCAAGCGTCTCCTACTAGTGTTGAGCTGTATTCTAAACAAGCCCCCCTTCTGTGCACACTAGGTTTGAAGCTGCAAGTGAAAAGTAGTGGCAGCTGACATGCGAGCGTTTTGGAGCAGAACCACAAATTCTCTGCGCTCCCTCTGTGCTTTCCCAAGATGGCAGCGCAAATTGAGCGCGAGCAAGCTAGCACATAATTCACCGATTCGACATTTCAGATATAGGTGGGATTGGAGATGCAAAATTTTACATAACAAAAAGAAAAAAGGAAAATAAACTAAAATTGGCACGAACCATTACCATCTGCAGTTACAGCGAAATAAGGAAACACATGACTCCCCTTATAACACGTTTCAAAGGTACTGCCATTACTTACCAAATCCAGTGCTGAACCACCACCCAAATATTCCATAATGATCCATAACTTTGTCCCCTGGAACACAGAAAACAGAAATAAGCACTAGTTTCCTGAAAAGTGCATTAGCACAGTGATCAGTAAGCAGCACAAAGACGTTCCTCAGCAGAAAAGCAGAGTTGAGAGAACCGATCCCTCACAACAAAGCTTACAAACAAACTAAAGGCAATTAAAATGGCCATAGACCCCATACAATCTGCAGAAATGATTGGAGCTGCATTTGTAACGAGAGTTTGTTAGTAGGCTAGTAACAAGAACCAAATTCTCTTTTCTTCTATCCTGAGTACAAAATATCAAGTCGTTTAAAAGTTGTTTGGTAAGTGAATTTTTCTTATCTTAGTGGCAAATATGGAAATGAGTCAACTGACATTTACCTATTTGATCAAAAAGTTCCAGATACAAGATTGTATTTTGAAATAGAAGACTAAAATAATTGTTGGGATTAACTTAATTCCTTTTTGTCCCCAGCTTGACAGGACTAAGTTTCAAACCAAACCCTCCGCAAATCAGCAAAATGCAAATTAGCAAAGCACAGCGAGTTTATAATTAAAATGAAAAGGTGCACAGATAAGAAATGCTTGACCTTTTCCGCTTGCCTAATGTGCTTTCTCTGCAGTATTTTTAGAGTTTCCACCGCAGCAATATGCCAGGGAAAAACCCCACTCTCTCAGCGAAGCCCCTCCAATCCCTCTGTACATCAGCACCAGCCAATCACAGACGCCTGCTCCACATCCAGCAGCCAATGGAACAACAGAGTGTGAGGTCGTACAAGGGCACAGTTGAGATTGATGTACACATACTGCAGAAGTGCAGCGCAGCGGGCAGAGTGTACGCGAATAATGCAGCAGACACTGGGGGCAGGGAGGGGGGAGATGCTGAGGCAATAGGACAGCAGATTTAGTTGCAGTGATGCCATTGGTTCCCATACATTAGAAGCGCTTGAGCTGACACTGCACCATCTACAATTTACCACCAGAGGCCAGTGTTTACGCACAGAATACGGCAGTTACACTGCAGGAGTGGACTGAGATCCATGACCGCGACCTCTAAAACCCAGAAGGCGCATACAAAAAGGGACATCCCTTGCACATAGGTGTGAGAGCACGAATGTCTGATTAGAATCAACATTCAAATGCTGATGTCACAATCTCACCAGGTAAATGAAAGCAAAGGAGCTTTACAACACCAAATTTTGACAACAAGCAAAAAAAAACCTTCACTTAGAAGGGTTTACAAACGGACAAGCAGGCAAATGTGGTCAACAGGCAGGAATAAATTAGAAAACCCAATACTTAATAAGTCTTTGGCCAAAAACAAAGCTGGTCAGCACACTCCCAGTCCACTCCGTAATCACATGATCAGTCAGGCATTATTACATCAGAGAGCCAATAATAAGGAAACTTGGGGGGGTGGGGTCGTCATTGGAGGGATCAAACTGCACACAGCAACTCCACCCATGACAGCTTAAATACCCACCCCCTCGGAGCAGAGTTCACATCAGCTTCTGCTGATAACGAGCAGGTGGAAGTTCAGGCACGTGGCACCTGTTATCTTTCCTTTCGCAGTTTATTGGCTTAGCTCTCAATGTGAGACTCAGAGTTCAGATCAGACAAGGCTGACTCCTCCAGGAGTACATGAGGAGACTGCTCCAGGATCTGCATTTGGACAGTCCCACCACTAGGGGTCACTGTGAGGCACAAGGCAGCAGCTAAGGGATGGGTATCAATCTGGCTTTGGGATAAACTTAAGCTGCGTTCAGCGTCAAGGCCCCTGCAGACAAATGCTGCAGCCACAGTTCAGCTGAGGAAGGCACCGGTCTTTCACTTACACATCATGAAAACGTCTGACAACGTTGCGCAATGACGTCACAAGTGGAACTCCAGCTCACACTCAATCTGAGAGATTGGCACATGCATATCCATCAAATAGACGCAAGTGTGTTAATCTCTTGAATAAAAAGACAAGCTCACAAAATAAAGAGCCAAACAGGAAAGTCTCAGTCCGCCCCCCCCCCATCACTCAGAGCCCAGTCATACACTGGCCTTGTCTGTGTGAGTCACGGGACTGGTGTTTGCTCAGCTGCAGATTCAGGCCACTAACTCATGTTAAGTAGCCTTTTACAGCACCCTGTTTACCAGAGAAAGCAGCATAACCAGCACCTGGGATTCACACTTACAAGTCCCCAGATTACCAGCTCAGTGCATGACCCATACCCTCATACAGCAACAAACTTTAAGGACCAGGGCTGAACACGTAAACACGTCTAAATGCACAAGAATGAACCTTTCAGCAATGACCTCTGAACCCTCATAAAACAATAATTTCATGCTGATTCCTTCTACATGCAGAACCAGTCCAAAGTTTACTCACCCCAGCTTGAGTGAGCGGCGATTATATAAACTGTAACTCAAAAGTTACCAATATCACGTGCAGAGCTGATGTTGAGGCCCACGTTAGGCACTGTGTTCTAGGTTCCTGGATGAGTAACCCACTCACCACCAACGAACAACCTCTAACGCCACCCCGACACTCAAAAGCATGGGCGACCAGGGTACCTAATCACCGCATCCAATTTAAATGACTCCACTGGCTAATTTAGGTTTTGCAGTCAGAAATGGGTCCTAGACTCAGGACAGAATCACAGAGCACCACCTGTTATTGACTCATTAGAACCACCAGAGGCCACCCCCACCCGCCAAGAAATCACATCCAACAATTGATGGCAGAATAACCCCCCACGATTTCTCATCTAGCGTAACATGCGCTAATCAAGGCTGGCTAAACCACAGCATCCTGTCTCTCTGAAGCAGAGTGATTACTTGCCCAAATATAGCGCGTTTAAAAAACAAACATCTCCTTCGTAACCAGCCTGTCTTCCCCAGATACCTCACAAATCACTTAGCTCAAACAGGAACACAGACTGACTGTTGAGACATTTTAGATGTTTATCATGCATGAGCCAACATCTTTTCAGGACATTGAGAATTAGGTCATGGGGGATTTCCAAGTTTAGGATAATGCACTGACTACACCTCATGTGAAGTTAGGAAAAACATATGGAGCAAGGCTTCCTAAAATAGCAGGAGTTTGTGTGGTAAAGCTTAACCTAGAGACCAGGATAGCGCGACAACTTTGTGCACTTATGCGAGAGTATTGCATGGGTGACGAACGAAAATGTGGTCCTTTTACAAAAACAAAAATTAGTCGAGGCCATGGTGTTTATTTTTTATTTTTTTGAGAGCAATGAAAATGGGTAATTTTGACCCAAACATAACAGGATGCTTGAGCTATTGAGATGAGTGGTACTGAGTGCAGTGAAAGTTGCCACCAGCAGATGGCGATCTAACAGGAACCACACAGACACTCACCTTGAGATAGGATCCATAGTATTTGGTCACGAAGGGGCTGTCACACTGGCTCAGCACCGTGATTTCCTGCTGAATGTCCTCGATCTCGTCCTCCGCTTCCTCCAGGTCGATTATTTTAATGGCCACAACTTTCTGAGTCCGATTGTCGATGCCTTTAAAAACCTCACCGAAGGAGCCCTTTCCGATCTTCTGCAGCTTGGTAAACAGCTCCTCGGGGTCTGCTTTCAAATTCTGGAGGAGGGGGGAGGTGGGGGGGCACCGGAAAGATGTGTTAGCAAACTGACGGAGCATTTTTCCCTCAAACGTATGACGTTTCATTTCCTAGTTCCAAAAATATCAGCAGAGCTCTTTAAAGAGTAGGAATAGTTGGCTGCATGAGGGCTATTGTACTCACAGATCTCTATTACATCACATTAGCTTGCCAAACACTTTTCAGCAAGCCAGTGTGCAATGAAAGCCTACCTTACCCCCCCCATTAGAACAACCATAGGACATAACTCGGTTTCTCGCAGTACACTCTAGTAATTACAGCAATAAACATGAAGTATAAAGCATGCAATAAGCAACCACAAGTCAGAAAAGCTATCGCAAATGATAAAGCACAACGAAGGCAGGGTTGTATAATCTGATGAGGCGCTATAACGTCATGGTGAAGATGCAGGCTCCATAATGACTTGCTGTAAGATACAAGCACTTCATCCCAGTAACTGCAGTCCCTGAAGCATTGTAACAGGCTCCAGAATTCCCACAGGCATGGTGAAAGTGCAACTTAATTGGCTTCATTAACCTACCCACACCAAACCAAACACCCAACATCTCAGTAACCAGCACAGAGGGAGGGAGCAACACTCATTATGAACCTTACGATAAATTAAAGGTGAACGAATAGGGATTTTTTTCAGCCACGCTTTGTAAACACAACATTCAAAACTGGCCCCTCCTCCCCAGATCAGTGACATCAAGACCGACTTCAGGCGACCTACGCGAGTAACCTGTATCATACCTGTGTTACGCGTGTTTGGCTCGTATTTCCGAGATCACAGCGTCACATGACCAAGATTGTTCTAGAACGGCAGGGTCAGAGTTCACGATCATAATCCCCACATCACCCAGGGTTCGAGTAATGACATCACGCGGCTAAAACCGTGGCGTTACTCGTATCCTTGATCCTCCCATTCTGGCGCAGAGCTATGAAAACATGCGCTCAGGGGTTATTTTGGTTCACGATCTACTACTCGAGTAACGTGACTTGGTCGCCCGAAGTCGGCCCAAAAGTTCTACCCTGGAATACAGTGCTTTGTCCCGCCCTCACATCCTGTGCACTGTCATTGATTGGCTGGGACCAACACCCCCAATGCCCAAAGGCTGACGCCCAGAAACATCCCGCGCAAAGAGAAATAAGAAAATGCAGGCAGACGGCAGAATCTCCAGAGATCGACGCCACCACTCACTTCTAGTGGGTCATAAGTGATGATTGAGAAGGATGAGTCTATACATAGTTTTCTTAGACATCATACAAAACTCAGTTACACACTCACAAGCTGTGCCACTAAATACCATACACAGCCAAGAGATACTCATGAGCCGTACCTCTAAACAGCATACACTACTTAGAGATACTCTCCTGAGCCCTGCCACAAAACATCGTACACTGCTCAGACGCGCACAAGCTGTTCCACTAAACACCACTGACAGCTCAAAGATGCAGTCATAAGCCGTAACTGTGAACAACATACACTGCTTGGACACTGATGAGCCACACTACTAGACATACAATGCTCAGAGATACCATCTGTCACACATCAAATATCATGCACTGCTTAATAGAGACTCATAAGCCATTACCATGTAACATCATGCACTGTTTAGACAAACCCTCACAAGCTCGCCATTAAACACCATACGCTGCTCAAAGATGATTTCCTGCGCTACACCATTCAACATCATACACTGCTCAGAATTGATCTCATAAGCTGTACCACACAACATCACACACTGCTTAGAGATGTCCTCATGTGCCCTGCCAATGAATGACATACTCCGCTGAGTACGTTCAGATACTCCCACAAGTCATCCCACTAAAAATCATACAGTTCAGACAAATCCTCACAAGCAGCGCCACTAAACGCCACTGAATACTAAGAGATCACGCTCATGCTGTACAACTAAACAGCACACGCTGCTCAGATGCTCTCAAAGCTGTACCACTACACATCATTCACAACTCAGATTTTCTAATAAGTCCTGCAATTAAACATCATACACTACTCTGATGCTCTCACAAGTGGTACCACAGAATTTCATGTACTGCATAAAGGCCAGCCACTAAACATCATTCACTCCTCAGAAACTCACAAGTCGAACCACAGAATTTCATAAACTGCTCAGATACTGCATTAAGATCTGCAACTAAACATCATACACTTCTCAGAAAATTTCACAAGCCACACCAAAGAACTTCATACATTGCTCTGAGATACTCTACCCCTGGATTGAGCAACTGGAAAAAGTCTTAACATGGACTTGTATTTTCTGATGCTGGATTTTACATCTCTGGTCGCAGGTGTGTCGTGAGGCTGATGGTTTCCTTTGTGATAAGCGTGTGGTAACTGGAGGTCTGGCTGTACAGCGGGGTCATTCCATGCCAAATCACCTAATGGTCCCCAGGTGACCCTCTTAGATTTTGCTGAAACTCCATGAAAATGTTCATATATGCAAATAACGAACACACAGAAAATTTCAGGCCAAAAGTCCAAGCCGTTTTGAAATTACGGCCGTCCGAAGACCCCCCCTCTTTCGCCACAAGGCCATGTCATGATTTTTTTTTTCATTTTCAAATGATCATATTTTTGGATTTGAAAAAGCTACAAAGCTGAAAATTGCTACCTGGGGTAATTTGCACACAAGCTTTCAGAATCTGCAATCAAAAACAGTGTATCTTGCTTCCTTTTGAAGATATGGGCACCTGAAAATGAAAGTTTTTTCTAGCGGAAATTATTTTTGCGATTTTTAGGCTTACCTGGTGCCCGAACCATTGATCTGAGGATACCCAAATTGCTGATACATAATCTCTACATACAGCTAAATAACTCCCTGCAAACATAGACTTATAAAACAATCAGTAAAGGTATGGCTAGGGTCCAAAGTCGACTTCCACAAAAAAATCTCAAAAATCACCCCTTTTCGGGGGGTCGGTTGACCTTGTGAACAGTTACTCAGGGTAATGAAATTTGCACCACTGAATTATATGTATCTGTCCTTTATATGTACCAAATTTCATTGATGTGACTTAAGTCCTTCATAGTTAGGCAGAAAATTAGGTGATTTGGCATGGAATGACCCAGCGGAGATCTTGAACAGGCCCAGACCGACAGGGTGAATCACACTGCTGCTCACCGTCAGCTCCCCTGGACCTTTTTCCCTATCCTCCCCCAGTGAGACGGCACCGTGTGTGACGCTGCTACAAGTCGTGTGTAACGCAGCCGCCCTGCCAGGAGACCGGAGTGTGACGCCATTGGGCCAGAGACGGCTCCTCTGGTCTCCGTCCACAGGCTGTCCACGCCGGGCAGAGCAAAGTAACGTTGCCCTCTCCATTTATTGCCAACCAAAATTGCAGCTAGCTGGTTGGCCAGTTGGATTTGTTGATTTGTTCGTCAGTGTGTCTATGGACAGCGAAGCAGTCACCATTTGAGACCAAACATCGTCAAACTTCAACAGAAGGTCAGACCTCATACCCAGTTGAACCCTGTTGTTTTTGGTGAGTCTTGGTCAAAGTTCAAGAGAGAAATGGGCCAAAACGAGTGACATGGAAAGGCAAAATTTCGGCAAACCATTGGTCCTTGACCGAGACTTCGGGGAGGTGTACTATGAAGCTGGATTTGTGATTAAGCCTGACTTCAGCACTTAGTAAAACATGGAACTTCTTCAAATCTGGAACATGGACTAAAATAAAATGAGCTGTTCCAGGTTTTACCTAAGCTTAAAGTCAAATCCAGGCCCGTAGTACACCCCCCGGTCTCCTAGTTTATTTTCCTCTCCCCTCTCATTTTACTTTCCATATCGTTCTTAAAATCTCTTGCTTTGCCTCTATTTTTTCCCCTAACACTCTTGTCGGCTGTTCAGTCCCTTTTCAGCGTTCTCCATCTCTGTTGCTCTCTTTTTCCCTCTGAGTCTGTGCAATCTCATCTCTTCTGCATTTCACAATCTCATTCTCTTTGTCTGACTCACTGTCTCCCACTCTCCTGCTTTAATTATCCATCTCTATCTCTCCATTTCTCATTGTGATATCTACATTGTTCTGTCTCAGTATCTCTGCCCCAGTCGAGTGAGGAGCTGTGTCATCAGGACTGAGCTGTGTCAGGGAAATACTGAGCATGCTCAGTGCATGATCATAATCTTAGGGCCCTCTTCCAAAGATTACGGTTTAAATTGCCTCTTCTTCACATTCTCTTGCTCTTTTGTGGCTAAAGCAGGGAGAAGTACAAATGTTTCCAGGTGTGAAGTGCATTCCCTTTACCTCCAATGGGGCCTCTACTGGGTTACAAGTTACAACAATTAAACTGACAAGAAACTTCAGTTAATTCCAGCAGAATCTTCAAGTCTAAATGCCAGGTTACACATTGCACTGTGGCATGTCCCTGTCAAATTTCTGTTCTTGAATAACTTCACAGGCTTGCTTGCCGAGGCAAGTTCTCAAATATTTATGTTTGCCGTTCCTTGGAAATTGACGCTAGCAGTACAGCTGAACAGCTGAGGCAGAGCCCCCTCGTCAGCACACAAACACTGAAGATCTCCCCCACTGCACCCACACTTTCAACCTCAGGTATCCATCCCCATGGGCTGATAAAGCACTGTTTCTGCCTTAACCCTTACAGCACTAAATGCAGCTATTGTTGCTCAATGATGTAAGATATCAAAATCAAAGCTGTTGAAAACCCATCATTCATCTCCCCTGCGGGAGCTCTTCTAAACAAGTCGCCATATGATAGGTTTTCAACAGCACAAGATCATTAAATGTATATATATATATTTTTTTTTTTTAATTTCAGCGCTCTAAGGGTTAACAATCTTTCGCGAACAACATTATGCAGCATATAATTTCAAGTAGCTAAAAATGCATTGAATGTGGAAGCAGTTTCTTCATCGACAGCTTTGCCATTTAATTCTGTATCTTCTAGATGGAGATGCATCGATACCAGTGCTGATATCTGTCCAGTACGGACCTGAATAGCTGGATCGGGTATTGGCGACAAGTGACAATGGGCCAATCTGGTATCGGATACCTCCGTTTTAATAAATAGCTATTCAGTACATAAGACGCACTCATTTGTTACATTTTGTTTTACAAAGTTTGGAAACCAATGCTTAAGTCAAGCCTGATGTTGCCACACGCACATTAAAAAAAGAACCCAGTCTCTTCCACACATGGAGGCATACAGCTTATCAGGTAAGCACTAATCTCAGACTGGTATTGGCTGCAGAGTGATGCCCCAGTATCGGTATCCGGACTGAAAGTCCGATCAGTGCGGCCCTACTTCCAGATGATAAGCTTTGGTGGCCAGATGTTGACACTCTCTCTAGTTTGACTCACTTTCATTTTATAAGTTATGGATAATTCACATCTCTTCATACAGTTTTATGCATACTGAAGTATATGCCCTCTTTGTGAAATATTGGAGATCAATAAGCACTATATGCCTGCCCACAGAAAATGTTTTTTTCCTGGCATTAATAGCTATTTTTGGCAGAATGTAATTTAAAAGTCTGAGTAATCCCACAACAAAAGACTCCACTTCATAAAACCAAACAGCTTGTTTGGAGACTGCCATTGCGGTTAAAACAAAACACAGCACACAAGGCCCCCCCAATACCAATTTTGAGAATTACTGCTGTAGGGCATGTAGTTCCGAATGTGAGAGAAAATTGAGTTGCTGTAACTCTTAGCATAATCTTTAGCATTGCATCCATGCCCTTAGGCTGCAAATGGATGGGTAACCATAGCACAACGTGTTCTGTGTGTTGCAAAACAAAGTTTAATGCCAAAATAAGTCTTTAACACCACATGAAATAGCCTAATAAATAAAACATGTCCAATACACTGCCAAATAGCATTTCTGGAAGGTTCTTTTAACAAACCAAGCTTTGCATTTTTCTTTTTTGAATTCTATAAATGATCTTATTCCCAGAACGACAGCACACATTTAGTGGAATGTAAGGGTGTCTCTAAGCAGTGTATCATGTTTTGTGATTGGACTCGTATGCATTTGAGCAACATGATATTTAGTGGCATGGTGGTGTTTGACGACCAATTGCAACAATATCTCCCAAATACCCAACACAACAGCGCAAAAAAAAAAAAACACATTGAGGTAATTTACAGTGAGGGCTTGAAGAAATAGGAGTATAAAAGGTATGCAGTTACAAAAAAAAAAAAAAAAAAAATCCAGCCTAATTTACTTGAGACTATAATATTGGAATGCTCCCTCAGTAGTGACCTATAAAGCAGCCTAATCACTTCCAGGGCCAGGAAAATAAACTCTATAATATTATGACCTCAATCACAGAAATTTGCTAATTTGCCAAAACACAAAAACCAAATTAAATTTAAATTCATTAAATTTAAATGGCATTAAATTCAAATACTGCTGGACCATTGATGAGCCAATTTAGAGAGCTTCGGCTGCATAAGCATATTGCACATCAATTCTGATAAAATTATAGGCCAAATAAAGGTTGAGGAATAGCAAGGCCTGCCCTTGCTGACCTCTGGATTCTATACCTAATCCTCCTAAAACAGCTGGGCCCTACTGTATCCTTTCCTGCAGTGAAAGAGCTCTACAGATGCACTGTGATCGCTAGATCCTTGGGATGGGCTGGCAACAGACTCGGTGAATGGGATGATTGATGGGCTAAATGATTTAATGATCAGCGAGTTTCCATTGAGAGCCTGCTAAGGACTGATAACAGTGAGGGCTTGTGTCTCCACAGCCGGACTATGACTGTCAGAGGACGTGGAGGACAAGACTAGGAAGCCCTTAAGGACATTAAATGCCTGCAGAACTTCACCCATGTCCCCACAGCAGCAGGACTGAAAACTGCAGACCGCCTCGAATGCGATAGATGCTACATCACCCCATAAGAAGGAACATTTCAGGAGACAGGAACTGGTGACAACCAGCCAAAACCTTCAGGTCACCAACAGTTAAACTCACATTCACTATCGCCTCGCCCACCTAATGATTCCCACCCAGCCCCATCAGGCAGGGCCGGAGATGAAGATGTAATCTCAGTTCGTAAAATGCTGCGTTGAGAACCTGAGGCCCGAGCCAAATTGAGGGTTAGTACCCCAGCTAGAGGGGTCACTGGCAGCCTTCTCCACCCAATCTCTCCAACGCCGAGACCCTTCCGACCAGCGAAGGCAGCACTGCATTTCCAGCAAGCTGCCAAAAATAGCCTGCCCTTCAGAGAGGCTCCTCAGCAGATGTGTACAAATGACTCTGATGCTCAGCTGAACATATAGCACTGAAACAACTGAGGCTTGAGATTTCATTCATGGGTTACAATGTCAGTGCACCCACTGGATATAAAACCTGCCATTACCTGTGTTTGAGGAATACTCCGGTGTTTTGGGGGGGGAACCCTTTATCCAACTTACTCAGACTGAGGCAAAATGTTCAATACCATTTTTACCTCTTTACGTCCAAAGATTTGGTTCCTAAGGGGAGCATTTTGTGTTAGCTTAGTGATAAAGACCTGAAGCCAACAGGAGTCAAAAGCTCAGCTCCATCAAAGTGAAATAATACATCTAAGAGCAATGCCAAAGCGGTCTAATTTGCACAATGCAGAATATACATTTGAGATGCACATCTTGGATTTCTGTTCTTTTTTTTTTTTTTAACAAGAGTCCGTTTAGAAGTATGATGACGATCTACAACCGCTTCTTGCCTCAGTCTAAGCAGGTCGGGAAAAGGCTATTTTTCCCAAAACATGAGAGCATTCCTTAAAAAGGGCTGGCTATATACCCACTGGTGATCAAACTAAGAAGTGGCGTCAAACAGATAGGCAGTGGGCACTCTGTGCCAGAAAGATAAGGTTAATACTCGCCCCGAGTATTAGCTGAAAAAGTAGCCCCCAAAATCTCAACGAGGCCCAAGGGGGGAAAAAAAATAATAATAATAATAATAATAATAATAATAAATCCATCCCTGGTTTCAAGCACCAGCATGTCTCATAAAACACAGATCCCTAGGATCAGAACAATTGTTACATATTACCTGGCCGGCTGCGGAAGTTCAGGCACTAAAACAGCCAAAGTACAGTCCTTGGTTGCCCTGCGACACCCATCAATTAAACTGCAGGCTACAGGCCCAAAGCTCTCTCTTAACAAGCTGTAAAATAAGCCAAATAGTGTTGACAACAGGAGACGGTTCAGGAAATGCAATGTGAAAGCTATCGAGAAAGAACAGAATCCTGCACAGGTTGACCAGAAAGAAAACATGAATGCAGAAAAGACAGCAAGGGTGTGAGGAAAGGACAAGTTACTATGGCGACAAGCAGACGTGAGCCAACAGCGCATCATAGTCAGGCAATTTCCAAAGTGACATTAATTAAAACAACGCGCACGGCTAAGGTTCAGGCAAATTTACTAGAGGATCCCAGCCACTCCATTTCAAACAATCAAAACAAGAAGACCGTTTCAACTCTAACATTCAATGTGTTTAATACCATGTTTGTATGCAGCTGGACTCCGTATAGTCATGCGTTACAAGTAAGTTTAAGTTTATTGCAACAAACCACCATAAAGTGAGGTGGCAATGCAACCACCGAGTAATTCACTTAACGAGTCATTGCCTGCTAGCCGACCATGTTGCTATGGTATGCAACGTCAATTGGACTTTCCAGGACACCGGTATGTCATTTCTGCAAAATCAATTAGCATTTAACACGGCTTGGCAAGCTAACGTGAACCAAAAACGGTAGGAGCAACTGGCTATGGTTCTTTTAGCACGCTACAACTTTGCTGTATTTGAACATTACATTCGCCCGCATGCAATGCCTTTAAGTTAACTAGATAGTTAGCTTGGCCTTCCTAAACAAACTGCATTAAAGAAACGGCGCAGCTGGAGCGCTCTTAAGCCGCTTTCACGCTGGACGTGAAACGAATTTTTCGCGGGACAGATTACATTCAAAGTCAATGCAAAGACGAGAATACACGCGTCTATGCATTGGCTTTGAATGTAATCTGTCGTGCGAAAAATTCGTCTCGCGTCCAGTGTGAAAGCAGCTTTACTTTCATAGAAAATAAATCTGTCACATTGCCCATGCTTACCATTCAGAGAGACGTTTTCCGTCGATGCACTAATATGCCAGACTAAGAAATATTATCTGCACGATGAATCTGGGCAGTGTATAGACGTAATTAGCGAGCTACCAAATGGTAACCGCTGCAATAAAAGCAGATCTAATTTGCTTCGTTAACGGTATGGAAACAAAGAAAACAACTTGGCCTGCGAACATCAGCGAACTTAACTTCGTGAGCTACTTTGTCGGCTCGTTTAACGTTTGCAAGCTGCGGCAACCACTTCCCCTGGTGCAACCACCTCGCTAAGTGAATGAGAGAACAATTTCACAACCTAACGGTGAGCGTGATCAGCCCGTAGGCCGTCTAGCAAGCTATCTATCAAAATGCAATGTTGTCACTCAATTGCAAAGTTGTCAAAATGCCTGGAGTGCCTTACCTGCATCCCTGGAAGGCCAGCTTGGACAGGGGAGTGAGCCATGGCGTCAAGTTGGATAATGTTCAACCAAAGAAATCGCAAAATACCAGACTCAACTTTCAAAACGTGGACTCTTCAAATTGCAATGAGACTGTACCGTAAATAACTTCTTCAATTCTGCACGAAAGTTATGGCGCACAGTATCCAACATAAGCAATGATTTAATGGTAAATCAGCAGGAATTCAGAACCGCGGGCAAAAACGTTTCGTCAGAACACCGTGTTCTGGGGGTCCGTACCCTTTGGATCCAGACCAAGTGGTTCGGCTAGATCCCTTGCTAGCAATCTTCCTGCTGCGCGAAAATAACAATACACAAATACATTACAACGAAAATCCAAGCATAGCCACACTTTTGCAAAAATAACGATAAATCCTTTGCAACGGAGACATGCCGTGCGCTGGCATTTCAAATCTTTTCTCTGAGTGCACGAAAGCTTCAGCTCGACTTGAGTTAACAATGTCCGTCTTCCGCCGATAAATCTCCGCAACCGTAAACAAGCTGGGACGCATTAGGTCTACAATCACCTCACGAAGCCTGTCCAGCGCACCATGCGTCTATTCTCATCCAAAGGCTACCGTGGGAGGGGGGAGAAAATAGATGCCTTAGCTTCACTGTAGTGTTAATATTATGTTGTTCTCCTCACTTCGCTCTGGTGCTCTCCGCCATCTTGACAGTGTTGTCACTGTGACATCAGTATGGATTCGGACAACCAATGACACAGAAGAACTGCAGAGGGAGCAGGAGTCTCCGCAACGTCCGGCTACGCTTTCCAAACTCCACTGCCGTGGTTCCCCAACACGATCCTGGGGCACCCCTATGTATGATGGTTGGATTTTTGCAAGCCGACAAATTTGTCCTAATGAGTGTATTTATGATTTGAGCTGTCATTTGTCCTCTTTAGCTACACTTGGACAGTTATCCATACATGTCATGAAAAAAACATATATATTGTGATATATTAAAAACAAATTAAAAAAAATAAATAAATAAAAATAGACACTTTATGCTCAAAGGTCTTTGATTCTTCATGGCACTCGTGGATATTTCTGTAATCTGCGGCTTGAGACGGTAAATTATTGCTTTAACCATGAAACGCACCTAATTTGGAGGAATTTATTAAAATCCTATGACTGCAACTGCAGTGGGAAAATAAGCCAGAATACGCACTGGGAACCACTGCTCCGCAGAACTCTTTCGGCTGATGTGAATGTTAAACTCCCTTTGGCACCGACTAGGCGTTCAAAATTTTGCTCAATGCTCCAGATGACTTTATTCACCGATGGCGATAGTGCCTCAAGACTGTTCATCAATGTCACATTTGTTGGGCGGCTTCACCCGGCTCATCCACACTAGCTCAAATTCGGGTGATAAATCTTTCTTTCGTTCATTCTCACTCATTCAGCCGTTGTTTGTATAAGTATATACTTAATAAAATATTAATCTCCCAATCTGTTACATTTATTCATGTATAGAAATGTAGAATATATTTAGTGTTTGCTTTTCATCCTATTTTCTTATGATTAATAAGCGTATTTGGGGCAGCCAGGCTCGAGTGTGATATTTTCAGACCACTCCTATTTAGTCATCGTGTTAGGTCTACCCTACCTCAATAAACATTCGCACCAGCTCGTGTAGTTCATTTTTCCACATCCTAATACATGGCCTATTGCTGCGGGGCCGACGTTTCGGACTTAAACGGGACCCGGGGTTTGTTCCTCAAAGCAAGATCAGACAGTTAGCTAAATAATTGCACAGAGTAAAACCTGGAAATCTCTCAAATCCGGATCATAGACTGAGATAAAATGGGCTGCTCCGAGTTTTACTTTGAACAGTTTTCTGGCTAATTCAGCAATCTTGCTCCGCGGAACAGGCCCCAGGTCACTTTTTATCACTGATGGATGTGCTGTGTGTGTATTCGGGCTATGCACTCTTCCTCTTCTGTTTACTTTGGGACTTCTGACTCGATAAAAAAAAATATCTGTACGGTTTTCGCGCCACCCTGTGGTAGAAATACAGTTATTAGGCTGTTTTTCGAACTGGGCCCTCCATTATTCAGAAATTGTGCCACTATGCGTCCTTGGAATTTCGGTTGGGATTCAACCTATAGTACCTGGGCAGACAATGAAATCCTTTTTTTTTTCACTAAAAGTGCATGTATATTGTACTTTGCTGCATAAGCTGCGTAAATAATAGGCAGAGTATTGAAAACTGCCGACAAAGGTATCAACCAAATTTCTCAAATGTATGTTTTACATGAATTCATAATTTTTGCAATTTATGTTTTTGAGTTCAAGATAACCCCAATCCATACATGTTGGAAGAGGACAAATTTGCTGAAAGATAAAAATGGCATGATTGAAAACTAAATAAAAGTATCTCACTCAGTCTTTGGTTGAAAAATATATTGAATTTACTCTTCAAGCATATAGGCAACAAAACAGAGCTACACATATTGACTCTTGGACTTCATCAGGGTATCCTGTTTTTCCATGCTTGTTTGCTGAATTTTACATCAAGCAAGACTTCCTGGAGTATTTTTTTTTTTTTTCTTGTACCTTTACCTGCTTCACAGAGCACCCGTTGGATTAGCCATCACATCCAAGGAGCGCTTCCTCCTATTTTCAAAAATGATCCCACTGGTTCATTAAGAGCATTTGTTATCATTTCAGCTTGTGATTATGGAAATCTCTTTTTGTGTATGGAACAAAGCTGAGTGATGAGCTTTGCAGGTGTTATGTGTTTTAAGTAATGTCTTCTGTGTAATAAGCAATGTGTTATTTGTTGGTTGGGAGGGAGGAATAAGGCAAGGGGCACCATTTAGATAAATGTGTCCTGGACCCGGGCATTGCGCATCACAGCTTGTGTATGATACAGTGTGCGCCACACCTTTTCACCCATACACAGCCAGTGCAGTGCAGACGAAACAGCTCTGCAGTGTTGATGTTGTGCTGTGGAAATTTTCCAGTATACATCACTTTCACTGATTCATTCTTCAATATGCCATGGCCACCATGAGTCATGGATTTGGTCCACCGTTTACTACAGTGTTTGGCTTTTAGACTAGCTGGCTGTCAGATGGTTCATAACCAGCATAACATTTCAATATAATTTGGATCAAATTAAGCGAGGGGGAGATTCACATGAGACAACTGTTGTTTTATTATTATTTATTAAGTGCTTATTTGTTGACAGAAACATGTTTGGCATTCAGTTTCACTGCCCACATGTCTGTAAGCAAATGTGTCTGTGTCCACAAGAACCACTCTCCACATCATTTAAAAACCTTACACGTACAATAATGTCAAAAATACACGTTACACAGTGCATAAAACAATAGGTGCAAACGCTGGAATGGTTACTTAAAAATTTCCCTCTTTCAAAATCTCTAAAAACAGCACATAGAGAGCAAGAAAAAAAAAACAATAAAAATATCAATTTTGCAACATGGTGCAAAAGAATCATTGTAAATAAATTATTTACAATATCTGGGAAATTAAAATACCTGGCTAAAATCTGAAACATTTTACATGATATGTTTATCTTGTTCTTTTATTTTTGAATTAAAACTCAAAGTAGAAGAATGTGCTGTGTTTCCTTCCTGACACTTCCCTTGAGTCAGAGAAAGGCACTCTTCATCAAAAAAAGTGCGCTGCCCGCCTTTCTACAAGGGTTACTCTCTCCCCCGACACTTCTCAAGGGTAAAGCCTGCAAAATCTGAATACGGGAGCATCTAAGTGTCAGAGGTAATGACCTCCCCACCGGTGAGCTGTTTGCTCCGTCACACTTACCACAGGCTCTACTCTCAACTGTTCATCAGGCCCATGACAAAGCCCCAAACGCAAAGCACTGAAAACAACATCAGAAGAAGTTCATTAGGGCGTTTACATCTTGGATTGCTTCATTTCTTCTTCCAGCTCCTTCTTCTCCAGGGATATGCTGTCCATTTCTTTCTCGTTCTCTCTCTCCTTCTCCCTCTCCTTTTCGCTCTCTTTCTCCTTCTCGATGCTGCCCTGGTTGAACTTGGCCTCAATCTCACTGGGATCCACGTAGGTGTAGAAGTAAGCCATCCCGGCGAAAATCACACAAACTGCCACCAGGAGGGCAGCAAAGAGGATATATTCTGCCCACTGTAAGACAAAGACAACGATTGGTCAGATCTGTGCCAAACATGCAATATTTCAGAGTGCAGAAGAAATAAATGCAAAGCTGCGGCGCAAACAAAAATTTTAAGTTACTACAGTGATAGTGCAATGAAAGGATGCTCACAAGGACTACTAGCACTTCACTCGTGCACGTGCACACACTATACACACACACACACACACACACACACGCGCATGCACACACCTGATCTGGGAGCTGTGCGGCTTCCGCCACAATCAACACGATGATGTTGCCCACGGCGACGGTGAGAAGCCATCCAGCCTGGAGCACTGCTTTCATGTTGGTCGGTGCCTAATGACCAATAAATCACCCGTCAGAAAGAAGGTACCAACACTGGAATGAACTGGACAAATTGTTAAAAAAATAAGTTTTTTTCCCCCCGCTATCTATGAATGAGAATCTGCTCATAATAAACAGAATATAGAAATGTTGTGTATTTTACAATGTTTGTTTTTGAGGACCATCCATCACAGAAGTTGTCTTATAGGGCTTGTTGGGACCCAAACATTGGGACAAATTGGGGCGCAAAGGTGGGGACCTATTCAGCTTTTTGGAAATATCTCCCTCACCTGTGAATAAGAGAACTCCAGACCCGTAACGGAGAAGACCACCTCTCCAGAAGTGATGAGGAAGTACTGGGGGATTTGCCAGGCCATGTGAAACGTGTTCGGGTTGATATACAGGATCTCTTCAATGCCCTCACACTAGGGTGGGAGATAATAAACAATCCATTCATGTACTGACCAGTGATATTGGGGGGACTGAATTTTAATGGAAACTAACTGACCTTCTCTGTCCACTGGAGGTTGCTCGGAATGACAAAAGTGTATGAGCTTCCAAATCCAAATGTCCTTGAGAACAAACATGACTGCCCCCCCTTCATGAGTAACATTGAAGGTTGACCTGGAAAAATGAGTGAAAATTAGATAAAAACATAAACAAAAGCACACACATCCATAAAATCATTAGTAATAGTAACACTGTTTAACAGTTACAGCTAAGTTACTGTTTGCTCAACAGGTAAAATTTTCTTTCCTCATGATATTGAAATGAGTCCAACTATTTCACTTTATTGGCAGAACTTGGATTTTATTCAGCAAAAAAAAGGTAACTGAGGCAAGGTATTTCATTATAAGACTAAAATAATTACCAATTTTGACAACTGCTTTGGTTTTGTTACTGGATCGCTCAAATACTCTGTTCTCAGACCTATTTATCGCGCACTAAGAGGAAACACACTTACGTTCCCTCTGGTAACAGCGAGTAGTTTGAGGCAGAAGAGGGAGAGATCACACCGAAGTGGTTTCCTGAGGTTGACACGTTCACTGTAGTGGCCATTGCATTTACAAATCTGCACACACACACACACACACACACACACACACACACACACACACATATATACACGCACACAAAAAAAAATCACAAGAATCGGAATGAAGAATACAGTGGATCATTTGTCATTGCCAATATTTCAGCTAGCAGGGAACACATCTTGAAATTAGTTTTTTCCAACTTCTCACAGAATTGGTTGAACAGTTCTGATTGGTCTCATTAGTTTTGTTCCAGATCAAAAGTGCTGTTGCTTGTTTTTTTCACCCGATCCCCCGCAAATAAAAAAAAAAAAAAAATACAAGAATATTTATCAGGAAAACCAGGGGACTCCAGAATGTTAAAGAATGTCATCCGTTCCATGTACTGAAAGACAGAAAGCACCTGCTTACCTGATGGCATTGTCTCCTTCCTCTGGCTTGGTTATAAGGTCATCGACCTGAGAACAGATTGTGAAACATTGACATTTCAGCTGTGTCATTTATCCTTCCCCACTTCGGGTTATTAAAGACATAATGCAGCATCATTTAAAAGGCAGTTAAATTATGGTGCACATCCAATGGACCCTGAGTAGGTTTATAAAGATAAGATGTGTTTGAAGAACCACAGTACTAAAGGCGTTTATTGCACGCCTCCGAGAACTTTCAGCTTTGAACCAGTCACACTGTGTTTAGTAACTGCATGGCTAATGAAATTTATCATCCAGGTAGTGCTCTGGTGCAAACAATTCAATGACTGACAAAGAATACTCGGCCCGTTCTGGAGACTATTAAAAACCTTCCTACTCTCTCATACCTTAACTTTATTTCACAACACAGTATGAGTTGCCCGAAACTCATTTACCACTCGCATTTTTACTGGCCCAAGACAAAATGGCAGGAAATACACTGTATGCATATATACACCTGGGGTCCAAAGGCAAGGTCTTCACATTTCAAATGCTTTAGTATTGAAATAGCAAATATGGTCATAGTTACCTCCATCATTGTGGCAGCAACTGGATTGATTAGCACTGTCTGTCGTTTTCCTTTCTCCAAAGCAATTATGCTGGTGAATGAAGTTCCGACGGTGATCGTAATGTTGTCCTCCGTAAAGGTCTCGAAGTTTGCACTGGCCTGCTCGCGGAGAAGAAAAAATGGAACAGGACGCGCTTTTATTATATAAGCATTATATTACTCTGAGCATACATTAACATTACACTATACTGAGCTAACAATAAAATTATATGGTTATGAGCTGACATAAATATTATATTACTCTGATCTTACATTGACATTATATTACTCCAGCTTTACGTAAACATTACCTCACTCTGTTTTATTACGCTGAGCATACATAAACATTATACTACTGAGTTTACATTAATATTATATTACTCTCCTATCGTCAATTTCATAGCATAACTGCCTATCTCATCTTTTAATTTTTTAAAATTAAATATATATATATATATATATATATATAAAATTTAAGAGAATGGATTTTTTTTCCAGGTTTTGAGAAAAAAGGAAAAAATGCATTTTTTCCCCAACATGAAAGAACAGGCAGTAAGTGGCACAATTTGGCAAAAATATGACTTAGGCAATTATTATGTGAGGCTAACGTTACATTATTCTATACATTATTACATTATGATCATACATAAACATTATATAACTCTGAGTACACAACCCTTGCAAGTTCAACACATCTTTCAATTAGATACAGTGACTCAAAATGTTCCTAACCTAAAGGTTGGGCAGGCAGTTAATAGGTTATTATTATATTACTGCGGGCTTACACGGACATAATTACTTTGAGTTTAAATAAATGTCATATTACTCTGAGCTGAAATTCACATGATATCTCTCTGCGCTTATATTCACATTATATTACGTTGAGTTTACATCAATTTTATATTAATCTGAGCTTCCATTATGATTACCTTTCTCTGACCTGACATTCACATTATATCACTCAGCTTACATTCACATTATATTAACATTTTCCATGAGAACTACTTCTGCTTCTAGTTTAAGCATGGATCCACTGTGATGAATGGACTATATATGATAACTGTGAGCAGTGTAGAGATGGAAATAATATGTATGATGTAAACACACCCTCGTTTGTATCCATATCGTCGTATTTTTCTTGAGAAAGCATATGATGAGCATACATTTGTTTTCATTTCTGATTCATGTTATGGATTTACCTGAAAGGCTTCAACTGTAATTGGATCATTGTTGGGAGTAGCTATCTGTAGTGGGCTGCTTCCCAAGTTGATGAATTTGAGTTGGCTCTCTGTGGACGATGGGAAGACGGGTAGAGTTTTCTGCAGGATCAGAGCAATGGAAAATCTCAGTGAAACCAACAACATTAACAGTGAGCTCAAGGTAGTGTTTATTTGTGTTTATGTGTATGCATGCGTGCGTGTATGTGAGAGAGAGAGAGAGAGAGAGAGAGAGAGAGAGAGAGAGAGAGAGAGAGAGAGAGATTTTTGCTCACATCAATCTCAATCTGGACCAGGGCCGCAGCGACGAAGGCTAAGCCTGCCAGCAGCATCCCGACAGTCATTCTCTTCAGTGGCCTGCAGAGGGCGCACACACATACACAAAGCTATGAGGTCATCACGCAAAACACTGACACACCATGAGCCATTTTATATACCACCGTATCAGGTGACCGTCAGATTTCTTGCGCTCCAGTGGCGGGGACTCACGTGAAATTGAGGCCACATTTCTTTATCAGTGGGTACACCACACTGTCCACAATGGGCACCAAAACCAATATCAGGATAGGGTTCACCGTCTATAAAAAAATGAAAAAAAAGAAGGAACTCACACTTTAGGATAAGACCCTGAGACCAGGGGGACAGCCTGATCAATGAATCGTTTGAGTGAGGCAATTAACCCTTTGAGCGCCACAGGCAACTATAGTTGCCCAATGGCGTAAGATATCAAAACCAGATGCTGTTGAAAACCTATCATGTGGCAACTTGTTTAAAAGAGCTCCCCTGCGGGAGCTCTTTTAAACAAGTTGCCACATGATAGGTTTTCAACAGCTCAGGATAACTACATTTTTAATTCCTTGAAAATTTATTCAGCGCTTAAAGGGCTAATAAGAGTGAGTGAGAGAGAAAAAAAGGGAGAGAGAGAGATGGGGTTAACGGAGGCAGACACAGAATGTGAGAGAAAGAGAGATACGGAAAAGAGTTATTGAGATAAGGGACCAAATGGTCAGGCAGAGAAAATGGCGAGTAGAACAAGATGAGACAAAGTGGCAGAGAGTTATTCTTTCAATTTAATTCCATTCAGTTTTTTTTGTACAGCGCTTTTCACAAACAGACTGTCACACAGACGCTTTACAGAGCAAATTCTTCTGACTCACCTGCATCTGATCCGGCTGAATGGTGAGGAGTCCCTGTAAACACAAGCAAAGCAGGGCAGTATCAGTACGTGCAGTGGGTGGGGGGAGGTGATGTAAGTGAACATAAGCGACACTGAAACACAGTATTCAGTTAAAATGGCCTCAGTAACACTTACAAAGTTCCCATCCATGGTGGTGGCCTGCAGTGTCCAGCGAGAACCCTATAACGGGAACCAAAAAAAGCTTAGTAATAGGATTTCTCAACATAACGCATTTCCCATATGGACAAGACGTGATCATTGCTCAGTGATGATTGTTAGCATGCGTGATATCCCTGTGTCTAAACACGGTCATATAACGAAGACTTGTGTGATAACTTGGATACGTTACTGCAGATGAGGCGTGTGTATTACCTGCTGGTCGAAGAGAGCCCAGAACATTGGCAGGGGGATGTAGAGGAACATCACCTTCAGCACCATCTTCACCTGAGCGATGAGCAGTTTCTGCGGGGGAAAACGGCCAGAGGTATTGGGAACGATACAGTGAGGAGAGTTTAAGTAGTATGTTCTCAGGAAAATTAAAAACTAGACGCCATGTTGGCGAACACTCGGGCTACCCTTGACCTAGTGGAAACGGGTAGTGACCCCATGCGTAGCCTTTTTTTCATGACTTGATACCCAATGGCCTCTGCATAATTTCCTATTCTCGACCCAAACGATAGACAGACAAAACAGCAGACCTAATCTCAAGCTACCTTGCAGGTAACCTGGGTAAAACTTTTGGGTCACACCTCAGATGAAGTGTTGCTCATAAAGGCTTTATACAATATATATAATGCCTTAATAAATGAAACATAATATCCTCATAAATCATACATAAGCAAATGTCAGGCTTTGTAAAGGGTGAAATAACACATCCTGATTCAGCCTGTGATGCCAGATGTAATATAACTGACAATGTCACTTAGCCAGTGGCTAAATGTTATACAGGGTGACATTGTCAGCTAAGTGTCATTGTCATTGTCACATCTGGTATCATATGCTGCATAAGGATGTGTTATTTCACCCTTTACGGAGCATGACATTTGCTTATGTATGATTTATGAAGACATTATGTCTCATTGATGAAGCCATTATACATGCTATATAAAGCCTTTATGACCAACACTTCATCTAAAGTGTGACCAACTTTTGTTTGTGAACAAAAAGACATGCTCGGAGTTGTCCACTGGGTTTATAAAAAATGGTGAGTGAACGTAAGGCAGCCCTACGTCGTATTTTTCCTCAGCCCAGTCCATCCAGTGCTCTCTCTTGGGGTACTCTTTACTCCTGTGTACGAAGCGATTCTTCACCGCAAACTGCAGAAGGGGAAAGACTTACATGAACATCCCAAAATATTTTTTGAGAGATAAATGTGGAAAACACAAGTCAAGAAGCCACGGTTAAAATGCGGGTACTATTTATGAATTAGAATATCTAGGATCAATAAGCACTTTCAGCATGTGGCAATAAATAATTTTTGGAACAGAATACTTCATTTGTATGTGAAATATTTGGGTGAAATGCAAAAATGTCTTTAATATAAGGTTAAATCTGATTTAAATAATTCCTATTTTGCTGAAGCCGCCTTACACGTAACGATACACATCTCTGAATAACAGTAAAAATGGACAGATTTAATCAGTGGTTCCCAAATTCAGTCCTGGGCCCCCCTGTGTGTGCAGGTGACAGACTCACCCAGATGCATTTGCAGACTTCTAGCATGATGTTGCCCTTGGGAGCTGCCTTGATGTACATGTTGTTCCCGACAATGAACACCACTGCAGCGACACAGAACCCAACCCGCATCAGCAGTCAGTTAGGCAGGTGGAAAAACAGGATGAGTGACAGATGAAGAGAAAGAGAGAGAGAGCAGGAGAGAGAGGGAGGGAGAGAGAGAGGGGCAGAACTGAAGATCTTACCCAGGGCGACCACCATTAGGGCGGCTGGCACACCGAATGCCAACGGGTAGCACTTTTGAGTCGTGTGGATGCCGCACTCCTGGGCTGAAGACAACATGGGGAGCAACCATTACATAAAGCATGAATGAGCGATCGTTACACAGAGCATGCACTGTAGGAGCAAGCATTGCACAGAGTACATCGGAAAGACCACTACACAGAAATTACAAGTGAGACCGTTAGACCGAGTGAAAACAAACTGAAACACAACGCTGTCGAACAGTGACTTAAATACGATGAACCACTCAACGACACACAAGGAACCTCCACTTTCTACCAAAGTCCACTAAATAAAAGCTCAGTACAATGCTATCGAAAGCCTGTTGATAAGTTTCACATCAACACATCTCTCTCGTTTGAGGCTGGCTTTCAGAAACATTCAGGTCCATTTGATTCACTACTGTGAGAAAACATGTACCTCTCAGGATTGGGGTGATGACAGTGGACAGGAGGCTCCCAGCATTGATGGACAGGTAGAAGACAGAGAAGAAGGTGCTCCTTTGTTTCTCCTTTAAAAAAGACAGCGAGCAGATTATAATTGATGAATTTGTTTCCAAAACACAATAAGTGCCAAAATTACAAAAATTTAGATTAATACCATATAGCGATAGCCCTGTGCTTCTTATATATAGTGCAAAAATCTGTTTTTAGAAATTCATACCATAAGGTGTATTTTTTCATGTTCAAAGTTTGTGTTTTTCTATAAAATGCAACAGGCTCCAGCATAGAAAAAGCTGATTTACTCGAAATAAGTAAAATGGATATATTGCGTTTCGGAAACAAACTCCACAATTGTTTAAAATGTTCACTTAGACTGAAACTGTGACGAACAGCCAGCAAGGTGTGAACAACAGAGGGGAGGCAAAAATTAAAAAATTTAAATGATAAGATAAAAAAAAAAAGTATTTAAACTGCAAAAACAGACTCTGAGAAGTGGTACCATGACTATAGTTGGTGACTAAATACAAAAAATATAAGAGTTTACAGACAGTTTGGACTATTAACATACCGACAGACAGTATAGACGTTAACGGAAAATGGGACTAAATTGTCTTGAAGAAAATTCTCGGAAAATGGCCCCTCTGAAGTAAAGCAAACTGAAGAGAATGAAACTCTATTCCGAAGCCAGCTGTGACCAAATAATGATGCAGAAGTGTAGCAAAAATGTTCTCCAGCCAGTTGGAAAGCTTGGGCTTATCAGTGTTGAGTCAAGAATGTTCCCAGAGTTCAGCCTTGAGATGAGACAATATAAAGATGCCTAATGCCGCTCTTACTCCAAAGCTCCTGAAGCAATTTCACAGTTGCAGACAACTTTTCAATCTCAGAATAAAATCATGAGCTTTATTTGAGTTGGGGCGTACTACCGTCATTTCAATTGTTTGGTATGAGGTGGTTAAAATACTTGGTCCGACTCAGTCATTTTCTCGTCTTAACGTTCCAATTAAAATCAATCCTGTTCTGTCTAATATTATCAAAAGTCTTTAGTCTTGGCTCATGCAAACAGTGTAGTTCAATGACGTAAACATTGTCAACAACCAATAGGTGCACATGCACTCAGCAAGACTGCCAGTCTTTGCAACATCTCATGGTCTGTGAGCGAAAACTCTGTGACTTTATGACACATTGTCTTCAGATGTAAAGGCATGTCACAAATTTGGCTTTTTAAAGCCTTTTTGAGTGCTGTAGGCATTAGAGGCCATGAATCGTCCTTCTGGAAGGTGCTTCCAAGCTGTTGCTGATAACGACTCTCTCAGGTTGGGTGGATGTGGGATTGGGCAGTGGGGTGTAATCAGATTTTAACTGAAGTGTGGAATAGCCAGGTAGTCCATTGTTAGATTGCTTGACTGGCATCAGTGCAGTTTCTGGTTTGAGCCCCAAGAGGAGCAAGGGATTCTGATTTGGACCTGGACAGGGGTGTAAAGTCCGGGTTCAGAAAGTAAAAATCCTCCCCAGAACTTTACTCCAACCACCTGGATTTACTTTGGACAGGAGATGGAGCCAATATGAGTGATCAGCTCATTCTGTGGGAGGGAGAAAAACCTGGCAGGACTTTTACTTTCTGACCCCTGGATTTTACACCTCTGGATCTGGAGAGTTGAATTTGAGAACAATTCAGCTCGTGCACGCTTGAGCAAGTCCCCCCAGTGCAGTACCTGGGGCTATACCCATGTTCTTCACCATGGTTCCAACTTGGAACATTTCTTTGATGCAATTCTTTAAAAAGTGAAACATGTCCTCGGTAGAATTATCCTGTTTCTAATAAAGGATAAAAGCAGTGTGCCGTCACCTGATGATCATCAAACTGGTCACCTCCAAAAGCTGCAACGCAGGGCTTGATGCCGCCTGTTCCCAGCGCGATGAGGATGAGACCGATCATCGAGAGGGCCCTGAGACAAACCACAAACATTACTAACCGCCACCCCCGTGACTCCGGTATTGCCCCCAAATCTGCATGAACTCACATCAAAGTTTTGCCCCATGCCTATACATCTGCGCAAGGCACATTTCATGCTACAAATTTGTCAGGACAGTCGATTCCCTTTGGAAATTGCAACAGTGCCAATAGCATTCATGGGAAAAGTGCATTTCTAACCACAGACACTGCTGTGAGATCACACTTAAATTTCCCTATATGTTGAATGTTAGAGACTCCGCCAGCAGTTTGACCCCGGAAGCAGCAAAATACCCATTTCAGATCAAATATCCAAGATTACCATGTATTCACTCTAAATAAAAGGAATAGTAGAAGATCTCTAAGAGTGTTGTATAAAGAAAGAAAAGTCTTAACCTGGCATTGACCACAGAGACCACACAAACATGCTGTGAACATTTCAAGAGACAGCCTATGAAAATGTTGTTTGCGAGCGTGCATCTCGATCTTTGCTCAAGATTTCAGATACTGAAGCAGGGAAACAGATGCTGACATCACCACTGGACATACTTCATGATCTGAAATGGCTTGCAATGATTGAACCCGCAAGGAAACTCACACATGGAACGTCAGGTCGTCCGGGGATCCATCTCGATTGTGGTCCGTGATGTCATGGACGGCGCTGACAGCTAGTACCCCCTGGCCGAGGGCGTACACAATGGACAGGTACACGATGGTCCTGCCGAGAGACGAGACTAAGCACTCGGAGAACTTGGTGTGAGGAAGTGGCATGCCCTTATTTTCCGAAACTCATTTAACCCTCCTATTATGTTCAGATTAATAAGCCATTTTTGGTTGAGGTCAGTTTGATCCCCGCAATGAAAAACGACATAAGATGTTTGTAACTGAAAGTTTTACCCAATCTCCTCTCAGCTCATTTATGCCTTTCTACTGACCATTTCAATAGCTAAGAAAATAAAACACGACTCCCCCATCCTCCCCTTATACATCAAGCATCGATTTTATATGATTATGGCAAAATGAATTGGACCAAATGTGAAATGAATGAGAAATTAATTTGAATATGCCCTCAGTCTCAGGCAACACTACAAAAACGAGATCAAAATTATGGTTTCATGTAATAATTGATCCTGGGGTCAAAATGACCCAAACAACACCGATTCTTACAAAATGTGTTCAGAATATGAAATATTTTTTCAGTTAAATTCATGGTCTACCCGTAAAGTTAGGGGTGAAAAAACTAGCAGAAAAAAAGTATGTTTACCATGTTTTTAGAGACGTTGAACATAAGTCGGGTCAAATTGACCCAGAACATAATAGGAGGGTTAAGGGGTCACTCACTTGAACTTCCCGAGCCAGGAGTCAGCCACAATGGCCCCCAGGATGGGTGTTAGGTAGCACAGGGCCACGAAGGTGTGGTAGATGGAGGTGGCTGTGTCATCGTCCCACCGCAGGAAGTACCTGAAGTACAGCACCAGCACGGCTGCAGGAGGAGGAACGGTATTATTTAGCTTCCATATACTGTATGTGCTCACTTTCCCATATCACCGTGATTATAATAATGAATAAGCTTACGATTATGATTTTGGCTACTCCAATACGTGAAGGTTGCATGAACCAGTTTCTAGAAATATAATTTTCTTTAGGTTGTCACAACTGGCTATTACAAAGCATAACTCACTGAACTGCTTGCGAAGCAGTTGAGCTGGTGATGAGTAGAATGAGGTGCGAGAAATTAGGGTTGCAATGAAAAAATACAGGATGATATATCTCCAGTAACAGGACTGGGCAGCCCTGTGACACTACTTCCTCTTGTTTTCATTCTAATAAAAAAAAATATCTTACTTCACTCCAAATGTTTGGTAGTGAAGAGAGTTTATATCCTGTAACTCTCAGGTCTGACGGGATATTACTGTACGACAGGGCTATTCAACAAGGGCCAGTGTGGGTGCAGGCTTTCATTCCTACCAAGCACTTACACACTTGATGCTAATAATCAATCTCTTTAGCCAAGACTCTTGGGGTTGATTAGTGGTGTCAGGTGTGTAAGTGCTGGGTTGGAATGAAAGCCTGCACCCACACCGGCCCCTCGAGGATAATGTTGAATAGCCCTGCTGTACGAGAATGTCACGTGAGCAGTCAGGCCTCATGCACCATCGACTGTATGAAGACAACAGACTAAGTCTCTGTGCTGTCTGGCATTAACTTTTTTCTGGCTCGGTAACAAACATTTTGCCATACAAAAGCAAAGTCCTTGGAAGCCACCATGCTGTCCAATTAGAGGCCAGAGTCCATGTAGCACAGCCACTGTGCTGTTCACCAATTGCTGTTCACTAATCACGTGGCACGCAAAGCCAAAACCTTGAGTGTACATTTTCTTGTGCGGAAAAAAAAAATGATAGACTTCATATTTTTACATCCAGTGACCATTTTCTTGAGTGGGGAATGGGCTCTATTTGACCTAAACAGGAGCAAACCACTGTGTCGCTAATTAGCATCGTCTCACAGAAAACGAGACCCAAAACCAGAGTCTCATCGCTGCTGCTCGTAGGGTGTGCCCGTACCTCGCATGCCATAGTAGGAGAATCTCTCGCAGAACTCATTCACCACGATGAAGAATATACTGATGGGGAACCCAAAGATGAGCTGTGAGAGGGGGGAACAGACACAGGAAACCGGGGTGAGGAGGTGAGCATGACACCCTCACGGCCAACAAAAATTTGAGACTGAGGCACAGGGACAGTATGAGGACTGAGACCAGAGACTTAGACTAGCCATATCTGCATGTTGATGAAAAGCATTCAAAAGGAAGCTTTTTAAAATACATCCAATTGCCCCATCATGGACAAAAAAGTTATTGATTGATTATTAACCCTGTAACATCATTTGTATCATATTTGATGCACGATTTTTTGTGACCTCCATGTCATCCACATGATCAAAACTTTCTGAAAAAAAACTTGCATGCAATCTGATACGTCACCTGTCCCCTAGTGGACTATCCATGCACTGCAGTCCGTAAAGATCTGTAGAATACTAAATGGAAGATTGCTGCCCCCATTAACCAACCTGCAGGTTTTTGTCACAGAAATCCTTGCTAATTTTGACAAAGTTACTGTAAGAATAACTTTTATATTGTTACTAATATTTCAATATGAGTATTTACTGAATGAAAGCAACATATTAATGCACAGCATTTTGTTGCTTACTTTATAATAAAATTGAGTTGAAAAATGTAAGAATCAAATGTGATATTAAAGGCATTTAACCCAAAGAGAACCAAAGGAGTGCCGGCAATCTTCACTGACATTACTGTATTTGAGGCTCCTTTTTAAGCTAGCGCAAAGGTAGTGGTATCCTGTGAAACTAGTAGACCCAAGGCATCTATTGATAGCACCCATGTCATGCAAGCTTGCAGGGAAAGTGGCCAAGTAATGCTCCAAATTTAGGTAAAATTTTGATGAAGGAAAAACTGTCATAGCCATTTTTGCAAGGGTCTTTTGACCTCTGACCTAAACATAGCTAAATTAAAATGGATTACCAATACCTATAAATCTCCTTTTACAAATGTGCTCTTTTTAGAAAAATTCCATGCAGTTTTGGGCAAAAAAATGCAGTTTTTTTGCAAGCCTCACCGACATGCTATTTTTGCATATTTTATTTGAATATTTCTGCATACTGTGGTCCCTAAACAATCCTAAAATTCTATAAATTGGGTGAGACTGGAAAACTGTGACTCTTGTGGATTCAATGAGCCCAATTTTATTCATGTGTGATGATTTTACTGTCGTCCCCAAAGTAACCATTTTGTTGCAGTGAGACCAATTTTTGAAACTTAACCTCACTGAATAAAAATGTAAAATATGAACAAAATGAATTTCCTACATGCAAATTATTTTTTTTTTTTTTTTTTTTTTTTTTTTACATTTTGTTTAAAGGTCCAATAAATACTTCAATTTCAAAAATTTCGAAGTTTCTGGCTATTATGTCATGTTTCAGGCTTTACAGGGTGAAGAATTTTACTTTACCAAATTAAGTATTTAAATCACGAATAACTGAGACAAAACATCCACAAAATAAATTAGTAAAGAAATATTTCCCTATTACAAGTTTGCTTACTAATTTTTGAGCGGTTCAACCCAAAAAAAAATTGACATAATTATATTCTTACCGATATAAAAGTTACCAGCAACAATTTACACTCCAGACCTCCTTGTCACAATGAGAAATGATAGACCAGAAGAGCAGAGTACACAATCATCAAAGATCCTTATTTGTGCAAAAGCTGAAGTCCCAACAAGCGCTTCTCAATGATATTAGTGTAAATACCAAAAAATTAAAGCCAAACCTCCCTGACTTTAACCACATGTCCGATGTTAACACGTCAAAAAGCAAAAATTGAATTGCTCTCCAAATATGATTAAACTGCACTGTAGTAGAATTGCAACACGGTGAATATTTATCGCGGATACATATCGAAAGACAGGATGATTCATTGAAAAATCATAATTTAAGTGCACAAGCTCATTTTTTGATTTATCTCCCTCTCTGCGAGTCTCGCTGTGAGATTAGGGGATGTGACATGGATGCGCGGGAATCTTACTTTTGACTTGGGCTTCTTCACCTCCTCGATTTCCTCTATGTCTGTAAAAATAAAATTAATCACTGCCAGATCCACAGACCCACACGCACGCATGTGCAAATATCCTTCAGCAAGAAATGTCTCCAAAATGTAGCACACATCCAAAATATATGCACTCAGACAGAAATGTGGTCAAATCTACGGTACACTGAAAAGTCTGTCTGAAAATGGGCTTATAATGAGTTTAAAAATATTTTCCCTCTAAATTAGTACGTATTAGCTTGCTTTACATTGCTGTTCAATTTTCTTTAACTAACAAGATAAAGTACTTTACCTAATTATCAACATTTTCATAAAATTTAGGAAAAATGTACTTTGATTTTACATGTAAAAATAAGACAAGGACTTTTTTTGTTTTTCCATTGTAATACGAAGCATTCCCTGTTTACAGCAAAAATACTGTTACTGTAAAATAAATTCTTATATAGGTGTGATGTATGTAATGTCCCTGTGGGGCCAGATTTGGCCCTCAGTAGAGATGCATCCCTCTGACTGACCTGTCATGATGGCAGAGTTTAGGAGCAGTGCCTGGTATCCTTTCTCCTAAAAGGTCCTGCAGCAAAAGGAAAGAAACAGTGACAAGGGCCCAAACTTTAATGCCGGAGAGGCTGGCCTTGGTGTTTTTGTAACTCGCATGCTGATTAGATCCCACTTTGCCCTCCCATAAGGCCGAGGGTGCACTCAAGTTTTATGGCACCCTGGCGCATGCAAGAACATGAGGAGGGGTGACCAGAAAGCGGAGGGTAGGCACATCGGTGGACAGGTGACGTGGTGAGCTGGCAATCATGGACCTGTGCAGGCGCTGCGATGGGGGAAAAACCATATACAACAAAAACCGAAAAATAAGGCAACAGTAACATCAACAGCAAAACTTCCAGCATAAATTCAACTTTTAAAGAACACAGGAGTCCAACTCAGACCATGTGTGAAGTGGATTTAGCACTGAATATTTTACTGCGTATATTTTAGAGCAATATTTATACTGATATGCAATTCAATATTTTCCTCTGCAGCAAATGAGGAATTATTTTGTCAAAGAGGTGAAACAGTTTGACTCATTTTAAGATTTTCCGTTACACTCGCCAGTAAGATTTCACTTATTAAGCAAAACAACATCTAAGCTGTTGTACGTGCAGGAAAAAAAATTGGTTTTTAGTCACACTATAAGACAAAAATACTTGTTCAGGCAGACGCTTTTTGCATCTCATATGGTTTTATTTTCATGCAACTTTTAAGTTGTCATTTCAACGGTCCCTTTAACTGACAGAAGAGGGACATTTTGGGGAAGCAATAAACAGTATCATCTTTTTTTTTTCCTTTTTGCTGCTGCACACCAGCAAGGACGAAATAGATATTTTTGATTTGAAACTTAGTACTCTTCTTTGACTGCTGGTTCTCTAACTGAAGAATGTAAGACAAACACAAAATACCAGGCAGAAGTAAGTCTGGGAGGAAAGGTCCTGACAGTTGAATGAATGAGCCATTGTTTATAAGTGACTGAGGCCTATTTTAAATCCAGATTTGTCCTTTATTTGTCCACAAATGATTGGTAGGATCATTTTAAAGGTTGCTGAACTTGCCAAATGGTGGCAAGAAAGCTCTTGTTATTCATTATTTGTCAAAGGTACGTTGTATATCTGTTAGTATTCAAATGGGTAATCCTGTCTACAAATTACGACTCCATTTCCATATAAGTTAGGACACTGTGTAAAATATGAATACATACGGAATGCTAAGATTTGCAAATCATTTAAATCCTACATTTAACTGAAAATATTACAAAGACAATGCATCAGATGTTGAAACTGAGAAATTTCTATTGTTTTTTATATTTTAAATGTCTGCTCATTTTGAGTTTGATGCAAGCAAGACATTTCCAAAAAGTTGGGACAGGGACAACAAAAGACTGGAAAAGTTGTGTGATGCTAAATAAATACACCTGGTGGAGCATCTCATGGCAAAATAGGTTAACTGGCAACAGGTCAGCAAAGTGGTTGGATCTAAAAATACCATCTCAGAGGCTTTCAGAAGGAAAGATGGCGAGGACTTTACCACTTCATGAAAAACTTCATGGGCAAATAGTTCAACAATCTAAGAACAACATTTCTCTATGTAAAATTGCAAAGAATTTGGGGATTTAATCATGTGCAGTACATTATATCATCAAAAGATTTGGAGGATCCAGAGAAATCTCTGTACGCAAGTGACAAGGCCGAAAACCAATATTGAATGGGAGTGATCTTCAGGTCCAAAGGCAACACTGCATTAAAAACAGACAGGATTCTGTAATAGATATCAATGCATGGGCTCAGGAACACCTCTAGGGTTACCAGGGAGAAATGACATGGATTCCGGATGATTGAACCCTTCACGTCCCTGGGCAATGCTACAGCCAATTACACGCTGCATTGTCCATGCTATCAATTTAAAATGCGTTAACAATTTAGAGACTTCACAGATGCTTTTAGCCAAAGTCGTGATCAAACACTATGTGATCAGGAGATGGGCTCACTAACAGCCATTTGAGTGGCGTCATCAGGAAGTTTGCCCTACGATCGACAAAGAGGGGAAATTTTGTTATTTTTAGACGGAAACATCGAGGGGTAAATGGATGAAGTGAGTTCTGAGTGTTTTACAAACCACAGCCAGTGAACTGGCTCTCCAGGCTGAGTGGGAACTGCTCCTTCATTGGGGTACGGGAACAGAGCAGAGTTGGGCTGTGAGCTGCGGCTTTTCGGATCTCATTGAGGGGATGAAGCCAAACGGCTGGAGGATATTAAGCTGAGAGGACTGGTTGGATTCTGAGGTGTAACCCCCCCCCTAACGACTGGAAGGGACAACACCATTTGCAACATGGTGGGCCAGTGTCTGAGATGTGACTTTTGAGATTTGATTATCCTTCGCATTAAGATCATTGTCTCCACAGGAAAAACCACCCAGCAGCCTTTTTCTAACTTTATTTGCCAGATAATGGCCATATGAGCAAGAAAACAGCTGAGAAAATACTTACTGTAAAATAGTCTGAGAGTTTGACCCAACTAAGGGTGCAAACCTGGCATCTGCCATTGAATACAGATACAAATGGACATAAATGAATAATGTGACTGATTTCAATATTCACCACTTCATTCAAAGCGGTGCTGAAGTGCAGTCAAAGGAACAAAAGCATTACTGCCTGAAAAGTTACAGACTATGCAGCATATCAGAAGTACATTACAGGCCCACCAGACACACAATAACAGCAGATAAGATTCACAAGTGAAAAGTGCTAGATTAGTATTTTCAGACACACATGTCCATTATTATTTTTATGGGCCAATAAAGTTTGGATGATCATTAACAGCACATTCCAAACGCTCTCGCTGCAGGAAACGAGTGAAAAAGTGAGCACAGCTCAGTAATGCCCCCGACCTTTGTGCACTGAAGAGATTAGGGCATATTTTCATATAAATTGGCACTGCACCTCTGCATGAAGTATAGAATGCATGACTGAAATTTGAAAACAATCTGATGAGCGGTTTTCGAGAAATCGGTCAGACAACATTTGCAGTGTAAGTTTTTAAGTCCAAAATATGGAAAACAAAAGTATATTTTTGAAAAAAATCATCACATTTTCATGAAACTTTGCACTGCTCTTCTCCATGAAGTGTAGATTGCATGACTGCAATTTGAAAATAATCTGATGAGCGGTTTTTGAGAAATCAGTTGGACAAACTAGTGAGGACAGATGGACGGGGGGATAAACGGACAGACGGAATTCTTTGGTATATACTATATACCCCCACTCCTTATGGGTTGGGGGTATAATAACAAGGAGAGAGGGAGAGACAGAGATCGTGTTTGATTCGATCCAAAAACACGACACTAGCATTGTGTTCGCGTATCAAACGCCAAGAACATTGCACTCGGGTTGCCACCTCGTGACGAGAACATACTCCCCGATTTACCAGGAACAACTAGGAATGTGACGTCACAACATGGCGGCTAAAAGCGGCGTTGACAGTCATTCAGAGTGAGTTTAAACGATAACTATCGCATATTAAGTGAAACGCAGTATGATATCGGTGTTTTCTGTTGCTAATAATGGTTTTCACCGGAAAGCCATCTTTTCGTGCACACTACTTCCTTCTCGGTGTGCGGTAAAATGCATTTCTCACTGCATAAAGTGTAGCAAAAATCAACTTTACGGTCACGTATGAAGCACACTAAACTAGCCAAACCACAAAGCCCCGCTAGTGTTGATTTCCACATGTTTGATTGGGAACAGCAATGTGCGTGTGCAAAAGAACCTCAGCCCGACCCGCGTGTTACCGAATCAAACACAAACAGTGAGAGAGATAGAGATGAGAGGAGTGAAATATTCACTGAGAGACAGAATGATGGATAAACGTCAGACGGGAACGGAGGCAGAAACATATGGAGAGAGATAATGTGAGATGCCCAGAGGAAGAGGAGACAAAAAAACTGAGAGACAATGAAACAAAGGTACTTAGAGACTGAAACATGGAAACACAGGGAACAGACGTGAATCGCTTCACTCACATGGGATACGTGGCGGCCTGCAGTCCCTCTGTTCTCCGAGCCCAAAGCCCTGTGCCCCTGCCACTGGCACAAACAGGATTAAACCGGTTTACAGATGGCAGAAAGTGTTTTTGAGTGCATCAGCACCCCTCATTCAAGCAACACCAACCTCAACAAACCAACAGCAGACCATATAGTGCAGTGAAAAAGCACTGACATGGGTGCTGTTACATTTGGCGTAAACACAATGCAGCCTTCCACAATAACAACATTAAACCAAGTCAAAATCAGTGGTGGCACGGGTTTTATTGCTGCCTCAGGACCTGGGTTACTGGCCATTATTGATGGAGTCATGAATTTTGCGCTCCACCAGAACATCCTGAAGGAGAATGTCCAGCCATCAGTTTGTGACCTAAAGCTCAAGTGCAACTGAGTTATTCTGCAGGAAAAAATGATTTGATTCGCAGAATTAAAAAAAAATTCTGTAAAGAAGAGAGGGCCAAAAATCCTCCACAGCCAAGTAAAAAAAGCATTGCCAGTTATCGCAAACATTTGATTGCAGTTGCCTCCACCAGTGCTTGCACAAGCAGTTATTAGGTTTAGGGGGCCAATAGTTTTTTTTCTCATGGGTGAAAAAGGTTTTGAATAACTCTACCTTCAATAAATGACATTATCATTTGCAAGCTGCAATTTGTGTTTGCTCAAATTGTTTTTGTCCTATATTAAAATTTGTAGTCTGATCTGAAAGATTTAAGTTAAAAAAAAATGGGCAAAAATAGACAAAAATGGAAGAGGGGAAATATTTTTTCTCAGCACTGTAACAGCCTGATTCAATTTGTCACAAAATGTCTTCCTGCTTCTGACGTTCCAAGGAGGCCACAGTTCAGAGGCAATTAAGCACAAAACCGAACTAATAGATTTGATAAATCAAATTTTGCAATCAAACTTCATAAATGCCTTGCGTAATCATCGATCATAAATGATCAGTTTGAGGTCAGTATAACTTCCTTATTGGAATTCTATTCCGATAATGAGGGCTTGGCCTTTGTGACACAATCCACTTTGGATGGTATTTTGCAAATTCGAGATCTGTTGGAAATGAAGGACAACAGTGAAATTTCACCTCTAGTTTTTCCTTCCTTGTCTCAGCTGAGTCAGTGAGATATGCGTGAAAATCAGGACTGGACTCACCCTTGACTGACTGTGCAGCAATTACACCAGAGGATGCATCTGTTGGACACCACACATGCGCATACACTTAGCCTGCAGAAATATGGTTGCATACCGCTTCTTTCTTCAGATTCTGCTCGTCCGAATCTCATGGGGTGGATTAAGGAAGCATTTCTTACAGGGAGAAAGAGGCAGAGGACTCGCACTCACTGCACTGAAGGCAGGGTGGAGACTTTTAGATCTTCTGTCAAGAGCACATTTTCATATGGCATTTGCTTAACTGGTATTAACCCAGATATCTTCAACTATCCATAATCTAACCCGCTTATTCCCGTTAACTCTTACGGGGAGAAGGAGCCGATCCCAGCACACGATCCCCGGGCAGAGAGACACACCCTGGGAAGCGTTTCCCAAAAAGCGTAGTCGCTAACTAATTTAGCTACTTACAAAGTTCTTCCATTCACAGTCCGTGGTTCCAGCCATGTAAGTTAGCAACTGTGCTTTCAGGAAACGCACCCCTGGACAGCTCACCAATCCATTACAGGGATCATGCACCATTCACTCACACACTCACTAATGCAGGAAGTAATGAGGCTCTGATTCGAAGGATTGCAATTTAGTTTCCAAACTTTGCCACCGGTGGTGCTGTTGCTACTTCCGCCAAATCCTTGCGTGAGATTGGCTGACGCGCTGGAGGTGAAAAAAGGTAAATTCTCTGTTCAGGAATGTGCACTTCCGGGAAACACGGCAACTGATACTTTTAGCTGGCTACGCGACGCCAGGTCAGTGAATGATATACAGGTACGGTATTTGCTTCCCGTGAACATATTCACTTGTGTCTCCAGAAAAAAAAAAAAATTTACATGAACAGTACCAAAATAGCAACTCACTTGCGTTGCCTGTAGTATAAACGTGAAAAAGGAAAACAAGTTTTGAGCGCTGAAATGACAGTGTGTATCACGACACGTATATTCTAGCACCATCCTCGGCAAGGTTAGGACATTTAACTGCGATTCCTTGAATTCACCTTGCATGCATGTCTTTCAACTAGGAGAAAACTGGGATACCAAGAGGACACAGAAAAAAAAAACTACAAGAACACACAAAATCGACACAGAAAGGCTTCAAGCTGGATTCAAACTCACGACCTTCCTTCTATTAGGCAAATTCATGAGCTGCGGTGTCATACACAGTGTATCAACAAGTGTACAAATATAGTGGGCTAAATTTCTTTAGGTGGGTGTTCACTTTCAAGTGCTGGGGAGGCAGAAAACTTAAACCTTAGAGCGCTAAAATAATAATAATAAAAAAAAAAATTCAATTCAATTATTTTATGCTGTTGAAATACCATCATGTGGCAACTTGTTTAAAAGAGCTCCCCTGCGGGAGCTCTTTCAAACAAGTTGATACATGGCAGGTTTTCAACAGCTTTGATTTTGATATCTTACATTATTGAGTAACAATAGTTGCGGTTAGCCCTCTAAGGGTAAAAACCAAAACGAGACTCAACAGAAAAAAAAGGCCCTGGACACCATAAATGACAACAATGAGAGACATACACAGATATTAACGAGCTTTAATTCAAAGACAAGTAGGAGGGAACATTCAACATTTAAATACAGCAGAACAGCGACATTTCCGTTAAATAAAAATAAAAAACCCTTCCTTCCCAAATATAAAATGATTTCATTGACATTTAATCGGTAAAATGCAACATGGTACAAACAGTGCAGACCATGGCTGGACCACTCTCTGTGCTTTGGCATGAAGGATCAACGTCATCCTTACAGTGTACGAAGCCCGAAGCTCGAAGCTGAACTCCCGGCCAGGGGGACGAATATTGCACTCCTCCATCTTATGCACAACAGTGCGACAGATAACGTGGGTCTTTGGAAAACCAAACTCCAAGAGGTCGAAGTGTTCAAAAAACGTAAAGACATAAGAGCTTTTAAAATGTTGAAACAAGATGCATTCCTGTAGAAATACAATGTCTATATGTACATGGGGACTAGTGCTTATAATTCAGCGTACAGTGAACACCGTCCGCTAATGCACCAAAAAAATTGGACTGTTCCTGCCCAAAGGTGCGGTTTATCATACACTGGCATAATGTACATATAACGATACAACAGTTTATTATCTATCTTACAGTAAATAATACAGTAAATACATAAAAATGATACAGGAAACAGAGAGAGAAAACAGTCGGAGGAAAACAGATCAGACAGCAGTGCTGAACTGACGCTGCTGAAGTCATTTTCTTGTTTAAGGATCCTGATTGGATGTCTCCACAGGAAACAATACAGTACACAATCACACTGCCGTAAGGCAGAAGGGCGACACATCACAACAGTTGAAATGGTATCTTCGGCACCCCCCGACAAACCCCAAGCCACAGCACCTCAACTCACATTAGCTCTCTCCAGCCCTCCCCTCCTGGTCAAACACCACTGTGCTTACCACAGAGCGAGAAAGAGACCAATAGAAAGACAGATATAAACAGAGACAGGAGGAGACAGATTGAGAGAAAGACAGATAGACAGAGAATGGAGAGCGTTCAGTGAAGACGAGTGGGGCTCTTGCGTTTGTGCGCGGTCCGTATTGACAGACCGCAGTTACACCACAGACACGCACAACAGACACATCCGGCGCCCACACAACACCTGAATGGGCGACAGGTGCGGCAGCGATGGTGGGCAGGCGAGTCGTGAGGCAGTCCGCACCGTCTCTCCCTCCTTTCAGAGAACGAGGGTGCGAAAGGTCAAAGTTCAGGGGTCAGGGTTGAGCTCAGACCACAGAGGTGGAGCTGGGGATGCCTTGGATGGTGGTGCTGGTGGAGGTGCCGCTGATGGCATTGAAGATGTGCAGAGAATCCGGCAGGGCGCTCTTCAGTCCATCCTCCGCCGCGCTAATCTGAGGAGGCAGAGACGGGCACAGAAACCGTGATATTGTGCAGGGATTCTCCGTGACTCGCACAGTTCGCGACACAGATGCCCTCAGTCATGGGGTGCGGCAGTCTGCCCCATGAAAAGATTTGTCAGCAAGGAAAGAGAATTTTGCTTGCACTGCCAAACATTTTAATCTTGAATTTGACTCATTCCTAGATTTGTCCGAAGGGTGAGTGAAACTATCTTACCCAACTGACAAATCAAGAAATGAGTCAAAATGACTTCAAGTCAGTGGCAGAATTTTTTTTTAAAGAAAAAGGTAATTAAAATAAGTGTTTAAGCGTAAATACAAGACAAAAATGTTTGGTAAGATTTTGTTTTTGCAGTGTGTCGAACAAATAGCACTTCAAAACAAGTAACTGTATTCCACTTTGTAGAAACGTTATTAGACTTGAAATCAGGCTGAAAGGCAAGTTTTATGACTAAATTACTCATTACGTAAACCAGTCTTGCAGTGCCTCATATTTCTCGCAGGTACAGCAAATTGATATTTAAATAGCAAAAAACTGACATAAGGAGGATAAACAGAGCAAGAGAATGGGACTGAGGGAGAGTTTTCAAAATAGCTCAACAGTCCATGAAGCCACAACAACAGCAAGCTGGAACCTGACATGATTTTTTTTTATGGTGAGTCTAAAGCGCACATTACCATCCCATCTGGCTCATGTCAGCATTAGGAAAATAAGAAGAGAAATGAACAATTATTTTTAATTTTCCTCAAATAGACCCAAGTCTCTACTCAAAAATAATGTCTGCCAGAACATTTTAGCGACAGGCTACCCAATCTTAATCCTGGAGACTTACCAACAAAGAGTGTACTTTATGGAGGCATTGAGGGGGAAGGATGTAACCTATCCAAAAACCCAATAATATAGGCCTAAGAACATCTGTTTGCACCTTAACCCCCTCATGTTCAAACCAAAGTTACGCCTTTGCAACCAACAAGCAGGTTTTCACTCCGAACCTAATACAGCACACCTCACTCAAAGACTGGCAATCTCAACGAGATGCTAATGATATGATCAGTCTCAACAAATTAGGCTTGAAAACCCACAGAGCGACAGATCTCCAGGAACAGGGTGGAGCTGCCCCGACTTCATGTGTCTATCCTGAACCCCCCTGGGCCTGTGAAGCGCGTTACCTGTTCATGCATGATGACTGACAGCTCCCTGACCAGATCTCTGTAGTTCGCCTTCATCTCATCATGATACTCCTGCTGGTCCTCTTTAATCAGCCGCTCGTTGATGCTCAGGCCTTGGCCGCAGGCGTCCACGAATTGCCTGATCAAAAAACCAGAACCAGCTCACCTCAATAATGCTCAGCGGTGTGGTTATTTTTCAGCAGTGCATGTTCATGAGTACAAGTGGGCTTGTGTAGCTACACTTGTGAGAACCAACTCTTGACAAACCATAGATGCTGTGAGGACATTTAGGGTTGAGATGACATTTAGGTGGTCTTCACACTGCATTCAGGGGGATTACAGCAAATTGGGTAAAGATGAGATTACAGTTAGAGCTAGGTTAAGGTTAGGGTTAGGCATAATTCGGTTAGAGTTCGTGCAGAATGAATACATGTCAATACAATGTCTAAAACAAGTATATCTATAAAAATGCGTGCGGGTGCGTGTGTTTGCATGAAAAACGTGTGTGCACGTGCGAGTGTGCATACGTACACGTGTGCAGTGTGTGCATGTGCATACCAGTGTGTGTGTGTGTGTGTGTGTGCGCGGCGCACGTGGGCACGTGCGCCAGTATGTTGGCCTGTGAGTGGTTTAGTTAATGTCATGAACCTTAGCAGAGTTTAAAAAGAGATAAGAACTGTGATGAGAGGGTTGCGTCTTGCAAACCCAAGTAAAATGCAAACACTGCAAATTTCCACAGTTGAAATAAGCAACATATTAAACACCAACATCTACAGGGACACTGTACTTATGACTTTTGCTAATTAAACCGCAGGTTAAGCTGAAACCTGATACTGAACGTGTATTAATGCCGATACACTGAGATTTTAGGGAGCCTGACCTGAACACCTCCTTCAGTTGTTTGACCTTGTTGTCGGGGTACTTCTTTGCACTGCCATCATCCAGGAATGCCCGGGCGTATGCCAGGGGACCGGCGTTTACCTGTGAGAGAGGAGAGGAGCTGAGCTGCACTTATCTTAACCCCGCAGGAGACACACAGATGGGGAAATACAGACAGGGCTGACCTGGGGAGGGGCACAGGCAACAGAGTGTAAGGGTGTACACATGTTTGCACATGAGTGAATGAGTGTGTGCAGGAGCTCATATGTAGGCATACACTCGAGGGTGCATGCATGATATTTTGTGTGCGCATGAGAGCGTGTGTGCTACTGTGTGTGAGCCCCTTAAAATGTTGTTTGTGTGTATGTATGCACAGATGTGTCTACACATGATGTAGAGGTGCACCTGTGTGCATGCGAGATACTGTTTGAGAGTGTAAGGTGCTGTGCTCAAGCATTAGTGTGAACAGTGCATGCATTTATCTACGAACCGATGTGTGTGTTTGGATGTTCGATCATGTAAGGTAGTATCCTTATTTGTGCTTACACGCAAGTGTGATGCTGTTTGACAAAGTAATGTTTGTTTTAGTGTATACACATTCCTGAAACTGTTTGACAAAGTAAGATAGTAGGCTTGATGAGTGTACATGCATGTGTGAAACTGTTTGGCAGAGTAAGATAGTATGCTTGCGTGTGTGTTCTTGCATGTGTGATACTGTTTAGGGTAGTCTGCTTGTTGTAAGTGCGTCTGAGTGTGGTAATGTTTGGGAGAGTAATTGTGCACACTTGCGTGATTGATACTGCTGAACAGAGTAAGGTAGTACGCTTGCTCTGAGTACGTGCATGTGATACACGGTTTGACAGAGAAGGGTAGTATGCTTGCTGAGTGTACTTGCATGTGTAACATGGTTTGATAGAGTAAGGCATTATGGTAGCGGTAAGTACTTGCAAGTGTGATCATTTTTGACAGAGTAAGTTAGTATGACTGTGTGCACTTGTGGGTGTGATAATGCTTGACAAAGTATAGTAGTATGCTTGCTCTGAGCACTTGCATGTGAAACATAGTTTGACAAAGTAAGGTAGCACGCTTGCTTTGAGTACATACGTGTGATATACAGTTTGATAGAGTAGGCTAGTATGCTTGCTCTGAGTGCTGGCATGTGCGATAGTGTTTAACAGTGTAGAGTAGCCTGCTTGCTCAGAGTACTTGCATGTATAATATAGTTTGACAAAGTAGGGTAGCATGCTTACTGAGTGTACTTACATGTGTAGTATAGTTTGACAAAATAGGGTAGTACGCTTATTCTGAGTACTTGCATGTGTAATATGGTTTGACAAAGTAGGGTAGCATGCTTGCTCAGTGCACTTACATGTGTAATATGGCTTGACAAAATAGGGTAGTATGCTTGTTGAGTGTACTTACATATGTAATACAGTGTAACAGTAGAGTAATATGCCTGCTCAGAGTACTTACATGTGTAATATAGTTTGATAGAGAAAGGTAGTATGCTTGCTTAGAGTACCTGCATGTGTCATATAGTTTGAGAGTAGGGTAGTATGCTTGTTTGAGTGTACTTGTTATACCTGCACGCTGATGCTGCCCTGCAGTTTGAGCTGCAGGCGGATCATGTCCACCTCACTGGCACAGCACAGGTCCCGGAGCTCAGCCACCTTCCTGCTGATCTCATCGATCGCCACCTCGATCGGGTTCAGATCCGCGTGGTGCTGGTACATCACCGGGATGCGCTTCTTCACATACGGGAAGCAGTGTGTGGCTGTTATACACACACACACACAAACACACGCACACAGGTACACATTACACACACTCACATACTGTACAAGCAGTAGTCCGCCCTCCGTTCCTAATGATCATGCTTCCACAGAAATAAGGGAGGCTGAACAGAGACACACAGAATACAGGGAGGAAGACCATTTTCACAGGCCTGTCTCTTTGCCCTCGGCAGCACCTGCAGGTTTTATCAGGTAAAAGAGATAACTGCTGCACTTCGGACCTCTCTGATCAAACAGTGATAAGCAGCAGGGTACTTGATTAAAACCCTGCAAGGTCATCCTCTAATCTCTGATTATGTAACACTGTGGATGTGTAAAGGAAATCACACATGTTCATCGCACCACCTCCCATTTGTTTGATATGAATCCATTTTCCTCTTTTACATTTGAAAGAAAAATGTTTCAAAAGAAAAAAGTAGAAAAAAAACAATGGCAACACCATGCAAAGTCACCGACCCAAAACTCTGACAGTTTTTCATTGACTGAGTCAGAGATTGAGCAATTCTGCCCATTGAGGAGTCCATAAAATGTGGACCAGCTTGTAGTGTAGAGGTTTCAAGCAGAGATTCTACTGCATTTATGGACCCTGCATAGGGTGCAAAACAAAGCAAACAGTGCTTGGTATGGTGATGAAGGGGGAGACTCGGGTAGCATTTTCAAGCTTTTACCTACAGCTGCAGTAAATTACGTATTTATCCAACTACCCAGTCAGAATCTGAGTTATTTGAATAATACTATTAACCTTTCTACCGGTCAAAAAACATTTCTTTCACCGTTGGCTTTCTGGTATATCAACATTACTGTTACTGGGCTTTCATACCAGAGCCAACAATGCGCATAGTTTGCGCGAGGTTGAGAGCAAGCTCAAACGCATTACGTTACAAGGAAGCAAAGTTAGCATGAAGGGATAGGTTTAGCGAAATGCAGCTAAAGCTGATAGATTATGATAGGGATTTCTTTTCTCTCACCAGATCGTCATCTCGTGTGTTTATTGGGCAAATATATTCAACGTTCCACGGTTTAATGTAGCAAACAACATTTTCGCAGATGGCTGTTGTGTCGCTTTCAATAATTCGGCAATGCTGCTGTCTAGCTTCTTTGGAATCAGAATGTGAAATATGTAAATAACAGAATTTTTTTCAAACCTGATATCCCTTTCGGCCATGCCAATGTTTTCTTGCCCAAGTTCCTGTACATTTTAATTGTGGAGCTGTGTAACTCCGGATGCTCGGACACGCACAGAATTAATCTTTCCTTCAGTGTTTGATTGTTGCTAGGACACTTCCGAAAATGTACTCCCGCGAATTCTGCGATGTCATTGGACGCGCTTTGGAGAGCCCAGCGCAATTTGAGGTCAAGGTTCCATGCAGTTGACCTTTGTATGCAAAACTTTGCGGAAAATCAAGCTGCTTCGCGCCGCTTAAGGTTGCGCCACCGTTCAGCCGAGCAGTATCGCGTCCTTCATTGAAAACAGTGGTCTTGCTCCGCGCGATGTCGCGATTGCGCGTGTGGTGTGAAAGCCCCGATATACTTTCTGAAGTTTTTATTGTAAGCATGGATATGGCTAATAAACAGTTAATACAAAAAATATGTGGTATTTGATTTTAAGTTACACGACAGGCCAAAAGTTTGGGCCCACCCTCAATGAAAACTGGCCACACCTGATAATGTTGAGAGTTTTCGGAGTGTCTGTGATGGTAATTTAAATGAATGACTGAAAACAGGTCGTGACCAATCATTAATTTTAAGGGATTGTTTTGAGCCTCCCCTATCGCCAGTTCACCAGCCGCTATTGGTATGCTGTTGCCCAAACCTACTGACAGTGTACAGCATGTGCTGGCCAGAACTGTGCAATGTGACCCCTTGGTTTTGGGGAAGGCATTTATACAGCATGCCTTCTTGTTACAGAATATGATTTTATGTCACTAGGACGTGAACAATTTTAACACAAAGGCATTGGAAAACATTGTGGTCAGTGATCAATCAGTCAAGACAGCTTTAAAATGTGGTCTGAGGTCTGGAATTCACCCAAAACCTATTGGCTTCCTATATTTTATGCACTGAAGTCATTTCATGTGCAAAAAATAAGGAAAGAACAGTTGATGTGCGATTTTTAAAAAAAATCTGAGGGTGGCCCCAAACTTTTGGCCTGTAGTGTACATTATTGAAATGTTTTAGTTATTTGTAAAAAAAAAAAAAAAAAAAAATCACAGTGGTATAGTATTGCTGGAAGAACATCAGCCACATAAAGAGCTGCATTTCCAGCAGTTTCAAGCACTTCATTCAAAATCCAAACACATTTCAAACCTCAAAAACACCTGTATAAAATTCAAGTGTTTTCAAGGATTTCCAGCACCTGTAGGAGCCTGAAACCCTTTAGCAGCTACTCTCTTCAGACAGGACCTTCACAGGCCCCTGCAAAACTATCACCAGCCCCTCACCTGTACAGCTCTACACTGGAGGTACAGAGACACCATTGGTCATGTGACCTGTCAGTACGCTGAGGACAACGTCACTAGTGTAAGACTAATGCTGCCTTCAAATGGAACTCGTGAAGTCGTGAGCAGAAAAGGCTCGGCGTTCAAGTGATAACCGCGCGAGGACACCGTTGCTATGGCAATAAGGACGCCAAAACATCATTTCTCCTAGCACTCTATACGCAAATATGACATTATTACTTTGTATCTAAACGCCACTCGGAGGAACAAGAGACAAGACGAAAAAGGTGACGATTGTCTACACTGTTCCGTCTTGTTCTGTAGGTTAGGGTAATGTTATGCAAACTACGTTGTACAGGCTAGCGCTCTCGCTAACTTTTAGCTCCTCCAACGTAGGGTTGCCAACGCAACTACAGAACCCACAAGCATGGGAATTAACGAATTACATGTAAATGCGTCATCAAACACGTCACAACTCGTGAACTAGGGAGCTTTCCTAAAAATTCACTTTACAACGTCATGAATACCACAAGAGCGCGGTGTTCATATGGACTTTACTCGTGAACACGGCAAACACGACCCCATTCGAAGGCACTATAAGGCCACAAGCGCTTAAGTGACGTCTAAACTCCAGGCCCCTCACTAGACTGGGGGATGGGGGTACAAGTGATCACTTGGGGTGGGGACCTTTATGTTCACTTAACTGAGGGAAGGGAACAGTAGGGGTCACAGCGGTTAATGGCCTGGGAAAATGGAAACAAAAGCGATCGCAATGCTGGGGGAAAAAGAGACACCTACTGGTCAGGATGGTGCGTCGTTTGCATTGTTCCTCCACCCCGCCCTGCTTCTTGCCGGACACGGTGAAGGGCGTCTCGAACACAAAGCGGCGGATGTTGTGGCTCCTCTCGAACTCAGTCTTCCGGTCGACCTGCTCCTTCTCCTCCAGAAACGGACTGACGTGGGTCACCTGGATGTAGGCGTACTTCGAGTCCAGGTCCTTTGGGTTCACCTGAATGGAGGATTCATTTTTTTTTTTTTAATCATTTTTGTTGTTTTGATAATTATTTCACAGTGCTCTTTATAACGTGACTAAAATAATGTTAGCAGCATGAGTCTGACAGGGAATACACAGCTGAGGGCAACATTTCCAAAGTTTGAATACCTCTCCTACAAAAACACATGCACGGCGTGACAAGAAAACCAGAGAGAAACCCCATTGGCGGTTAATGATTTAAGAAAACAAGAGAAAACACTGTGATGCGCAGGCTTATTATGTCTATGGAGATTGCTTGTGGGGTTTTCAAACAGACTGTAGCTACATTATGAGTCTCTTCAGAGAAACTGTGAAAGGCAACAGGTCTGGACAGAAAAACACATTATCTTAGACTGCCTTTTTCTCTCAGTTCTATCAGATCTGCGATGCACAGTCAGGTTTACACGGCAATCTCGACCGTCAGTTTGGAGGACAGCTAATGGCCTTGTGTTTTCCAACACAGCACGTGTTCTCAGCTACTTATCGAGAAAGGCTTGGAGACGAGAGTTGGAGGCATTTGCCGTCTGTGTTGCTCAACACAGACTTTACAGACACTGTTGGCAGGAGGACTTGAAACTCTCCTTTCCCTCGGTGAAGCTGAAGCGACCTGTGTGTTGCTAGGCACGACTGCAGCCACAGTTTAACAGCAGCAAGGTCTGGACTTGACACCAGACAGCGGAGTCTATGTGCTCACAAAACCAGTGCTTCAATCGGATCAGACAACCGCATAATAGGCAGTGCAGTCAGTGCCTATTTGAGCAGTCACTACAGTTATTTAGTATTAAAACGAAAGCAATTACAAGGGCAATCGCGCAATAGGGATGTAAATTCCCTCCAATTGAAGCTGGCAGTTTGTATCTTAGCCCAATGTCAAGTGTTTTATTTCTATTTGCTGGAGTACAGAATCAAAAAAAAGAGAATAAATACTGTAACTATTTGAAGTCTGAACTGTATACACTAAGTCTGCACTGTATGCAATAACAATCACAAGATGAGAGCCATCAGTAGATGGCGTATCCCCCCGGCCCCACCTCATCAACTTCGAATTACCAAAAGCACCACGTCAGGTCATGATTAATGTGCACACCAAGTTTTGTGGAAAAATATTGAACGGCTTTGAAGTTATGCTCGGAAAACGAAATGTTCGCAGACGGACGGACGGACGGACGGACGGACATCCACACCCATGACTATTATTATACTATATAATATTATATATTATTATATGACTATTATTACAATCCCAATTCCAAAAAAGTTTGGACGAAGTGTAAATTGTGAATAAAATCAAAATGCAATGACTTTCAGATCACATGAGCCAATATGTTATTTACAATAGAACAAAGATAACATTTCAAATATTGAAACTGAGGCATTTTACATTTTTATCCACAAAATGAGCTTATTTCAAATTTTCTGGCTGCAACAGGTCTCAAAAAAGTTGGGACACAGGCAAAAAAGGGCTGAAAAAGCAATTAATACATAAAAGAATCAGCTGAAAGAACATTTAGCAAGTAATGAAGTTAACTGGCATCAGGTGTGTAACATGATTGGCTATAAAAGGGATGTCTTAGAGAGGCTGAGTCTCTCAGAAGTAAAGATGGCCAGAGGCTCTCCAACCTGAGAAGGCTTGCATTAAAAAAATGTGGAATACTTTAAAAACAATGTTCCTCAACATCAAATTGCAAAGGCTTTGAAGGTCTCATCATCGACAGTGCATAACATCACCAAAAGATTCAGAGAAACTGGAAAAAATCTCTGTGCATAAGGGACAAGGCCGAAGACCTTTACTGGATGCCCATGATCTTCGGGCCCTCAGCCGCCACTGCATCATTCACCGGCATGATTCTGTCATTGACATTACTAAATGGGCTCAGGAATACTTCAAGAAACCACTGTCTGTAAACACAGTCCACCGTGCCATCTCCAGATGCCACCTAAAACTCGATCATGCAAAATGGAAGCCATTGTTGAGCATGATCCAGAAGCGCCGTCGTGTTCTGCGGGCCAAGGCTCATTTAAAATGGACTGTAGCAAAGTGGCAAAGTGTCCTGTGGTCAGATGAGCCCAAATTTGACATTCTTGTTGGAAATCATGGGCGTTGTGTCCTCCGGGCTAAAGAGGAGAAAGACCACCCCTCCTGTTATCAGCGTTCAGTTCAACAGCCAGCATCTCTGATGGTATGGGGATGCATTAGTACATATGGTGTGGGACACTTGCATGTTTTAAAAAGCACCATGAATGAAGAAAGGTATATAAAGCATATGCTCCCCTCCAGACGACATCTATTCCAGGGAAGGCCTTGTGTATTTCAGCAGGACATTGCAAAACCACATACTGCAGCTATTACAACAGCATGGCTTCATAGTAGAAGAGTCCGTGTGCTGAATTGGCCTGCCTGCAGTCTTGATCTTTCACCGATTGAGAAAATTTTGCGCACAATTAAACGAAAAGTCCGTCAAAGGAGACCAAAACTCTCCAGCAGCTGGAAGCCTGTATTAAACAAGAGTGGGATCAAATTCCAATGGCTAAACTCAAGAAACCTGTCTCCTCAATGCCCAGACGCCTCCACTCTGTGTTAAAAAGAAGGTGGGATGCTACACCATGGTAAACAGGCCCCTGTCCCAACTTTTTTGAGACCTGTAGCAGCCATCAAATTTGAAATGAGCTCATTTTGTGGATAAAATTGTAAAATTTCTCAGTTTCAACATTTGCTATGTTATCTCTGTTCTATTGTGAATAAAATACTGGCTGGTGTGATTTGAAAGTCATTGCGTTCTGATTTTATTCACAATTTACACTTTGTCCCAACTATTTCAGAAATGGGGTTGTATTATAAAAGGAAGAAAAATAGTATTATTGTGATTATTATAGAGTAAGATCTATAAATGGTAACCCGACACGGTGACCTGTACCTTTCCAGAGTCTTGGATCATCCTCACGTTCTCCGGCCCAAATTTGTCAGAGTAGAGCTTGAGGAGCCTCTGGGAGATTTCTGACAGGGGGGTGAATTTGGGCTCCTTATAGATGTACTCTTTTCCATCCTCGTCCTCAAAATATCCCTGTGAGGAAGGCAGGCACACTGTGAAATCTGTCAGGTGTAAATGGTGCACACAAAAATGTGTGGAGTTTGTGAAAGGACATTTAATGACACATTTACCAGCCAGTGAAAATAAACACATACACCACACTAAGGACATCAAGTATGTGTCCACTGTTCTCGTGCTTCACTCAGACTCAGACATAAGGAACCGGGTTTGGGATGCTCTGCCACATAGCAAGGTATGGAAACTTGTGTGAGTGAACGATGCCTTATTAATGCCAGAAAATGATAAAAGGATTATAAATGCCTCTGAACATTTGTTGTAGCAAAAGGTAGAATCAAATACACAGCCAAGCCCACACAAACACACATACACACAAAAACACATACACACGCACACACACACACACACACACACACACACACACACAAACAGAAAAACAAAAACAATCACACACACACACACACACACACACACATATCAGCAGAAGGAAGACTGCATTAAAGGGGACAGAGGTCAGGGAGGGAATGTTAATTATGTGTGGAAATCTTGAAAGAATTTGAATAGGAAAACCAGCACACTTAACTGCTAAAAGCAGAGGTAGAGAAACCATTTCAGTTGAAAGTAATAAATCATGCCCATAGAATACAATCTTTCCTAAATTCACAGTCACAAATATGGACACTGGTATGAAGGGAATGGACAATAGACAGAACTGATATTCAGCTTGAATAGTTGGAATGAACTTCATTGAGCTGCAGATTACTGGGAGTGAGCCAGTTTGTACACAGTGGACTGGAACGAATGGAAGACGAGAACCAGACAAAGCCGGGGGCAGAAATTCTGTTTCAGTCTCTTTCTAGCATAAGCAGATCCACAAACAAACAAAGTTACTAGGTTCATATTACAAACACAAACTATAGTGATCAAAATTTTTGGGGGTAACTGATCACAGTTTATCCCAGGATCACAACAGAACACACAGCAAATGGTGGGGGGAGGCGGACAATGGGTGGAGCCACCATTGGATCTTACTAATCATCACCGACCAATCAAAAGACTTCCAATTGAAAAATGAAAAGACTCCACAGAACAGCCTCTTAAAGTCAGTGAGTCATTGATGTTATAGCCCCACCATTCAGAAAAATTTGACTCAAACACAAAAATTGACACAAGTGGAAAACTAGACAAGTGATAATGGATGAACTGGAGTAGGGTTCGGGGTTACTGATGAGGACTTTAACCGCACAAGCTTGATTTACTACGACCATTAGCATGTGCATAACCATTGAGCACATGCAAAACAAATAACATGGCGAACGACAGGCTGGGGTTTTGTTTTACGTCAGCCATTGGCCGTAATTCTCCTTTTCTGTCAGATAAAAGGTTTTGTACACCACAGAGGTCATAGTAAATCAGGCCTTAAGGTTGACAACACGAAGGAGGTGGACAAGAATCCCAGGAGCTCTTAAACAGCACGCTCACCGCACTGTCCAATTACCTCTGCATCGCTCTCATAGTCATTAAACTGGTACTGCTACAGGGCCACAAGAAAAAAACGAGAAAAAACAAATAGAAAGAACCCAAAATGAAAATCAATCCAATGTACCCAGAAAGTGCACACCCAACAGGACATCAGTGGCTTTCAGACTGATGATCAGTAAGTACTTAATCTGAAAGCAAACCAAAACCCTGTTTGGGTGGCTGTAGCATGCACCAGAGCTGGGCGGGCCCAAACGCCATTGCACCACACTGTGAAGCGCTGAGCTGGACCGGGCGTCCAACTAAACACTTTCACTGAGTTTCAAGTCCAAGTCATTATTTTAATCACAAAAGACAGGATACTGTAAAACAAATACCATTACTGTTATAGGAACATAACACACAATATAAAATCAAAATGATGATTACGAACAGTAGACCACATCAAACAGAGCCTTCAGGGACAAACTTCACCCCAAAATCTCAGATTCTTGACATGGGTCACAGACAAAGGCCATTAAGCTGTCATGTCAAACGAAAGATGCAGATGAGACTGAGATACAGAGACCAAGAAAGCACACAGACGAGGCCTCCACAGTCACATAAGTGACAGTTTCAGCCACATGCACTGCGGTTACACAGGAGCAAGCTGCCAAGATGCCGACAGTGCAGAAATACAGCTCCTGCTTAAAGGGTGAGAAGCAGCACACAGCACACAAAGAGTTAATCACCAAAGGAGAAAACAGCACGACCTGCAGCCCAACTTACCGCTGCCTACAGGGCAGACAAGGAAGAAAAGCACAGAGATTTGATTAAAATAAATCATAATTCTGGGGTACGGGAGGTGGGATTCATGCTTTTCAAACAGCCAATGCAATAAGGTCAAAAGAGCAGATATCCAGAGGAGAAAAGGCGAACAATCTCCGATAACCGTTACTGTCCAACTGCTCTCCCTTTAACATCTGATTGGGTCAACACTTTGCATTTTGAGACTTTAGGAAAACAGTGAAGGAGCCATATGAGAGAAAAGCTTCAAATATTCACTGTTACTTTACTATCACTCCCGAACAGAACGAGAGAGAAAGAGAGGGAATACTGGAGCTCTTAAATTGAAGGGAAGATGTGGGCCAAATGTCAGCATTTCTCATCCGTCAGATGCATAGGGCTGCTGCTCTAAATGCGGCCCCAGCAGGCCACCGTACCTGTCCAAAAAACGCCACTCTGAAGTATGTTCCCAGAAGCCTCTTCCCAGTGTGCATGACCTCTGTGACCTTGCTGTAGGCGCGGTGCAGTGTGTCGTACAGGTGAGCCAGTTTCTGTATTAAACACGCAGCAGACAAAAGGGCCTCAAATCAGTGCAGGGAGACCTGAGCATTTCAGCAGAGTCTGGTTTTGTATGGCATTTTTTTTCAACCATGACACTCGACTTCCAGCAGATAAAAATATCCTTCTCAGGTACAGTGGTACTGCAGTTACCCATAGCACAATGTGAAACTCATGAGCGACCCTGGGTTATGGAAATATTGTACAACAGATTTAAAACAAAATCCTAATGAGACAAAATGTGCGCGGAACGCAGTGTTTGCAACAAATCATAAATTGTGCAGCAGTATATGCAACAGAGAAGGTATACTCAAAAATACTCCTGATAAATATTTCCAAAAAAAATTGAGAAGAGTGTCTGAATTGAAGAATGAGTTCTGTGATTTGAGCTCGATGAGTCTGTGAGTACACTCATACTCTGTGCGAACAGTACAGTGCACTAAATGCACAGAATGATGACGGCCGCGTGATATGAACAGAGCAGAGGGCGGGACGGCGGATCACCTCGAAGTCGCGGCGTTTCTCGTAAATGGGGATGATGAGCTTGTAGATGTCGGAGATGAGCTCGTAACGCTCGGCTTTCCACAGCCCGTCCGCACACTCCTCCAGCAGTTCGATCAGCACGTCCTGTGCACACAAGCGCTGCTGTTACACGCACTGGCCACAGGTGGCGCTCATCATGACATATGCACCACACTATAAACGTACCGACAAGCAACAGGCAATACAGTCTGTAAGCATCTGAGGTGCGATACTGTACAAAAGGGGGGCGCCACCCCTGAACGGTTCACACCGCGGGGACACAAGCACCTGCAGATCACTGACCTCAAACACATCGTACAACGTGCTAAAGCACAGAATTAAGTTTTCACTTTCTCCACTGCGAAAATGTCACTTTCAATAACAGGACTACCAAAGAAAATGGCACAGCTGTAACAAAAGTTTGTCAGATGTCTACCTTTTTCAAATTACCAGCAACATGAAATGGAAAACATGCCACATTCCCGCAAAACTTTGCACCACGACACTTTAAAGTCGATACGTTTTCACCAGAACCAAACTCATATAAATTGCACGGCTGTAACGAACCCTGAGACGAACCAACTGCGCATGCGCACTCATGAGAACCAAACTCACGAGTGCGCATGCACTCTCACGAGAACCAAACTCACAAGTGCGCACGTGCAGTTGGTTTGTCTCTGGGTTTGTTACAGGCCGTGCAATTTACATGAGTTTGGTTCTGGTGAAAATGTATCGACTTTAAAGTGTTGTGATGCGACGTTTTGCGGGAATGTGGCATGTTTTCCATTTTGTGTTGCTGGTAATTTGAAAAAGGTAGACATCTGACAAACTTTTGTTACAACTTTGCCATTTTCTTTGGTCGGCCTGAACAAGTGTTTTCCTCCTGTGACAAGACTTTAAATCTCATTTATTTCCTCAAGGAGAAAATACAAGCTTTTCCAGTCTCTTAGCCCACCAGAAAATCTTGTCCTCAGTCATCTTGACTCACTTTATCAAATATCCTTCAGTCAAAGTCAGCATAGAAGAATCATATGAATACAATCTTAAACCATAACATAGGACTAAAAAGCTGTTGAATGATGATTTATTTTTTAGCTCTGTCTAACAAGACAGCTAGGAACAGAGTGCATGTCCTGATTAAGATCTCATAAAACCACTGCTTGGCTATCAGTGTGAAACTGCATATTCTGCAACAGCGCCGTGCTCGCAACAAATGACGAACTCTGAGTGCAATTGATAGCTCTTAAGGAGAGATAAGCGGGCCGAGAGAGAACTTTACAGCATCACAGCGATAACTGCGGGAGCAGGGATGGTGGTTTTGATGCCGTCTTCCCACCGCGGCTGCACAGCACGACTGCTGTTACCACAGAATTTACGGGCCGGTCGTAAAACGCCCAAGGCTTGCCAAAACTAACTCGCCACCCCCAGGTTGCTATTTTTACGCCACTTCTGTTGGTTTTATAGGTCATGATGAGCAGATTAAATGAAGCATAAACAGGAGAAGGCATGAAGTAGCAGGGCAGCAGGGGATAGTGTGTTACTGCATTTCCTCAAAGGCTTATGGGAACCTACAGTACACTCAGCACCAGCCACACAGAGAGCCAGAGTCGGGTTTCAGAAGCTCACTGGTAAACAAACCTTAATTATCATAAATACCAGACATCAGACAATAGAGGACTGGTTTTATCTTCGAAAGTTCATCTACAGGTTGCCCCATAGGTAGGGGAGACTGGGGTCTGATGAGCAATGAGGCCCAATGAGATTTGTGATCCACAGATGTCAGGGCAAAACAGTGATACAGCTCATTGGTCCCCAGGGCTCATCGGACCCCAGTCTCCCCATTTGGACAATGACACAGTTTGTTTTCTTGGCTCGTTATCTCCTGCGCAATGAAAACAATGAATGTGAGGTTAAAGTAGTGACTGTCAGCATTCATTTCCACAGCGTTTAAATCCACATTGTGAAAACCATGTGGAATTTTAGCATGATTTATGAAGCCCCACAGTCCCAATATTCATTGTTATTACTATTATTATTATTATTTTATTTCTTATTTACTTATAAATTTATTTTAATGATTAGTCAATGTTTTTTTTTTTTTTTTTTTACATTGTATCGCCATTTTATAAATTTGTATTTTACTTTTTTAAAGCATTTTACTGTTCTTTTTCTCGTATCTTTCTGTGAAGCACATTGATTTGCACTTTGTGTTTGAAATGTGCTATATAAATAAAGGTTATTATTATTGTAATTATTATCATTATCCCTTGCCCTGTGCTGACTTTAAGACCCCTCCTTCCTGCCCCGTTCCTCGACGCCCGGAGACGCTCCCCCTCACCTCGTTAAAGTGCACGTCCTGCATCCCCACGTCCTCCATCATGGCCGCCTCCTCGTCGATGTTGGGGGTGATGACCCGGAACGCAAAGCAGCCCTGGGTGAACATGGCTGAGACAGATAAAGCAGAGGGTTAACCGATATACTTCACAGGGAGATGTACAGGCGTTCTGGGAAAGGACTCATCAGTGCACTGTAATGTGTAACTTTAAATGCAGTAGTGGAGTGCTAGGAGGTATTCAGTACTACTAATGTGTATGCAAATTTACACCCATTCACAGAACCTGAGAAAGTAAACATACTGTAGTTGTATCGGACATGCTAAAACATTTATTTTAAACTTTTCAACAAAAAAACTGCCCCAACCATAGAGTTAGTTTGCATAAACAAAAAACTAGCAAAAACATGAAAACTTCATGGTCTATATTCAGTCTGACTGTAACACACCTTGTGCTCATGAACACGCTCTTTCTTGCTCATATTCAAATGTAAACACACTGAACCATTTCACTGACATGATATGCAGTCCTGAAGATTGGATAACGGATTGAGCTGAATCTTCATGAAAACCCAACCGTTTCTTGTGAAAAAAAAAAAAAAAAAAAAAAAAAAAAGGTTAAACGGGAGTCATTTCTGACCATAATGTTGTATAAGGGCCAAATGTCCCGTTACTATCTGCACTTTCTGTGCAGTGGCTATTACTGTATTAAGAGCCCACCATCATAAACTGCCCAATTTGCATCTGATGGCTGCCAAAAATGCTACTGATATCAACAAGATCACCACAGAACATCTTATCGGACGACTGTAGGGCCTACCTTTGAACCCAAGGCAAAGCCAGCTAATCACGAGAATGTGAACTTGCTAATGAAGCAAAACACAAGCAGAAACTACCCCAGGATACCACCTGAGGATGCGGCCAATTCCATCAAACAAACAAGGTGAACACCGACCACGTGAAGTGGTCTTGGTGAGACATACTGCAAGCACAACACAAATGAATTATCATCCTGATCCTTAAGGGTTCTCCATTTATGATACCGGAGATTACAGGTATCTCTTCAAACATGAGCTGAAATAAATTGTAAACAGTCAAATCACTGGCACGTTTACTGGTGATACCCGCAATGGTTTAACATCCAAGAGTATGATTGGTTCAATATTCTTAGAAATGAGTTCACTGAGGAAAGACTCTTTGAGTAAAAATATATTTTTAAAAAACCGTAAAAAGAGGGGAGGGTAAACAAATCTGCACAGGAAACGCAAAAGGACAATACGTGATGGGGGAGGGTTTGCGGGTAGAGGCACTGAGATTCTGGCGCCCCCTAGTGGTGAGCAGCAACAGCTCAATACTCACCTTTCCTGCGCAGGTATTCGGCCACCAGTGCTGCCACGTGCACGTAGCACATCGCCGCCTGCGCAGAACATGGAGAGATGCACGTCAACCACATATTTACCCAGCCTGCTGTTCGACGCCAACAGTCTAACCCAATGGCCCTGCCCTGTTTATGTAAAACAACCAGAGCCTTTCTCTGTGAATGAAAGCAACTTTATAGCCCAAATGAACAACAACAAATTTACATCTTACATTCACATATATTCATTTGAACAGCTACTGTTACTCTTAGACACTGGTAGACCCAAGCCAAAAATGGTAGTCTTGAAAACAAATACTGAAATTGAAAATGACAGTCAATCGCAATAGTTGCATCACGGGCATACGGGCACGTACGGAGACTGTCTACTGTAAGTCACACTGGGATCGAAGTCATTTGTGAATGGCCAGATTAAATTTGGGTCACAGGTTCGGGATCAAATCAATTTTAACCCTTAGAGTGCCATAATAAATTTTCTAAAAATATATATTTAATTATCTTGTGCTGTCGCTAACCTATCATGTGGCCACTCCCCTGCGGGAGCTCTTTTAAACAAGTCGCCATATGATAGGTTTTCAACAGCTTTGATTTTGGTATCTTACATCACTGAGCAACAATAGCTGCATTTAGAGCTCTAAGGGTTAATTCTGTCTAGTTGGAAACAAATTTAAAATCAATTGACTGCTCGGCTCGTATGGCGGCAGCCGGCAGAGGAGGCAGTTTTGTGTGTTATAAAAGCTGAAACTCGCTGCAGGCTGTGACATTAGTAACCCAGCGCTCCTGAACTCTGACCTCTGACAGGTCGCCGTTCTTGACGTGTATGCGCGCCATGCTGTCCAGCCAGGTCTTGCGCAGTTCGGGGGTGCTGGCGTATGACTTGGCCAGGCTGTACTGCAGGTCCACCAGCATCTCGGGGTCCCGCTCGTGTTCCTTCATCTGCTCCGTGGCCATCAGCACCGTGCGGATGCGCTTCGTAAGGTCCTTCACGTCCGAGGGGAACGCCGTGTTCTGGGGTCAAAGGTCAGGGGTGAGGAGAGGACACAGTGTGAGCCACCTTCAGTAATGTCTCGTCTCCAGGGACCCCAATAAACCTCCATAGCCAGGAATTAGCACATGTGACTGATATTTGAACTACTGAGGTTATAAATGTAGCCTGATTTTTAATCAACCTCCTGGAAACTACTGAAAGATATAGCTGTCTTCACTTCACCAAATGTGGCCTTTTTATGAATCACAAAATTTTGGACACAACCTTTGAACTGTACTTCTCTTTCTAAACTTAGGACCATTTACATTTCACCACGTACTCTCTGAGATTATTTACAGTAAATAAAATAAGTAAAATCACTTGATTTTCACTAGAAGTGGAGTACAATGACATATGAACAGTACTGTAGAGAATCCAATGCCACAGGCTCAGCGGTAAAATGCAAGCGCCTCACAGTACAAGGAAATGAACATAAAGCTGTCAATTGAAAATGTAGTACAATCTAACTCAAACAGAGGGAGTCTGTCTGTATGCATGTATGTCCGTCCTTTCATTTTCTCAACGACTTTTCACCCGATTGCCTTTTCATTTTCGAGTGTGAAGTTGGTTCACTAAACGGTTCACTAATCGTCCAAGCAGCAATACTGGAGGCCAAGCAATCGGCCCGTTCTGAACAGGCACATTTCGGACGAACACTGCAATAGTTCCATTTACATGGAAATCTGAATTCAAATATGAGCCTAAATATAGAAATAAAATGGAACCTCTCATAATGACTCCTTAAGCCTTAGAGCACTGAAATAAATTTTAAAAAATATGCAAATTTCATTATCTTGTGCTGTTGAAAACCTATCACGTGGCCACTTGTTTAAAAGAGCTCCCCTGCAGGAGCTCTTTTAAACAAGTCGCCACGTGATAGGTTTTCAACAGCTTTGATTTTGATATCTTACATCACTGAGCAGGAATAGCTGCATTTGGTGCTCTAAGGGTTAAAAACCTCAGCATTTTGTGGATACTGTAGATGACAGCAGTTGTCAGTAGCCTCACCTTGATGGTCTTGTCGCTGTTGGCGCAGGTGTTGATGATGGACAGGGACTGTTGGAAGCGGGTTCCACCAATTCCTATGACATCAGCGATCAGCTGACTGACCGCAATCACCACCTGGAGAGGGCCAGACACTTAGGGGAATATTGCCATTGGACCACCACAACATTAGTGATTGAACAGTAAAATAGCACAAAAAAAAAATAGCAGCAAATTAGATATGGTTTTCCTGACACGTGATGAGCCAATGATGGTCACATTTTCTTTTTAAAGTACGACTTCATAATTGCATTATATGCAACAGAACACCTGGCACATAATAGGACTCATGGCTGATGTGGTATTTAAACTATTATGATGATGATTATGATTATGGCCACTTAGTTTCTTTAAAGGGCCGTGCACACTCCCTGACCTGCAGGTGTGTGCGGACGAAGGACTTGCGGCCTGTGTAGTCGAAGTTGCTCTTCATGAGGAAGTAGAGGAGGTGAGCAGCATCGCTGCGGATGGAGCTCAGCTTGGAGTTACAGCACTTGAGGATCTCATAACAGAACGAGGCACACATGTCTGCTCGCCCCTCAAAAAACGTACAGGGGAACTGAGGCAGGGAGAGAGAGAGAGAGAGGGGAGAGGGGGAGAGAGAGAGAGAGAGAGAGACTGCATGAGGAAGTACAGTATCTACTGAGGGTTATGCCATAAACTAAAATGTAGAGTTAATAAATGTAGTCCCTAAAGATCTACAATCTTACAAATTAAGCACACCTGATTCAATGAATTAACAGCTCAAGATTTCAAACAAAGATCTGGAAAGAGGACCATTTTGTTGCACCACTGCAATTTAACTGATAAAATACACAAAGCCAACACTAATGCAATATGAAAGTGACTGCTTCGGCAAAGAATGACACTGAAACACACCTCTAATGAAGCTGAATAAAAGATTAAAAAAAATGAAAATGCTGAATTATTGTGAGGCAATTATGATAATGTTTTATCATTCTGAACAATTTTAGGCTTCCTTCATTCAAGAGATGTCAAGAAACCGATCTAAATGTAAAGCTTTCACAGTTAAATAGGTGACATTTTTTTCGGATGTGACCCAGGCAGCCCTCACCTTGTATATGAAGGTGCGCAGGGCGGTAAAGACTTGCTTGAGCGCAGCCTCTGATTGGTTGATCCTCAGGAAGCAGAGGTGAACAGCAAACACCTTCTTCATGAGGGGGTTGTGGCCGTGGTCGGCGCACAGCTGCGTCTGAGGACACAGAACGGGGGTACACGGGGATGAGGCGCCCCAGTTTAACCCTACAGTTACCCTCAAAGGTGCTCAAACAGGTGTAAGTGGCATAGTCATGTACAGTGCAGTCCATACGTTTTGGAACGGTGACATTTCAAAGGAAGGGAAATTCATACATGCTTCAAATGATAAAAATGCAAACGGCATAAATATTAACCCTTTGAGCGCTATCCTGAGCTGTTGAAAACCTATCATGTGGCAACTTGTTTAAACAAGTTGCCACATGATAGTTTTTCAACAGCGTCTGATTTTGATATCTCACATCATTGGGCAGCTTTATTTGCCCACGGCGCTGAAAGGGTTAATAACTTATTAATAGCTTTTAAATCCAGTGTACTGGGAATAGAGTACAGTGCCAAAAACTGAAATGTGTCATTGTCAATACTTGTGGAAGGCATTGCATGTGGACAGCTGTTAATATTAAGCAATAATTTTGACTGACTGACACCTGTGACTGTGGTACTGTACCTTAAAGCCCATGATGAAGATGCTGAGGGTGTCCAATACGGTCAGGCACACTTCTGTGGCCAAATTGGCCTCCAGCAGGGACTGGTTAAGTACGTCCGCATCCGAATGGGAATAGCCTACGAGAGACACGACACACAGCTGTAACACACGCTCACTCCACTGCTCATGTGCACCAATCAGACACTTACACTGCTGCACACTCGCACCAATCACAAGCTCACGGTGCACATTTGCACCAATCACACACCAATACCATTACACAGCCACACCAATCACGTGCTTGCTGCATACCTGCACCAAACATGTGCTCATACTTCCGCACTCCTGCACCAATCACACCTCTGCAAAAGGGCTACAAGCTATTGGCAATCTGGAGGCTAGCAGACAGGCACAATGCACAAGCAGCCATTGTCAACAGCAGCAGAGTCAATGGGATAACCATGAAATAATATGAAGCTCACACTGGATCTATTTGTAATAAATATGTAGAGACGAATATTTTATAAAATATAATATGTGGTAAAAACAATTCGTTTTTTCATCAATGGGGTGGACAGGTTTGAAATGTTGGGGATAAGCAGATGGGGGGGACGGGAGTGTTTTTGGGGGAACATGCCCAGCTGAATTTCCTCATGCACTTTCATATTAATGCCCATTTAGCATTAACTTTCACAAGCTAACAACACCTTGCAAGTTGGCTGTCAACCTGGTACATTCTTACCATGGTCTATAAAAATTCCAAGAACACTTGAAACTTTTCTCACACTGGAAACACAGAGAAATCCAACTTATTAAAGAGTAAAATTATTTCAATCTGGCCAATTTCAGCAATCAAAATGTTCTGTTATTTTCAGTAAAATACAAACCAGCAAATGAGCGAGCAGCCTCAACTACCTCCTGGGTAAAGCTGTGCAGTTGTGACCTTTGCGACTTAGCAAATATAGGACTGCGACAACTGTCTCTAAACTGCCACAAACACACCCTTAAGCGTGTGCTTGTACGCATACATGCACACGGACATTAAATGCACACAGGGCTGGGGGTGTGTGAAGTCTGAGTAATGCTGAGTATGATCAGGAAAGGATACAATGAGAGAAGGAACAAGGGATTGTGGGTTACAGGATGAGCGTGAAAGCTATACTGTGGCTAAACGTGTAAAAACAATATAGTGAGAAAGGACTAAACTTGTAAGGGTTATCCAGGGAGACTGGGTAAAAAGTGCGGGAGTTATCCCATGAGATTTTGATAAAAGTTTAAACGTGATCCAGTGAGATCAGGCTAAACCTGTAAGAGTCATCCAATAAGATGGGTCAGAATCTGCACTTACTGTGGCTAAAGGTGTAAGAGTTATCCAGTAGGGTAGGGCAGGTTTCACACTTACTGTAGCTAAAGGTGTGAGAGTTATCCAGTAGGGTAGGGCAGGTTTCACACTTACTGTAGCTAACTAAAGGTGTAAGAGTTATCCAGTAGGGTAGGGCAGGTTTCACACTTACTGTAGCTAAAGGTGTAAGAGTTATCCAGTAGGGTAGGAGCCAGTCCTGCACTTACTGTGACTATAGGTGTATGAGTTGTCCATTAGGGTAGGACAAGATGTGCACTTACTGTGGCTAAAGGCCTAAGAGTTATCCAGTAGGGCAGGAGCCAGTTCTGTACTTATTGTGGCTAAAAGTGTAAGAGTTCTCCAGAGGGTAAGACAGGATCTGCACTTACTGTGGCCAAAGGTGTAAGAGTTATCCAGGCTGCTAAGCTGCTGTAAGCGAGTGTGTGTTAATCCCGGCCTGCCGCGAGACACAGGCAGCGTCTGAGCCTTTCGCTCATGAGTGCTGGGTCCCGCCCCCTCCTGGTGCCTAATGAGAGAACAGAGCAGAAGGGGGTGGGGTTAGTGTGGGTGCAGTAATATTACGTCACTTTCCACCTTCAACCACAGTGACAGAGAGATGATCAAGACTCTCACATCCTTCACTAAGTGCAGCTGAAGGACTTTAACATTGATTGCATTCATAAAGTCACAAGGATGCACTTTACTTGAAATCCATAAGCCCACAAAACTGTCACATAACCAGTAAATCTCACCTGTCCTAATGCCTAATGTTCGGACATTCTCAAATTATAGTTCCCTGCCCATTATACAGACCGTCAGGCAAGTTAGTCACTAATAATTACCTCTGCCAAGGTGGTTACATTTTTGCAGATGGCGGTTTGCCTCTCTGCCTGTCTGACTGTCTGTCTTTGTACAAGACAACTCAAAAAGTAACGAATGGATATCTCTGAAATTTTGTGGCTGAGTTGCTATTACATCAGGGATGGACCGTATTAATTTTGACCTTGAACGGTCAAACAATACGGCCGCCACGTCAGCCATCTTGACATCGTATGAACTTAGCTCCCAGTGATATCACTCATATTTTGTGGGTTGATTGGTCTCGCATCAGGGACGGAACCTATCAGTTTGGAACGCGCTGCATCAAACAATATGGCCGCCATGGGAGCCATCTTGAAATCCTATGCTGCAGATACCATGAATCTCTTATGAGCCATGTTGACTCAGCAAGATTTCGACTGTGCTGCCTTGGCGGTGGTTTGCACTCTCAGAGTGCCTCTAGTTTACGGTTCACATTTTTAAGAGATCTGTCATAGGGTTCCAAACTATTATTGATGTGCCTGATGTTTGGTCGAGGATATCACATGAAACTCAAACCCATGAAATACAGACTGAGCAAAAACTAATAAACTAACTGACCATTACCATTATTTTTCCATGCTTTATTGGTTATTAGCAACAAGACGCAATCATAACTGATAGTGAGGCATAACTTTACTCATTGGTTGTACTGCGTATGGTCCAAGTAAAGTGCTAGCAATCGCAGTGGCTTTCAAACGTATCTTGGCCCCTTCACGTTTTGCACTGAATTGAGTTTAGCATGGAGCAGGGAAGCATGCAGTATTAAACACAGGCAAACACAGCAGCACACATGCACGCACAGTATTGGACCATACAAGTTAGCGAGAGTGCAGTCTAAGTGGAACCAGCAGTGATATGTTGGCCAACTGAAGTGTATCACAGAGGAGGTCATGTGTTGTGAGGTGTCACAAAGCGGCCAATCACGACAGAGAGGAGACCCTGCATGCTGCATTCCATGAAGGTGGGGGCAAGAGACAAGAACGCGCCAAGCCTTACCCAATCAGGAGAGGGCAGGAGCCGAGTGTTTTATTGCATTAAAGATGAAAGCATTTAAGCGTAAAAAAACAGAGAGTGGAGATGGGTTAGAGACGAGAAACCCATAGTACTGCTAATCGGAGAGAGGGGGAGTGTGTGTGAGTACACATGAGTGTTTATAAAGATGTGTGTGTCCGTGTATGAGTCTGTTACGTTTGAAAACATTTACGCATATGTGTACACATTATCTGACTCAGCATATCTGCATTTTTACATGTTCTGTGAATACATTCACATGTATGCAAGGCTAATATGTTAGCACAACACAAAACCATACAACTGAAAGCAAAGCAACAAAACCAAGCGACCTTTCTAATAATCACTGTTTCATAAATCTCTGTCCTCGTACACAAAAATAACAAAGATATTAAAAAAGCATTGTTGATACTAGGTCAGTGAAGAGATGTTACGTCTTCGACAAGTAACATCGGTAGTTACATGGAATAATGGCGAAAGAATAATGCACAAAATGTGGTGCAGTTCATAAGCTAAGGCATCTCCAAGTCACCTCATCTTCCGCAAGTTACTTCAGATGATATTTCTCCATTTCCTTACTCATTTTTCAGTTTCTTTAGAACACTTTACGAAAGTATCAATTTACATTACTGAACATAACTGAATATTAGGTCCAGAACTTTCTGTGTACAGGCTGACATCTTACTGAGGCAATTAAAGCATTACCACAGATCTGAGTCAAACTCTGAATATTTGAGTCAAGACAAACTCCATGACAGTTATACTGAACTGCCACGTACAAAATCCAAATCGAAGAGGGCGAAACTCTATCTATCATACAGGCACTCTTAAAGTAACAAGGCATCAAACTTCTAAGACAATGAAAGCATCAGAAATAATGAAAAAAGTTACCTTGCAATGTAACGCTTCCCCATGTACCTGAATTGGTGGAGACACACTCTGCAGGAACACACAAAGAACACAGAGAAGTCATGTTTACACTGTAGGTACACTGCATGTGCATCTGAATAAAATGTCAATTTTACATGTGTATACTGCCATTTAGGCGACCTTATTTTTCTACACTTATCAAGTAACCGGTGAGGGTCACACTTTATATGAAGTGTTGCTCATAAAGGCGTTATAAAGCATGTATAATGCCTTCATAAATGAGACATAATGTTGTCATAAATCATACATAAGCAAATGTCATGCATTGTAAAGGGTGAAATAACACATCCTTATTCAGCATGTGATGCCAGATGTGACAATGACAATGTCACTTAGCTGACAATGTCTTCCTTTATAGCACTTAGCCACTAGCTAAGTGACATGGTCAGTTATATCACATCTGGCATCACATGCTGAATAAGGATGTGCTATTTCACCCTTTACAAAGCATGACTTTTGCTTATGTATGATTTATGAAGACATTATGTCTCATTTATGAACGCATTATACATGCTGTATAAAGCCTTTATGAGCAACACTTCATCTGAGGTGTGACCCAGGTGAGGAGCTGATGGCAAAAGCTGTGGGCTACAAGCTTAAAGCCATGGCCTAACAGCTAAGACCTGTTGGCGACTTAGTTATTAGTCCATGGCTAAGGGCTAACACGTAACAGCAGGGGCCACTCTGGGATTAAGGGTCAGTAAAGCTCTAAGGCTAAGCTGTTGGCCTTCCCTGATGTCAACAGTGATGCCCACATGGGAATGTCAGCCGAAAACAAGGACTCACTCGATTAGTGTGAAGAAATCCATTAGTTCCGCTGAGCTGGCCTTGTTCCAGTAGGTGAACAAAGCATCTATTAAAGTGAGACAGAGAGAGAGAGAGAAACAAAGTGACACATAATTCTGACAAATCAGATTAAATAAAGCGTGAAATTTGCTGAATCTACAATTCATTTTAGTTGGGAATCTCCAAGTTAGCATTTCAGAAAATAGAGGCAAAAAGTGAGATTCTGGGCGGTGTCAGGCAGTTTGAGGTGATTTAAAATGTGAGTGCCGAGGTGTAGGGCGCATGCCAAAATGGACTTAATTTAGTGCAGTTTATGCACTCTGTCACGTGATTTGGACCTGACGCCTGAGGTTGTACGAGACTTGCACCCAGTGTATGAGAAATGACAGAGCTGGTTAGAGAGTGCCCCAAGCCCGTGAGAACTGCGAGTGACCATCGAGGCGAGCTGATTGGTGCAGCTTACCCTCCGACATGCTCTTCAGAACGTGCAGGAAGCACATGAGCAGGCTCTTGATCTCGGCCTGTTCCAGCCTATCACAGCGCAGGATACTGCTCCCCAGGGCAGAGGCAGGCTGGTTCTGTGAGGGGTGGTGGGGATGTGGGGAAAGTGTCAGAATCACTAATTAGTAGAGTTAGGTGGGCCCAATTAGGACTGGAACACAGACGTACGGGACAGTAGAACTCCAGGAATCTCCAAAGCTGATTGAGGTGAATTTAAAACGCAAGTACCCATGATTCATTTCTATTGCACTAAGATTAAAAGCGCACAGTACATACAGCCGACTCCCCAAACCCTCCAGGACTCAACTGCACGGAGGGCAGGGCAGGACGGCGGCCCAGGACAGACATGAAATATCCAGACAGAATGGAGTCTATCAGGTTAGGCAGAGCTGTTTTGATCATGATCACAAGTCAGAGACGGAAGAGCAGAGCCAAATTCCAGCAGCATCATCACCCTGAGTAACTGAAAATAAGCAGTGACTGATCGCCCATTCTACTGGCACAGGTCATGCTTCTCATCACACTGCAGTCTGTCTTCAAAGGAAACTACATATGTGACCATCATCCAATCACACAGTCCATAATGAGGTGGTGCTGAATTACTTTACAATCATTACTTGTTTATAGTCACTGTACGTGGAAAACATATTTTAAGATGTTCAATGACTGCTGGAATCTAAAAGGATATCAGAGAATCAGTCACTCATCTTAATGATATGTGTAACTGGGTTACACTTCTAAAGCTTTTAACACAGTTTAAGCAACTAGAAACAAGTCCCGAAGTCCTTGATGATACATCTGCATTCTTCATATCAATAAAGTACAGGAAATGGAGCTTGTATCCGTGACAGGAAACATAGCGACACATTGAGGAAGTTTCTGTTTACACGTCACTCATCAGCTGACACTGTGATTGATCGTATTTTCTGCTCCAAATTAGTGCAATATTTCACCAGAAAACCCCCAGAATGAGCTGAGAGAGAGAGAGAGAGAGAGAGAGAGAGAGAGAGAGAGAGAGAGAGAAGCAGTGGGGCTTGGACCCGCGGTGCCTCAGGTCAGCGCTACCTTCCTAAGAGCAAGCAGAGGAGAGCCCATAAAGCCAGACACACTGCTTCATGGTGGCCAGAGTGGCATCAGCCAATCAGAGGCCTCGTGGAAGTAATGTAGCCCGAGCACAGCCAATCACACACACCCCCTCCCAGAGCGTGGGTACGGGGGCAGAGAGGGGACAGAAAGCGCGTTGGTGATGCTGTACTTGTAGCGCCAGGCTGGTGGGCAGGGTGCTCCCAGACAGAGGGGGTAACGCGAGCAGGGACAGGTCTGTGGTCATGCGCTTGTGACGGGCGGAGGGCGGCGTGTCGTCCGGCTCGGAAAGGAAGCACAACACACCGGTCGAGTGTCTCCGGGCGAACCGCGCTCTCTGAGTGTATCGGTAATGACGAGTCAAAGCAGGGCACAGTTAATGGGAGAGGCGTGAATTCCAGGCTCAAAGTGTTAAATTCTTACCCAGAATTCTGTTCCAGCTGCCAGTGTTTATTAACCTTCAGCCAGAAAGTAGGACTAATAACTGGAAGCAGCTTGAGGACTTAAAGGGGAACCCAGGTAAAACCTCAAGTAGATTTGCCCGAAAAGGGCACACTTTGAACAAAAATTTTGCACATCATTCACCGATTAATCCCTCCCCAATTTCTCAGAAGAGCTGTGGAATTAGAACCCATATAGCACAAGCCGAAGTGTCGTCTGCTCTGTATGGGAGCAAAATGTTTCCCTTTTAAGCAACGATACATCACGTAGCTGTGACATTTCCGTGGACAACTTATCCCAGATGTCGCAAGACCCGTAGGCTAACCCCTACATACAGAGCGCAGGAAAATTGTGCTTTACCGAGCTTACGGCTGCTCCGACCGGGGTGGGACGTGCCCAGGGAGGACATTTCATCCCCTACCGAACCTGAAAAAAAATCCTGAACTCTTTCAGAAATCTACGGAGCCCTGGAACTGCAGTGACATCAAAAGATATATTTCGAGGCCATGAGATACAAGTCTTTCCACAATTTAGCTAACTCTTGGCCACCAGATATTCAAACATTTGTAAGTTGTTTGCATGATTTAGCCATCTTGTAGTGATTATCAAGGTGGAAAAGGTCCAACTGAAAAGCTGCAATTAATCAACCAACGAACATGTAGTCCACAAAAACGTCACTGAACCCCGGTAACTGTGACTTGATGGCTGCGTGCAGTTCTGTGAACAATGATAGTTGGGGGTAGTTGTGTATTTTTTTTACAGTTCACCTCTAATGCAGACATGACTTTGAAGAAATTTGTGTGGTAGATAGAGGCTCTAAGTGTGCTCTTTTTGGGCAAAGCTACTTGAGGTTTGACCTTTGCGCCCCTTCGATGGATGAAACAAAACACAAGGCAGAACTCTTACTCTCTGACCCCTGGAGTCAGCGCCTCAGTACAGAGTGAAGAAGGTAGGCTTAGTCCTGTAATCACAAGACTGGACAGGACACCAAAAACATGCACCTCTGCTACTCAATACCCACTAAATTAGTGACACAGATAGAATGTAAATGGCCGGGCCTTCTCATCATGCGCTCTTCCAAAATACCATTAGGACCCATCCACCCTTTGTGCAAACATGCTCTTGTAACTTCAATGTAACTCTATTCTTTTCTTAAAATTTTGGTCACTAGAATATGGATAATGTTGCTAAACATTTGGACAGTGACAGCGCCTAAAATTTTGATAGCTTTCCATCCAAGTACTTACAGAATGAATGAATGAATGACTACATACATAAGTAAATAGTGGAAAGAACATCACACAAGCTGAGATGATACATAGTCTCACATTGTTCTCCATCCAGTCACCTAAGGGATGTTTCAATCTGCAGAAAAAAAACCACATGAATAACCCTGCCCTGCAAAAACATGCTGAATGTGGATTAGTTGCAGGTCAGTTGGAGGTCATAAGCAGATCAGTTGGAAGTCAGTTGCAGATCAGATGTAGGTCAGTTGCTGGTCAGTCGTAGGTCAGTTGCTGGTCAGTCGTGGGTCAGTTGCAGGTCAGATGTAAGTCAGTCAGGAGAAGAGTTGCACGTCAGCTGAAGGTCAGTTTGAGGTCCGTTGCAGCTGATATGCAGGTCAGTTTGAGGCCGGTTTGAGGTCAACTGCAGGCCAGATGTAGTTCAGTTAGAGGAGAGCTGCAGGTCAATTGAAGTGGAGTTGCAGGTCATTAGCAGGTGCGGTGGAGGTCAGGGGTCAAATGTCAGACGCAGTACCTTGTCGAGGGAGCAGGCCTTCTCACTGGCCCTCTCAGGGAGGCTGTTTGGAGTCGTTGCTGACGAGGGAGCCGCGGGAGTCTGCGTGGCGCACAGAGTTAAAGTTTGGGGTGGAGGAGGAGTGAGGAGAGGCTGTGGGAGAGACATGGAGTGAGGCTCTGATTCACACACACACACACACACACACACACACACGTACACACACTCGCATCCACTCACACACACACACATTCACATACATACACATACTCACACACACATAAACAAAAACAAAAACATCCATACTCACAAACAAGCATATGTACAAATTAAAACAAATAGTATCATATGATTTGTGTATACCAAATAATCCATACACAGGAATAAACACTAATATGCATGTATAATACCACAAGGCGGCACAGAGAGCAAGCTTGAGTCCCTCACCAGTGGCAGACATGACTCCAAACACATCCTTATGCAAACTGCTGCTGTTCTCCAGGCTGCTCCCGGCTTTATGAGGGGTCAGCATGGAGCCTGACAGGATGGAGTCCTCCCTCCCATTCTGAGTCCCATACAGAAAGAGAAACACCATCACATTTCCACAGGTGGCCATTAGGGGTCAGACTTAACATTCTGAGCATGTATTTGGGTATATTTCTGCTAGCAGTGCAATTTATATTTTGGCAATCACTCCCCATAAAAATTACAGTTAACTCCTCAGGCGATTACCCAATGTAGATGTGGATACCATAAAAATAGAGACAACGGTTCACGCTTCAAGTTCATATTCATTGTTTCATTTAAACAAGTACAGCAGTGCTAATATAGATAGCAAGGCTCAGATGTAATTCTCATACATAGCCACCAGGGGTCAGGCTTACACTGTTGGACAGGCTGAGGGGGAAAGGAGAGACCTCCTTCACGTTGAGGCGATGGACGTTCTCCTGCAGGACGCCGAATAGAGGCAGGTAGAGCGTGGCCAGCCTGGCCTGCTGGCTCTGGAAGAAAATAGAACGCCATGAAAACATCCCTCTGGTCATTAAAGCACATTATTATTACTATAGTACGTCTGACAGCTTAAAACATAGAATCATTAATTCGTCCCACACAGCCAATAAACCATCTCTGGGGTAAAACAGCTTTCAGCCATTACAATAACAGTGTCTAATAGCACTTTTGGCGTTTGAAGCCCTGGCCTTATTTGTAATTAACGAGATTGGAAACAAAGCCATCCAGGTTGCATGCACACAAGCTTGAAAGGCAAAAAGAATTTAAACGGATCCAGAAAGCTGTGGTTTACTGTGGACATTCTACGTTGTCATTTCTGTGGAGAAGAGAACGCCTAATAACTTTGTGATACAACGCATGACAGTGCAATCGAAAATAAATTTGACGGTCATTATATCAATTAGACTCAGCACCTGTTGCTAGTCAGACTAAGTAAACTGCGCCAGGATTAGGTAATTAAGCATTCAAAGGTGAGGTTATCAGAGGCCTTTGATACCGCCATCGAACCACTACTGATCTAAACACACCTGTCTATCATTCTCAACACACAATCACCAGCTGGAACCAGACTGTTTCTGCCTTACAAACAAATGACACGTGCAGATAATTTAATCATGATGTCAAACAGTGACTATGTATTGGAACAAAATTGCACCAGTTTGAATTGGAGGAGCAATATGTGTTAGCATTGGGCTGAAGTGTGCGACAGTATACAGGGGTCCGTTTGAGAACGCCGCACTGCTGTGAAGATTCACTTAAGCTTTATATGTCAGGGCTATGACCACTGTGTGAGTCTTCAGCTGAAGTATCGATGCGAAGGTTCCGCACACCTGAGGAGGAGTGTGTGTTGGTGCTCAGGGTGCGAGTGTGTGTCGGCGTACAGGGTGTGAGTGTGTGTCGGCGTACAGGGTGCAAGAGTGAGGTGCTGTGGAGGCACACAGAAGTATTGGCAGCATGTCGACAGTAGGGGGAGCTCTACCTTGGAGGCGTATCGGTCGTCGAAGGTGTGCTTGATCATCAGGTTCTTCAGCACCTGGATGGAAATCTGCCGAATCTCGCGCAGCTCCTGCAGGGCTCCGCCCAGCTCTCTCAGCAGCAGGCCCACCAGGAAGTGATTCTTACAGAAGTCATCAGTCAGCGAGTAGTCCAACTGCAGATCTGAGAGAGAGAGAGAGACAGAGAGAGACAGAGGTGTGAGTCAAGAAAAGAGTAATTGCTTACTGCCTCTCCTCATGTTACTCACTGCATTTGACAGACTCAACCCCACCAAGTTCTTATCTAAGCTTAGAAGAGAAAGAGATCCATCTCTTACCGTCTTCAACAATGTGAGGCATTTGTTCCGGACTTCTTGTACTTTTGCGCGTAATACCATTGCTCTTCGGGAGTTTTCTGTACCATTGCTTTATGGCACGGATACTATACCAAAACCTCACTTCCAGAAAAACTTGCGTGAACAAAAGAATGACCAGCTAATCAAAACATGAGTCCTGATATTAGCAGGGGCATAGTTAGGCTTATTTAGGGGGGCTTCAGCCCTCCTAAAATGTTTGTAGACCCCTATATAATGTATACTGAGCAACAAAAGAAACGCAAGTTTGCTAGTTAGTTAATGTACTCTTATGGTTACTCAGTCAAAGTGACCGCAAAACAAAGAAAGGTTTGATGAAATACGAGTGAATGTGCGCACGCTGGTAATAAATTTGAGTTTCTATAATAATTGCATGTTTACTTATTTTCCGGTCTGTCTTTAATTAACTTGCGTTTATTTTGTTGTTCAGTATATATGTGAAGCTTAAATCATCAACAGCTGGAGAACAGGGGCCAGGCCAGGCCAGGCCAGCCCCCCCAAAATAAAGTCTTAGACGCCCCTATCTATGATTCTCCAGTCAAGTCCCAGGCTCTGAGGCAGCACTTGCATATTAAGAAACCCAAAAATAATGACATAAAACCCTGCATTAAAAAGCTCATTTAGGATGATGAGCTCACTGACTGAATGTACTCTAAGAATAGATCTCTTTTGTATTTTGTACAAGGCCCAGCTTCTGTCCCGATGTTGTTTTTGTGAGGGTAATGACTGTAGTTGCCTTTTTCTATGCATGTAGATGACATTAGAGGAACAGACTACGCTAGATAATGAATGTTATTGTCAAAACTGCACTGATGTGCATTTAAAATCACCAAACAATGTGCTTTAATTTGGGTTAATCTGAGTTGATTAATAGGCGCAAAGATTAATAGAACATGAATATAATCATTATACGTGGCAGAAAAAAACTAATTTCTAACCAAATCCCGATTGGACAACTGTTATTAGCATCTGATGAGTGATGGCGATGCGATTTAAAAATAGCATGGAGAGGCACCAATTAATGAGAAAATTATAAGATAAAATGGACACTCAAACCCAGCAAACATAAGCCAAGCCACTGAGTTAGCAGGCTCATTTCACAACAAGGATACTTATAAGTAAGCACTGCAGATAGACAAATCAGCACACTGCACTTGAGTACCGGTAAAATACAAGCTGGCAACAGCAATCTCGTCATAAAAAGTCCATTGAAACATAAAGGGCACTCCCTCCACCTCATATGGGCTGTAATTGGTCGAGATCAAAGTAAAAAAAGTTCAGCACCTCTAAGAAAATGGATTGTTTTCCACATACAAATGGGTTGGGTGCTGCTCAGAAACACATAATTCATTTTAATATGCATGTCTCCTAAAGACCAGTTTAATTTCACTGAGAGTTTTAACAAGACAGCATAGCAGGATTTGACCTGTCTGCTGTACAAACACTCATCTCATTCAGACCACACACACACACACACACACAGTCACACTCATACGGGAGCTAAACACACATTCACATCTCACACACTTGACTTGATATCCATAATTCAGTCCCTACATATGATCTCACCCAAAAATTAGCCAATTACAATCCACACTGATGGAAAACAATGAAGTAATTTAAGATTCATTATTAAACATGTCTGATTAGTCATTCTCCAGAGACAAAGCGACACAGAGGACAGAGTAATTCAATTAGGAGGGAAAATCCGTATTCATTCTTTGGTCGTCCGGAATGAGAAGCCAAATCGACTTAGGGGTGGAAGAGCAAGCAGCAGATCTAACACCTTACCGACTGGATCATCATGTGACTCCACGCTGGGAGACAGAACAGCTAATGCACCGGGAAAGAGAAGGGGAACAACAGAAGTGAAAACAAATAAACAAACAAAAGTTTTTAAAAAGCCTCAGTTAAAAGAGCCGAGCCTGAAAAAGAGGAACACTTGCAGCGCCACATATGGGCTGGAGTCTCATATTTCACACCTCATGCAGAAACCAGCGATTCACCTGACTGCAGAGGCTACAGTTGGAGGTTCCCCAGTGCAGACTGAATGCAGTAATACTGTATGTGCAGCCTTAAGAACAGCAAGTGTTTCTGTTGCAGTAAAGAAAGCCGGTAACTATGGCGATATCAGCAGCACATTCTAAAGCACATGGCCAGCTACTGAGGCAACATTTACAGCTGAAATCCCAGGATTTATTGCTATAGTCCCATATACAGATTGAAGCACATGTCTTCCACGTGGCCACAGAAATATCAGCAGTTTGCAATACAAAGCATGTTGCTACGGTGATACCCACAGCCTGAACCCCACATGACGCTGCATGAAAGATCATATTAGCTTTAATCCTCGAGGAGTGTTATCCTAAAAACCTGCCAAAGGATAGGGACACCATCACATCTGGGATAAACTTATTTAAATCTACAGCAAAGGTAACGCAGGCATCAGATGGAGTCAAGTGGGAGGAGCTTGAATGACAGGTCACAGTGTGAATGAAAAACACCTCCATGGGCCAGTGAAGATCACTCCTTACACACCCAGCAACAACCTGATCCCAGTCAGCACAGATCACCACGCCCACACAATATTAGGGCACTCAACAGCAAGCTTGAACATCATCATTAGGGCAACCTGCAGTGCACTTAGAGGTGTACAGAGTAGGATTGGTTGGTTGCTGTTTGTAAACACAACATTCAAAGTTGGCTGATCCTTCCTGACTCAGCAATAGCAGAATCACTATCCGGCAGTGCAATGCTGAGTACCACCCTCACAACCTGTGCGCTGTTATTGGCCGGGGCCGACACGCTCACTGACGCCCAGAAACGTCCGGTAAAAAGAAGCAGAAGAAATACACGTCGATGGCCGGGTCTCTGTAGATAAAGACACCGCCTCACTCTTCAAGTGGGTCATAAATGATTATATTTGCATGAGTCTATACATAGTGTGTAATTAAAGCCCTGCTCAGTGTGCCTTTAACCCTTTAAGACCTAACGTCACATACAGCACATAAGATTACGATGCACTTCGCTGTGAACTCCAATGCTGATATCCAAATCTCTAGTGGTACCTGAAAGCACTGGAGTTCTAGAACATGGGTTTAAAATATATAAAAATCCAAAGGAATATAGCTGCTGATGAAGTGCCTGAGGAACTGCAGGAGCTGCGCAGGTGGGAGGGTTAATCTTCACCTTGAAACCTCATGATCCGGCCCTTTCCGAAGGGCATGGGGAGATTGAGAGGGACGTAGTGCTCATGGTTACATACCACGCGCAAGAACTCAAACTTCAGCTCGTACAGCTTCTGAGAAACACACAGAAAACATGCAGATGATGTCAGAGTGCACGAACAGACTCCTGTTGTGAATGACATCCTACCATTTCTGCAATTTCTGCACCTGGATATAGGAGCTACTACAAGAATGAGACGTAAACACTGAGTGACTACATCAAATATCAGATGGTTTATTGCTTAGAGGATCCCCAAAGACTTATATATTTTACCGATCATCAAAAGATAAAGCCCCATTGAAGACCGTGATGTAATTCAGGCCTTTCAAAAAAGCACACTTCTAACCATTTAAAACATCCTGTGATTATATCATGCTGATATTTACTTGAGGGATTGGACGGAGTATAACCGTGAAAATACGCCTGGGAAAATGCATCCGTTTATATAAAACTTAAGCTCAACGTCTCAAATTACCGTCGTCTCTCCGGGAAGGAAGCAGTTGATGTAGTTGTTAATCAGCTTAAAGACGAAGCCTCTGTCCATGAAGGTGAAGCAGTGCTGCGGGAAAACAGATAACGGTAAACCATATCAAAGTCATGTGACCAGGTACCCGCAATGAAGGTGGCTAAACTAAATTAAACCAGGTTAATAAGATTAAACCAGCCATACTAACCAGGAGGACTCGATTAAAGCAGGGAAGCCAGACTAAGAGAGACATTGAAATAGATAAACTGGGCACAGACAGGTAACTGAAATTAAACAAGAAGACTGAGTTAAGACAGGTAAATGATATTAACCTTAAAAAGTGCTACTCACTGCAATAGTCGCACAAGCCGCAAAATATATGAAGCAAAATTTCAGACTTCAGCCATCAAAAGGTCAACAATTTTGACATTTTTAGTGGGCAAATCAGTTGCCAATGACCTTCAGAAGGGTTCACAGGTAGCTAAGAGTCCTTCTGAAATCATCTGTTAACTAAATAATGAATCATTAACTTCTGGAGGGATAGGGTGAGTAAAAATGAAGCTCTTTAACCCTTTGAGCGCTGAATATATTTTCAAGCAATTAAAAAAAATGTAGTCATCCTGAGCTGTTGAAAACCTATCATGTGGCAACCTGTTTAAACAAGTTGCCACATGATAGGTTTTCAACAGTGTCTGATTTTGATATCTTACATCATTGGGCAACTATAGTTGCCCACGGCACTGAAAGGGTTAAGGGTTAAGGCAGGTAAAAACACTAAGGTGTTTTAAAAATAGTGAATGAGAATATGAAGTTAAACAAGAAAAAGCCAGCTTGGTTAATGGGAGCCCCCCCCACAGTGTCCCATCGCTCCAACAGCAGAGAGACACACACGGACAGTTGCACAGGGGGAATGAGCGTGATGATCCGGTTCAGTCCGGTCACGTCGAGCCGGCTGCTCTACCCCCGCCCCTGGCACGGAGCTCACCTTGATGAAGAGCGCCAGGCTGTGATTGGCACTCCGGGCCGCCTCTGGGTTGTCCATGTACTTCTGCGTCACGTGTGGCATCAGCATGGTGACCAGTGTCTCCACTGTGTGATGGAAGGAGGCCGAGAAACGCTGGTTTCTCGACAGCTGACAAACAGGGCTCCAGTTAACTTTCGCTCTATACTAAATCCTGGCTTTATGACAGAGTACTTTCGATGAATGATTTGGGACACTGAGAAAAATGTAGCTGTCACTCTCTTGATTGATAACAGCACTATGAAGTATGGACTCTGTGCATTATTAAAGCCCCATTAAGTGTGCTGGGAATTGCAGCATCATATTGCAATACGTTCCTAAGACAGGAAAATCTATGACTTACCCTGACCTTACTGCTGTCTATTAAATACTGGGCCATGGACTTCAGCAAAGCCTCAAAGAAGTACCAGGAGTACTGAAAAACAGAGAAGAGAAATAAAGGATACACACCGAAGCACACACGCACGCACGCACACACACACACATGGGCACCTACACACACATACATATATATGCACAGAAAGACGAGCACAAGCACATACACACTGAACTAGTCAAATTTTGCAAGGATTGTCTGTCCTGTGTTTTGCACTGAGGTAACCGCAGAGCAATTCAAGCCAAAATATTCTGAACACGTCCACAGTAAAATGTTTATATTGTGAGACAAACTTTTGCAATATTTTTCGACAGGAGTTGTTCCTCTAGTACAGAACCCCCGAGACAGTATGAAATAGTAATTTTATTCAGTTAGTAAAAGACAATGTACATTTTAAAATACTCGGGAATCTGCAGGAGTTTTACAGGTGCCTTAAGGCTAAACTATTCCAAATAAAGCCATCTGAACCAGGAAGAACATTCACTAGCAAGCTTTAACAGCACAATGCATTGTGGGAAGGGGGCTGAGCAGAACTGCACCTTCAGCAGGTTTTTGCAGGGCAGGAAGTCTGCAGAGGGCTTGAGGATGGTGGTCATGGCTTTGGCCAGCTCCTCATGCACTGTCCTGACACTGGTGGCGGAGTACGGCTCCATTTTAAACACATACTGCAGAGAAAAAGCACAGGAACAGGAACGTAAGACATACCATAACTCTGATCATACTAACGGATCTAGGAAAGGGTTCAAGAGCGTAAACGAATGAATGCTGAAACAAAACAACAATAAATCTGTCTCAATTAGTATTCTGGTCTTAAACTTGGATTCAAAATCTCACTTCTATAACTTTTAAATTTGCAACAAAAAAAAGCTTAACTCAGTAAATCTATTGAAAGAGTCAGACTCATTTCAAGATTTGCCAGTATAATTTGAAAAATAGCAATCCAAAACAAGCAAATATCTTCCTCTTGCTAGAAAAAAAATTTGAACTCAGTCACAAGATTAAAACACACGTCAAGACAGACCTTATGCAAACATTTTTATTTACAGCTTTCAAGTTTTTTTTATGAGTGAAGACAGTATAAAGAGACAGGAAGATTTGAGGAACGCGAGTAAAGAGAGACATGAGATAAAGGGCGGTGGCCGGATTCAAACTCCCGACAGCACGACTCGCATCGAGCTCAGGGACAGCACTCTACACGCTGCACCACCCGAGACCGACATGTTTCACTGTGCAGCAGAGTGTCACGCTGATACAGCAGCACTTACCTTCATGTGTGAGCGCAGGTGTTGCTCCAGACCCTCCTGATGACACAGGTGCACCATGTGGATCATGACTCTGCGCGGACAGGAGAGTGTCTTCATGAAAAGTGATTCACAGGCCCCACCAACACAGCTCACTAAACAACTACTTAGTATACAGCACAAGCAGAATGCAACTCATACGCATCTTCAATACTCTATAGTAGGCTTTCAAGCCCTTTTGAACATGGCCACAGGTTTTCTGTAAGGCAATCATACAGTGGGAAATAGTACAGGGGTGATGGTTAGGCGGTAGCTCACTTGGCGACGTTGACGGCAATCTCCTCGTGGCTGGCACTGCCGTCCTCGTGGGTGGTGCTGGTCAGAATGCAGAACAGCTGGTTGAGTACGGAGGGCAGGAAGTTGATCATCACGTGATTCTCCATGGCGTGTAAACTCTGTGGAGAGGGGGGGGGGGAGAGAGTAAGTATTCTCGTTTATTTAGAACACTGAATATCCTCCCTTTTCTCCACTGGCCGAGTGCGCCCCCCACCCCCTCCTCCTCCTTCTTCACCTTCAGGAAGTTGACCAGCTCCGCCCCCGACCCCTCCCCCCTAGGGTCAGTGCTCTGGCAGTGCTGGAAGAAATTGTGCAGATGTTGATCCTGTGGGATGGGGAAGAAAGCAGACTCATGTAAATGCTCAATTTCCTCAATTCCAGTGTGTTTACATTGATTATGCCTCATACAAAACCATTTACAAAGCAGGGTATGTTCTGAAGGGGTTCTTTTGACAAGTTAAATCACTGTAATTCAGTATTCACACATCCAACATGCAACACAACATCCAAGAGTAACCGAGGGGTGCTTCATGACCCTACCATTATTAACATTATTGAACCATTATTGCAATGCTGAATTGTCTCTCAGTAGGTATAGGGAAGTCTGATTTGCAAAGGATGCTGGGTACATAATGCTTTTTAGGACCACATTCTAAAGTACCTTCCTAAAATTCCTGCCTGACCCTAAGGATGGGTTAGTGCTGTATTTTGAAGGCGGAGAGTCGACTACATTCAACAACCATAATCATAATACGTGTGCAGGACTAGGAAAAGGGGTCACTTGGGTCATTTTATGAAAATTGAGATTTTCCAACAAAATCAAAGAGTGATCCAAGTTTTTCATTTTGAGAAAAGAATCAGGTGAATTTGTGCACAGCAAAGTGTTGTAAATTGACAGTACAGTAGTGCTGGGATATCACTATCACTGGGATATCACTGAGATACCCCATTAATCTCAGAATGGAAAAAAATCCCGAGTGACCCCTTTTCCTAGTTCTGCACACATATTCTCCTTCACGACCACAAGAAGAGCCGTCGGCCATACTGAGTCCCCAAAAACCCTTCCAGTATACCACAATTTCAGTAATGACTTTGGCTATGGCAGGGAGACAGGTTTATCTTAGGACAACCCTGGAGTCAATAATGTTATTGCGAACAGAATGTTAAATAATTATTCCCTCTCCAATACTGCTGTGATAACAGATGAAACACAGACTGAAACAGGCACAGTCAGGGTCCCATTGGCCAGTCGCAGTGACATCACTCACCTGTGTGTATACGGTGGAGACCAGGTGAGTGCCCACCTTGAACAGAGGCTTACCGCCGTCCACCCACTTCACTTCAGGACCCGTGTGCTGCCATATTTAAGAAAAAACACCAGTGAACAACCAAAACAATCATTTACTTCTCTCCATCTTCAGCAAATCAACAGAAAAATGTCCGAGGACAATCTTGTCAGATGACGTGATTAAATCGTATGAAAATGCAAAGGCCTCTTGCATGCCCTGATCTTTGTCCATCAAAGATTCAAAAAGTCCCTCTCCCATTATGCCTAAAAACAAATATTAACCAGTCTGACCTTTCCATCTTTCTGCATGTAGTCAGCACTGAGATAGCAGTTATATCCACAGTTACAGGCGATTAGCCAATATGCTAATGACCTTTGAGAGACAAGGCGACGTCTTCGGCACCAACTGCAGGAATATGCGTGCACATACTATTCAAACATGCAAATAACTGCAGACGTCATCATCTGTGAGCGTACCGAAACAATGGTGCCCCTCTAAACACCGTGAAAGACATGTTCAGCCTTACAAACCCCTGTGCACACACGCACACAAACATGAACGCTCATGCACACTCAAATAAACACGCATATACGCACACATACACACAAACACACACACGCACACACATGCACGGAAAAACACATGCACGCACACACGCATGCACTGACACACACATGCACGCAAGAACAAACGCACGCACGCACACACATGCACGGACAAACGCGCATGCGCGCACACACACACACACACACATGCAAAACAAACACACGCATGCACGCACGCACACACATGCATGGACAAACACACAAATGCACGCACACGCATACACACACACATGCACAAACCCACACACACACACCTCCCCACCCAGCCATCCCTTCCTCCAGCCTCACCACAGGGGGGCTTTACCTTGCTGCTGCTCTCCTGGGCGCTCAGGTACCCAGCTGGCAGGTTGGCCGATACAGGGACCTGCTGCTCATTCATGATCACTCGGCCGTCCTTCAGTAAGGGCAGCCAGGCGTACCCCACTGCAGAACAGGACATATTATAATCATTTGTCATTTATTATAATAAATCTCATCATAATAAGGATGTGTTACTTCTCTGACAGCTTAACACACAATACAGCTTATTTATGATCCCTGTACTGCAAAACAGCGATGATCAGCTCAGAATGTTCACCTGAAGCCAGCCGCCTATTCATCTATTCTCACCTATTCACCTTCATGGCAGTGGGCGATGTCACATTAAGGCAGTGGTTCTCAACGTCAGTCCTGGGGACCCCATGTGCATGCTGGCTTTTGTTCCAACCACAATTGCAATCGTAGGATTTTAACAAGCTGCTAATTTGTCTTAATTATGTGCATTTAATGTTTAGAGCAGTTATTTGCCCTCTTAACCCACAACTTAACAGAAATATCTATTTGCCATCAAGAATTTCAAAAATAGCATTCGCACATTGCAGTATATCGGAAATAACAGCATAAAATGAGAGAAAACAATGTAACCAATCAAATTAATGATGTAGTTGGCTCCTAATTAGTGAAAACTACTTGGCTTATCATGACAAATGTAGTCCACAAACAAACCAGTTTTGTGTTATGTTGATCTGATTAAGTTCACCTGAAGCTTTTTGAAAGAACTTGAAACAGTTGTGTCCAGCAGCCTAATCTGGGGTTTATTGATTTCCTCAGTGTATAATTTGATCTGTTTGACATGTTATGTTACTTGACATTACTTGCAGTATTGCAATAAACACACTATCTTCAATGGTGTTTTATTCTTCATTGCATGTATGGATGTTCCTATGTAACATTTGACTAAAGAGATGTATAAACAACTCTGAACATGAAAAGCACCTAATTAAGACAGTCACAGCTTGTTAAAGTTCTGCAATTGCAATTGTGGTAGGAACAAAAGCCAGCACACACATGGGGTCCCCAGGACCGACGTTGAGAACCACTGCATTAAGGGACAACCCAACAGGAGAGGGAATTGGATCTGACATACCTTTACTGTATAAAAATATCTTGTAATGGAAAACTGACAGTGTGATGGATCCCAAATCACACAAACTATTCTTCTAATGCCCCACCTTGCGTCTCCACCTGCTCTTTCCTCTTGCTGCTGGCCTTGCTGCTGCTGTCACAGCTGATGTGGAAGAAGGAGAACAGCAGATGGTGCTTCTCGTGAAGATGGACAGGAAGCTCGATCTTCACCTGAGAGACACGCCACACACCGTGAGATACAATAGCTGGGGTATTTTGACATGCGCATCCACACACACAGACATTCATCGCGCACACACACACAAACACACATACACACACACACAAACAAGCAAAACAATACAAACACCTGCCAGCTACTGCATACATAACTCCTTATGCTCCAATCACAAACACACACACACACATACACAGTAAGGCTTTTGATTACGCGAAGCTGCTAACACACACAGATATACATGTAATGTGCTGCCTGTAAACTCACACACACTCACAAGCACACACACACACACACACACACAACTGCTAACAATCTAAACACACACGTACCTGTTACAGCACAAAGTCATTAAAAATCCAGGAAAACACAGACAAACACATTCGCTAAGGCATCCATTACTACGGCCCCTGCAAAATAAAGGCTCCTGTATTCACCCCCTTTCTAACAAGGGGCAGACCACCCCTCACTAAAAACAGTGGCACAATGACTTGCCTTCTACACTGGAGACCTCAACACGGAGCCACTCCCAAGCCCAGGGAAATAAAAATAATCATTTCAACACCCACACCGATCACTCATGTACATTTCTACATGATATCCTGGCTGCAGCTGCCCAGAAGACGAGGCCATCCGCAGTAACAGACCAAAGTGCCTGTCACAGAGAAACGGGGTTCAGTTTAAACCGGCATCTGCTCACCTCATCATAAAACTCGGGGTTCTGGTGGTGGTGCAGCACCGCAGCAAAGGCGTTTTTGGTGAACAGGGACCCGCCGGGACGGCCATATATACACTGCAGCATCACAGGGGCACAGAGGATTATAGCAGCTCCATTACTAAACAATGCGGCTCTTTAAGATATCGTTTGGTATTTATACTTCACGAGTCACCTCACAAGTAAAGAATAACAAACAGTACATTCCTAAAAGATTGTCCACATGAGAAATTCAGTGGAAGCCAGCTGGGTATCTAAACTGGTTTTTATCTCAGTTTTGACATGTCTAGCTGGTCACAGCTGGTGTGCTGCTGGTCATCACTGGTCTGTGGCTGGTCACAGTAAATTAATCAGGTAGAGTAACCTAGTCATAGGTGCGCTAGGTGACAAGGTGATTATCAGAATGAAGAGCTCAACGACGATCTAGAAGTGCTGAAAACAGCTTATATCAGCTTGAATTCATCAAGATGGTTTAAGATGGAATCCTCAGCAGGGTATATTCCAGCTCGCGGCTGTGGTTTCCCCGCACAGGAGACAGTCAGTCCCACAGAGAGGTGCTCTCGGGCAGGATCTCACCTTCAGGGGCTGGGCGTCCTCTTCATCGGAGTCCCTGAACTCGATGCACACAGCAATGTTTCGAGCCTGCAGGGGGAGACAGAGCAGAATGCTGCAATCAAAGGAGCTACATTCACCACAGTAAAGCTCTGAAGTTTTGCCATATTTTTCTATCCTGGACTAAGCCAGTGGATATCAATGATTGGCTCTCCACAGTGGTGGAAGGACTGAGCTAAATGGCAAATCCAAGAAACTAGAGCAAAAAAACTGGGGTTTTTCTCCGAAAGTTCATTCTCCTCCTCCGCCTGACTGTTTTCATTCATTAGTAAGCAGCCGAAACAGCAACTGAGAGCAGTTTAGATCAACCAGATATAACCTGCAGCCTGCAGTGGGTGATATTTAGAATTTCTGCCTTGGATAGAAAAACACTCAGTCATTTTTGTAATTAAATTTAATAATTACTTGATACTTAGAATTACAATGAGGCTCAGTAGTGACATACAGTCCTCAGTTACACAGCACGTCGAGTTGATCTTCTCAGTGCTATATAATATCCGCTGAACACATAAAGAATGTCTGGGGTGGTGTGATTGTTCTAAAACCTCCAAAGATTTCTTCACCCCCTCAAGAGTTTTTTCTTGCCGGTATGTTGAGTAGAATAGAGCTCTTATTTTAACATAACCACTTATTTTTGGGTATTCAGGCCTGATTTTTGCCCAATTTTCAGCTCTCTTGCCTCTCTAAAGAGTCTCTGTGACACAGACCGTGCAAAAAGTGGTCCAAATAAAATAAAATGACACTCTTAAAATGACACCCTTTCTAAAAATTTTGTGCTGCGGGGACAGCGTGCCCTGCATGTGATCCAATCAGAATCCTCGTATGCAGCTGTACCTTGGCGAAGGACTTCTGGCCGTCGTATTTCAGGCCCTTGGGGTACAGGTAAAGATGGTTGTTGTAGGTGGTGAAGGGCTGGGAGTGTTTGGCGATGCAGGGGACAAACTCCTCCACCTCGAACCGAACGCTGCCTCGCCCGTTAGCCTCAAAATGGCGCACAGGGATGTAGGATGGCGTCACGCAGTCTGCTCGTGTGAGGGAGAGGGAAATGGGAAAGACAGTGAGATAGAAATTTTCTCCGCAGAGGGGGGAGATGTTTCGTGGTGCAGCCAAGCATGTCAAATTCAGAGATTCTTACTGGTCAGGTCTGGAGCAACATTGTCGATAGTCACGTCCAGGTTTCCTAAAATTACAGGAAGCTTGGCCATCTTCTCTGGCCTGTTGAAAAAAAACCAAATGCGCGATGCTCAATCTATCTAGGGGAGGGATCAGTTCAGACCAAAGTTGTGTGTATATACACCTATTGAAAACTGATTTTCCAGAAGCAGAAGTCTCTCAATTATAGGGATGTTTTTTTAATAATAATAATAATAATAATAATAATAATATAATACAGCGCTAATCTAAATACTCAAAGATGCTTTAAATAGGTTTTTATTGTGCAGGCGCTGTCCTCAGTGCGAGTGTAACTGCAGTAGTGATGCACATACAGAACTGGCAGTAATTAGCACAATTCTTAAGAGGTAACACAAGTGTAAAACACACATCCAAAAGCCCAGAACTTTCAGGAAACAGACTAACTTTTTGAAATCCCCCAGCAGCTTGAACATGTCCTCGTTGGAGAGTTTTCCGCTGTCCTGTCTGTAGAGCGGGGAGAAGCGTGCAGATTTGTCCAGCGTCCCCGATGCGTCCCTGAACACGGGCCTGTGAGGACACACGGGGAGGTCAGACTGGGAGGAAACAGATTCCAGTGCAGTTACACAGCCTGGGGTCACACGCAATCCAGCCTCCACAGCATTCCACCCGGCTCCGCCAACATTCTGTCAGCCATCTTGGCTCATCTATTCTGTTTTTCCGCCCGCAAGGTGGAAGTGCAGTTTCCCAATGGCACAGATTGTTCTGTGAACCTACGGTGCTGAGCGCATCTTATTTAACGGAACAGCATCTCTTTCCAACTGTGATGGTAACATACTGCGTAGACAGCTGCTGAAAAATCTCTTTAATCTAGCTGGAACAGATTGAGTCTGCGTAAAATCGCAGTCACGCAATCTGCAGGGCATATCCGTAAGTATTACACAGGTCAGTGTCCTCAGATGAACCATATGCCCAGGCCACTCGAGATTGTCATACTCATACAACAGACCCAAGACTTTGAACAGTGAAAGTGAAAATTAAACAATTAAGATTATAACAATACCCACAAAGCACTGACTTGCCATTTGCTAGCAGCTAATAAAGTTTATTAACATTCAACATACGCTCAAGTTTAATCTTCATAGACATGTAAAAAATTCAGATCAGTTTAATTTAGCTCTGATAGGTCAGGTTAATTTATTGCTGGATAGCAAGTAAGTTGTTTTGAGAATTCCCGGTGATATTGCCAAAATTCAGTGGCCTTTCAGTGCTGTTATTACTGCTGTCCTGCAATCAGATAATGTTTAACTGTCGTCCTAATTCCTGCAGTCACACTTAAATTAAGAACATACTTCATTTTATACTAGCCTGCACTGGTCACACAAGCCAAATATTCCATCTGCATATACAGTAAACTGGCTTGCCTGCACCCACCTAGACTTACTTAGCATGTGTAACATTATCAAAGCAGTGCATGAATTGTGCAGCTGTACAGTCGAATGACAGGGGATTCAGTCTTACCTGGCAGCCCAGGCAAACGGCATGCGGTACTGACCCAGCCTACTGCAGGCCAGCTTGGCATTCTTAAGGACCTTCTGAGCGGCCTGAGAGAGAGAGAGAGATATGGATGGAAAGATAGTGGGAGCGAGGTAGAGAGCGAATGAAAGAGCGCAAGAGTGAGAGCAATGAGAGATAAAAAGACGGAGAAAAACAGAGAATTAACAAGGAAAAGTCCGACACAGCATTACATTCACTAGCAGGAACTAATGAGGCGAACGGTTTTAAATCTTCCTTTACGAGAGAGTTCATTGCTGCTGTCTGTGGTGAGTTAATCAGTCCTCTAATGTTCTAATGAGAGCCAAGAACTACGGTCCTGCAGAAACTGACTTAAAGACGATATAATCATTAGCGTAAAGTGAGATACTGATTGATAATTACAGTGCTGAGAGGTTCAGCTAAATTCTTGAAGTCTTTAAATATTGTGACTGGGGGAGTAATGCCCAATGGAGTAAATCTGTTCAGGAACGAAAACAAAAACCAATAAAGAACATTAATTTAGATGATGCAAAAACGTAACCAGGAACTAAAGTGATATTAGTTGTTTCAGAACGTAACTTTTATGCCTGACGCAAGGAAAGCAGTTAATAGCGCTGCTTTTTGTTCCGAGGTTAATCAGTACCCTTTCTTCGATTTAAAAATGCTCACTATAGTTTTAAGCAGCTGCTGTGCTGTTTGCCAGGTTGCCCCCACAGACACTTATTTAAACAATGCCCTGACTGTGCTGCAGTTTCACACAGCACTGACATAACTGAGACCGCGCCATTTCACGTACCTCAACCGTGAAATTTAATTGCTCAATAAATCAATAATGAGGACGCGCACCAGTTTTAGGGTGATTTTTGTTGATGTGGGAGTATTTAACAATTTTTATCGCAACTGCATTATCCAGGCATCAATTACTGCAGTAGTCAAAGCAGTGCCATGCAAGGGACAAGAGGGAGACTAAATAGATCAGCTACTACTGAAAAAATGATAATAAATAGCCTGACCTCTCCATGAGCTTTTTAGTCCCTCGTATATAAATTGTTGGAAAATAGAAATTATGTATTTGTTTTTTTCTGGAAAACATATGACAGTCGCATGATTGGGCATTTAAAACTAATAAAATTGTGTGTTCCAAATATGTGTCATTTTATTTTCTTTGCGCTAAAAGTCACATAATGTTGCCATATGCGACTTTTGCGTCGCATATGACGACCTTATCTCCCTGGGCTTAAGGCTTGGTAGAAGAGCTCGAGCTCATCTTGCAGGTCACATTCATCCAATTAAATGATTTGATATGACTGTCCAGAGTAAAATATTTTGTCATTTCATCAAATGATAGCGATAGGGGTGGCAACATTTGTTTTTTATTTCATTTTTAAAGTAGTTATGATCAGTTAAGTCATCTTATATAAAAATTCTGCATATAAAGCTTTCAGCTTGAATTGGGATGACATTTTTATCAGTTTCTAATGTAGTATCTGTACCCTTTCAGATAACTTATTTATATTTGGCTACATCTGTTCTCACCTTGTTAGAGTCGGAGCTCTTCATGTATGGCTCAGCGCAGTGTGTGATCCCGCCCTGCAGAATCTTCTCAATACGCGCCACCAGGAATATGTCTGCATGGGGACACGTCACGGAAAACACGCCCTGCAGACCAACAGACGGATAAACCTTCAGGAAACATCAGCCAAACCTCACCATTCAAACCTCCTCACTGAATAAGACAGGAAAAGTGAAACCAATCCATAACTACAAGAGTCAGAGCGCAGTCTGTGAGCGACAGTCTTTATTCCTTACAGCAGCATCACTGTCCCATCACTTACAGGCTGTGCCATATTTATTCCATGCGAGACATGGGGAGAGACTGTCCCTAATTTATTATCTGTACCAAGTCTACAGCACCCCCCCTTTGTTTGGGTGTACATACTGCATGCTGTATTTGCAAAAGATCACCCAAATACCCTGTTTGTGGGTATATACTGCATTCAGTATGTGAGAGAAAGCCCACAGTGCATCCTGCACTAGGCAGAAGAGCGCCCCCACCTGTCTGGGGTACTGCAGCAGGGCCTCAGGTAATCCGCTGGGGAGCCTCTGGGCATTTTGGGGGGCGTCCCCAGTCCCGTTCACGAGCTGACCCCCGGGGTTTGACACCATCTGTCGGACCGAGGGGTGGTTCAGATCCACGTGAAAGTCTGCCGAGATCTTCCTGCTGTTCTGGACGTCGAAGAGCGACAGGGTGACGTAAAACGGCTCTACCTGGAGACAGAACAGTCCGACAAGGCAAAGTCAGGCGCAGGGGGTCATGGCAGTACCCACTGCAGAGTTTTTGTTATTTTTATGCAATCAGAATTGGTACAGACAACACCAGACACATCAGCAGCTCTCGTATAGAGAGGGGCAATGGGACTGGAGTATGAGGGCCGCCCTGATGTGAGGTCTGGGTGGACAATTCAGGCAGTGCTTTGTGAGTGAAGGAACTACACAGTCATTCTGCTCCAGCGGTGCGTTTATATTCTGCTGTGTTCTGTGACCTCTGTATTTCTGTGCGAGCATGTACTGTATGTACACAACGGGCCAAATTTACCAAAACCCTTTGCACTTGCAAAATCTTTTCACTCTTGCAAAACCAAAAACATGGTCCGCAATTGTCCAGGGTATGTCTTTTGCACCAATGACACTGGGGACATAAATGCTTTCGCAAAGGCCAAAAAGATTTAGCACATCTGAAAGGTCTTAATGAATCTGGCCCAAAACATGTGAGTGTGTCAGTGTCCCTTCTGTTACATGTGCATGGCATGAGTGTATATGAGTGTGTGGCATGCATGCATGTGCAGATGTGTGTGCGCGTGCATGTGTGTGTTACCTTGTCTGTTTAAGTGTATCCATGTTTTTCCTGTCCAACTAAGGTGAGTATGTCTTTGCTTGCATGTGTGTGCATGTTTACTGTGCGTCCATGCACACGTGAGTATCTAACGGCAAAAATGTGAGGGTGTGTGCTTGCACACGTATGCGTCCTTTGGCTCTGTGCATATCGTACATTTGTCGTGGGCCCTTCCTCGTTCTCTGCCACACAGCTCTGCAGGTTGAATGAGAGGTCGTTGCAGTTCACCAAAATGCGCTTTCCAAACTTTTCCTCCAACGGTTTGACATCTGGCTCAATTCCTGAGAAGTCCAGTTTCTAAAGAAGTGAGAAACAAAAAAAATGCAGCCCTTTATCTCTTTTAACAGATAAATCCAAGAGCAGGATATTCCACTGACAGTTAAAGGACTCTGGCAGCATGCAGTAGGACATCACTCTGCACTTTTAAAATGCCTGCCGCTGTGGACACTTCCTGTCACGCGTACTGACCTGAGTATCAGGGTCCAAGGTGAATAATTTCAGTCTGGTCTCACTGCGCAGCTTATATTCGATGTCTCTTGTGCTCTAGTGGGATGGAAAGTGTCAAAACAAACCCTGTCACTGTCTCACAACACAACATAAATCTGACCAAGTGCTTTAGTCTTACCTCCAGGCTCAAAACAGGACTTACAATACGTTTTGACAAATAAGACATGAATATTGCCAATGAGGTGAGACAAATTGGCTCATTTTTAAATTAGCCAAATGGCAGAAAAGTTTCATTAGTGAAGCAGACAGTAACGAAAAATATCAGTATCTTCTACATCAAATCAAATTAAAAAAACAAAAAATTAAGGCTCACTGCAAAACAAGTGCTAGAGACAGGCTTTTATTAGAGTGTAGATACAGGAGCAGATTTCACAAACAGGGCATTCTGCTCGAGGAAATCTCCATAACTGTGCAAAGCTCTGCACTGCTGTTTTCTCAGCAAGAAACAGGTTTGGAATCATTATTAGAAAAACTGTTCCATCAACTGGGAACTTACAGTATTAACCTCCCCAAAACTACCACTGCAGGGACAGAGCCAAGACAGGACACAGCATGCAGCCCTTGAGTTTATCACCCAAATCTGCCCCGTCTGTCACCCCCGAATTTCCGTAACATTTTCAATCATAGCTGATACACTTGGTAAAAGGATTAGGGATCAATTCCACTTCAGTTAGGTCCACCCAGGAAATAAACAAATTACACAAATCAATTTAAAATCCTCAGAAAGATTGACTGTTACGGACAAGACATGCCAATGGCAACCAAGCTGTGTGGCATCTCGAGAGCCTCCATTTGAATGTAAACATAACGGACAGCCCTGTTCCAGCATTCCCTTAAGAGGTAACTCCCATTCGTTGGAAATGAATGGAGGCAATATCACACCATTAGGCGTGTCCTGACGGTTAAGAGGTTGTCTGGAAGGACATAAGCCTTGACAGGAATTGGCCCATAATGAATCACTGCCTCTGAGCAGACTCACCTGGAAGCTGTCCAAACTGCCCGAGTAGCTGTCCGCTTTCCCCAGTTCCTCATCTGGTGAGAACATTCATAATTAACATCACTAATGAGATTCTTTACTGCCCTTCAACAGCGCTGCCTCTTAAACTTTTTCATGCCGTTACTCATATTAGAGATACTTTTTTTCACAATGAGACCCCAATTTCAGACAAATGACTTTAGCAGACCTGTGAGATACACACAGGCACAGGCTTGGAGACTGCAGACTCATTTCGGAACCCATCTCGTGCACCCCACCACCCATGTTGGATCTCAGCCCACAGTTTAAAGGTCCCCTATTATGCCACCATGTGCGCAGCTAATTAGCCATTATGGGCCAGTTCAAAATCTCCCCTTCCTGACATCACAAGGGGGAGTGACCACCCAGAATAATGAAATCTGATTGACTGCTTGGCTGACGTTGATCAGTTCTTCTTGCCTCTGGTTGGTTACTTCCCCATGTGATGTCAAGAGGGGAAAGATCTTGAAATGGCTTGCAATAACTAATTGGCTGTGCACCTGGTGATATAATAGGAAACCTTTAAGGGACATTTCGATAGAGGATGCCAGTAGCAACAGCTTATACAGTACATGTACATCAATAAACCACAATATGTACACAGGTAAATATAAGAATGTGTGTATCACTAGAGGCCATACTGTATACGTACAGAAACCAATCCTCTGGCTTATAACCAATCACCCAAATCCTGAGTGAATATGTAGGGGATTATAAACCAAGTTCCTGGAGGTCCTTTGTGTTTGTGGGCTTTTGTGACTTCCTGCTTCCATCAGCAGCCAATTGAGGCCAAAAGACAAAAAGTTTTGTGGGCACTTTGGGCAATCAATGAAGCACTTTCAGTGCTGAAATGCACTGGGTATGAGCTCAGAGGGGTGTGCCCGTGTTGTAGGATTTCTGTTACTCCCAAAACCACACAGACAGCCATATCCGACTTGCGCCCAAAATAGCCACAGTAGGATTGATCGTTCGGGCAGCAGGGCTGAAGTTAATTCACGTGCGATTGTGTGGGATCGGACTCCCTCCGACATCGACAGCAGGAGGATTGAGGACACAGCCTGAGGTCAGGTGTGGATCGCAGCGACCAGCAGGGGCACTGGAGGGGTATTATGTCAATGTGAATATGTCCATATACCCTCTCTGATAAACATGGGGACTCATCATCCCAGTGTTTATTCTAGATCCTACCCATGGTGCTCATCGGGCATGTAATAGTGCTTCAGTCTTGCTCTCTGTACAGCACTGACACAATCCGATGTCCATTACGGGCTCTCAATATCATCTCTGCGGAAACTTAAAACACAGCTCCAGAAAGTTTAAGTGAATTAGCCCAGCTTTTCAGCCAGGAAGTACAATGAACTATTAGGTAGAATCAGAAAGCTGTGGGTTCATGGGGGGAACAAACGCAAGACAGGACTTTAACCCCATAAAACCAATGCAGCCGCTTTATTCAAACCTGTGGACCCATTTTAGATTATAATGGAGATCCCAAGGTCTCCAATGATTCCAAATGTATCCTGCTGAATTACAGGGAAATGTGTATAAAATGATGAACAAGATTTAGATATTTTCCATTTATAGTAATGCTTTGGCTATAAAAACATGGCGTCCCGAATATTTATCTCGATGTATGTGTGATGTAGCTTCAGTGAAGCATTGCAACCATCTGATGTGGAACATGTGTGTGACCTTGACCTACAATATGAAAAAAAAATGCTTTTTCTGACTAAGGAAAGACTTAAGTGAAAAATTAGAGTTTAAGGGGTTAACTCTCTGACCCCTGAACTTCCTGCCCAAGCAAATTGTTATAGCTGCATTCATCGTTTCTACGCTTGAATGCTAATGCACAGACAAACACGCACACACGCGCACACACACACACACCATCGTGCAGGTCTCCGTTCCTCTTCTCCTGCATGGCGTTCTCGAAGCTGCTGTGGAGGACTTTGTTAAGGGTGTTCATCCAGTCCTCCATCTCGGCCTCGCTGTCGGCCGCCAGCAGGTACGTGCTCTTATCCTGCATCTTCAGCTCGAACGCAAAGCGCCGCACCTTAGTGTTCTGCACACACACACACACACACACACACACACACACACAGGGAGAGACAGAGAAGTTGAGAACCCCCTATCAGGATTCACGGTTTATCCCATGCAGCTTACACACAGCGCAACTGTACCCTCCCTACACTCTTACCAACAAAAAGGACTTTAAAGTTACACAGACAGCAGCACTTATAGCCACACGATAATCACACAGACGCCAGAAAAGCTGTCATTTGGTGCACAAAGTGAATTTACAACATACTATGTTGCATTATACCAGTTAGGAATGAGCCTTATAAAAAAACCAGATTTCAACATCAAGGAAATTCTAGGGTAGCAAATTCTCTTCAGAAACGCCATCGGGGGGAATCGGGGAGGACGGGTGGGGGACTGAGCACCAGCTGAAGCTGGGGGTGAGAAAAGAAGAGGGTCTGAGGTGAGGCAGGGAATCAAGGAGGGCAGGAGGACAAGGGATTGTGGGAAACGATGTTATCGAAATACAGGAGGAGGCAGAGCCTGTGATCTGGACACTATACCGGCAGATTATCACAGTACGGCAAATACAAGTTACTCTCAGAACAAGGACTTCTGTCGTCCGTACAGCTTCTTCAAATTAAAATATGATTGTAAGCGGATGATTTCAGACAGGCCTGAGCTTCCATGCAAAATAATACACTGATATAGCTATTTTATATTCTTAGTAGACATCACTGTGACAAGCTCATTGCATTACAATGGAGTCAGGGAGATGGAGATCAGACTGCACAAAAATTGAGGCCTGCGGTCCAACGAGTTGGTCTGTAAACCGGTCTGTAGTGAAACAGTGACATAGATTGTATATCCAGGATAGTCCAGTTGTAATACAGGAGACATATGAATCATGAAAAGGTTCTGAAGGTACCTGTACGACCCCCATACAGGAGTCCAGGTAGATGGTGCCCTTTGGCTCCCGAGAGATTTTCTCATCCTTGTAGAAGTTGAGGTTGCAGGAGCCGTCGCCCATCTGGGTCAGGTGGAAGTATCTCCTCTTAAAAGACTGGAGAGAAGAGAGAGAAATAGAGGGAGAGCATGAGAGAGAGAGAGAGAGAGGTGGTGGGGGGGAAAGAGAGTGTGAGAGAGGGAGAGAGAGAGAGTGGTGGGGGGGAGAGAGTGAGAGAAGGAGAGAGAGAGAGCACAGCTGGGTGTGATTCAGGATGATGATGTGTAGAGCAGTAGGAACACCTGGTGTAATATATTACCCGCATGGTTACGCTGATGGCGCTGTTCATGTTGCCTTTGTAAAGCCAGCCATGTTTGGAGACCTCATCCTTCTGCGAGCCCAGAGAGGCCGTGTCCTGATAAAGAACAAGACCGACGATGAGAGTGTACACTGCAGGAACACACACACACACACCCATGCACGCATACACACACAAACAATGTACAATGCCGCCCTCACACAACATAGTTATATTGGGAGAGTTTCAGTATGTCTGTAGGTCTCCTACTCCCTCTCTCCCCTCCCCTCCCGTCCCCCACTGGGTCTCTGGAGCAGGGCAGGGTGGGGCGGGGCCCTGCAGATGGAACAGGGGCTCCCAGGAGCTCCACATGGAGACAGGACCTGCTCAGAGACACACCTGCACTGTGAGACAGGCATCCAAGCACAGCTCCTGGAGACCTCAGAACATGGACGAACACCACCCACTAAAGTCACGACTCCTCTCCCATCCACTCCAGCTGCAGTCACACATCAATCCTGTCGCGTGACGTATTCTCCCATTAACCTTTGAGGGAAGGAAAACCATTGCTTCACAGCATAGCGGTCCGGGGGAGCAAGAGGGCTCTGCTGATTTTTGTAGTGTCTGCTAAAATGATGATTTATTGTTGTTGATTACACAGATTAGACTCCCGAAAACAACTTGGATTTAAACTAGCCACTGATTTTAAAATGAAAACTAATAGCTTGTCGGTTTCCATGACCACAGCTGCAGGATTTGCGACGACTCGTCAATAAAATTCACATATAGTGTGAGTACTTGTTACCTGAAGAAATGGCTGCTGAATATTTAAAATGCGACAGAAGAAGATAAAGACAAAATGCCAAAGCTACAGGCTGAGACAGTAAATTAGAAGTTTGATGAGCAAATGTTCTTGTAAGAAGTGTTTCAGGTATTAAATTAACAGGAGCAAAGACACTGTATACTTGTGAAGGAGTATTTTTTGTACATCCAGAACTTAAAGCCAGTGAACACTCGTGCCACTAGAACTTGGGGAGAAATGGAGATAAATTATTATTGAATTGAATACATTTTCATCTTTAGAATGATAAACTGAATTAATTTTTATCTGTGATTTTAGGTTGGTTAAAGTCAATAGATGCTGCAGGAAACAAACAGTCCCGTAAGCTTTCAGTCATTTGACTGATTAGTTCAGAGCAAAAGAGAAATCTCTCTTTCCCACAATCAGCCCCACAAAATGAGACAAATTTAAAAATCAACAATGAAACTAGCTAGAAACTCACACTACTTTAAAATGGCACACTGATAATATGGAAAGAGAGCCAAACCCTCTGAGCTAAAGGTTACACTCTATTGTGCTGGAATGTGTGTTTCTGAGGAATAATCGACTCAGCTGGAATGAGTAATAGTCTGTTCCACAGAGAGACGTCTCTGAGGTCAGCTACGCCAGGTTTAAGCATTTTGGCACCGTCCAGAAGGCGCTGCTACACAGGAGGAGAAATCCCAGCCAAAATACCTCATCTTTCACCACACTGAGGGCCAGCGGAGTTCAGCCAAGGGTTTCTCCATGTAGTGGCACCGGGCCGCACTCAGAGCCCCTCAGAGCCGTTTGAACACATTTCTGACCCAGGATTGGCCTCGGCGTGGGGTGCAATATTTCACGGGAACCTAAGTGCTCAAGAACGTGTCCACTCACCTCATCTCTGTCCACATCTTCATCCACCTCGAACACATGGACGGCCAACTTCTCCGGCCTGGGGATCTTACTATAACACACACACACAAAGAGGGACAGGTTAGTCAAGCAGAACTTTCTACTTTTCTGTTCGTAGGATTTCTACAGCGGAGTTCCAATTGGTTCTGGAGCAGGAGTTGGGGAAACCACAACATCAGATTTTTTGTTAAATAAATCAATGCTAAATCATTCTCATGCTGTAGAGCTCAGTAGAGCCAGAATCACTGATTCAGGAGGGTGAGGATGAGCATATATCCTTCTGTAGTGCATGTGATGCCATTCTACACTTCGACAGCTCACCAGCAGGATTTGCACAGACATGAGTCAGAGGAGGACATTACATGTGTGGCTCAACGGCCAAACTGGTAGGTGCCTGAATTACCAGTGAAAAGAGCGGTTCCTGGTTTTATTTGGCGCAGTTAGCCGACTGATGCCACAATCACATTACAAGCAAAGAGTACAATATTTCAGTGGATCATGCAAAAAAAAAAACCAGAAATGATAGCATGCAGGTTCAAGAAAACGAGGACGTCCTTCAGTAGCTTATGGCGATTAAGTTATTTTAAACATAGAATACCTACATGGTAAAACCAGATGTTTATTTAAAAAGAATCCATGAACTTAAAATGAGCCGTTTTTGTTAAAAGCACTGCGCCACAATATACAGCAGGGGAGGAACAATAAGCAGTTGTACGCCAGTATCATTAGTTTACATTAGTAACTCGATTAACTTAGTTAAATGCCTACGACCCTCAATAGAGTAACAGCCCTAAAAGCTACTAATTGCACCATCCATGCCTGTCTGTCCCACCACAGGAAGTAATGCTGCCTGTCTCCCAGACTGCATTTTGTAGTCTTCAGGCCTGACATTACATTACACTGTGAGGTAAGGTGAACGGCAACCATTTGACTGAACGCTCAGAGGGGTCACCTGTGTCAAAGCTTATGTCCAAGCTACTCTATTGGATGAACATATGTATTGCGCACATATTCACAGGGAAAAGTTCAACAAATCGGATGTTTCGGAACACAAAAACAAACAAAACTAGAACGTGTTTTTACCCTTAAAAACATTTGTCTCCACCCCGGCCCCCTTCCCTGCCTAACCCACTGGACGGACGGACAGACAGACAGGCACATTCCGAAAGGCACCACTTCAGGACCTGAGTAGTAAGAATGCAAAGTTTTGTTAAGATCATGCAAACGGTTCTGGAGTTACGCTCCGGAAACGAAGTGGGAACGTGAACGCGAACCGAGCCTAAAACAATAAGTCTCCCCTCTCCCTCCGGGGAGGGGGGGTGGGAGACATAATAATTTCGACACATGCATACGTATCGGATAGTGCAGCCCATGCACACGTTAGGCAGGAAAAGAACAGAAGTCAGTGTGACTGTAGCATAACTCCTGCCTCTGACCTACACTAGAGCTGGGCAAGCATCAGCCTGTGAGGCTGTGGGCCGGAGTCAGCACAGGGATGCTTTGGATTGAATACCACTCCATCACACTCCACAAGAATGACAGTATTAATACTGCAGACTTACAGAGGCAGCTGACGGAAATCTCCAGAGTAATCCTCATACTTGTAGTTAAGGACGTGCCAGTCAGAGATGTAGGTCTTGATGCACTGAGAGAAAAAAAACAAATGGACGATTAATTATCTATTTATTGTAATGCATTATTTGAACCCAAGTGAAGGCAGTTTCAAAACACATAATCACAGAGTGCTCAACTGTGAGCATGCTTAAGTGTCTGCGTGTACGATGAACACCGCCAATTCCTTAAACGATCAAAGACTGTAAACATGACCAGAGCTGAAAACCACATGAATATACTAACTGGTCCGTAAAAGTGCCAAGGGGCTGCAGGTTCTCATTCCGACTGAACAAAAGCACACCTGATACGACTAAGCAACTGTACAGGTTGAGATCAGTTGATTAAATTAGTTGCATCAGGTGTCCTTCCGCTAAGTTGGAATGAAAACCTGCAGCCCCTTGGCACTTTTACGGTCCAGTTTGACACCCCTGACCAACAGTCTAAATCCATAGGCAGTAAGGTTGAGTACACATTACATGAACAGCTCTACCATAACTACTCACTTGTTACCCAAATGTTGTGACAAAATTATGGCAAAGTTCATCATAAATTAAGCCACCATGAATTGGCAAAGAATTTTTTTTTTCTAGGAAGTGGAAATAACGGAGAAACTTTCAACAAAAATATTTTTCAACAACTGAAAACTCGATCACTCTCCACAAAGAAGGCAATATATGGAGAAATCATTTCCTACAGTAAAAGTCAGAGATAAAAACGCGTCCAAAATGTAACCCTCAACTATGCAAATTCTGAAAGATGAATATTCCTGGAACATGGTCAGTCTAAGAATGTCCTGCAGGAGATATCAAAGTTATCTTTTGGAATATATCCAAGACATTCTTGGGCTTCAAGTCAATTTTCCTGCCAACACCTTTAACATCATTAACAACACAAATGATTCTGGATAAACATAATTTTTTTAATTCTGAGAAGTCCCGGTTTTGCGTAAAGAAGGCCAATGACTGGACACATGGCACCGGAGGCTTGGGAGGACAGTATATTGACAAATGGTTTAGCTCTGGGTGGAATTGAAGACAGGTATCCAGGGAGGAATACTACACTGCAAATAACCACTGCATTTACTATACCAGGCAGAGGACAGACACATTGTGTAACAGAGTGTGTATTTACAATCCTTCAACTTCAGACAGACTCAATCTGGTCAGGGAGCCATTTTTCATTTTTACGCAACTTCAGCAATGACAGGAATTAGTGATAAAAAGAGTCAGAAATCGGTCTCCCACCACCTCAGCTGGCACAGACTGGTGTCGGCAGTTGAGTCTGGTGTTTGACTGCGTTTGAGCACGTTCAGGTCAGGTTTGCAACTCAAAGCCGGGCAACAATGACAGGTGGTTGGCTTTAGCTGCCGAGAAAAATGTACTGTTCAGCAGAAAAGCATTCTGGGGATTCTCCAATCTTTCTGAGGGGTAGAGAATGGCTGTTAAATTGTTCTCTCTGGGGGAAAGACGTGAAGCGACACGTGTGCCAGATGAAGGGTGTAGCAGAGGATTGCACCAAGGAAAACAAGGAGACATTGTTGTCAATATCCCCCGCTGCTATGAAATCCCGTCTACGAACCCAATGAAGGTCATGACTACTCATATATGCACACACACAAAATTTTATTCGTCAAGGTAAGAAGTTTCTGAAAAAACTTGTCCACACTTATCAGGGCAAACGGACAAACAGACAGACAGACGGATCGACAAGATCCATTGTAATATCACTGCTCCACTTTGTGTCATGGCAGGGTAATAATAACATGACAGCGATTATAATAATATTACAGAAGACAGACAGCGCTGGGTAGCTCCTTAACCCTTTCAGCGCCGCGGGCAACTATAGTAGCCCAATGATGTAAGATAGGAAGGTCAGATGCTGTTGAAAACCTATCATGTGGCAACTTGTTTAAAAGAGCTCCCCTGCAGGAGCTCTTTTAAACAAGTTGCCACATGATAGGTTTTCAACAGCTCAGGATTACTACATTTTTAATTCCTTGAAAATGTATTCGCCGCTCAAAGGGTTAAGCCTCTCCTGTCTTCAAGGACTTCCGCCTGAAAACTACTGCTTCCTCAAAGAGCGAAGGTTAGAGGAGAAAAGTGTGCCAGACAGGTGATGTCGGCCCAGAAGAAGCACATGATTTAACACCTGTGGTGATACGGCCGGTCATAGTACAGACTCCAAGAATGTTTGTGAGTCACAAGGGCCGTAAGAAACGAGTAGAGACTAACAGGGGCCTGTACTACAAACAACCAAACTAATGATATTGCAGGCCTGACAGCTGAAACACGCTTCTGTTTGTCCACCGGCTCCGAGCTCTAAGAGTCATCGTTAATGGAGGGCGCATCAGTCTGGAATGGCTCTTACCTCCTGAACAAACAGACTCCTCGCTGCCGCCTCTGCATGTTCGGGCACCGAGGGGAATAACGTCCTGCCCTGGCGTCGGATGGTCAATATCTGTAGAAGAAGAAAGATCTTGAATTCATCACAGGCCATATGAGATTTTCGAGATATCACACTTGTCATTCAAACGAAGTGAACTCAAGAAATTAATGCGTGTGTTTTTAAAATCATTACAGAGTGTTAAAGACATGAGCGAATTAGTCTCTATAGCTTAGATATTATGAAAGTATGCAATGGCCTAAAAAGGACAATTATTAAACTGCTTTTTCTTAATTTTCTATTTTTGATTGGCCTACCTAGTCAGACACATTTATCCACTTTTAATACATACCCAGATGTTTTATCGACATTATCCACGTTTAGAGGCATTTACAAGCAGCTTTCACGCAACACTGAATGGCTAATTCTGCACAGCACGTTACATTTCCTGTTAACACAGCCACTACAGAAGCCCTCAAAAAGATCAATCGCATTGACAACTGTATTAGCTCTCAGGTAATTAACTTTTATGAAAGCGCAGGCCAGACTGCAGCACAGCGACAACACAAGGCTGTTAATCGGGACAGCTTCCATGGAAAAGTAGTAGAAAATCTCCCGTAAAAGCACTGAAGCAGCACACATCTGCACTCAATACAAAATCTTATTTTTAACGTAATTATCAACATAAACTGTGGCATATTTGGCCATTGAAAAGCCGTCTGGGGGCTTCAATAAGCAGAATGTTTGCGGGAAAAAGCCATGCTAAAGTACCCATCTTTAGAGCACAGACATATTCCAACCTGTCTTATCAACACAACGTTTGGTCGATGGCAACCTCAAGCTGAAGATGATTCCTAAAGACCTTAGAATGTTTCCATCATGATCTCTACCACTGAGTAAATAATTGTTCTGTTCTCTTAACATTACTTCAGAGCACAGATTGACACATAGCCTGACTCGAACCATGAAACGTGTACTACAGGAGAGAAAGAGTTTCACTCTTGACTGATCATGCAGGTACATTTTTTACACCATCTGTCATCCCTGAGCAATTCTTAATGACCATTTACAAGCACACACCAGGCAAACACTGGGTATTGCCACTCCGAGAATGACCCATGAAGAGTCAAGTCATCCATGAGCCGTAATGCAACAACCAGTCCTCTCATGCCCACTGAACCAGCTGATGACCCACTGGTTCATACTCAAACAGTCCACAGAGCGATGAGCCTCTGCTACCATTCTATCCAGGGTACAGCACACAGAGCTCAGCTGTCAGCCCAGTCCCTGTTTGTGCAAATACCTCTTTCATTTACTGTTATAACCTGCATCAAAGCTTCCTTTCAAGACTAAAGTGAATTATCGAGCTAAGAGCTACCTATAGCGACGGCCTTCATAATACACACACACACACATACATACACACACAAGGATCCTATTCTATTACACAGTCATATCCTTTAGGAGTCGCTCCCTCTCACACGTCCTGCTGAGTTAAGGTTAATGTACTCTTACTGTAAGCCCTGGGGTTACAGTGTCTTCCTGTGGAAGCAGCTCAGCTGATAAAAGCAGGGTGAGCTTGATCTCCAGTTCGTTTACTGAGAACCGACCTGGAATGACATCGCATATGGATGTTGTTTGCAGACCACTGATGCTGTATTGACACCTGCATTTGTCACTTCCACAGCTTAAACACAGACTCCTCTCCATCACACCCATCCCCCCCCAAGGCCACCAATCCACAGAGAGCAGAATGCCACAAAAACAGCATCACCACCCACCCACCCACCAATCAGGTCGTCCTTGAAGACTGAAAACAGATTCTGCTCCCAAAATGTGCACTGCAGGGCAAGCACTCTGTGACATGCGTGATCGGTTCCAACTCGAGCACGAGCCAAGCCGGTCAGAGACGAGCACGCTGCCGGCTGTGGAGGAAATTACGTTTGTTTAGCACTCGGTGCACCACACTAGCGCAAACCTTTCATATGACCCTGATGAATCTTCCTGCCAGGCCCACGCTTCTTATACAGGCCTTTCTCGAGAGACGGTGTCCCTCTCCCACAGACTGTTGTGCTCCGAACTTAATAACCTGATAATACTTTCCGCACCAATCACCTGTTTCCGCTCCAACACTCACTGAGGCATAGAGATAAGAGGCCAGGCACAGGGATGGGACCCTCTGTACGTTTCCCAGCTCAGTGATTGGAGCTTACAGTCCAATAATTAAAGCTTAGCACACAATGCTGCAGTCCAATGCAGTGCTATCAGGCGGGTACTTATCAGAGACCGTACAATTTAAAAAATCCTCAGGATTCTGGAAACTTCCACAGGAACTAGCAGAGTGGGACTCCGGCGAGTAGTGTGCAGACTTGGATGGCAACTACACAGACCATCCCTCCGTCCCTTACGATGCAAGTACCACTACCCTCAAACAAAATTAGCCATATTAACCGGATTAACTTCACTGTCTTCAAACTATACGAGAAAGAAACCTCATAGAATCTAATTCACTTCTAATTACTTTATATAATTTAATAGCACTGGGAGCAGCATTTAGATTAGGAGAACCTCAATCGCAGACGGACGTTATGGCTGCTCTACAGCCCACGAGAAAGAGACAGCGGGCATAATTTTCCTGTAGAGAGAGGTGTTGAGCTGAAAAATAGCCACAGGCTGGGAAACAGAGGGTTTTAATAGGTGTCAAAGGAACAGTAGCAGGACTATTTATAACAGCGAAACCAGTGGGGGGCTGGGGGGGGTCACACTCTGGGTCAGGCATTCGGCCCGGTGTTACTGCAACCCCCCCACAGCCGTGACACCAGGAAACACAATCAGAGAGGAAGCCAGCGCACCTTCCCTCTTCCTGCTGGGAGACGGTAATCGCAGTAATCTAAGAAACAGAAGCAAATGGGCGTGTGTGATAGGGTGTGGAAGGGTGGGCGGCAGGGTTAAATTAGTGTGTCTGTGCGTGGGAAAGAGGAGTCGAGGGGGTTGGATGGATAGACAATGCAATGTGAGTAAACTACGGTATGTGGAATCCACCATTCAGAACGCAGCACCGCGGAGCATAATCTCCGAAATACAAGTTCTGTGAAAACTGTACAGATCTTATATGGAGTGATATATTGCACTTGCAACTATGATTATCCAAACCGTCCCATCAGTTTATAAACATAAGAGTACAGCAATAAAACACCTCTAAACATTAAGATTTAATTAATAAAATTCATGTCTACATTCATAGCACTGATAAAAAAAAAGGTGGAACAGGGAACGGAGTCACAAATTCTGATAAAAATGAAGCAAGCACCAAAACACAGCAACAGCAAAAAAAAATGATGACGTTCACAAGTCAAAGCTCTCTAAAGGGGACAGACAGACACTTTGTAGGATAGCTGCAAATAACTACAGCACTACGTCTCTAAAAATTAACACAGAATTAAATCAATGGACATCTGAACCATTCCAAACAAGAACAGGATATTGTGAGATTAACAAAGCAGCAATTTGTGGTAGTATTTCCAATGATTTGACTAACCACTGTATATAAATATGAACAATAAATTATAAATTAGCTTGTAATGCAGTTAATGCTTCTGAAATGATGACATCAGAGTTTCCATTGGACCAGAGCAGTGGATAATTACCCTCAGTGTTTGAGGGGCGGGGCTTCTCTACGACTCAGCCCCACCCAGAATGCATCTAACCTCTGGGAGAGCGAACTCCTCGTCACAAACACAACAGCTCTTTAAAAAATGGTGCACAAACACATGCAAGAATGCTCCCATGCACACACAGTTAGTTTTTCTATATTAGTGGGGACCAAATTTTTTTTTTGCAGGATCGTCCTATTTCAATAACCCCAAACCCAAAAATCAATTCTAATCTTAACCCCGTCCCTGACCCTAATTTTAACCCCAACCTTTATCCTAACTTACAAAGCCACCAAAATGACTAAATTTTTAACCTCAATTTAACACCTCACCTTAACCTAAGAGCATAATTCTTTTAACACCTCACCTTAAAACTAGACCCCGTCCTAACTGACAGCCCAATTGCCAGCCTAAACCGCAACCTAGCCCTTGGCAAAGGATGAAATCTTTTCCTATTGGCGACAAAAAAAATTCCCCTCCTTGCAATTTTTTCAGACTTTACTCAAGCGGTCAAGTCCCCTCAAAGCATTTTTTAGTCCCCACAAGTATACATATACATTGACGCACAAATTACATTTCCATGTTTTGAGGGACATCCCACTGATTTACATTCAATCTCTAACCCCTAACTCTGACCTTAACCATAAACACTACATTCCTAACCCTAACCTTAGCCTAAGCCAATAGCTCCGTTACCACGTGGGGACCGGAAAATATCCCCCTAAGGACAAAACCTTTGTATTCCATCATATGTAGGGACATTACATCCCCACAGAGGTAAAAATACTGCCCCTCCTCCTCTACATACACACACACACACAGACAAATGCAGCCCACTTCCCATACACTTGACAAGTTGTGGTACTTCCATAATTCAATGAAAACAGAAAGGGCTTCACTGGTCCGCACACGGACAGCAGGCTACAGATCCGGCAGAGGGAAGTAAGACTCAAGCTTATCTTAGCCTAATCTGTGCATTGCTTTCGACAGAAACAAACCATAATGCAAAAGAGCAATGCAATCTTGGCTTCTAATGAATCCAGCCAGGTGGAAAGGCATATTTAGTCGAGCCCCCGTAGAGGTTTGCGAGACTACTGTAATCACCTTGTGAGTCTGTCTGTCTGTCTGTCTGTGTGTGTATGTGTGTTTCCGGGCAGATATCTCCAGAACCACTTGACCAATTTCAATCATCTTTCACAGGTAAACGCCATGGGCTGACCTCACGACATGACATAAATTTCGGGCTGTTGGGCGAGACTATGAATTCTCTGAAAGCTTGTTATTTAATAAGACTTTCACTGCGAACGCAACCTATTCCCCTCAGTCACAAAATCATACACCCACTCCTGCTGCATCCTGACATAATTTGAAAGTGTTTCCAGCAGCTAGTGTTCCTGAAGTTCGGCGGCCTTGATTGTTCTGTGCAAATCTGAATGTTTCATGAGAGTCCATACGAGTCGCTGAAGCTGCGAAGACTTGGGGCACACAATGATCCAAACCAGATGGAGTCAATGTACAGACAGTTTAGAATTTTATTAGGAAAAGTGACAAAAATCTGTGTTACAATTAAACTTGATCAACAAAACGGTTCAGTAAAGAGGCACTGCATCCTCACAGAGGGAAGATGTGCCAGCGATGCAATTTACAGCCCAGCTGTGAAAAGCTTATGGCTGAATCTCCAGAGTACTGAGCTCGGCCCACATAGACTTTGGTCTTATGCACTGCGACGCTGACGGAGGCACGCCGTGTTATTATGTGAATTCTATGACAGCGCAGTTTGTGAGCTCTGCACTAACGGGGCTGGACTTCAAACTCATTGCCGTGGATACAACCCCAAATTTAAAAATTGATTATATCAGTGTCTGTAAATAAGTAAACTATTATATAAAAAATAATTGTGCATGACATAAAATTAACGGAGGCCTAAACTGGTAGGTTTCCTAGCTCACTTCAATAATATTTTTTGTTTTTTGGAATTGCTTTTGTTACACATTTATGAATTTTGGGTTATCCCTCTAGCAAAGTCCAGTGAAGTCTGCATACGCCCCGATAAAATTCTGCATTAGCACCTTCGTGGATTTGATGAAGTGTAGAATTCGGCAGCCTGAGTCTCTCCAGACTGAACTGGAATGTGCCTGCTGAGTCTGCAAGTCTGCATGTGCAGGTAAGAGCGGACATTTGGATTCAGCCTACGTGACCAGTTCACTCACTACAGTGCAGTAACACCTCCACTCCACGTTAGATAAAGCAAAGAAGCCATTAGGAAGATGGTAAAGTGGAAGTGCCGTGGAGGGCATAGGTCTGTCATAGACAATGGAGTGAAGCGGAGAAAAGGACATCCAGACAGATACACCTCTCATGCTGAGTTATCTGAGAGGAGGCAGATGTTTAGTAGGGTCAGGGTGCATTTTGTGATTTCAAAACCTGTCTGAGAAAAACTGTTGTTTCTCCACACAATGGAGCGCTTGTAGCCCACACACTCAAGTCTAATGATCAGCCCCACCCAGCGCCCACTGACAACAGACAATTTACCCAGAAGCTTTTTCCTTTTAAATCAACAAGGGAAAAAAATATTATCTGTAAAGCAACATGATCTATTCTATAATAAAACGCAAGCTCTAAGAATTGAAGAAACTGCTGTTTTGGTTTGTTCTCTGATTGTATGGGATAACAAAAAAAAAAAGCTGTACAAAATTCCCCTTTGGCAGTAAGCCAGCATCAGTTTTTGAGCGTGAACACGCATTTCCTACATCCTTCTTTACAAGACACACTATGACACACAAAGGCCTCTTATTTCCTGTCACTTTTGCTCCAGAGGAAAATCCTGTCAGCTTCCATCAAGTTGGTTTCTCCGAAAAGCTAGTGGGGAAAACCAGCTTTCTTACTGGTTGCACTGAGGGGAATCGACTTTCTCATTGGCCGTAGCAAAGGGAAACATAGCTTCCTTGTCTGTACTGATAACCTTTGCCCTTTTACTGCTGAGAAGGAAAACTCAGCCAGCAAGGTGCTTGACCCCTGAGTTTCCTCAAGAGGAAAACTGTAGAATATTCTCCCAAGGTTCTCTAGTGCAGCAATGCCATCACAAGGTACAAGAAAATGGACTTCGGTGTCTTCAGAGACATTGTTTTTTTACAGGGATCATGTGATGGTTTTGTAAATGATTATGCAGAATTATAAAATGCTCAAGTAAAACTTCAGAGAAGTTTGCCTGTGTACTTTAGAGCATGTACTCATGCAGAAAATGCATTACTCATTTATTAGCCAACTCACTGGTGCTGTATTCAGGGTTTGTTTGATTACTCTCTTCATTCCATCCACAAATGAAAATCACACCCTCTTCATTCCATCCACAAATGAAAATCACACCTGATCTGTTTAAAGAAGGTATGCAGCTCATTTAAACATGCTGCTCTTCCCATACAGTTCCAGTTTCACGGTGTTGAGTTGAATTGGTAAAAAATTATGCAATGGTAATGCGCAGCAGGAAAATAACCTTCCACTCAATGCAGCGAATGAATCAAACTGTTTTAGCGAGAGACAAAATAAATACAACTGTATTATCATTCTCTAGGACAAATAAGTTTTTTTGCCCACACGAATCATTACGTCCAAACCCTTGATATCTCATGTTGAGGTCATAAGGCTAGTGGTCCAACACTCACTCTTCACTTATGTGAAATGGCAGCCAGGAGCGCAACAGCTGTTAGAGCCCACTGTTGGGTTTACGGCAGTACTGGTTTCAAAATGCCTGTTAAACCACGGCCTATGAAGGCAGGGTCCCTCTTGTAGCTGAGAAGAGTGTCGCCATTTCCAACACTGCAAAAAGTGTTTGTCTTTACAAGAAATTTTTATCTTATTATCTTCCAAAATCTTATCATGGAACTTCACTTCTTATTTCTACCTCTCACAAGAGGAAAATATTGGTTTATTTTAAGTAACCATGTGCTTGACAAGTGACATTTTCTAATTCCATGGACAAATCTAGAAATGAGTTAATTATCTCACATCAGTGGCAGAACATTTGTTTTACTGTGGGAAAAGGTAATAGAAATAAGTGTTTTAAGCCGAAATACAGAATGAAAATGCTCTCTAAAATTTTTTTTTTTTTTTTTTTTGCAGTGAAGGAGAATAGGACCTTCAGCAACGTTAGTCTGACCTGAGAGGTTCAAGCCCTGGGGACCAATCGGGTCCCCCTTGTAGCCCGTCTCCTCTTTCCGCATCACTTCCTGTTGTCACCTCATCACTCACAGCTGTTGACCCCTATCCCTGAAGCTCTCTCACACAGTCTATCAGGACTTAGCAGTCTGCAGCATGCTTCAGTGCGTCCTCAAATCCTAACTTTGCTTCCAAAGGTGAAACGAGGACAAGGATTGATTCCATCAAACTATGTTCACGCCCACAAGTCTGTAAAAGTCTGTTGACCCAGGAAGTGGCGAGTAGTGAGGGAGGGAGAACTCTGGGCTGAGGGAGTGTTTAACTGAATGCAAATGTGAGGGTAAATCAATAGGATTTTGGAGAACTGACCTGGAAGTCCTCCAGAGGAAACTGCAACATATCCCGCAGTACATCGCCGAGGATCTGGGTCCTTCTCTGCACCAGAACGGTTTCATAGTCCAGTGGCTCTATCAATTTCGGCTTCACCTGAAAACAAACATGAAATCCTGTTACCACCTGATATGACCCACTTTGCAGCGCTAACACCCCCGGGTCCCATTACATGCAAGTCTCGTTACAAATCATTGTAATCACCTGAGCTGTGCGGTCGCAGCAATTAAAGACGTGTACACCCTGGTGGCCAAATACCTCCCTCCATGAGCAATGCCATGGCCAATCACTCACCATACCATAATTTTCAGTTGGAATTGACTAAATATAACATTTCAGAACTATTAGTCATTTATTCACAAGGATAAATTAAGTGTGAAGAACAATATATAAAATACATGCAAGGACTAAAAACAGCCAGTGAACAACCCAACATATCTCCCGCAACTTTGATCAACAAACCACCCTCTCGACAACACAGCCTAACAATTTGTGTTACGTGCGACTCGTCATCAGCTCTGTCAGCCAGCTTGTCTTCAATGTAGGCACAAACATCCTTTTCCCGGGCTAACATTTCCTGATAATCTGCGAGGACACATGCACACACTGTGATTTTCCTCAAAGCCTAATGCGCTAAGGATTCACGCCGTCCACCCAAAACCAACACAAACGGCCCGAGAAATCTTTCTGGAATGATCCATGACAGCAATATTACCAATAACAAGAGGAAAGGCAAGGTGCCAAAGACTGGAGGCCCCAGCAGAGCGACACAGTGTCAGATTTCTCCCAGAGCTAGAATTAATCAGAACCTAAGCAGTTGGGTTTGTCCACTTTATGGCAGCCAAGTATCACCACAGAAACAGCAGCTTAAATCCAAAAAGAATTTGTAACGAGGAAGGAAATAAGGAAACGGGATGAGACAAACGCAGGATTTGTGACAAGCCATAAGTACACAGACCATGCCCTATGGGAGTACACAGACTGTCTGTGGCCTATGGGAGTAACCTGTTCATTTGTGGCCTATGGGAGTATGCAGACTGTGCCCTGTGGGGTTGCAAACAGAAAACATGTTGTCCATTCTCTCATTTATGAGGTTTAAAGAAACAGTAAATGTGTTAAATCACAAAAAAAAAATTTCATACTCTGTAACCTTTATAAAAATGACAAATATAGACAAATCAAGCTAGAAATATTTGGGTTTTACAGTACAAAGCCATTTCTGAAGAGAGGCCAGCAACCATTTAAAGTGCTGCTTCACTGGGACTGTAGTGAAAGTGAGATCCCCAGTCAGAGTATGTGAGTCACACGGGTGGGACTGACACTAAAATTGGCAGCGGCACTGAAAGCACAGCATGGCGCCCCATAACAGACAAGTTCATTACAGAACAATCTCCTGGGAAACCAGATTCCTGACTCTCCAGCCACTTCTGTATGACATCATAATGACCACTTCCTGATCCAGCTCAAGCTGCTGGAACGAGTGTTGACCTTGGCAAGACAGGTATTCATTAGAAAGCAGAGCAGCACACACACACACACACACACACAAACACACACATATAACCTGTTGACACTTGCACATTAACATACATAATGGACTCCAAGCACGCATGCTCCACAAAACACACTCATCACTCATTCAGTGCATTAACACAGGCGTAGAGACCATAAACATGATTACATATTCCGCACACACATAGACATATCACAGGTTGATAGTTATACATTTACACACAGAGTCGAGTCTGCACACATGCAAATGTTCACTGCAAACACAGACACACATCACATGTTCAAACTTATGCATTAACATGCAGTAAAGACTCTACAAAAACATGCGCCACACAAACACTTACACGATGCATTCGAGCTTATGCATTAACTAGCAGTATAGTCCACACACATGCACCTGCTCTGCACGAACACACATGTATCACATGTTCCTTCATTCGAATTCACACACAGTATGTAGACTGTGTATGTTTACAGTATGTGTGTATGAGTATGTGCATGTAAGTGTGTATGAGTGTGTGTAAGCATGAGTATATGTTTACATGAATGTGTGTACGGAGGTGTGAATCAGTTTGTGTGTGAGCATCGGAATATGAGTGTAAGCGTGTGTGTATATGAACGTGTGCATGCATGTGTGCATGTCTGTATATGTGTATGTATGCCTGCATGTGTATGTGTGTGTGCTTGAGCATGTGTACAAGTGGGTGTGTGTGTGTGTGTGTGTGTGTGTGTGTGTATGTGTGTGCGAGCATGTGTGTGTGTGTGTGTGTGTGCATGCATGAGTACATGAGTACGAGCATGCATGATTGTGTGTCTGTATATGTGTATGTATGCATGCATGTTTGTGTGTATGTGCGTGTGGGTGTATGCATGTGTGTGAGTGTAGGCGGGGTAGGCATACAGCCTTTACACCCTCACACACCTGGTGTTTATAAGGGGAGCAGGTCGGAGAGCCTGAGTGTGGTACAGTCTCAGCATTACGTAGAGCACACACACGGCACAACTCCCTGCACTAATAGAGTCCTTGAGCTAGTGACTGCTGTGTCTCAGAACAATTTGTCAACCTAACATGTGAAAATGAATACGCGTACACTCCCATCATCTCAAACATGCACACACTACACACTCCTTATCCCGTTCAATTCATCTCCTCCGTTTGAGAATGAACATGAATAGGAGCATCGTCTCAGAAGCTGCCGAAAATGCAGGTGAGACAGATTACAGGGAGCAGGGAGATCCCATGAGCTCAGGCACTGAAGATAACTACAGGCCGTCTCCAACAAGATCACAAAGTGCGGCACTGGGGGGTCTTTAACTGCAACGCCCCACTCCCTCATACTCACATGTACAAACAATCACCACATCACGTATCCTACGCTATCAGCAATGCCCACATCACACATTACACACCATTAGCAATGCCCACATCACACATTAACCAACCATCAGCAATTCCCACATCACACATGACACACGATCAGCAATGCCAATATCACACAATACACACCATCAGCAGTGTCCACATCACATAATATGTACCATCAGCAATGCCCACACCACCTATTACACACCAGCAGCAATGCCTGCAGCACACATTATACACCATCAGCAATGCCCACATCTCACATCCTAAGCCATCAGTCACACTAAAATTACAGATGACCAGTACTTCTTCACACTCAATGAGTTACCAAAGTCTGTCACTGATTCCATCAAATTGTCTCTACATCTGAGGTGGATATGCTTTTTATTATGTTGACAGTGGAAGAGCATTGCTTTTCAGCTGTGGAGGAGTGCAGGTTAGAGTGAGTGAGACAGATATTGGACGATGAGACGGCAATTGTTTTTTGGTTACTTTGTCATTGGAGGTCAAACATGTGAGAATACTTGAGGTTTCAAGGGTGGTTTTTAAGATGATTTCAATCCTCACTCATTCCAGGTTACACTTGGTCTTGAGAAATGCCAAGGCCAACTCGCTCTGCATTTCCCTCTCTCTCCCTCAATCTCTCTCCTAATCTCACAAACTAGATAACTTGGTCGCCACAGGGACCGAGTCGTGTATCTCTCGATCCCTAAATTTCGGACAAAATGGCCGCCGGCAGCCATATTGGACGTCCAAAATTGCCGAAAATCGGTCTTGAGCATTGTCAAATAAGTATCTTCACCTCTGCAAAATTAGAAAAAATTCCTGTAATAATTGTCGCTTCTAGAGCCTGGAACAGAAAATCTCTGCGGGCGAGGCGGCAGGAGCGGCCCCAGAACTAAACCATAGTATCTCCCGTCTATCGTCGTCAGACAGATACAATAAACATCTCCTCCCTCTCTCCTTCCTTCCATCTGCACACATTCAGATGTACTTTACATTCCAGAATGAGAGAAGGGACCACACTGTGACCACAAGGGCGGCCGTCCCAATCAAATCTGCTCTGGAGCCTGGAACTTATTCACACACTCCTACTGTTACACAACACAACAGAGCCGTTCCAGGGGAACAATGGCCTTACTGAATGCTTACTGCTGAAAACATTCTGGCTATTTACTAGTTTTGCACTGTTTGCATTGCTTGTCAACAAATGTAAATGTATGGCTTTGGCAACACACTACTGGTACCTCAGATCGCAGATCATCCAAGGATAGAGCTATGTAATTTCCTGTATCTTTTCCTTGGTCAGATAATAGACTGCCCTTTAAATAAGGGCAGTCAGATAAGCAAGGTGTATGTACTTCCAGCACTGCAAAGCACTCACACGCACACACACACACACACATAAACAAAGAAGTAGGGAAACACACACCAAAGCAAGCAAGGCTTGCCTATACAAACACACAGGGGAAAAGGAGGGGCGTGGGCGCAAACAAGCACACAGAAACACATTCACATATAGCAAAGAGACACTGGGCACAAATGTTTCAAACAAAAGCAAGAGTAGAATTATCCTCAAAATACCCATTTCATCTGGCTCGGGATGACTAACTTCAAAGCCCCATAGAAATTAAAACTAAAGGTATAAAGCTTTAACACAAAGAACAATTTTCTTTACCCCAGAACACACACAAACATACCCTGTGTAAGTATTACAATATATTTTACAGCATCTAATCCATCAAATGGACTCGCTACAGGCTCAAGTCCTCAAAAAAATTGACTGCATGTTCTTCCTAGACTGACCTTTTGGCAGAGCTGGTTTTTGCCTTGTTTCTTCTATCAAAAGTCTGTGTTTTAGAGCTCCACTGCATTCAATTACCAGCAGTGCTGTTATATCACCATTAGGATGCTGAGATGATTTGATGGCCAAGACGTTAAAGACTCAGGCCAGATTTGAGTGATAAACCTGCAGGGTGTTCACCACAATGAATGTGCATGCGTGTGTGCATGTGTGTGTGTGTGTGTGTGTGTTAGGCCTATCCCGGGGGTAAAACGCACATAAGACCTGCTTTTCTAGTGCAGCACTTTTACTCCTTGTCATTACAAGTGACTTTTGAGCCCTGCAGAAGGGCTGTTACAACATTTAAATGCTGCAATTATCCCCCCAGGAATGTCGCCAGGTACCCCCCCCATCAGAGCTAAAGAGAGCTAAAGCCCTTAATGAAAACAAAGCTCTTAATATGTGGAAGAAAAGGAAGGCCCTAAGACCTAGGACCCTGAAGTGTAGATAATACGTACAGACTATGTTTGGGCTTTAGTCAGGGTGTCTGAGTAGGTGAATTTACAGTCCTAGTTTCCTGCTGTAACTGATAACACGGCCATCAAAGTAAAATTACAGCTCTCTCAAGATAACTGCAAACTCGACAGCTCAGCTACTGTCCTACAACCACCTTTGTTCTCGACAACCCTCAATCTTAACCTTTTGTGTGGCTAAAATGCTTTTTTAGAGAGTAATTAAGTGAAATATAATCATCAGACCTTGTCAACAGCATAATGAGCGCAAGAACCCTTCTATAATCGACAAAAGTGACCTCAACATTCGATCATATTACTCTGTTATTTCCGCTTGGAACACTTCCAACTGGTTACCCCAACTGCAACTCGTCAAGCACAACGACAGTCAGACAAATGACCATCAATGTTTGCTGTCATGCATGTCCACCAGCTGCATACTGACAGCAGTCTATCCCACGGCTAGGGCTCCATACAGTATAAGCACACAGTCAGTAGCCTGTCCCATGGTTAGGCACTGTACAGTCAGTACAAGCACACAGACAGTAGTGTGTCCCATGGCTAGGCTCTGTGCAGTGTCCGTAAATAAATCACAGAAGCACAGAGCAGTGCTGAAGAGGCCACCTGACAGCAGGCTCTCATCAGAAAAAACTGCGGGTTCAAATCCAGAATGAGGGCCATTTCCATTGTTAGCTCTGGACCGAAATGCTGCGCAGAATAGCCGGTGGTATAAATGGACTCGACGTATGAAACGTGAGCCCAGTGTCATGCCCCTGCACAAGGCCGACGGCCAGGAGAGCAAATAAAGGCACAGTGCGCTGGCCCGAGCTCAGACTTACCGCCACGTGAGGCGCGGAGTCCGGCTCAGGCTCGAACAGCAGCAGACTCCTGTAGCGCTGAGGAGATTTGATCACCAGCTCCTTTTTGGGGGTCCTGCACAATCTCCCGTGCATCCTGACTGCCACAGGTAGGGAACCCCTCCCCCTCTCTCCACACACTACCCCCCTTAAATCCCAAAATCCACCTCTGCCGCAGCCAGTGTTGCTCCTCACACACACTCAAACACAAACACACACTCTCCGCACGTTGTATTGGCAGTAAAAAGTTTGAGAGGAGCTCTGTATATCCCTCTTCCTCCCTCACACAGCACTGGCCTCTAAATCACTGCAATCCGGCCTCCAGCACACACACAATCGCTCGCACAGACGGGACAGCCCCGCCCACTCTCAGTGGGCGGGGCCTTAAGCACTTCACTCACACTCTCACCATTTTACACCTACTTCACACAGCGCTCATGCTACTGCTTGCAGCTGCGAAATCCTCCTGCATTCACCTGCAGGATAATGACAGTGCCCCCACAGGAGTCTGCGCACACACACGGAAACGGGTGCCTTTACAACCGACACACCTGCGCCCAAATGATTTTACACGCAACTAAATTACATGTTTCAGTGTATTAGTTTCACCTTAATATTTTCATTACAACATTCCCCGCCATTGCCGAAATGTTCCATCACCTTTCCGCTAATTTTCTGTCAATTTCACCGTTATGTGAGACGGTGCAGTTTCAGATCTTCAGACAAAAACTGGTTTCGAAAGATCAATGAATATCATCAAAAATGCTGGCAGTGGCTAGAGACTTAAAAAATACTATGGCGGGGAAAGTGTTAATTTTAAAACTTTACGATGAAACCCACCTATAGTAATTATACACTAGGTTAGGTATAAGTGCTTTACAGTAATTTTAACATTATTTATAGTGTGGGACAATGTAAAAAAATCAAACCCCAGTTTATACAATGAAACCAATCCCTAGTTTGCTGCTCTCCAGACTTGTATCCAATCATATCACTTTTCATTTCCAAGCAGCAAATGAAAACAGTGGAAATTGAAGCAAGATGGCAACAGAAACAAAGCAGAATCACACTCCAGAAAATGACACAGCTGCAGGAGAATGTGCAGAGGAGTGTTTCTGAAGGGCTTCACAGAGAAACGGGACAGAAACCAACAATCTCATCTTATCCAATGACCTAACAGTCCCACCAACTTTTCGCAGTCCCTGGAACGTATGACACACTCCTGTGTGTGACAGTGCCTGGGTGGCAAGGATAAACCTCCAATCACAGTTCAACATAATCAAACAGGAAACAGCATTACGCCATCCCTATTAGCGAGTCACAACCTGCTCCAAAGGAAATTCCTTTCGCCTTGTGCAGAAAGCTGATAAACCTACACCTTGCGTCACACAAGTCAGTGTCAAAACCATGATCAAAAAGTAAGTGGAAAAGTTTCCATTCAATATAACACAGTTTACAAAAAAAATACAAAAACAGTGACCATACTTTAACCCTTAGACTGCTAAATGCAGCTATTGTTGCTCAATGATGCAAGATATCAAAATCAAAGCTGTTGAAAACCCATCATGTGGCAACATGTTTATGAGAGATCCCACAGGGGAGCTCTTTTAAACAAGTTGCCACGTGATAGATTTTCAACAGCGCAAGATAATTAAATTTATTTATTTTTTTAATTTATTTCAGCACTCTAAGGATTGATGACCTAATGTGAAGAGCAGCAGTGTTTCTCAGCAAACCAACAAGGTAACTAAAAAACATCAGAAACCATTAAGTTGAGAACTTGCAAAAGAGCCATTAAAGTCTAACCAGTAACCCAATGAGGCTACTCATATTTTAGTCAGATGAGACTAAAAGTTAATCTCATGAAAGAATGATTATTATAAATGATTACAGTATTATTTGCAGATATCTGAGACTCCAAATAATGACAACATACACTCCTTCATTCTGACGGATCATCCAATTGTCTCCAGACAGTGTGCTAGACCGGAGACGAACACTCTTCATTCTGTGCTGCACCTAACTCTGACATACCTGTGTGTTCTACTTATTGCTAATGTATTGGCATTATGCAGGACAGTCCTTGTGAAGCAGGACTTGCTGCGCAAAGCATTGGATACGACCACAGGAACCAGGAAGAGGAAGAACGGAGATGAGAGCCTGAGTGTTGTCTGAATAATCGGGAAAAGACAGCTGGACTCAGGATGCTGTGTCATCGGAATGTGGGTGATATGTCGGTACTGGTCTGGGGGAAATCCAGACCTATGTTCCCCAGCCACCTGTCCTACAGCTGGGATTGGGGAAAAAACACCCTGGAACTGCCCCTATGAGAAGGGTGTGCTTTCACACCAATGTGTGAGTGACACACAACTGCCCCTGTGAAGTCACACTGTGTGAGACAGTAAGATACACACACACACACACACACACACACTCACATACAAGTAATGTTTTCATCTTTGTGGGGACATACCATAGGCTTACATTCATTCCTTGACCCTGACCCTAACCTTAAGCTAAGCCTAACCTTAACCCCTAACCCTAAAATGGCTCAATTTCCTAATAGGGATCTGAAAATGTTTTCAGGAGGGTAAAGAAATCTGATATTGCATCTCTTGTGGGGACATTTTGTCCTAATAAGGGCAGGTACACATACATGCACACACACACGCACGCACGCACACAAAACACACTGCAGTAAATCCAGCCCAGCCATAAGAGGGCTGAGAGAACGCAGAACTGTAGAGCAGCTTTGTTCAGTGTCCAAACTCAACAGCCTCCTCTGCTCTCTGATAAGATGTTATTACAGTAACTGAGCAGCTGCATCACCTCCTCCCATTCCTCATGCCGTAACACAAACACACACCGCAAGCGTCTCACGACGAACCGCTAAAACTGCATTTGTGTCCATTTCTAGAAGCTTCTCACGAACCTGGCAACCACATTCACAACTTTGAACCAAAACTGACCCCATAAAACTACAATTACCAATGACAGCACCTCTAGAATCATTCTGACTTACTTCAAAAGTGTTTGCCCAGGGTGTGTGCGAGCTTTGACTCATGCACACACATTCACTCTCCTGACTCTTTGGTTTTCACTATTATACAACTCTGAGTATCATACTGTGGTATCATGTGGCTAGCCCACCGTATAGCACATGTTCCATACACTTGAAAAGGAGGTAAATATTAACTTTAGAGAAAGCGTTATGACATTGTGAATGTTATTTGAATGTTATATTTTATAACTATGTCACAAAGTGAGCTGCAGTGTGCTTCCCTGGTTATAGAGTTGGGTGTGGCTAAGCCTCTGTGCTTCTGTAGTTGAACTGCAGCTGTGTTCACTCAAAAGAATGCGGGTATGCACCAATCAGAAACAGCAAAACCAAATCAAAACCAAACTAACCAGAACTTAACATCGAAGCGATCGAAGAAATAATGAATTTTTTTTTCAAAGAGAGAAAAGACAAACAGACAGGGCGAACAGAATGAAGAATAAGCGATCCTATGCCCTCATCCAAATGGTTTAATTGCAGCAGACAAGACTGACAGCCTGACCTATTGCAGCAGATCTAATACAAGAAGAAGTAATTCAGTTAGAAGAACAGAACAGTTTCAGAGCCTGCCCTTTATCCAAGGTTCGGAGGGCAGTAAAAAGTGCGATGGCATCGATCGAGATTGGAGATTTCCTGTTCACCAGCTCACAGTTTGAGACGCAGCGCCAAAGACTTCAAACACAGTTCCTCTCTGCTCCACAGCTCATTTCTGGAGTTCATTATAATTATTATCATTATCATCATAATTAAGGACATATGCACTTAGGCTCAATGGCGCAGCGGCGTCATTTTAATAGTTTCAGACTAGCACGTGCAGAGGAAACATTTATCTGGAGTAATTTGGCTTCAGAAACAAAGGAAAAGTAAAACATAACAATTATAGCTCATTTGGTGAACGTGAGTAATGCACATCTTAGATGTCGAGCAAAGACTACAAATGATGAAGGCCTGAGCTCGGGTTGCCGCTGAGCATTCAGTGAAAGGTCATTCTCTGATTTTTAACATCCCTGTTGCTGTACGAGTAAGGCCGTCCAACAAAATGACAAAACATGGATAGACTGTGCTGGTTAAGCGCTATACTTAAGTATACATCTATACATCTGTTTTCTCAAACAGATGTCACTGAGAAAACGCACTCTCTACCCAGCGTGTATGCGTAGTTGCTAGTTGGTTATTTCAGTAAATAACCAACAATAATATTCCTCTGTCACACATCCACAGATGAATGGCCACTCTCATCAATGGCTCATAGGGATTTTACCATCACCCAGCAACGTCCACTTGTCAACAAATTTCTTTTCCTGGAAATCTTCATGCAAAATCCCAAGGGGGGACCAAATTTAGACATCAAAATGGTTGAATTTCCTCAAATTTACAAACCTTTCAAAATAGAGAATCCCCAATTGCTGCGCATTTCCCAGAACAGGAAGTTGACATGGGGTCTCTCCCAAGGTTCTGTGGGAATGAGAGAGTGTGGGAGTTGAGGCAACGCTAAGCTTATTCCAGCACAAATCAGATCCGTGGTTTCAACCAGGGAATTCGGTAAGTACGGAGTCCGGGTGCCTCCAATGCAGACAACATATAGATACCGACAAGGTGGTCGAACCAATCAAGCCATTTCCCTTCGCCGAGCCCCAAGATGCCACAAATATTAACAGAATTTTGGTTTCCAGCCTGGATCAGCTCTACAGTGGGAAAGAGCCATAATGAGCCAGCCTGGATCAGCTCTACAGTGGGAAAGGGCCATAATGAGCCAGCCTGGATCAGCTCTACAGAGGGAAAGGGCCATAATGAGCCAGCCTGGATCAGCTCTACAGTGGGAAAGAGCCATAATGAGCCAGCCTGGATCAGCTCTACAGTGGGAAAGGGATATAATGAGCCAGCCTGGATCAAAGGGATATAATGAGCCAGCCTGGATCAGCTCTACAGTGGGAAAAAGGGCCAGCTCTACAGAGGAAAGGGAATAATGAGCCAGCCTGGATCAGCTCTACAGTGGGAAAGGGCCATAATGAGCCAGCCTGGATCAGCTCTATGGTGGGGAAGGGATATAATGAGCCAGCCTGGATCAGCTCTACTGTGGGAAAGAGCAATAATGAGCCAGTCTGGATCAGCTCTACAGTGGGAAAGAGATATAATGAGCCAGCCTGGATCAGCTCTACAGTGGGAAAGGGCTATAATGAGCCAGCCTGGATCAGCTCTACAGTGGGGAAGGGATATAATGAGCCAGCCTGGATCAGCTCTACAGTGGGAAAGAGCAATAATGAGCCAGTCTGGATCAGCTCTACAGTGGGAAAGGGCTATAATGAGCCAGCCTGGATCAGCTCTACAGTGGGAAAGAGCCATAATGAGTCAGCCTGGTGCAGCTTTACAGTGGGAAAGGGGTAACATGAGCCAGCCTGGTTCCAGCTCAACTGGGGGAAAGGGCTATAATGAGCCAGCCTCATTACAGTATAGGAAAGGATAAATCACCCACATCCGCACAGAGCCCAGTGACAGAGGCATAGACTGCTGCAACGGCAGTTATAAAGGGGTTATAAAGCACCTTCAAAGTAGAGGGTCCGGTCACCCGCGACTGCATGGGTGTAAACCCAGAGTGCCCGCTTGAGATAACTTGAAAACTCTTACTTCTAAAGCATTCTTAAGCCATACACTGAGACGGGCACATTTTCAGGATGAATTTGTGTTTATTCAGCGAATTCTGTTGCCTTGGCAACCAAAATCGATCGGTGTCGTGACCTGACCATAACCTATGCCCATGCCCAATACCAAAGAAATCAATTGAAATTTGTGGCCTGTAGAGCATCCACAAGAAAATCTCTACTGAAGCAGCAGCAGAAACGACAACCATGAATCCATAGTAGCCGCCTGGGCTACACTGATGCGTACACACAGCTGTGCAGGCCAGCTGTAAAGCAGGTATAAAGCGGCAGCAAATCAGCTGCATAGTATCTGCTTTAAAGTCTCAATCTGTTTTGAGGAGCAAGTGATAGTTGTCTTATTTCTGGTGAGCTTCAAATAGAGACCAGCTGAACTGGACAACACCTTCTTTCATTTCATGGTGTGTGCATGAGCACATGTGTGTGCATGGGCTCGCACACGCGCACGTTTGAGCGTGTGCGTGTGTGTGCGCTTGTGTGTGTGACTGTGTGTGTACATGATGCGTGCATGCCAGTTTGTCCATGAAACAGGAGTCAGTGCGATGTTGGGTGGAGTGTGTCCATGTAAGTGTGAAAGCTCACCAAAAATAACAGGTCACTGTGGTGTTTCTTTTCCCCCAAACAGGCCATTGTTTCCCAACATTCAGGAAAACACCCAACAAAAGCATGGAGGCACATTCTGGAAAACGAGTTTCCAGTCTGTGTGTGTGCGCATTTGAGATGATAGATGAAAGAACGCTAACGAGAGGCTGCAGAATTTTCCAGTCATTAAACTAACTTGTTATAAGCAAATACAGCATGGAAAAAAATCTAAGCACCAAAGGCTCTGGTCATCTAGAGAGTCATGCAGAGTACTGACCAGCAGTAAAAGCACTCCACACTGATGCAAAGTTGAGAACAAAAAAATCTGCAGTCATTTTAACACCAGTCCAAATACAAAATTGTACCGAAGACGACAGAAAATTAATAGATAATAACGAGCCTTGAGGGCCAGAAGGGAACAGTCGTGCATCATTCTTCACTGTGCTGACTGCTGACCTTTTCCACTTCTCCAGAAGCTTCTCTGCAGCTGTGGAACCAACAGGGGATGGAAAAAATATCAGAAGCACCACTGAAAACACTAGGCAAACCTCGGCCGATTCGTTCCTCATCAAACCTCGGACGCGTGATTGCGGAAGCCATTCGCCGGAACTTTTTTTTCTAGATAAACGTGACAGCATCCAGTGGCAGCAGCGCTGGGTTCGATGTCAAATTGGTGAAAACATCCTGTTGCCTCTTGTGTCAAGACACGAATAAGCGACCCCACACATATATTTTGCAAAAGTCAGTTTTGCCTCCATTTTTAGGTGGTGATGTAGTGCGCGAACTTAGACAACCGGGTAAATAGGTATTCCGGCAAAGAAATGTCAGGCGGAGCAACATACCAACTTTCTGTCACACAACCGAGGCATGATGACGAATAGTGGAATCTGCCGAGAAGTTCCGAGTGCACTGAGAAATGTCTTTCACCTCAAAGTGACTAAGCTGCAATTACAAAAGCAACCACAGGGGTCACTCCTATTCACTTGAAATCTACAGTATGAAGCTGTCGGTGTCTGCTTATAACCGATCTGTTCAGCAGCACATTGCAAGGTAAAACGCCAAAGCAGGATGAGGCCAATTGAGTTCCAAAGAGATTAAACTGTTAGTGCCAGAATTCTGGGGGTCCTGGTCACAAAAATGGCAAATTAGATCAAGTGTCAGGGGGGAAGTCTGGTCAAATTCAAGTTATGCCGCTGTTGTTAATGATGTACTTGATTAGGAATCAGGGGGGTTCACAGAGAAAGAATGACACTTGAAGGGGATTTGTGTTGGAATCTGCAAATATCATTCTTCAGTAGGAATGCTCATATGGCTTTTCCATAGAGACAATGCATACATACAGGAACGATCGAATGCGATTTGCAGTACGCAGTCTCCTGTTTCACAAGAACATGTGCTCCAGCTACACCCCCGCAAACACACACACACACACAGACACACACACAAAAAACTTCAGCAGTACAGATACAACTGCACCACGATTTACGTAGTATACCAAGCCTATGTTTGAGAACCAAATACTTGTACAACGCCTTATTATTATGCAGTATACTACTGGACGGTACCACAACAGGGTAAATGTCCTTTTCATGACCAGACAGCATTCTTCCCTTGCTTCACTCGATAGTAAATAAATGCTGCTCTCCCACCTCTAATCTGACATTTAATCAGTGGTGAGCCGTCAGGACAAACAAGGCAAGCGGTGCTTGCACAGCGAAAAGCCAAAAATAGACAGCAATTAGCCAATACCAGGTGGAAGAAATATTTCTCCTTACATCTGATTTGAGAGTCAGAACAGCATTCTCTCCCATTAAGGTTTGATATTGGCTGTATGCAGTCAGCCTGTAATTTACTGCCTCTTGTGGCTGCAGAAAGCTAATTGTCTCTAGAAGCTGATGTGACTACCAACTGCATCTATCATTTCAGTCAGGCAGAGGCCAGGCATCATCTCGCTCTCTGGCAAAGACAGGCAGCACAAAGTCATGAAATACTATGTTTTAGTCTGGTCCATGTCATAAATGGGTGAATCACAGATTGAGATGGTGGTTTGCAGAGGTGGTGGTGGTGGGGGTTCTTTCCTATCTATAAAATTCACCGCACACCACTGCATTTAATACAGAAAGTTATATTGACTTAAAACAAAAAACAAAACAAAAAAAAAAAAACACAGAGACAGACTGGGTTAAATCTACATTAACTCCAGGCATGTCGGATCCAAGGAAACTAAAGCAATTGGCACTGAGGAAAAGGGTAATTTGGTGCAGCACTGACACTGCTCAAATCTGGGTGGAGGACATTCAGAGGCACACATTCACTCTTGAATACATATCTTCGCCATGCAGCGAGCCCACCATTTATTGTGAGCACCCTTCAGCAC